>CM053772.1:22477680-22546647 GCA_028658325.1 Potorous gilbertii
AGAGTTCTTGACTGTTAGGATGGATTTCTTTGTTCCTATGATGGGTTTGGCTTTCTGGTGTTGGGATTTGGCTTTTTGGTATTTGAATAAATATTTTGGTTCTGTCTTCCATGTGAAGAGTCTGTTATATTTTGCAATTCAGAACTGTGCTGGCATATTCTCGGCCACCATAGGCACTGTGAATATCACATTGGTGATGCAACTTAGGTGGAGAAACTCTCCTGGAAGTAGATCCAGCAGAGAACTTCTATCTGAATATAAAGAGATGTTGGATAATTCCACCAAAGAAAGTTGTTGCTATCGTTGTTTTAATGAAGCAATTTCTTTTAGTGAAACCCACTGCAAATAGTTTTGGAATTTGCAACGAGTAAGAATCTGTGGAGATTCTTAAGTTGGGGACAATTTTATTTCTTCATTATATCCTGTGGTTGACATGATCTAGAATCAGTTGAACAAAATAGGTCTTGGCCAGCTAGCTAAATATCTATATGTCCTTAAAGCACCATTCCTTTTAATTCACTATTAGTACTTAATACTACTACTCACCACCTCTCTTGTAAGATTCTAAGTGTATGAAATCTAAGCAAGTAAATTAGTAGCAGCAGGAAGAGGAGGAGCAGTAGTAACTGTAGTAGTATCCTTGGTGGTGGTAGTAACAGAGGTAGTAGTAATAGCTAGCATTTATATAAACACTGAAAGAGTTGCAAAGCACTTTATAAATATTATCTCATTTTATTCTTACAACAATCATGAGAGGTAGCTGCAATTTCTATCCTCATTTTACAGATGAGGGAACTGAAGCAGAGAGCAGTTAAGTGGCCATAAGACTAGTAAGCATCTTCGGGCTCCATTTGAACTTGGATTTTCCTGATTCTAGGCATAATGCTCTATCTCACTATACTATGAGATGTTTATATATAAGTATCCTCATAACATAGGATTGCAGGGAACAAGTTGCACATTTTCTTTATGCATTACAGTCCTAGATAAGTGTGTATATACACATATAATACATATATGTATAGATATATATGCATTTAACATAAGATCACATTTATATACACATGGGTATATACCTGAGTCAACAAGGTATAGGATATAGAAAGGGGGTTTTGGACCATAGCTAGAACTTCATCCTGACTCCTCCAATGAAGATAAACACCTGCTTTGAAACCTGTGTTCTTAGAGACTTTGCCTGGGGTGCAAGTTCAGGTCCCACCTCTGATACTCTCTGGTTTTGCAAACCTGGACAAGGCAGTCAATTAACCTCCCAATGTCATGCAGGCAACTCTCTAAGAGTATGTGTGTTTTACAGTCAAAGTCCCCTTATAGCAATGAAATTCTAGGTATGCTCCAAAAAGCCAAACAACACTTGTATATGTATACATTGTAAATAGGTATAATATGTGTGTATATACAAATATACGTATGTGTGCATATACCCATATGTGTTTATGTGCACAGACTGTGTATACATGTGGATATAATATAAGCACATGGCATATAACAACTGACATGCACACAATGTTAAAAACGCCCTGTGTGATCTTGGTGCCTTAGTACAGTGCCCTGTGACCTAAGCCCTAAATTGGTAATTTTATAAAATTTTAGAGATGAAAGAACTGTGGCTCTGAGAACTTCAGGGACTTGCTCAGGGTCACATTGCTCTGTCCATAAGCCCATGTTCACATATATACATCAAATAAGATTGTGCACATGGAGAGGCCTAATAACCATAGTTCATATTTCCATATTGTTTTAAAGCTTAGAAAATGTTCGGCCTAATTCTGCCATTTGATCTCCATGAAAATCCTGTGAGGTTGGTGTAATTATTGTTCTTGCTGAGAGTTAGTTAGGTGACTAACCCAGAGTCACAAAGCTGGTAAATGTTTGAGGTCAGAGTGAAACCCAAGTCTCCCTTATTCTAAGAACAACAGAGCACTCTATCCATTGGGCATATCGCCTCTGTAGAGAATATTGAAAATAAAAACAAATACAGCTGGCTAGCATTTATATGGGGCAGCTAGATAGCTCACTGGAGAGTGGTCCTGGAGCCAGGAAGACCTGAGTTCAAATCCAGCCTTACACACTTATCAGCTATATGACCCTAATCAAGTCACTTAACTTCTGTTTGCCTGCATCCACTGGAGAAGGAAATGGCAAACTACTCCAGTATCTTTGCCAGGAGAAGTCCATTTGGGGTCACAAAGAGTTAGACACAACTGAACAGCGATATTAACAACAGGCCTTTATGTAATGTTCTATAGGTTGCAAAGAGATTCACATATGTTATCTCATTTGACCCTCACAAAAAACCTGGGAGGAAAATGCTATTACTATACCCATCTGACAGATGAGGAAACTGAGTTGAAGAGAAGGCAAGTGACTTGCCCAGGATCACACATCTAGTACTTATCTGAGGCAGGATTTGAATTCAGGTTTTCCACACATGCCACTCTTTCCTACTTTACGTTGGATACAAATATAAGTGTCTATTCTTGCCTAGGAAACATGATTTACTCCCTAGTATGAGGAAATTTATGAGACAGCAAAGCATTTATACAAATATACCAGTTCTCAGCACAATGCAGGGCACACAGAAGGCACTCCATAAATGCATGGTAATTAAATAGTACTGAAAGCCTGGTGGTTGTTCTTTTATCCAAAGATTCATGTTTCCCATGTTTAATTGACTAAATTTGGTACTACCAAATGTCAACAAATAAACAAACATTTATAAAACACTTACTATATGCTAAGCACCTCCTGTATGCTGGAGATACAAGAACTAAGTTAAAACCCTCCCTGCTCAGTGCATTCCAAATAATGAGCACCATCCAGCACCCGAGGAGAGGGAGACCAGAAAATGATACGGGGTCTATGTGAACTGGTGGCTCAGACTCTGTAAAATGAATCTAGCATGGATGGATCATTGAGGCTTAGTGAGAAGACTCCACATCAGCTGAGGGATTCTTTTGATTGGAAATAGATAAAAAGGGAAAGAACAGGTCGTTACTTATTGTCGCTTGATAATGTAACCCACTGCCTGAACTTTACGGGGCTGATACCATTCAAATAAAAATGAAGGCCAGGAAAGAGGAGATTGTTGATTGATTTTCTCTTAGGAGCCATTGGAAGTGATTTCTGCAACTTTGAGTGTCTTTGGCTACTGTGGGTAGTATAATAATATATAATAGAATTATAGTGTGTGCCCACATGGAGACACACACACACACACACACCATTCTCTGTCACCTTATAAACTAGCCTGGTCCTACCACTATTCCCATTGATCCCACAACACCTGGAATCTCCACTAGATTAGTAGAGAAGCTGGTCCATAAACCCCCTAATTAAAGCATAAATAAGTAGAAACAGGAGCAAAATTGGAGAAATCTTTGACAGCTGCCCTAGACACTGGTGATGTGCCATAATAGAATGGTAATCAATGGTAATCTGGAAGTGGGAACCCCTGTCCTAAGAGATTCCTCTACAACTTGGGACTTGAGTTATATGTTTATCAAAGTTAGGGAGGGAAGGGAGGGAGAGAGAGAGAGAGAGAGAGAGAGAGAGAGAGAGAGAGAGAGAGAGAGAGAGAGAGAGAAACAAGAGACAGATATGTAAAGAACAAGAGAGGAACACATATGTAGTGTGTGTGTGGGGGGGTGAGCCAGCCTTCTATCACTTACTTATATCACATAGCCACTTGGGGATATGGCTAAGGAAAAAAAAAACACACAACAATTAAAAAGGATGAAAATGTCTCCAAAATACCCAGGGGCTGTTTTGTGACAAAAAATTTTCCCCAAATCATCCCTTAGAGGAGGGTCAATGCTCACCCTGAGCTTCCTTCTAAAGAAGCCATGTTGGGGAGTTTCCTGGCACCCCTAAATTTCCTTCCTGTCCCGTGAGCACCATCTCTGCATTCTGTATTGAAAGATAGGGCATGAAGAACATGAGGATGGATCATTTAAAAGTCAGAAATGCATTTTTTTAATGTATAAAAGAGAAGTCATTGATTTGGGGAGACTGGAAGCCTGGCTTAACAACGCTATCAAGGCTGGACATCTAGTGATTTCTTCCACTACAGGGATTCCTCACCAGGGGTCCACGGACCAGATGAGGACATGTGTGTCTGAATGGAAAAGTCTTACATATAATTGTTATAACAATAACTACTAAGGGTTATACACTATCTACTCTGTGCCGGGGCCTGTGCTAAGGGCTTTACAAACATGATCTCATCTGATACCCGCAACAGCCCTGGCAGCTAGGTGCTACTATTCTCCCTATTTTACAGAGGAGGGAACTGAGGCAGACAAAGATTAAGTGACTTAACCAATATCATATGGCTAGTGGGGATCTACAGCTGGATTTTAACTCAGATCTTTATTTTCATGAACTCCTAGTTGAAATTGTATCAGCCGAGAATGTCCTTACCTACACTGGTAGAAGTAGCTTTGGATCACAGTAGCCAGCATTTGTAAAGCACTTTCCAAACACTGTAGACTTTTCTCCTTACAACAAGCCTGGGAAGTAGGTACTGATATTTATTCCCACTTTGCAGATGAGGAAACTCAGGCACAGAGAAGTTCAGTTACATGCCGAGGGTCACACAGGCAAATGAGTGTCTGAAACTGGATTGGAATTCAGGTCTTCCTGACTTTCTGGCTCTAAGTCCAACACTTTATGACCAAAAGTTCTCTGGCTTGGTGAATTCACTGGTCCAGCTCCCCATCCTTACACACATCATTTCATCCATCCTTAGGTGTGTTCTGAATAATAACTGCATCTCAAGTCAAAACACACCTTTCCTACTATAGTGATGTCCATTTTAAGCCCCAGTTGAGCAAGGTATTGATAGAGAACAAGGTAATGTTCCAGGAAACAGCTCTTAAATAGGATCCTATTTCAAGAGTCTACCCTATGGAACAGTTGGTTCAGAATTTATAGCTTCAAAGAATGGCATTCCCGCTCACAGCTTCTCCTCCTCCCAAGTGTGAAAGGTTCAAATAGTGCTTCAGGTGGTCCCCTAACAAGATCCCATTCAGGAGTCCTACAACCTGAGCCAAGGCGATGAGGGCCATGAGTGCCATTCCCATGAGGACCCCTTGGCTCCATGACAACACTCTTCCTTACACTCAAGCGGTCATTTTGGAAATCTGTGACCGCTGGTCACCAGAATAATTATGGGTAGAGTGGCAGCAAGAAGAAGGCCCAGAATGAGGGTGTCTGCAAGACCAAGGATGGGCTCAACAGAAATACATACACAAAACTAACAACAATAAGAATTTGAATAATAAAATAAGGAGTTATTTAATCCATCTGCTTCAAAACAGTCCATAAAGCACGAAATTCCAAAGGATACTAGTAGGCTAAGAATTTGTCCTATGACTATTTCTACCCCATGGTAGCCATGAGAATGAGCTCAACGTAACCATGAAAATATTAATAATGCCGCCTGCTGTCGGAGCTCTCTTGAAGAGGTCTGACTGAGTGTAGAGAAGATACTTTCATTCAATTTTAAGAAAAAAAATCACCTTATCTTCCTCTCAATAGTTTGCTGGACATTAAATAAACAAGAATAAGTCAGAACCTCCTCTAAAGAGGAGACTAATGGTAAAAGTAAATATTTCAAGTTTTGAAAGTGAACATTAAGTGGGTAAAATTATTCTATTAGCCTAAAATTTGGTCAAGATTCATCAGTGAATCAACATCTATTTATGAAGTGCCTACCATATGCTAAGCACTATGCTAAGTGCTTTACAGTTACTATCTCATCTGATCTTCTAAAGTTCCAGGGGTGGGGAACCTGAGGCCTCCAGGCCATGTGTAGCCCTCTAGGTCCTCAAGTGGGACCCTCTGACTGAATCCAAACTTCACAGAACAAATTCCCTTAGAAAAAGAATTTGTACTTTACCGTACCCAAGGCCATATGTGTCCTTGAGGTCTTAGGTTCTCCACCCCTGTTTCTAAATAATCCTGGGAGGTAGATACTGTTATGTTATTAAAATGCACATGCATATTTAAAATATACATACATATGGATGTTTATATAGCACAAATACTGCATGAATAATATGTACATATATGCAAAGTAGAAAAATGTAAAGTCATTTGGGAAAGAGAGTGATAGTGGATGAAAACTCATCGAAGATATAATTCCTTTAATTTGGAGGTTCCTCTTAATCTAGGATCCTATGAAACCTTTAAAAAATGTATAGCTGTATCTTAATGTTATCCATTTTCTTTGTAATCTGATGTATTTTATTTTATGTATTTAGAAACATGATTCAAAGAAGGGATCTCTAGACAGTCTAAGGGGTCCAGAATACACAAAAAGGTGAAGAAACCCAAAGTCTCTCCTGAATGTCACCCACTTACAAGTTAGGCTAGTATTTCTGATTTCCTTTGGAAGTAAACCCTGGAGGGATAGGCCAGTGGTGCTGTAATAACTTCAGTAAATAATGCCGAAGTCAGACGCTGCTATTAAGAACACTGAATAACATATCAGCAACTCTGTAATTGAGGGGGGAAAATTCTCATCTAGGCAAAGAGTTTCTTCAATAGCATGGATCAGTGTTATTATTTCTGATGTCATAGATTGTGCAGAAAGACTTTTACTGTTGAGGGAAGAGAGTTGGTGAAATGCTTGCAGCCAGCAGGGATGGCTGATCTAAGTCAACATGAAAACAGGCCTGCCCTGGGTCCAGTTACCTTGAGTGTGTAGGTCACATGCCACATTAAGAGTATGAGACTATGACATGGATGCCAATTTACAGACCCAAGAATGGTGAATTGTGTGGGTGGGAATGGAAGACAGGAGAGACTTTGGAGGGAGCAGAGAAAGTTATAGATTCAAAGGTAATGATGTATTCCATGAGTGTAGAATGAAATTCTAGAAGAGAACTGGGTGATGGCTCTGGAAACGCAAAATGAAAACATGGAAGATTGGGGGGAAAGGAAAGAAAAAACCGAGGTCTCTTCCAAGTCTAAATTTATGGTCCTGTGACATGTCACTTCACCTGCTTTTGTTACTCTCATCAACATTAATAACGAAAATAGTAAGCATTATAAAGAACTTCAAGGTTTGCAAAATCTCATTTGATAATTTGATAATCACATTTGATACTCAAAACAACCCTGGGAGTAGGTGCTACTATTACCCCATAGATGAGGAAACTGAGGTAGTTAGAGGTGATGTGACTTGCCCAGGGCTATATTGCTAGGACACCATGTGCAAGAGGAATAAACTTAGGTCTCCTGGTTTCCAGGTCCAATGTTCTATCCGTTGTGCAATCTGTAAAATGAGGGAGTCTCACTAAGGTCCCTTCCAGCTCAGAATTTATGGTCCTCTGATTTTGAGTTTTCTTCTTTTAGAATCAATTGGAAGCTCAAAGTACCCAAAACCCCCCTCAGAAAACAACTCAACACAAACAGCTTCCGAAAAAAGCTGAAAACTAGCAAGGGGAATACAGAGAAGAAAGAACAGAAGAAGAAACATGTGGAGGACAGCCAAAAGATACACTCCGCATATCAATAAATAGGCTATAAACATTTAAGAGCCTACTATGCACCAGGTACTGTTCTAAGCACATGTAACTGGCAAATCTGGATAGCTCTACTCCATTTGTTCCCTCTCTTTTAATATTACCACCAACCTCCCACTGACACCAAAAGAAAGTCCATTTATATTTGCATTTAATATAGAAGATATATTTATACTTTTATAAATATATAATCAATGTATAAAATTCTATATTAAATAAATTTATAATTAATAAAATTCTATATTTAATATATAACTAATATGTATCATATACATTGTATGCAATATATAATTAATATCTAAATTACATATTAAATATATAATGTGATATATTTATATTAATAATCATCACAGGAAAAAATAGCATTTATATAGAACTTGAAAGTCTGCAAAGAGCATTAAAAATGTTATCGCATTTGATCCCCCAAACAACTCTGTGAGGTCGGATCTATTCTTAGTCTCCTTTTAAAAGAGAGGAAATTTGAGATTAAATGATTGCCTAGAGCCACACAGTAAGTGTCCAAGGCAGGATTCGAACTCAGGGTTTCCTAATCCCAAATCTATTGCTCTCTGGACCCTCTAATGGAACAACAATGGTCATTGAGGCTGTGCTTCCCAGGGGGTAGGAAAGCTAGCAATCCCCTGCTGTCATCTCTCTCCTGTCACAGAACAACATGAGTCACGATGTCTTGGACCTCTGCAAATGAAAACCACTGAAGCAAGGCCCCTCAAGCAGGGCCTTCTGTGGGCTCTCAGAAATCTTCCAGCTCCAAGACCACTGAAGGCTTCTGCTTTCCTCACTCAGGGGCAAAGGCAAAGAGGTGCCCTCTGAAGCAGGCTCCCCGCACCTTGAGCTTGCATGATCACAAACCTCCTCAAGCCTGAGGGATACATTCACTTCTCGAATCTTTGCTTTCCTTCCCCCCTTGGCCCAGCTCACAGCTGAGATCCAGCTCTGGGGAACCCAAAGGTGCTTGCCCCCCGCTCTCTCTGAAGCCCCTTCCCAGTACTCCTTCGGGCCTGCAGGCAGCCACAGCCTGCCCAGCCCAGCCAGGAACTTGGGGCAGGACCCTAGCGTTTTCCCTGCTCTGCTCTGTCCCCTGCCTGGAGGCCTTTGCTTCTCTAATAAGCCTCACCTGTGGTTCTCTGTGAGCTGGGGCTCTGGCAGGCAGCAGCTGGTAGGGGCACTACCCACGTGGGAAGGACTAGAGCATAGTGTTCTCTGTCTGGACCACAGCCAAGAAAGCAGAATCAGGAAATACCTGGCTGGGCACTTTACAGCTTCCTTCACGGGGGAGGGGCCAGTGGGCTTTATCACCTGAAATCTGATCTCCTCCTCCTTCCCTCCCTTCTTGGAGTGAACTCTGGAGTGGGGTGGGTGGGGAAGAACTTTGATCGGGAGATTTGGGAGACCCAGAGCCCTTTTCAGGGACTCTCCCAAACCCTCACCTGCTGAAGAAGGGAGGTTATGGTCTTTGTTGCCACATCTTACCATTTTTAATTCCGTATTTCTTGCTCCTATCCCCATTGTTCCACTCCAGTTCAGGTCCTCATCACATCTCATCTGGATTATGGGGAGAGCCTATCACCCTGTCTCCCTGCCTCATTTCCACTATCCCTTATTCATCCACCCTAAGCTGTCAAAATGATTTTCCTAAAGCACATGTCTGACTGTGTCACTCTTCAGATGAGTAAACTCCCATGGCTCCCTGGGTCTTCAAGGATCAAATACTCACTTCTCTATTTGAACTTTCCAAACCTGTCCCAAACCTGCTATTCTGGACTTAATACTAATAAGTTCCTCTCTATATATGGTGGTATGGACACACGTGTCCTCCCTATTCCTCACATGTCACTCTGCATCACCATGCTATGACTTCATCTTACTTCTGAAGCCTGTTAGCATCTCTAGTGTCCTTCAAGTTTCATGTCAAGAGCCACCTCTCTTACAGGGAACCTTCCCTAATTTCCTGGTGGGTTTTACCTGGCCAAACTACCTTATATTTATTTTTTAATCTATTATGTGTATAATTGCATACACATGCATATATAGAGGTTGGAGAGAGAGACAGAGAGAGAGAGAGAGAGAGAGAGAGAGAGAGAGAGAGCCTACTAAGTGCTAAGCACTGTGCCAGAAGGTGGGGATTCAGCTTAAAATTATGTAGTCCCTGCCCTCAAGGAATTCAGCGTCATTCCCTCCAATACTGCAGAATATGACCCACATACATCTCATCCCATGTCTCTCTTGGTCATGTGTTTCCATAAATCCTCTGTGGAGGGACCACCCAACGTTCAAGAGGCTTTCTCTGCATATTTTAATATTATATGGCACCAGTGTAGCCTTTAGAACATCCAGTTGTTTCATTACCTGTTCTTCCCTTCCATGACTGGCCCATCTTTTATAACAGTATTTTTTGAATACTATCTTTTCCATCGTCTTAAGCACACTGGTAACATGATGCATCTTACTTATATCTATCATACATCTTTCCTTTTTCTGCCCCTCAACTAAGACAAGAGCAATTCCTCCAGAATTCTAATGGGTCCCTGGTCAAGCATCTGATGATAATCCAAAATACTGTTTCTATGGTGAGTTGGAATGTTCCCAATCAAACATATGGGAAACAGATGCTAGTATTAGTTGCCCACTGAGTACTGGTATCCCTGCCTCTAGACCAAAGGACCCTAGAATGATGGAAATGCAAAGAATCTTAGAAGTCATCTAGTTCAGCACTTCTTAAGAAGTGCTGACAGGGTTGTGAATGGAGAAAGTTTAAGAAGCCCTGATCTGGCTGACCCCTACTTCCATTTCAATTCAATTCAATTCAATAAGCATTCTAGTGGATAGAGTAGGTCTTAAAATAAGGAAGACCTTGGCTTACATGCCACCTCTGACACATACTAGCTACATGATCCTGGAAAAAACACAACCTTTTATTGAAACTTTCTAAGACTATAAGTTATAGAGCGGGTGCTGATCTGCTTTGGTATTGGGACTTTCCTCATTGGTTGTTTCTAATACTAATGAAATCACAGATAGAATACCTTTCTCTCCCCAAAGTCTGCAAGGAATCATGCTAGATACTGGGAATAGAAAGGCAAAATGGCAAAAATGAAATACTCCCTGCCTTCTGTTCGAATTTACATTTTGCACAGGGTGAAATCAATAGTTACACAGATAAATAAGAACAAAGTAGTTACAAAATACAATAATTTCAAGGAGATAGTTGGTGGGGGAGGGGAATCAGAAAAGACATCTTTAGGAAGTGGTGTCTAAGATGAGTTTTGAGGGAAGGTGAGAATTAGAAAGGTGGGAAACAAAGGGAAAATGTATATCATACGTAATAAATGGTGCAGCAACATGGAGGTAAGAGATGGACTTTAAAGGAAACTGAGGCACAGAAAGATAAAGTGATTTCCTAATGAGTGGCAGAATTGGACCAGACCAAGCATCTATGGACTCTTGTTTCCATGCTTTCTCTACTACAGTACCCTCTTCACCACAATACCTTGCTCATTATGTCAAGGTAGAGGTTGATCAATCAATATTTAATGACTAGACTTACTTCTTGAAGGAAGTCTTCTCTGCTGGGAAAGGTTTGTGGTGAAACAAAACCCTATGATTTTAATCAATTTATTTAAATCTAAACTGAGGTCTAAATCAAAGGTTCTTATGTCAAAAACAATTCCATAAAAATGTTATGTTATTATATCCAATCTGTGAGGAAGAGGCAAGCTTCCTTCCATGGCACATATCAAAAAAGTTCAATTGTCAAGGGCAGTGAAATTGATTTCAAATAGAAAAGTAATGGGAAAATGGCTTCCCACCTAACAGAGATGCAAGCCGACAAAGAAGTGTGTTTCTCAGTGTCTACTGTATCGGTTCCATTTTACCAACTGTCAGGTAGGGAAGTCTGAAAACTTTGTGTCCCTCTTGTTTTTATATAGCCTGGAAAGCTGGACCAGCTGAGTCTAATTATGGATCTGGACGCTTGTTGAGATGTAAGTAGGTGTACATTATCTGTATCCACTATTTTATAAAGAATTATAAAAGTTTTTACTCATAAATCATAGATCTAGATCTGTGAGAGACTTCAGAAGTCACCAGGTCCAACCTCCCCAATTTTACATATAAGGGAAACTGAGGCCTGATAGATCAGGTGACTTGTCTAAGGTCACCTGATGGTTAATTAGGAAAACATAAATTTTGATGTAGAAAAAATCTGAATCATATTTATACTTCCTAGCTGCCATTTAAACTCTCACCTCCACTCCGGCCATCATTCTCATCTCTCTCCCCTTGAGTGGAATCTTAGACTTTGGTCCTAGAATCCCCCTGGTCTCTGATAGGTGAGTCAGAACCAGGCCTTCATGGCACTCCCTGGCCACCATTCCAAAATCGTACTGTTATCTATATTCCCCTCTGTCCCCTGTTTTACCTTCCCTGTACTAGAATACTCCTTGAGTACAAGGACCATCTTGCTTGGTTATACTTGTTTGTATCTTCAGCACTTAGGACAGTGCCTAGAAATGCTCAGACAAGGCATGAATACAGCTTTCTTTGTTCTCTCCCCTTCCCTCCCACATCTATCTATATCATCTATATATCTCTATCTATCCTCTACAAGGTATTAAGAAAATGTTGGCAGAAAAAAAGCCTCATAATTCTGTGGATGGGCCACAAGCCTGGAAGAAAACAATTATAGCTATGTTCAAAAAGTAAAATCCATCTCTACTTTTGGATGTCCAATCACAGTACCAGTTTGGCAGGGGACCAAAATGTCATTGGACAAGAGGATCCAGAGAGGTCCATTGTTACCTCAAATTCCTCCCTTTAATCTTCCTTCTAATAGCTCACTTATCTGCTTCCTTTTGGGAATGAGGATAAACTATCATCTTGTACAGTCAAAAAAAAAGAGGGGAAATGAAAGATTTCAATTCAATCTAATAAATATTTATTAAACCACTATGCGAAAGGTACTATGTTAGGTTCAAGGAATGCAAAGATGAGAAAAAGAAAAAAAACAAGTTCTTACCCTCCAAGATAGTCTATCCTACTCAGCGGATATCTTTCTTTCTACCTACCTATCTATCTATCTGTCTGTCTATCTATCTACATACATACATGTATATGAGGATAGACAGACAAACAGAAAAACAAAGGGAGAGAGAGAGAGATATGAATACAAGGTTATTGAATGAAAGAGAGAGCTCTAGCAAGATTAGGAGCAGTTTCTTGCAGTAGGTGGCATTTGAGCTGAGCCTTCAAAGATGTTAGTGAATCCAACAGGCAGAGATGAGGCAGGTGAACATTCTAGGCAGAACCTCAGAGGTAGGAAGTGGAAGTTGAATTTGAAGACCAGCAAAGAGACCGATTAAGTTGGAATGCAGGGCCACAGAGGGGTCATGGAATAGTCTGAAAAGGCGGGTTCCAGGAAGACTGGGTAGGGCTACAAATGTCAAGGTGTTCAAATGAACCAAAAGTCAGGGAGCACAAGGTAGTGGAGAGAGAGCTAGTCTGGGAGCCAGGAAGACCTGGACCCAGGGCCTCTCTCTAACAAACACTGTGACCTGAGAAACTCATATAATTCTTCAGTGCTCTAGGAAATTCTCTAAGACTATCAGAGTCATCGAAGGCTGACCTGGATTTGTGTAGGAAGTTTCCTTATTGGGAGTTCCCTATCCCACTAAAATCATAGATCTGGTTATCTCCCTATTTTAAATGTAGAGGTGAAAAGACACAGAGGGAGTCATTGAAGACTTGTAAACAGGGGAGAGATCTCAGCAGTCTTGGGCATGAGAAAATTTATTTTGGCAGGTGTGGGGAGGATGTGTTAGAGAGGGAGAACACTGGAAACATCACTGCCAGCTACCCCACTGAGTTACACACATTCAAATGGAAGAAGCATTGTTTTAATAAAATGCACCAAAGGTAATTACTAATGACTAATGAACCTCTTTTCTAAAGGGAGGGTAATTACATTGGAAACAGAAGGGCCAAGTCCATTTTCAACTTAACCTGAGTCAGTTAGGTAAGAAAACAATCTATGCACCTGACTCCATTTTGGCCTCAAGGGTTTTACCTTTGCCCACTAAATACACAGCACACCTTTTGAGATTAAATATTATCTTCTTGTCGATTTGATTTCAGTTAGGAAGCCCCAGGACATTTTTGGAAACAAGATACTATCACTAATGAAATTACCTTTGGAGTGACATTTGAATAATTAGATATCTCATTAGTCGTGATGAAAATCCACCCTTCTGGGCCTCCATCTCTATGTTCATCCCAAAAGAGCCCAACTTATCCAACAACCTCAGGGAACTTCAGACCTCAGAGCAAGCTCTGTCCAACGGGGTCTTGGGGACTTCCTAACTTCCACATTCAGATAAAGAGATGACAAGGTACAATGGAAAGAGCAACAAACTGGAGTCAGAGAACACAGATTCAGTTCCTGGTTCTGTTGTCACTTTGTAAACCCTAAAGTAAATAAACTCAAAGTAAAATAAATTTTAGTCATCATCATCACCATTTTTTGTGGAATCTTGGACACATTCTTTAACCTCTTGGGACCTTTCTTTGAATATCAGGTATTCTTTATCTATAAAGTAAGAGAATTGGATCCGATGACCTTGGACAGCCCTAGCACAACTTCCTGGCACATAGTAGGCCCTTAATAAATATTTCGTGATTGACTCACTAGTCAGTTCAGCAACAAATACTAAAGCCTCAAATGACTCCAGAACTTTGTAGTGATTAAATTTTTAAAAAATGCAATTGTCACCTGAATGCAGGGGAAAGGGGATTGAAGACGTGAATCTTCTAAGACACATTTGAGATCGTGTAGTGTTGTGGAATCAGGAAGACCTCAGACATATACTAGCTGTGGCACCTTGGGCAAGTCACTTAACCTTTGTTCATCTCAGCTTCCTTATTAATAACATGGGGATGATACTAGCCACTACCTTGCGGGTTTGTTGGTGGGATTAAATGAGACAGTGTTCCAGCACATCATAAGAGCTATATAAATGTTATATATTAGTGACTACTAAGTTTCTTCATCCATGAAAAGGAGACTATTTATGTGAAGTGCTTTGCAAACCTGAGCTGTTACAACAACGTTGACTAGAGTTACTGTATACATATTTGACTGTTCTTTGATATTCATAGCATGGTCAAGGGTACAGGAAGAAAAGGTCTTGAAATTTTTGGAAAGGCTTTGTATATTTTACCTGACTAGAAATCAGTAAAGTAACTGTGTAAGATTTATTGAATGGATCTCATTTACTGCCTAAATTCATTTTAGACATACTTTTAAGATAATTCAGGTGCATAATGAATTACAAAACAAAACAAAAAACAAATCTAAGTTGCTTCCCCACCGTGGGCCTCAGTTTCCTCAAGTGTAGGAGGAGGGTGGGGGTTAACAGAGATGATGTTGCTAAAGTTCATTCTAGTCGTTTATTATCACCCAGCCGTGACTGGAAAAGTTGATTCAGAAATGATGAGATCTTGCTAAGCCATGCCTGTTATTCTATCTTTTCGCCTTAAGGAAAGATAAAATGGTTGCTATTTCTTTAAAAAGTAGGGTAAATTGAAAAATATCACACTATTAAGTTAATTTTAAAAGGAATATATAAGTATGTATAGGTACATGCCTGTATACATGCATGCACATATGTGCACATATATGTATAGGTACACATAGAATATATACACATACATATATAATATATACATTTATACAGATACACATATATACATTAATCAACAACCATTTATTGAGGACTTATTACATCATTAATTTGAAGCAATTAAAGCCTAAAATTGTACTGACATTTGGGACTCCCTGAATCTTCAAGATAAATCCAAGACAGTGGCAATGGGAGAGGAGGAGACACCACCAACTGGGTGGGAGACCAGGAAAGGGTTCATTCATAGGGAATTTGGTGTCTGAACTAAAATGTGAAGCATTCATGCACACACAGGATATACATATTCATCAGACTCACATACATACACAGACATACATTTTAAAATATCAGCTTCTCATTCCTATTTCTTATTGTTTCCTGAGGATCAGTTTCAAGCTGGCATGTCACATCTGTCCCCTTCTCCCAATTCAAACGGCTATGACCCTAGTTTGTGCTGTAATATTAAAGATGATAAGGATGATAGCTACAGTCCTATTATGATAGAATAGTCTTTTTTTTCCTTTGAAACAGTGTCTGGCACATATTGTTCAGTCATTTCAGTCATGCCCTACTCTTCATGACCCCATTTGGGATTTTCTTGGCAGAGATAGGAGAGTTATTTGCCATTTCCTTCTCCAACTCATTTTATAGATGAGGAAACTAAGGCACATAGAGTTAAGTGACTTGCCCAGGATCCCACAGTAGGAAGTATCCAAGGCAGAATTTGAACTCGAAAAGAGAAGTCTTCCTGATTCCAGCCACTGTGCTCTATCCACTGTAACACGTAGATGACTCACTGGCACCTAGTAGACACTTAACAAATACTTGTTCATTAATTGATAAATTGTCAAGCTACTTTTACAATCTCTGATATAAAATGGATGCCAAGATTGGTCTGGACACACACATCATGCGTTACAGAGGCAGTTAGGTTGACCTCTCAGACAATTGTTATAAACTCAAGATGAGTCATCTATCTGCATTTGTGGATGAACTTACCCCACTGTTGAGAGTTTTCCTACATCAGTGAAATAACAGATCTGGATTATGAAGATAAAATAAAATTCACTCAGAGTATGTGAATTTAGAGATCCTTATCTTTGAACTTTCTGATTTTACCCAGTTCTGGGTTAATATGTGACTCCCTAGATGTCAAACACTTCAGGAGGCCCATTAACTCCTTCAGATCTTTAGTGAGTTCCAGCTCCAGGCAAAGACAAACCAGTGCCTACAGCCAGTGTGTGGTGTGGTCCCCCAGTTGGACCTGGCCCCTTTTTCGTGTTACCCTGCTACATTAAATGGAGCATGGAACAATTTGCCTAATGAGTCAGAAAATATTTTGCATCTACCCCAGCAAGGGTGCCTATGACAAATTACCTGGGTATGAGGAGGGTGGGATGGAGCCTGCCTAAGGCAACCACATCAAAGTTGGGGGTGGATGCATTTCTGTTTTCCCTTCTAAAAAGATGAGAAGGTGATGTCACATCTCAAGGTCCCTTCCAGCCCTATGATTCTGAGATTCACAAACTTAAGCAAGAGCCATTAAATGAAACAGGGCAGGGCATAAATGGTCTTCTTTTGGGCCATTTGGGAGTTTATAGATTTGATTAAGTTTTCTTGTTAATTACTCATCTTAAGGAAAAGATCCCCTGCCTCCCCTTACCCCTCACCGTATGTGCTTTACTTGGCTATGAATATGGTTTTTCTGTTTTCTTTTTAATGGGAAAGAGAAAGGGGAATAGCAATGGGTTTGCCAAAAAGAGAGACCAACAGGAGAGTGAGAAAGAAAAAGAAAAATGAGTCATTGAAACATCTTTTATTACACAAAAGAGAATAGAAGAAAGGTAGCCAGAGGGAAACACAGACAAGCAAGACACTTTCAAAGTTCCATGTTGAATTTATTATAGATTTAAAATGGAAATCAAGATGTAGGGCAATAGAGATTCATAGCCTCACACATGAGCCTCTCCTTTTCTACTTTGTACGTGGAAATGCTCATTTTGTTTGGTGTTTCTTAAGTTCAGAATTTTTTTTTTAATGAATAAAACAAAATGAGGGAGTTGGCGGAAAGGAGTAAAAGGAAATATCCCCCAAATCGCAAATGTCTAAGTTCAAAGGAAAGCTAAATTCTTTTCTCAGCCTTTAGCAAAGTACGAAGTTCAAAACTGTTGTTAAAAAAGTACATTTAATGGGGAAATGACTTGGGGGATTTGAGAAACTTAAATCAATAGACATTTTTTTCCCTCTCTGCAAATAGTTTATTGAATTCTGACCATGGTAACTGTTCCATGGACGTGACCCTTATGAGCTGCGTTGGACTTGAATCTCTAAGGTCCTTTTCTACTCAGAATCTCAGGATTCTCATGATATGATTGTGACCTTAGAGTTCATCTAACCTATAGCCTGAGTACTATGGACCAAAAACCTGCGGTCCAAGGATGGGAAGTGTACATGAGGGCACACGCAGGCTAACAGGTAGCAGAGTTGGGATTTGAATCAAAGTTTTCAAAGTCTCACTTCTGTTTCCCTCCCTCCCTTCCTTTCTTCCTTTCTTCCTTTTTCCTTCATTCTTTTTTTGAGGCAATCAGGGTTAAGTGACTTGCCCAGGGTCATACAACTACTAAGTATCTGAGGCCCGATTTAAATTCAGGTCCCCTTGATTCCAGGGCTGGCACTCTAAACACTGGCCACCTCTCTGCCCCCTCAATTTGTTTTCTGTGACACCATACTACTTCTCTATAAATAGCTCTAGGTTAGTCTTCAAGTTATCTGTGATGCTCTAAGTTATGCCTTCCTGGAGTGTCCAACTCCCAACCCCTGCAATAACTGATGGTTTCGTCAGCAGAATTGCTGATAGGATTCGACACAAGGCAGGAACATTCATAGCATTTCACATTTTCTACTGTTCACTTCTGCCACCATCACAACCACTCTGCTATCCCATTTCCCTTAAGCAGTCTGTCCTGTACTCCCTGCCCCATCAGCCTGTCTGATATGCAGATATCATCGCATCATTCATGGGCCAGTGGAAAGAATGCTAGACTTGGAGCTAGGAAGACCTTGGTTCAAATTTGCCAGCTGGGTGAGAACTGACAAATCATTTAACCTGAGCCTTGGATTCTTTGTCTATAAATGTGGAGCTGTGCTGTCTTCAGCGCTCTCAGAGGATCACTATGAGGTTCGAATGAGGTGAAGTTTGTAAAACACTTTGCAAACTGTAAAGCACCTTATAAATGCAGTTACTACTACTATTGGTAACTATACTATTGATCACCATTTAATTATGGTTAGTGATCAATAGCCGTTGACTAAGAAATAAAGAAAAAACTCAACCTGGAGTTTAAAGTGCAGGGCAATGTGGTTCCAACTTAACTTCCTAGTCTGAAATTTGTTTATTTCAGGCTAATCTCCCTCCTTTCAGCCCCAGACTTCACCATCGCCCAAACAGGTCTCTCCACATTCAGGCTTGCCAATCCGCCCTCCACACAGCTGCCCAGCTGACATCCTTAAAGCAGGGTTCTGACCATGTCATTCCCCCACTCAAGAGTCTTAGGTGCTTCTCTGGGTCTCCAGAATAAAATAGGAACTTCTTTTTTTAAGGCTTAAATCCCTTAACTATCTGGCTCTCTCCTATCTTTACAAGTTGATTACTTATTACTTTTCCTACCTGAATTTTACCGTGTGCCTCAAATTGTCCTACTTGCTGTTCCCGTCCCCATCTTCTCCCACCCAAGGTCATCCAATATTCCATCTCCCATCCAGTCTCTGCACAAACTTTCACCCATATTTGGAATATTCTCCCTTCTCACATCCACCTCTTTAGATTCCTTCAAAGCTCAAACACTGCCTCCTATCAAAGCCTTTCCTGATGGATGCCTCCCTTCCCCAACACCACAAGACTTGTTCTACCCAAAATTGCTAAATGATTTTTTTGTATATATTTTTGTCTTATATATCCATGTCCATGTAGCCTCCTGCAGTAAAATTGGAAGCTTTCTGAGGAGTGGGGAACAGCTTCATTTCTGTCTTTGTCTCCCAAGCTCCTAACATGGCACATGATAAGTCCCCATTCAATGCCAGCTAAATTGTATAATTAAATTGTAAATAAAATTAAATTGTAAAATGAAAGCAAAAAGAAAGAGATTTCTTTCTCTTTTGAAAATACCAACATTGTGTTTCTTCTTTCTTGCTCAAACCCATTAAACTCTGGTAATTTTATTTTCTTTTAAAACCAGGAAAAATATCCTGAGTGTCCTAAAAAAGAAGACCAAAGAGCATCTTCAATTTTAACTTGAAATTTCAGTTAAAACACACACACACATACACACACAGTCATCACATACATATACACACAGTCATACATATATACACACATATATGCACATACACATATACACACACATATGCACACACACACATATACACACAGTCACACATATACACACATACACACATATATACACATATACACATAGACATACATGCACACATACACACACAGTCATATACTCACACACACATACATAGACACAACCCATGACACTTGGTAAAACATAAATTTTACATAAAATGATAAGAAAAAAAGCAGAGAGGCCAGGTGTGATGGGGGTACACATCTAGCCCCTGCAGCAGAAGAGGATGAGATGGGTTTGTGGATCTCTGGAACACCAGAGTTCTGAGCTAGAATAAGCCAAAAGCCTACCAGGTGTCCTCCTGGAGGGGTAGCATTAATATGGTTCACCCTGGGAAGAAGAGGGCCTCCAGGCTAACTAGGGAGGAGTCAACTAGCCCAAGCTGGAAAAACCAGAGTATGTTAAAGTTTCCATGAGATCAGGCTTGGGTCAGGTGATCATGAGGGGCCACAACACTTCTAACTTAGTAAGACAGGTGGGTGTTGCTGGTATAACAATTATTTTCAGTTTCTCAAAAGCTTGTAAGAATAGATCCAGTGGAGGTATTGAGGCCCGAGAGATCTGGGTTCAAAAGCAGCTTCTACTGCTAAACAGCTCATCATATGTCCGGCACTACGTTAGACATGTAACAATTATCTCACTTGGTTCTTAGGGAGGTAGGTACTCTTATTGTCCCCATTTTATAGATAAGGAGACCGAGGCAAAAAGGGCTAAGTAACTTTGGGCAAGTTACCTAACACCTGTGCCTCAGGCAGTTCTCTGGGATTAATCTTCTAAATCTTGTGTCAAGCTGGGCATTTGTCTAGGCAGTGCCCACACGTTGATTTCCTGATGCTGATGAAACTCTAGCCTGTCAGTGTGTTGGTATATGGCTAATCACAGCTTACCCCTGAGTGTCGCAAATGTCTCCTTTTCCTACTTTCATGAAAGTAAACAGAACTCTACTACCACAGAGATGTTCAGGACTAACATGATGATGAAATATGGTGGAGACACTAATGGAATCATGTAAGAGTGATATAAAATGTCTTGTCTTGGAGCCAAGACACCATCATGTTACAACATTCATTATACATTTATACAGTACAGAGAAGTCCGGATATATTGCAGCATCTCAGATGGAAGCAGGTTTTAAACAAGAAAAAGATGGCAAAACATTTATATAATCTTAACTATCAAAATGCTTTCCTACCAATCAATGAATCAATTAACAAATATTCATTAAGTACCTGTACTCAGCACTAGAAATAAAAAGAAAAAATAATAAAACAATCCTTGCCCTCAAAGTGCTTACATTCTTTTGGGGGAAACAAAGTGTGTGTGTCTATATACACATATAAACTTATGTGTATATACTGCATAAATATATAAAAACATGTTTTTTAAAAGGAAGGGCGATTTATAGTGGAAGGCAAGGAGGTCCCAGCAGCTGGAGGAAAAGGAAAGATTTATAGTCGCATTTGACTTGAGCTTTAAAGAGAGCCAAGAAGGAGAAGGAAAGAGGGTGTACATTCCAAGCTCAGGATCCTTCCAGTCTTTTTTAAAGGCAGGGGGATAAAAGATGGCATGTCTTGAGTTGAACAGCATGAAGGCCAGTTTGGCTAGCAGACAATTCCACTGGAAGTACTTTTCACAATAAGAGAATTAAGAAGATGGAAATGTCTTATCAAATCCAAGTAAAATTTTGGCTAAAACCACAGCATCTTTGTATTAAGATCCATCTCTGAACAATTTTTCAGGACAAAGAGAAGATTGGGGTGAAAAGAATATGTGTTCACCATGGATACTGCCAAGTTGCATGTCAGGCGTGCCAACAAACGATTTATTTCGAAATGGCTGACTTGAATAGACACTGCAAGTCCTTTATTCACAAAGAATCCTTTCAGATTTGCTAAAGCCAGCTACTTAGGTTAAGGCATTGTGTGTTTCTCTTTAAGAAACATTTGCCCAGTCCATTTCCACCAAATCAGTCCAATCAGTCAATCAAGTAACACTTATTAAGTACTTAACAAAGTTCCTGAAACTGTGCTAAGTGCTGAGAATACAAAGTAGGGCAAAAAAAAAATCTCCCAAAAAACAGAAACAACAAAAAAACCCAGTCCCTGCTCTCAAAGAACTCCCAGTCTAATGAGGGAGACATGATGCAAACAACTATGAACTATCCAGATGCAGATAGGGTAAGTCAGGGAGAGTTTCAATGGGATGGCAGCAAAATTAAGCAGAACTGGGAAAGACATCCTACAGGAAGTGAGGATTCAGGTTAGACTTGAAGGAAGTTATGGGGAGAGATGAAGACTTCGAGCATTCTGGGTAGGGGAGGTTGCCAATAAGAAAGACTGGAGTGTAAATTTAGCTCATCACATCATACAACTCCATTTCATACTCCAGCTCACTCAAACATTCATTCATTTATCCATTCACTTATTCAACAAGAACTGATTAATGCTAGCAGAATGTCACTTGACACACACACAAAATTATAATTTAACTCCAAAACAAAAAAAAAAATTCATGCTACTATCTTTATGGTCTTTGCTTTATGGATTAAAAAATGTGCTGCATCAACTGATTCAGTTTGGTTCTTCATGACATTTAAAATCCCAGTTCTTCTAGCATAAACATCTACCTCATGCTGGCTACTATCCTAGGCATAGGAGATTAAAAACATAACAACAAAATAGTTCCTTCCCTAAAGGAACTTCCCTTTTAAAAGGGGAATATATAATTGAATAAATATATGCAAGTAAATATGATGTGATTTTGTGGGGTAAAATACTTATACCTGGGGAGACTGATCAGTACTGTAGGAGGTAGCACTCAAGGTGAGCCCTAATATAGAGAATTTGGAATATGTAAAGGAGAAACTAAAAAAAGTAAAGAATGAAAAATAAGATTGGAGGATTTTGTATCAAAAAGCACATATATGAGAGAAACTTTGACATAACACACTTTTAAAAGAAAGAACCTAATAACATTGGAAGAACATGAAATTTAATTATTGATCTTGAAGAAAGATTATGATTTTCATGCTTTCTACCTACACCCTCCAAAAACCCCCACAAAGACAAGAAAATTTCCCAGATAGACAGTATTCAGAGCACAAAGAAATAGAATAATAAAACTCTAAAATGTCTGTTTGAAGAAAAAAATTCTGTCAGCTCTTCATTTGCTGAAGGTAATCTGTTTTGAATCATACAAGACTACTCTTTATCCATGAAAAACTGAAGAAGAGATTAGAGTCTATTCCAAAAAAATCAGAAGGGATTAAACTATACCCCCAAATAATATATTCTGTAAAGCTGAGAGTAGTGTGCGTGTGTGCATGTGTGTGTGCATGCATGTGCCTGTCCAGATTTTTTAATTTCACCATTAAAATGAATTTCTGGAAATAAAAATTCCCTCTACCCATTAGAAGTTTTATCTTAGGGAGATTTCACTTTTCAATCATCAATGAAAATAAGATGAAATCTTTAGCAAAAGGGAAAAATGTGAATATCTTTTATCAAAAGAAAAATTAAACAGAAAAGAGAAACATTAAATCAAATTCACAAGCAAAGCTGAAAAGAAAGAAAGAAAGGAGGGAAGGAAGAAAGAAAGAAAGGTGGGAAATAAAGAAAGAGAGAGAGAGAAAGAAAGATAGAAAGAAAAGAAAGGAAGAATGGAGGGAAGGAAGGAAGGGGGAAAGAAAGAAAGAAAGAAAGAAAGAAAGAAAGAAAGAAAGAAAGAAAGAAAAAGGAAAAGAAGAAAATCAATGATCTTCTGCTTCTAGGGTAAAAAGTTATCCCTACCCCACCCCATTTAGCAGTTTTATACTTTTTGTAAAACACAGCAGTCTTTTTCCAAAATATCCTCATCTGAATCTTTGTGACAAAGAGCAAACTGCCAACAGAAAAGGTATGGAATCTCAAAATTGATATTTGCTATTCTCCATTAGAGATGCCACATCTCTATACACTGCCTTAGGAGGTGCTAGACTCTCTCTCATTTGAAGTCTTAAATAAAGTAAAGGTTCAGTGGTTACTCATGGGGATGTTGTAAGAGAGGATTTCTCTTCCAGTACAGGTTGGATTGAATACCCTTTCAGGTCTTGGCAATGCTAAGATTCTATGCAATCTGATTTAAAAAAAAGACATAATGCATTCCAAAGCCAAATATAAGTGGACTTAGTGTAATCCAGGCTTTTGGATTAGCTAGCCTCCTGTCCATTAGTGTGGTAATCCCATACCACCATTTTACATTAAATGTTGAAAATGGAAAGCCCTGGAATTCAAATGATTTGTTGAACAATGAAAAGCCATCATTTAGGAAGAGAATCCAGAAGCGACAAATCCCTACTTAGACAATCAAACATAGCATTGACTTTTAGATGGTTTCCATTCCTTTAATGTAACTGAAAAGAATATTTTCTTTTCCTTCTTTCTCTTTATTTCTTTGAACTCTCTTTTCTTCCTTCTCTGTCTCTCTGTATCTGTCCGTCTGTGTCTATATGTCTGTCTGTCTCTATCTCTCTCTGTCTCTGTGTCTCTCAATATAGAATCTTACTGTTTTGATCAGGCTGGAAGTACACCTGTCACTCCAGAACCTGATCTGATTGCTTATTAAGGGAAGCTTTGACCTGCTCCATTTTTAACCTGAGGCAGTTAAGTCTCCTTAAGGAGACTGGTATTTCCACCCTCCCTCAGCTCCCAAGGGCTCACCAATTTGCTGCTGGACTAAGGGCAGACACTCAATACCCTTTGGGTCTGCTGCAGGTAAGAACTTCCAAGCTCAAACTCTCCACTAGCCTCAATCTTCTTCACAGCAAGAAGGAGGTGGTACAATGAATAGTGCTGTTCATGGAGTAAGAAAGGTCTGAGTTTAAATTCTGCCTCAGAAACACCATTATCATCACTGTTAGGGACTATGAGTGTATTCCACGACGAGCTGCAGAAGGAGATTTTCAAAGGCTTACTGTCCCAGTTACTGTTCCCAAATTATGAAGGCCGAGAAATTGATCTGCTGGGCAGGGAGACAGCATTTATTGACAAAAGATCTAATGAGGGCACCAGCATCTCCATAAATCTGACACTCTTTGTAGGTAATAGACAAAAGCAACCAGAGATGGTGTTTGGACAGCCCATTAGAGTATGGAGGGTGGAACTGTTGGTTTAGAAAAAAGAACAAATCAAGTAGGAGTGACTTCAAATCAAGTAGTCTGGCTTTTGGGAGCCTCTTTCTCTGGGTGACTTTCCCTGTCATGTCCATATCTTTGTTCCCTTAAATCACTTGGGAACTCAGAGAATGTCTTGTGAACCAGAGTTTCTGCAAGTCACTTAAGTTGTTAGAATACTTAATACAGCAATGATAGTCAAGAAAGCCATATTTCTGTGCCCCATGGCCAGTGACCTTACATCCCTGACAACAAACATCACCTGAGTCCCTTCTTATTGTCTCAGGCATGCCTTGGACAGCAAGATCCCAGGGGTAGTAGAGGTCACAAGATCCTGATGGTCACTGTTCATAGAACCCTAATATTGACAGTTCTCATTCATCTGGAACTCTCTCTATTTTTATACTCTGTTGTTTAATGAAGTTGTTTCAATCATGTCCCATTCTGGTAACTCCATTTGGGGTTTTCTTGGCAAAGATATGGAGCAGTTTGCCATTTCCTTCTCCAACTCATTTTATAGATGAGGAAACTGCGGTAAACAGGGTGAAATGACTTGCCCAGGATTACAGTTTTACACAATATGCATTAATTTTGATTTAGCCCAAGTATTCCCTGACATCATTTCATGTCCCTTATTTTTTTATAGGTGCCATTATCAAGTAAGGGCCAAATGTCCCTGCGCAATGCACTGTTTCTTCTTCTCATTACACTTGGCCCCTGCTCTCCTGACATGAAATCACAGGAGTCACATATCAGCATATAAACTTAAACAAACCATTTTGAATTTGTTTTCTCTCCTTAGTTGCCCTGCCTTCCATTTTACATCACTCCAGGCATTAACAAAAAAACTGTTTTATTGCAACCTTTTTCTTTAACTTAGCAAGATTAGAAAATAAAAAGGAGTATTGCCAGTTACCAGTCAAGTTGAGGATTATATTCTATTTGTTAGTAAATATAGTCAGATTTCATTCAGCACTCAGCTGTAGCAGAGTGCTCTATGACTAATACAGGAACAAATTTCTCTATAAACCACAGAAGAGGATGTCTTGGACTCAAAATGTTCACAAAACTTTATAATAAGATATTCATGCAGAAATGGAAATCTAGAGATTCAAATAAATCTACCTTGACAATCTGCAAAAAATAATCATTTGAAACAGACAGGAATCCATTTTTTTTTTCTGGAACCGGGCTGAAACTTGGCATGCACAAAACCCATAGTGGTACTCCATTGAAGGATATTAATGTATGATGTTGATAATTTATTTGGAGACCTTTACAGGACTTTTTTTTACTCCCCTAAGAATCAAACCTAGTCACAAATCCTTCCATAAAAATACCAAATTTAAATGAAATGCTAACACTAAGGAAATCCTGTGATAAAGGCAAGAAATCTATTTGAACTCTCCCTTCCAAAGAAGGATACTGGCAGTGTAAGCTAGATCTGATGCTAAGAAATTCAAATCCTTCCTCAGAAATTTGCTGGCTGTTTGAACCTGGAAAAGTCACATAGCTGGCAACCTCTCCAGACCTTGGTTTCCTCATTGCAAAATGGTAAGAATATTGGAGCCCATTTCACAGGGTTGTTTTAAGACCAGATGAGCTGAGTACTTCATATGATTTAAAGGGCTATATATATATATATATATATGTGATTGTTATGGTCACCATCGCCATTTGAGAAAAAACATGGCACAGTGGGTAGAGAACAGGCTGCCAAGCCATGACGAACTGGGTGCAAGCTCTGTCTCCGTGGCAGATGTTGACTATGTGACTATGGACAAGTAATTTAACTTCTTAGGGCTCCCGGGTAACTTGGTAAGATTATAAACTACAGAGAAAGAGACTATTTGTATTGGCAGAGGGAGTATCCTATGTCAATAAAGTGGAAGGAAGGAAGGAAGGAAGGAAAGGAGAGAGGGAGGGAGGAAGGAAGGATGAAAGAAGGAAGAAAGAGAGGAAGAAAAGAAGGAAGGAAGAAGAAAGGAAAGAAGAAAGAAAGGAAAGAAGAAGAAAAGAGGAAGGGAAGGAAGCATTTTTTAAGTGCTTACAATGGACCACGTGTTGTGCTTAGTGCTTTACAGTATCTCCTTTGATTTTGATAACAACCCTGGGAGAGAAGCGCTCTCATTGTGCTTATTTTACAGACAAGTATACTGAGGCAGTCAGGGATTACGTGATTTGTCCAAAGTCATTCAGCCAAGTCACTTCTGAGAACAGTTCTGAACTAGGTCTTCCTAACTCGATGCTCAATGTTCTATCCCCTGAACCACCTCACTGAATTGGCCACCAAGGTAGATTAAGAAAGGAAACTGTGCAAGCAATAGCACAGGCTATAAATGTTAACACCTATTGAATACCTCCAGGAGACATGACACGTTGGCTAGAATTCCACATCGTAAGCTTGTTCTCTTTAATGGACTAGCAGATGGAATCCCTCATACTGCACATTTTGCTGCTGTTATTGTCCAGTCATTTCAGTCATGTCTGACTCTTCATGACCGCATTGGGGGTTTTCTTGGCGAAGGTATTAGAGTGGTTTGGCATTTTCTTCTCCAGATCATTTTATAGATGAGGAAACTGAGACAAACAGGATTAAGTGACTTGACTAGGGTCACAGAGCTAAATAAGTGTCTGAGACATTTATACAGAGCTTTGAGGTTTGCAAAGTACGTAGCAAATATTTCATTTTTTCCTCATAACAGCACTGGGAGATTGGTACTACTGTTATCCTCATTTTACAGATGAAGAAACTGAGGTGCAGTAGCCCTCTGATCACCTGGATATGGATATTCCCCTCCATAATTCAGATTACAGTGGGCAGAGCCAAGATGGCAGAGTAAAAGCAGGAACTCACCTGTGCGCTCCCTCAACTCTCTTCAAATACCTTTAAATAATGACTCTAAACAATAGAACCCATGAAAGGATGAGGTGAAAAAAATGTCCAGTCAAAGACAATTTAGAACATTGGAAGGAAAGGTCTGTAACAACTGGGTGAGAGTGGAGCACTGTTCTGTACAATCACACAGACCTAGTAGAATTGACCAAATGGAAAAGAAGGTAGAAAAGACCACTGAAGAAAATTATTCCTTAAATCAAAGCAAATGGAAGCTAATGACTTTATAAGAAATCAAAAAAACAATAAAGTGAAACTAAAAGAATGAAAAAATATAGAAGACAATGTGAAATATCTCACTGGAAAAACAACTTAACTGGAAAGTAGACCCAGGAGAGATAATTTAAAAATTATTGGACTACTTGAAAACCATGACACAAGAAAAAAAGAGCTTAGACATCATCTTTCAAAAAATTATCAAGGAAAACTGTCCTGATATTCTAGAACATGAGGATAAAATAGAAATTGAATGAATCCACTGATCTCCTCCTGAAGAGATTCCCAAATGAAAACTCACAGGAATAATATAGCCAAATTTCAGAGCTCCCAGGTCAAGAAGAAAATATTGCAAACAGCCAGAAAGAAACACACTTCAAGTATGATGAGCCCCAGACAGGATAAAACACGATTGAGCAGTTTCTACATTAAAAGATCAGAGGGCTTGGAATATTCTGGAGGACAAAAGACCTAGGAATACAACCATGAATCACCTAAACAGCAAAACTGAGCATAATCCATCAGGGGGAAACATGGAATTTCAATGAAATAGAGACTTACAAGCATTTCTGATGAGAAAGTCAGAACTGAATAGAAAATTTGACTTTCAAATACAAGACTCAAGAGAAGAATAAAAGGGTAAACAGGAAAGGGAAATCATAAGGTCCTTAATAAGGTTAAATATTCGTACGTGAGAAGATACGTGTAACTCATAAGAAATTTCAAATTATTAGGCCAGTTAGAAGGAGAATATATATACAGAGGGCACAGGTGTCAGTTGAATATGAAGGGATGATACCTTAAAAAAATAAAATTAAGGGGTGAGAGAGGAATGCCTTGGGAAAAAGAGAAAGGAGAGGTAGGATGGGGTTAATTATCTCACATAAAACAGGCAAGAAAAAGCTTCTACAATGGAAAGGAAAAGGGGGAAGATGAGGGGAACTGAATGAACCTTACTCATGAGAACTGGTTCAAAAAGGGAGTAACATACACACCCAATTGGCTATAAGAATCTATTTTACCCTACAGGAAAGTAGGAGGGGAAAGGGACAATAAAAGATGGAGAGGTGGGGATAGAAGGGAGGTCAGGTTAGGGAAGGGGTAGTCAGAAGGAAAACCCTTTTGAGGAGGGACAGGATGAAAGGAGAGAGAGAACTGAATAAATAGGGATAGAGGGAAATACATTTAGCAATCATAACTGTGAACAAAATTTTGAAGCAAGTTTCTCTGATAAAGGCTTCGTTTTTCAAACACATTTCTCAAATTGAGTCAAATTTATACAAATTAAGAGCCATTCCCCAATTGATAAATGAAGAAAAGATATGGATAATTTTCAGAAGAAGAATCAAAGCCACATAAAAAATTAACTCACCGTTGATTGGAAAAATGCAAAGTAAAACAATTCTGAGGTAATATGTCATACCTATTAGATTGGCTAATATGACAGAAAGGGAAAATGACAAATATTGAAGGGCATATGGGAAAAATGAGATTTCATCCCACTGTTGGTGGAGTTGTAGACTGACTCAACCATTCTATAAAGCAAGTTGGAACTGTGTCCAAAGGGCTATAAAACCTATAAAATCTTTGACCCAGCAATACTGCTACAAAGAGATAAAAATCAAAAAGGAAAAGAACCTATATGCACAAAAAATATTTATAGCAGCTCTTTTCTGGCAGCAAAGAATTGGAAATTGAGGGGATGACCATCCATTGAGGAATGGCTGAAGAAATTGTGGCATGTATTGTAATGGAATACTATTGTGCTGTAAGAAATGACGAGCAGGATATTCTCAGAAAAACCTGGAATGCCTTACATGAGTTGATGCAAAGTGAAATATACTATGTACAAATTACCAGCAATATTGTAAGATGATCAGCTGTGAATGACTTTGCTATTCTCAGTAGTATAACAATCCAAAACAACATTGAAGGACTTAGATGACAAATGCTATCCATCCCCAGACAAAGAACTAATGATGTCTGAACACAGAATGAAACATAGTTTTTAAACTTTATTTTTCTTGAGGGCTTTTTTTGACATATGTTTTCTTTCACATGACTGTCATGGAAATGTTTTGCATGACTGCACATGTGTCATCCCTACTGAATTGCTTATCTTCTCCATGGGAGTAGGGAAGGTGTGGAGGGAAGAAGGGAGATAATTTGGAACTCAAAGTTTTAAAAACTAATTTAAAAAATTATTTTTACATGGAACTGGGAAAAAAATAAAATAAATCACAAGTAATCTACTGCTGTCTTTCCTTTGTGATTCTTCTCTACTTCCTCCTGTATTTTGGTCCTAGAAAGCTCACCAGCCATGTTTGTTGCCTGTCCTGCTTTCTCTGACATTATAAGGAGACACAAGGGCCACCCCATGGTTATCCCTTCATCTGGGTCCATGACCAAGTCACCTTCTTTTCCAGTCTTACACTTATTTGATGACAAGTTTGACTCTGGCTTTTCTTCTTAATACCTGTTTTGTGCTGCAATATATTCACAGCCTGTATCTATAAATAAACATTAGAGAGATCCCACAAATGAACAGTGGATTGAGCCCAAAATTAAACAGGAGGTAGTATGGGTTTATTATGTCAAACCAGAAGAATTCTTTAATGACCCCAAATTTCTCCCTAAAATTAAGGCCCATTTCTTTGCTGTTGCCATCTTGGCTACAATTATTAGAACCTAACCCTTTAAAGTTTTCAAAATCTTTTGCACGTATCCCTCTTGATCCTGTGAGGTAAGTTCTATGATTATCTCCCATTTGTAATCATGGAAATTGAGAATGATAAAGGTGACTTGCTCAGAATCACCCTAATTTAGTGTGTCTCTGGCTCCTGCTGCATCCATAATGCCCAAGTTGCCTCTAGCTAATATTCTACTGGTACTATGTGGGTATAAACATCCACCCACCATAAATGACAAAGTTGAAATCAAATTTGGCTAAGAAGGCAATAGAGTCAGTGTACAGTAAGCAGGAGTTGACCACAAAATAGGAAATAAATACAAAGTTCATAGAAAGAAAATATAAAGTTATTTTTGTCAAGTGGGGGTTAAAAAGCAGTGATAAGGCAGAGGGAAACAGAGAAGGTGTAATGGCAAGCAAAGCAGGATCTTTGCTGTTTTTGTTTTAGTATAATCAAGTAGCTCCGATTAAATAAAGTGATTGAAGATCTTCCCTGACCATTAATGGGCCTGGGAAGATTTGTAGGAAGACCCACATCTTTTGCTAATGAGATACTGGTTCTCAAGGCTTGTGATGCCCTCTGGCTCTGAAAAATGTATAAATATTCTGAGATGAGGTTTTACTTTGGGGCTCACTGATTGGAAGTGTTTGTTTAGCCAGAGAAGCCTCTGGGCAGCCCTAAGGACCCCCCACTCCCTTTGAAAAACCAGATGTTGATGCTTCTCTCTCTGCTAACTATGTAAGTATGGTCAGACAGTTATCTGTCAATCTGTGATGTTTGTCAGACAGTTGGAAGCCTGTCTGTTGATTTTGATCTCTCTGTATTTTCTCTGAAGTTCAGTGTGCTGACTTTTTCCCCTGAACTAAGTGAATGATACATGTGCTTGATCAAAATGGTTGTTGACCCCTTGAAAATTGCTTTTCTTTTTGAAATGCAGATCTAAGAACATGTGATAGCAGACCCACCTGTGTATGTTGGGGTCCTTGCTTTTACAGAAAGCTTTATGGCAATTGACCTAACCTTTCAATGGGATTATAAGAAGGAGACATGAGAGAGTTCTAGGAATGCAGGACAGCCTAGACAAAGGCTAGGAGGTGGAAGAGACAGAATCTTTTATGCTGAGAACAGCAAGAAGAAAGTTGATTTGGTTGATAGGTGTGGAAGGATGCAGAGAAGAATATAGAGAGATCAGAGCTATATGAGAGAGGACAAGTAGCAGAATGTTTTCTCATAAACACCCCCTTATGGGAGAGATGCTGCTGAATTCATCTTGAAAGCTAACGAGAATGCTGAAAAACTATAAATGTACCCTTTTATCTCCTCATTCCAACCTCAGGGAATAACCTAGGCAATCTCTGGGTTCTTCCAGTAATTTCGTGGATTCCACACTATCGATCTGTTGCTTATTTTCATTTTCCACATGTACTTAGGAAGACATAAAAGGTCACTACCCAAATATTTTCAGATCCTGCTTTAGTGTAGCCTTAAAATCATTGATGTCCCATTCATGGGGGTCCAGTTTCTTGTCAGAAAAAAGCTTTAGGTGCTGGAAGTCAAATCAGCTATTTTCTGCTCAAGTCAGATAAATCTAACAAGTGTCTTTACAGTAAAATCCCAGAAACAGCACTGTTTACTCACTGAAAATATACTTAAAGAGAGCAAAAGTCAATGGTGTCACAGAAATACAGCAGAATATCTGCCATGACTGGAAAAGAAATGATTCCTCACTAGAATAGAAAAAGACAATGGCCCTAAAGTTTGCTAAAAAGGCAAGCCTGACATGAAGAGCAAACAACTCCCCACAAGCCAGAAAGATCCTTTCTATTTCCTTCCAATGAAAAACTATAGAAATTCCTTTAACTATAAAAAATGGTGGAGGGGTTGGGAAAAGATAGGCAAAGAGAAACCCCTTTGGTGGAAGGTGGAAGTGTTCTGACCCTTGTAGAAACTGGAGTTGACAAAGGCCCCATCCAAAGAGACAAACATGAGGGGTGAGGGGAGGTCCCATACACCTCAAAAGATTCATTGTAGCATTTTTGTAGTAGTACTACTTTTGATAATAACCTTTATATATTGCCTACTATATGCCAGGCAACATGCTAAGTATTTTTCACTAATATTTCATTGGATTCTCACAACTCTGGGAGGTAGGTGCTATTATACTCCCATTTTATAGATGAGGAAACCAAGGCAAACATGGTTAAGTGACTTGTTCTGGGACATACAGCGAGTAAGCCTCTGGGGCTGGATTTGAATTCAGGTCTTCCTAACTCCTGCTCCAGCCCTCTATTCACTGTGCTACTTAGTTACTTTCCCCATTCCCCAAAAGTAAACCAAAGGAGTACCCATTGATTGGAGAATGACAGGACAAACTGTGGAGTATGTCTAACACTGTGGCTGCAGGGGACTCAAGGCCACAGTGGCTACTGGATTTTGTCAATCCTTGTGTTTGCCTTGGGCTCAGTGCTCTGGGATTGCCTGTCTCCTCAACAGGGAAACTAGACGTCCTGTGCTCTGATTGCCCCCTCAGCTCAGATTCCTGAGCAATAATTCTATTTTTGACTCCAGTTAAAGGGATCCCTCCCCAGGAAGGAGAAGGGTAGGAAGTTTTTTTTTCTTCAAGATACCCAGACAAACAAGAATCAAGAATGAAACAGATCATTTTATTCCTTCATAAAAAAGGAAATGTTAAGCTACCAAGAATCACTAAACACTGGCATGTTTATCAACAGTTTCTCTGTAAAGAGCTATGTCTTAGTTTCTCCCCATCTGGGTAACTCTTCCCTTCTCAATTAGTCTGATGTTACTATAATTGCTCCAGTAGCTGATAACCCAGTGTTAGGGAACCCAGGGGGAAAGTGGGGTGGGATGGGGGGAAGAAGTCAGATGCCTTTAGAAATTTCACAAGGTAAAAAGGTACAAGCTAAGCTGGCCCCATCCCAGATACAGGCTTTCCTGGGAGACTGTGAATCCACAGTTTGTGGTCAGGTGTGGAGAAGGGTGTCATCCACCCCCTCTATGCTGTCGAAGTTGGAACCATCCTTACATATCTAGTCTAAGCCAACAGGAAAAAAGAGACTTAAGTGTCAGTGATGAACTCATGAATATATCCACAGAATTCAAACTCAGCCACCACTAAAAGGACCTTCATGACCTCAGGAAGCAGTCAGACAATTTATGGGGGATGGAGGGGGGATGTTATGTATCAAATACTCAGATGGAAAGATCTGTGCTCTAGTTAACTCAGAAGTTCTTCCAACAAAGCCCATCAAAGCCCTTCTATTCTGGAGACACTTGCTGGTGCTGTTGCCAAAGTTCTCCATGGGATATCCCCTAAAAGTTTGGGGTGGGCGTTCTTCCCTTTCCCTTAAAAGGCATACACCCAACTGCTCTGAAAGGGAACAACTCTGAGAAATGGTTAAGGATTTTAGGCATCGCCAAAAGAAGATGAAGAAGCAGAGGGCTAATGTCTATTTTCTTTCTCCGATGGTTATGATGAAATTGACAGGAAAGGAGCCTGACTCAGAAACTGGCACAAAACAAACTCCTCAGTATCAACAGGGAAAGCCTCCTGGTGCACCTTTGAAGGCCACTCACTGAATGCTGTGCACACACACCCTAACCAGCATATCCAGGCTAATCCTTCCAGGAGAACAATTCAAAAGCTAGTGGCATTCCTCTGGTCCTCCCTAAGATGAGGAGGATGAACTCGTCTGCACCTGTTCAGTGTGCTCTGAGAGGACAGAGAAGGAGAGAAAACACAGGCAGGGAAACAAGATGAGCCTTCAGAGAGTCATTGATTCATTCCATCCATCCATCCATTCATGCATGTGCATGAATGTACTTAAATACTCTGCAGATGCAAATACTTCCATTAAGATATGATTAAATATTTGACAAACAAAAATTATGACGACTTAGGAAAAAAAGAGACTTGTCTGGTTGCATCAACCAGGGAGAACATCTAGGGGCCTCAGATATTAGACAACTTGGGGGAAATAGGGAGGGAGTACTTAACTATCACCATATTTGGATGGTTTAGCCAATCTGCCCACAGGATTCCCACGGTAAACAAATTATTTACTTTGGTTGAGCTAATCAATCAACATACTTTTATTACCTGCCTACTATGTGCAAGGCACTGTCTTAGGTGCTGGAGAAACAAATGTAAACGAGTCTTTGCCCATAAAGAAATTATATTCCATTGGGAAGAAACAACATGAAAGCACACCGAAGGCACCAGTATATGAACCCATTATCCAGACAATCATTGCCTTTAGGTACCCTTTCTTCCTGTTTGGTGAGAAGGTTAAATGTTTGCTGGCTAAAGCAGTTACTAGAACCCTCCAGATTCCTCACTGCAGTGACTATTTTTACATCTAAACACTATTTTCCAGAAGCCCCAACCATGCTCACTTTACTCCTTTCTCTTTGACCAACTTCCCAACTGTCTTCCTAAACATACCAGAGACCATGGCCTGGAAGGACTTTTGTCCTTGGGCTTTGCTCTCCTATTTGTTAATTGTCTCTCAGGAAACAGTAAACCAGTCATCCTTCAGTTTAGTGATCCCCTTCATAATCTCCTCAACAGCTACCTGACAGTGTATGGTAAATGTTTAATAAATGCTCCCTCCCTTCCTCTTTTCCTCCTCTCTTCTTGCTTCTCTCTCCCTTCCTCCCTCCCTCCCTCCCTCCCTCCCTCTCTCTCTCTCTCTCTCTCTCCCTTTCTTATTAACATCTTTACCTGTGGCCCATATCCATTTTTCAGATCACATTGCATTTTTTAAACAAGCCAGATAAGGGCTACCATAACCCTATATAATGTCTTCTTTATCCTTGCTTCTAATTTGGTGTTTTGTTTTTTTTAACATTTGCTTTAACCATTTGATAGCCTGATTACGAATAGACTCCTACATCTCTAATTAGTCTTTATCTGTCCTGTAAGACACAGCAAGTTTACTTTTCAATGCTGTCATTTAGGTCTATCCTGTGCTTTCCATTCTTTCCTTGGAGAAAGCCCTTGTGTTGCGTATGCATGAGACTGATGGACAGCCTTTGAATTTTTCCTTTTCTGAATCTAAGTCACATTTTCCAGCACTGTTTTTCATCATTCTCCTTTGCACCTATTTTTACACAATATCTAAATGAATAAATAGCATTTATGATTTTTTTTTACTGGTTATTCAATTACAAAAGAGAAACACTCCAAGCCGTCAAGAAGCTTACATGCTAAAGGGGTGGGGTACAGAGCATATTCATTTTTTCAGTCCTTTCTAGACCCTTCTCTCAATTCTCATGACTTCTTTTTCTGCCATATCCCAACAGGGGTCTCACCCGGAAAGTTGCCGTTGTCAACATATTCTTGCCACCTTCTCCCCATGATTCCTCACCCCTGCAGTCTCCTCACACTGAAAGACCCCTCAACCTCTGTGACTCCTTCCCCTAACTGGTGATTATCTCTTGGAAGTTGATTTTAAGACATGGTCCTCAGGCCAACCGTGTTCACTCCGTCATTCCAATCCAGGCCTCTTTCCCTGTCATGGGCCAGCTTGGACACCTCTCACCTATCCCTCTCTCATCTGTTTATTTACTATCTTCTCCCATTACAAGAATGTAGGTTCCAAAAAGGTGGAGACTGTCTTTTTCTTTGCTTCTATTTGTAACTTAACAATAGACAATAATTACTAATAAAAGCTTGTTGACTTCATCGTATATGTAGGGCATTGGTGGCCAGGGAGGAGAATTATGGTTTGCGAAGTCACAAAAACCTTGATTCCATTAACACTCCCGATCCAAAGGGAGTGGTCTCCCCAAGTTCTTCAGAAAATGAGTTCCCATACAAATGACAATCATCTTCGAAGCAATCTGCTTGACCACATTCATGATGATAAGCACTGCTCCAGGAGGTGACTAAGTAGCCTTTAAAATAATATTTTTTGCAGTCAGTCTTTGGGAGAACAATGACACACCTCCATTGATTCTTTGATTTACCCCTATGAGAACCTGCCAGGCATTCTTTTATTGAGCTGTAACTTTTTTCTGTCTCCTGGTTTTATTTATAATGAGCCCATCAATAGCAACGTGCCTCGTTTCCTCTAGGACTGAGCAAACACAGATTATTGGACAAATTAATGTTAGTAGAATATCTAAGAACCACGTAATTCTTAGCATTACATTATCTCTTTTTTTTTCTGACCCTACCATTTTCCTTATGACAGTAGAGGGGGGCTAAATGGGATTGAGGACTGATTGGTATTTGTACCTGCTTCTTCAGGCATGGTTGGCAGAAAGAAAGAAGGAAGGAAGGAAGGAAGGAGGGAACAAGGGAAGGAGGGAAGGAAGGAATCACGTGTTTTTTAATCTTCTTATGATGACCCTGTCCAGACATACTGAAGTCAGTCCTTGGTCTTAGCTTCCCTTGAAAGGGAAATACACCTGGTGCAGTAACTCCTTAATCTTCTGGTGAGTCTCATTTTCAACCTAGAGCTACATATGAGTATTCGGTTTTATGGCAGTGATCTAAGAGTTAGGAATTTCTCCTGGAAAGAAAATGAGCATGGAGTCACTAGAGTGCCAGCTCTCTCCATCAGATGATCCATGTCCAAATGGGTATTGCTAATAGCTGGAAACAGAGTCTAGGTCTTTTTCTCCCTTGTACCAGTTTTGTCTCAATTTTCTTCCTCCAGCTATAGGCACAGCTTTCTTTTTCCCAAGACACTGGCCCTGTCTCTCTGCTTCTCACTCCAGAAAGCTAGATCTGAGAACTCTGCAATTTGTGTTGATAAGGAGAACACTCAGAAGCTGGCACTATCCAACTGTCTCTGACAGGAAGGCTGGAGTCTAGGACCCTCTACTCTCCCTGGAAGTCTTGGTCCACAAACTCTCCAACTTGGGTACTGCTAAAAAGATACCCCCAATAGTATAAATGGGTGTATAGAGTTTAGACTATAATTTATGTAGTCTAGAATAGTCTTCTTACTATAGAGAGTTGGGGTGGAGGAGCTTTATTTGGTCACAAAGATCATCTCTCCTGGGGCTAAATGGTCAGGAGAATGTACAATGGACAAGTCTCTTCCATTGACTGCCTATGACTAAGTGCAGGAAATCAGCATCCAGAAACCCTTGCTACCCTTCCATTTCTGCGGCTATTATGAGGCCTTGGGTCAAGAAACTAACATTTCAAGGGCCTAAGATGGAAGGGTCAGTCAGTTCCAGGGGGAATGGCTCTGTGCAGGTGACCACTTTCAATTCTCTTGTTTTTAACTTATGTTCAGAAAAGAGGGGAAAAAAGACAAAACTCTTTGATTCATAGTCCTATGGTCAACATACTCTTCCCACAATGATCTGACCTAATTGATTCATCACTAATCCAGCTACACTGCATCATGAATGAGTTAAATGGACAGATTCACACACTCTATAAGGACCATAGAGGCTCACAAATATATTCAAAGATTGTGTGGATCTATAGAGGATATGGATGGAAACTCTAAAGAGTTCCCAGTGAACACCTTCTTTGATCAATGCACCTGGGCGCCTTCTCTACAACCCAATGGTAAGTGACCTGTCCAGGGTCACACATCCAATATATGACAGAGGTGGGTCTTGAATTCAGATCTTCCTGGATCTATAGCCAGTTCTTTATCTACTATGCTGTGCTGAATCTCTCACTCTCTTGTCTCTGCCTTTTCCTTTCTCTCCCTTTCTCTCTGTCTCTGTCTCTGGTTGGCTGCATGCTTGTCTGACTGTCTCTTTCTGTCTTTCTCTCTATCCCTACCATTCTCCTTATTTTTGCCTATCTCTGTTTCTGTCTTTCTCTTTCTTTCTGTGTGTCTCTGCTTGGTTATCTGCCTGCCTGCCTTCCTGTCTATATAGTATATAATACACATATAATGAATGCAATAACCTAACATAATATAACATAATGTAGATAACACATTTGAATATATTTATATATCCTACACTAGAATCTTGCTTTAATGCCTCATTGTGTCAAGGGGATGATGCTGGCCTCCAGTTTCCTCATCTGTATAGATAAAGCAGGTTGGACTAGATGCTCTCTAACATTATTCCCTAATCTAGATCTATGATTCATCAGAGGTGATGCCAGCAGACTGCAACCACTCATAGCTACAAAGATTTTAAGTATGGCCTTTGCCACCAACTATCTGTCATTCAAAGACAGCCAAGAACCCAGATAAATGCAGAGAAGCTAAATCCCAGGGAGCTGGCTGCCAAGGCATGATTTTTTTGCCCATGTCCACTCAAAACTCATGGAAGGATTGCCATCTGTGTCTTTAGAAGGCATACTCACCCCAATGAAACCACAGAGTGTTGAATGGATCATATACATACACTCATCCATGCATAAATATTTGATAGGGTTTAGATGGCTTGGCTTAGCAAATGGCACCACATGCTCAGAAACCTTCTCCCATCCTCACCACTGCTTCCTCACCTATTAGCTACTTTTTGTCCCCAAACAGGCACCTGGCACATGGCTTATTTCCAAGCAGAGACATATACTGGTATGCTAACATTCTATCTCAATAGCCATATGTCGTTTTCTCACTGCTCAATATTCAGTTAAACTCCTGGCTTCCAAACATCCTAAACCGTTTGTCAGGTTCATAACCGTTCATAAAGAAGAGAGGAGGAAAGATAGAGAGTTGCAGCTAGAGTTAGGGAAATTCAAGAGAACTACCTACAGACATTTTTTTTGACCCTGCAGTACAGTCTAGTTCGATAGAATCTTCTTCCTGTCACCTAGTTCTAATGAGGCACAGCCAGTGATCCTCTCCTGAAATCTGTACCAGAGACTCCTTCCCAAGAAGCTTCAGAATCCAGGATGGTGAAGGATTGGTGTTTGTAATATTTCAACTTAGAAGGCTGATATCAGCATGAGATGAGTGGGTTGCATCTCTCTTAGGACAAGAAAATTCACATGTCAGTAAAGATAGGAGAGAAATTTTCCAGGGTTATGTGTTATTAACCCTATGACTTTTATTGGGAAAGTCTCCCAGCTCCCATGGACTTTAGTCAGTCTAAAGAAATTCAACAAAAAAGAATGTACTTTAAAAAATTTCATTGGCATGTTTTTTTAACTTCACAATAAATTTCCAGATAGATCATCTCACTCACCCATTCATCAAATGAGTCATTGCTTACAACAAAGGAAAACAAATTCTCAAAATCCATGATGACAGAGTTCAAGTCACAGTGTAGAAGCAACATTTGGCATCTACGTTTCCCATCTCTCTACCAAAAAGAGGGAGATGTATTTCCTCTTTATTTTTTTCTGCAGTCACAATTGGTCATTACAGTTGTATTGACTTCAGGGTTCTCTTTAGCTATATAATCATAGTCATATCACACAGAGGGCATTAGATGTGGGCAAACTGCAATATACAACCAATGTGGAACTCCTTGGAAGAAGACTAAGAAACATCATCAGGGAAAGGAAGGCTTAAGAGCATAAAGAGCCCAGGGCTCCTCTGTTAGACATCTGATGCCAAAAAGAAAGGAAAGACTTATAACACTTTTTTGGGGGTTGAATAACATATAGACAAGGGTTCTGAGAGGATGAGTGGCAATCTGTATCATTGGAAGGAATGGATGAGATCACAATTCCAGTCTGGTTCTTAGCTGAATGACAGCCATTGCATTTTGTGAAGTTGTACACATTTCACTCTACATCCGTTCATACAACTCCTCCAGCATTTCTCTGAATCCCTCTTAGTCACAGTTTTTTATAAAATAATAATGTTGCAGGACAGTTTGTTCAGCTATTTCTCCCAGTGATGGGGTAGGCAAAGGGATATGCTGGAGCCAGCTCTTAGCATTTCGAGAATGCTGATAAACTTTTAATATGAGCGTTTACATTTCATCTAATTGTAAAAATCAGGAATTGATATTGTTTTGTTGATTATCTAGACTTAATGTATTGATTGAAAATGTTAATAATGCATATTAAACTTAGAGGTGTGTTGGGTGCATTTTTTTTTTGGTAAAGATCTAGTTGTTAAATATTTCCTAGCATACTCCAGTCTAGACAGTACATTTCCATGTACTTTTCCCCATGTTGCTGATGAATAATAATGGCTAACATTTGTATAGCAACCATGATATGCTAAGTACTTTGTAATTATTGTCTCATTTAATACTCACAACGACCCTGAGAGGTAAATGCTGTTATTATGTCCATTTTATAGATGAGGAGACTGAGACAAAGGTTACATGACTTGGCCAAGGTCACATAACTAGTAAGTGTCTAGGGCAGGGTTTTAGCCCAGGTCTTCCTGACTCCAGACCCAGTGCTCTATCTACTTATCCACTCAGCTGCCCCCAAAGGTGGCCTTACATGACACAGTGTAGGATAATGGAAAGTCAGAAAACATGGGTTCAAATTCTTGACCTGCCACCTATTAGCTACTGGAATTTGGTCTCACATTCATGACCCTGAACCTCTATTTCGCTGTCTATAAAGTAAGGAGGTTGAACTAAATAATCTGAAAGCCTTTTTCATCCCTACGATTCTATAAATAAAGAAAAACACATTTATTTTTTTCCTGAGGCAGTATATTAGCCAGTTGTTAATATGATTTCTTTTCATGTGTGCCTTCTGCTTTCTTCAAACGTAAAGGAGAAAAAAGAAAACTAACACTTATCATTCCAACAGGCTGAAGAATGCTTTTTCCTCACAAAATTTATCTGTCCTTTAATGAAAAAGGTAAGCCAAGCACATCCATGATCTCATGGAGAACAGAACAGAACACAGGGGCTGTATATTACAGGTGGCTCATCAGCAAGTTTACAAATCACAAGGAAGCAAAAGCTGCTCTTATGGTAAAAACCTGAGGATTTGAAGAGTCCAAGGATCACAATGGCAGCTAGATGGTCCAGTGGTTAGAGAGCTGGGCCTGCAGTCAGGAAGACCTGAGTTCAGATCAGATCTCAGACACTAGCTATGTTGTTGTTGATATTATGTGACCCTGGGCAAGTCATTAAACCCTGATTGCCTCAGTTTTCTCATCTGCAAAATGAACTGGAGAAGGAAATGACAAACCACTCCAATATCTTTGCCAAGAAAACCCCAAATGAAGTCATGGAAAGTCAGACACATGACTGAAAGCAATTAAACACATCAAGTGCTCCTATAGAGATTCTTTTTTTTTTTTTAAATTAAATCTCTTTGGGTGGTATCTATGATACTTTATGCTGTTTTAATCTAACCACTTTTAATTACATCTAGTAATGTCCACTATGGATAGAATGCTGGATGAGGAATCAAGGAAACATAGGTTTGAATTACATCCCAGTTATGTACCAGCCTTGTGACTCTGGGCAAGTTAATTAAAACTTTTCAGTCTCAGTTTCCTCATGTATCAAAATAATGTTTACCATTCAAGATGGTTGTGGGGCTCCAATGATCCAATATGCATATACTTACATCAAAGAACTAAATAACTGTCAGTTATAACAACAATGCCTGTTATTTTTATTCTTTCATAGAGAGAGAAGTAGAAAAATATCTACAACTTCTTGCATGTGGCAGTTTCTTCCTTTTTGTTCTTTTTCCTTAGAGACAAAGTCAACTGTAGAAATTCTTTCAATATGTCATTATGCTTGATTTGTACATGACTTTGTTTTGTTGTTGTTGTTGGTATGAATGATATCATTGGCATTGGAAACTCCCAGTAAGGGAAGTCCCTCTACCAATGCAGAATGATACTTGCCATGAAACTTAAGAATGTTGGAGAGTTACAAGGGGCACTAACAGGTGAAGTTACTTACTCAGTGTCATATAGTTAGCATGGGTTGAAAGCCAGGTCTTTGGTTGCAAGGCCAACTTCCTATCCAATCAATCAGAAGGCATTTAAGCACCTACTATGTGCTAGACCCTAGGAATACAAACACATTCAACCCATTTAGCCACACTACTTCTACTTGATCTAATTATTTCAGTTTTTCTTGGAGAAAAGCAGAAAATAAGACTATTGTTCCAGGGTGAATGGAATTATATAGAAAATAATAACTAAAAGTCCCTCCATTATCAGAAGAAATATTCCCAGTTATTCTAACATTGGTCATAGAATGCAAGTGTTAAGTTGTCTCCCTTTTCCTCACTTGCTCAGTCCCCATTAAGGCCTAGGTTAAGAAAGCCATCCAGCAAGATTAAGGGCATAGTCCTTGGCTGTAGGATAGGGGCATTTCTTTACCTCAACCTAAATAGTTGGATGGGGATCAAACTTATGACCTTTATTCCGAACTTTATTAGCTCTTTGCCAATGGAAGCTCATCTGCTTTAGACAATGAAAACTCTATGTCTGTCACTGACAAATAAATCTTCTACAATGACAGCAGGAGGGAAATACATGCTCAACTCTACAGTCAAGATTTTCCTTCCTGACTCAGATCTTATGTCACTAGTGAGATGTCTGACCCTGAGCACCTGTATGGTCTTTAATTTTCCAAGTAAAATGAAGGGATTGATGTAGGTAATCCTTCAAGTCTGTTTCAGTCTAAAATATTAATAATTCTTTTAAAAAGTTTTTTGTTACCCACTGAAAATAATAAATTTGCTCATGAAGAAGAAAGTGGATTTGAAGCCTCTGTTATGATGCGAGAGCCTCTGGAAGCTTACTGCTGCCACCTTAAAATACATCTATTAACTCTGATGATTTGCAGTGGTCTTGACAATTCAGTCTATATTATGTCACTGTGCAAGGACTAGGATTGAAAATATTCAGAGACATTTTTGTTAAAGATACACTTTCTTTTGACAATACATAGAGAGGACCTGGAGTTAAGTGTTCAGAACCCAGTCAACGTTTCCAACACTTCTCTCTGACTCCACGTTCTTCCATAGGTCAGGAAGTCAATCAAATTCCAGATGGTGAATAAAACTAATTCCTGTAAGATGAGAGAGGTAGGAGCTTTTGGATGAGACATTAATATTTCTCAGACCAAGTTCCCTCCCTCAAGTAATATAAATTTATAGGCATCTTCTTTCCCGGTGCTATACTGATAGTTCACAGTGCAAGAAAGTAATTAGACTTCTCTGAGAGCAAGAAATGTGCTGAGAAATACCATCAAGTAAACATGGGAGAAAAGTATTTTTGAGTGGTACTTTAATGATCTCATAAGAATAAGCAACTATATATGTATGTGATGTGTGTATGCACACACACACGCACATTGCCATATACATATATTTTATCCCAATGTCTTCTGTAGCAACCAGCACCCTTAGTTACTGTAGAGGGGTTTGTAAGACCATATGGAAATCAAATGTCCTTTCTATCACAGGTCACACAGCATGTTCCCAGAAACTAAATGCCTTCTGAGTTCCCAAGGCAGGCTTCTAGGGGAGTTTCACTGTATTTAGTCAATGATATTTCTAGGGCAGGGGGAAGGAGGAAGTTAATTCAATCTAACAAATATGTTAAAGAAATACCTCATGTGTGTAGTGAGAGAACTCTGCAAAGCTTAGGACCCATGGAACACCCCTCTTCATCCCAAACTACTGGAATTCCAAGTTCTGAGCCATGAATAAGACTACTTTCTTGATCCTCACCCCATCCAGCCAGTTCTTGGGGCTCTCACTCCAAACTCAACATTGAGTTTGCCCATCTTTAGAAATCCCATTAGAATGCATCATCCTCTGGGTTTTTTTCTTCATATCTTCATTAATGAACATTGTGTCTGGCACATAGAAAGTGCTTAATGGTCATTGACTGATATATTCATTTCATTGTCTGCATGCTTCTCCTCAGTAGAATGTAAATTCCTTGAAGGTAGGGACTGTTTTTTTCTTCTTTTTTATCCCCTTGTAATCTGCATGGCTTAATAAAATGCTTGTTGAATGAGGAAATTTAAATTAAATATAACATTTTTTCCTGGGAGCTACCTCCCAGCTGGAACTCATAGGCCTGGGTTCCCTGGGATTAAGGTACTCAGTGAGTCCACACTCGTTCTAAAATTACAGCATACAAGCCCCTCCCTAACGTCTGGCTTCTTTGTCCTTCTCTTCCACTGTGCCCTCTGGTATTCCCATTCTATTGTTAACAAGTTATCATTCATTTTGATGTAAAGGAGTTATTTAGATAGATTCTGTTTGTCCTCCCTGCCGAAGAAGACCATGCCATCAGAGAAATGATGACATGACTTGCACTTGACTTTGTTTTGAGTACCTGCAAAAAAGATTTAGGAAGAAAGGAAGGAAAGAAAGAAGTGAGGGAAGGAGACAGGGAAGGAGGAAGGGAGGAAGGAAAGAAAGAAGGAACTGAAGCAGACAATAGTTAAGTGAATTGCTCAAGGTCACATAGCTAGTAAGTATCTGAGAGCAGACTGGAACTCAGGTCTTTCTGACTCCAGACCCTGGTGCTTTATCTGCTGTGCTATCTAGCTGCCAGCTTCATTTGTCTGTCACCCCAGAGCCTTCTACTTACCATATTTAAACATATCACTCAAGTTCTAGGGTAATATTTTGGTATTTCTTCATTAACTATTAGCATTTCAACATATTTCTCAATCAACTAAGTACAGAGTCCCCATTACAGTTCACCAAATATTGTCTCTCAATCTAATAAACAAAAATTTGTGCTTTTTAATAGTAATCATTCATATCTTTCCCTTAGTCTCCTAGTGCTAAATAATATAGCTAATGAATTCACAATTTATTAATGATGCAATCAGTAATAAAACAATTACAAAGACAATCATTTCCAACATTTCAGTGGTGAGAAAGATCAGTCAGAGTCATTTTAAATCCTTTCTATAATGGCATATGATTTCTCTTTACTTCTGAGAACATCGTCCCACACCATTTAGTTTACTGAAAGTAACAAACATAATTTCTTCAGAAGAATCTCCTTCCTCCTCTTCACAAGGCAATGGTTAAAACAGGTTCAACAAGGATTATCTCAACTCCTTTCTCTTTCTCTGTTTCTTCTCCAACTTACCTCTACCCATTAAGAAAAAATTTTGCTAGCATTTCCAAATCCTTCCTCTTAATAATGGCACTACTTAGGCATTCTTTTTATAATACTTCTTCATGAAATAATAGTCAAGACAGTTCTAAAAGAAACAAATTTCTCTGACTTTATTTCTCTCTGTCTTCGCTGCAGTTTGTCTCACAGATCAAAGTTAAACTCAAACACAGCATCCCTTACTCCATAGGGAGAATATCTCATAGAATGATACACTTACAACTCTCCTAGCATCTCACCTTAAGCAATAACAATATTTCTAGCTTTTGTAGAAGAAAATTTTTAAACAAGTATTACAGAGGATCGGTGTTCTGTTCTGGCTGGACACTGCAGTTTAGGAAAGATATTAATAAACTGAGGAGCACCCAAAGGAGGTCAACCAGACCAGTGGAGAGTTTCAAGTTTATTCCACTTAATACTTGGATGAATAAACTGGAGATGTTGAGCCTGGAGAAACGACTTAAGGAGAGGTAATAAAGCTATCCTTAAGAATATGAAAGGTCATTGTGTAGAAGAAAGATTAGGCATATTCTGTATGGCCCTATCACTAGGAAAAATGAATAGGCAGCAAAAAGACAAATCTAGGTTTGCAGGGTAGAAAAAAACTTCCTAAAAATTAGAATTAACCAAATGAGCAATGGGCTGTGACAACTGAAGACTGAAGTTTTCAGGCAAAATATCATAGCATCATAGGAGCCTAGATTCAGAGTTGTAAGGAACCTCAAAATTCATCTAGCACACTACTCATGTTACAGTTGTAAAAAAAAAATGAAGCAAGGAAAATTCAAATGCTTTGCCTAGAGTCATACAAGTAGTAAAGTATCTGAGATGAGACTCGCACTCACATCTGAGTCATAGTCCAAGATTCAAAGTCTGCATGACTATTTGTCAGGTATATATATTATCATAGGAATTTGGTTTCCATTTTAGGTTGAATGAAAAAAACTAAATAATGAAATGAAAAGAAACAACAAACAAAAACTCATTTTTGATCATCCTTGGCTTTCATTAATGGGCTCAGCTAAGCCTGGGCTTTCATGACCCTGATGTTATTCTTACAGGACATGACATGCTTTGCATTCACCTCTCCTCTTCATCATTGAACCTTACTTCCATTTCCTATATGAAACACTTTAGAATTTAAGTTAGCTGACAGGTGTCAACTGTATCCAATTACATTGCCATCTTTAGAACAATCTCCCTTCTCTTTATGAGAATTGTTTCTGTTTGTGTCTTAAAATTCCTATAGGAGTGGGTGGAGTCAAGATGGCAGAGTAAAGGCAGGGACTTCCTTGAGCTCTCCCCCAAAGCTCTCCAAATACCTGTAAAAAATGACTCTAAACAAATTCTAGAACTATAAAACGCACAAAATGACAGAGTGAAAAGTATCCCTAGACCAAGACAACCTGGAAAGTTGACAGGAAGGGTCTTTTGCACCAGGCAGGGACTGGAGGGCAGTCTAGAGTGGGCTGCACTGGCACAGACCTGCTGGAGGACTCAGGGAACTGAATCAGTGGTAGCTATGGCAATTTTCAGACTTCTCAACCCACAAATGCCAAAAAGGTCAGTAGGAAAACTCTGTAGGACCTGAATGAAAGAGGAATACATGGTCTGGCTGGTCTGGCCCCAGCTCCAGGGTAGTGGGGGTGATGGTGGCAGTGGAGGCAGCAGCAGGGGCAGAGGCTGCCTCTGGAGCTCTGGGCCCACAGAAGGTGGGGGATCAATTAACTGATAAAAAAATCCCTGAACCCTAGAACAGTATACCCACCCCCACCCCCACTGGAAGCAGAGTCCTACCTTGACAAAGAGTTAGGAAGTCAAGTGTTTGACTGGGAAGATGAATAAATACCATAAAAGAACTCAGACTATGGAATCTTACTTTGGTGACAAGGAAGATCAGGGCATACAACCGAGGAAGACAAAAGAGTCAAAGCTCCTACATCAAAAGCCTCCAAGAGGAACATGAATTGGTCACAGGTCATGGAGGAGCTCAAAAAGGATTTTGAAAATCAAGTAAGAGAAGTGAGATGAACCTAACAGGGACAAGAATGATGGATAAAAAAGAGAGAGGATCAGCAGGTAAGCTTTTTAGGGAAGCTATCACAATGGTGCAGGGGAGTGTCAAGGAGGGATTGTGTGAAGGAATAGAAGCTCCTTGAGGGAAGGGTCCTTTTCGTTTTTGTCTGCATTCCTAGAAAGTTGCACAAGGCTGGGCACACAGTTTATGCTTAATGAATCCTTGTTGACTGGTAAGTTATAGCTAGTATAGAGGATGGAGTGTCCACTTGGAAACAGGAGGACCAATTCAAATCCTACCTCAGATGCTCAGTAGCTGGGGCCCTAGGTGAATAATTTAAGGTCTTTAGCCTTAGTTTCCTCCTCTGTCCAACAGGGATAATGATGACACCTGCCTCCCAGGTTTGGAGTGAGCTAATACATGTAACACGCTGTGCTACCCTTTGAGTACTAGATGTAAGACTTTATTTATAAATGCTGGTTATTATTAGAAGCTATTAGTGATTGATAATCTTAGGATGGTAGCAGTGGGGAGAGGGAAGCAATTGAAGACACATTGCTGCAATAGAAGACGTAGCAGTTGGGAAACTGACTTCTGAAAGGTGAGGGAGAAAGGCAAAGCACAGATAATCAAAATGGATCATGTCCATTTAGCCACTTAAGATTCATCACACATTTTATGTATATTACCTCATTTCATCCTCACAACAACCCTGGGGTGTTGGTTGGTTGGTTGGTTGTTGTCCTTCGTTTTTGAAGAGGACCAAAATGACATCACCATGATAAAGTGAAGTTTCAGTGTCTGACTGTGACTGATCAGACCAATACGAGCTTGGAATGCTCTACCACAGGTTGGGCACAGATAGTCTGTGTGAATATTTGGGATGGATACTCCAAATTTGCGCATCCTATGTTTACTTTGTGCTGTCTCAATTCTGCTTTGCTCATAGAGTACAGCACCCTTTCTGATGTGGGCACACCATGCTGAATGGTCCTGTGCCAGTGTCTCCCATGTTGCATAGTCAAATCCAAAGTTTTTGAGAAAGTCCTTGAAAGTGTCCTTGTATCACTTCTTCTGACCACCATGTGATCCCCTGTCTCATGTAAGTTCTCCATGAAATAGTCTTTTTGGCAGGTGTACATTGTGCATTCAAACAATGTGGCCAGCCCATTGGAGTTGTGCTTTCTGAAGCATAGTTTGAATGCTTGGCAGTTCAGCTTGAACAAAGACTTCAGTGTCTGGTACCTTATCCTACCAGGTGATCCTCAGAATCTTCCTAAGAGTCCAAATGGAAATGATTCAGTTTCCTGGCATGGTAGTGGTAAACTGTCCATGTTTCACAGGCATACAACAATGAGGTCAGCACAATGGCTCTGTAGACCTTCAGTTTGGTAGTCAGTCTAATACTTCTTTTCTCCCAAACTTTTCTTCAGAGCCTCCCAAACACTGAACTAGCTCTGGCAATGGGTGCATCAACTTCATTGTCAATGTATGAATCAACCTCATTGTCAATGTGTACATCCCTGGAAAGTACACTACCAAGGTAAGTGAACTTATCCACAGTATTCAAAACTTCTTCATTAGTTGTAATCAATGGTTCCACATATGGATGGTCACATGGCGGCTGATATAGCACCTATGTTTTCTTGGTGTTAATTATTGGGTCAAAATTAGCACAGGCAGCAGAGAATTGATCCATACTTTGTTGCATCTCAGCTTCAGAGGCTGCATTGAGTGCACAATCATCTGCAAACAGAAAATCATGTACCAACACTCCCTCCACTTTGGTCTTGGCTTGTAGCCTTTATAAATTGAAGAACTAACCATCAGTACAGTAGTTGACCTTGATGCCACGTTCATCCTCATTGAAAGCACTTGACAACATGGCTGAAAACATCATGCTAAAAAGCATGGGAGCAAGCATACAGTCATGTTTCACTCCATTGGTGACTGGGAAGGCACAAGAGCTTTGTCCATTATCCAGAATCTGGACAAATATGCCATCATGAAATTGACATACAATACTGATGAATGTCTCCAGGCAGCCAAATTTTGACATAATTTTCCACAAACCCTCATAACTAACAGTGCCAAAGGCCTTGGTCAGATCTACAAACATTGCATATAGACCTCTGTTCTGCTCCTGGCATTTCTCCTGGAGTTGTCAGGCAGCAAACACCATATTGACTGTTCCTCAGCCCTTTCTGAAGCCGTACTGGCTTCAGGTATATGACCATCTTCCAACTGAAGGATCAGCCTATTAAGGAAGGCTCTAGCAAGAATTTGCCAGCAATGACTAAGAGAGAACCCCCTGTAATTGTTGTAGAACAATCTATTCCCTTTACTTTTATAGAGATGGACAATAGAGGCGTCCTTGAACTCCTGGGGGATAACTTCCTCTTGCCATATAACCTGGAAAATTTCAGTCAGCTTTTGTATGAGCAATGGTCTCCCTACCTTGTACATCTCAGTTGGAATATAATCAGCACCAGGTGCTTTGCTACATGGAAGGAGCCTACTGGCCCTTAAAACCTCTCTTCAGTTGGAATTTCAGCTAAGGAGGGACTGACTTCAATCTGAGGTAAACACTCAATGGCCTCAACATTGACTGGGGATGGTCTGTTGAGAACACTATGGAAGTATTCAACCCATCTCTCCAGGATCATGTCCTTATCCCTAATTAATGTGACTCCATCAGGGAAGTAGATGCTATTATTAACTCCATTTCACAGATAAGACAAATGAGTCTGAAAGAATGAAAGTGACTTGACCCCTGTTACTCAGCTAATATGTGCCAGAGATGGACATTGAACCCAGGATTTCTAGCTCCAAGTTCAGTGCTCTATGAAGCATTCTATACTCTTTTCAATAACAGCAGGGTTTCCAATCAAACTGCTTTTAGCATGAACTATCTGGATGCCATCTCATCAAAGAGGGCAGCTAGATGGCTCCACAGTGCACTGAGCCCTTGGCCTTGAATCAGGAAGACCCATCTTCCTGAGCTCAAATCTGGTATTGGATACTTACTGTGTAACCCTGGGCAAGTCTCTTAACCCTGTTGGCCTTAGTTTCCTCATCTATAAAATGAGCTGGAGAAACAAATGGCAAACCACTCCAGGATCTTTGCCAAGAAAACCCCAAATGGGGTCATGAAGAATTGGACATAACTGAACATACTTAACAATAATCTCATCGATGCACATATTTTCTAAAGAGGGGCTCCCCTTTCCATTTTGCTTTATGATATGAGACCATATTTTGGGATCTAGTTTCCTTTGTCCACCTAACTCCATCATCATCATCATCATACTAAAGAAACTAAATTTTCAGACATGAAAGTACTTTATTTACTCCAGTACACATGGGTCAACACACAAACAATTCGATGACTTCATGACAGAAAGAAATATGGCACAGTAAAACTTAGAACTCAAAAAGAAAATATTTTCCAGTTGTTAGCTATACTTTTCCTATATGACAACATATGTAGTATTTATACTCAACAGAACACATAAATGCATTTCACATAAGACCCCAGACTGGACTGTTTCCTTTTTTTCTTTTCCCTTTCTTTCTTCTTTCTGTCTTTCTTTCTTTCTTTCTTTCTTTCTTTCTTTCTTTCTTTCTTTCTTTCTTTCTTTCTTCCTTCCTTCCTTCCTTCCTTCCTTCCTTCCTTCCTTCTTTTATTTTATTGCAGTTGATATTGAATAATATTAGTAAAAAATTCTAATAGGATCAAATCAAGGATTTATCAAACAGGCCTGAACATGACAAGACCAGTAGGGCCTACTTCCTTCCTCTCTACTTATCAAGATGCACCTCAAAAAACCCACTTATATTTTCATGAACACAGTCTATCTATTCAAGCTTGAGAGAAGAGTCAGCTTCTTCTCTCCTTTACATTTGAAAGCACCCTAGAGGTTAATATTCAAAAATAGTTAGATAAATTTTAGCAATATTTAAAGAACAGACATTTCATAGATTAATGAAAAGCAATTTGGTAAATGTGTACTTTGCATAAATAAACCTGAAATAATTATCGACAATCATTCAAGAACGTTAAGCATTAAGCAAAATGGAAACTATTTTTCAAATTGTGTGCGTGTGTGTGTGTATGTGTTGTCTCTGAGAGTTATTAATGGACGAACCATATTTTGGTTAAAATATTCCTCCATAAGGAATATTGATTTTGCTAAAGTGAATAGATCTATAACGTAAAAAATGGTCCTTTGCTAAGAGAAATTAATTTGGTCAAGGTTTTGAGCATAGATAATTCCAAGGGACAGCCTAGTCATTTAATCTTCCATCTTGTCACCAGAGGAATAGAAAACATTTTAAATATTTAATTAGGAATAAAATCAGATTCATGTAATGAGATGCTATGGTTCTTGCAAGTAATAAATTCAGAAATCCCTGGGCATCACCAGCATCCAGAGGGTCTGTCGATTTTACTTCTTTCTATCTTTTTTTTTCATTTCTTTTTTTGTATAACAAAAGGTCCAACCAAGGAAACTCCCACAGGTCAGTAACTATTTTAAAAAATTCAAAGAAGCAAAACCAAAAATTATTTCCACAGTTGGGCTAATGTGGGGCATTATAGTTTCCCCAGTGATGTTCCGTGGCATTCAAGGGAACTTGGTGAAGAGTACTTCAATGATTGTGTTTGCCTTTAGCAAACATATTGTTTTCATATTTTAGTAAAAGTGCTGACACTGGCTGATGAACACGTTCCCACACAGAAATCTCTGACAGATGTGCTGTCTGCCAAGGGATTTTCCCCAGGAATTTTCTAATTTTCTCCTATCTGTTTAGAGAAAGTTCATTTAAAATCTGTTAAAGTATATTAATGTGCAGTGTTGAATCCTGCCTTGCGGTGGGCATGCTGGCAAAAAAAGTTCCTAGGAAATTAAAGTTTGGGTTATAAGTGCCTGTAGGACAGAGAATAAGAGCCTCTACTAAAAAAAAAGCTCATAATCTCTGCTTTATTTACATTTTTCCAGGTCACAGATGATGCCAAGTTTGGCTACCACCCATTTTAACCAAAGAGCCCTCTTTATGTGTTTGTTTTATACGTGGGATATGAAACTGAGTAAAGGTTATCTCTGGTACTGGGCTAATTTTTAAAGACAATGGAATATGGATATAAAAAATATAATGTATATTTTATCCATTTATAAATATATTACTTAGCTAAAAGTCAAAGATGAGCATTCAACTTGGCTAATCAGGAATTAACTGAAATTGACTTTAGTGTATTTATCCAAGGGTCAAGGGTTATCATTCAGACAAATGTTGAACTCTAATTCTTAGGTAAAAGGTCAGTAGATAAATTTTTTACAGACAAATGTAGTATTTCCAGCCAGAAACCCCTCATGCATATTCATGATTACATAAATACAAAGGTTAGAAAGCAGCAAATAATACTTACTGATGGTAATTCCACAAATATGGTGGGTCAGTCTATTCCATTTTGGACAGCCCTCATTATGTTACAAAGTTTTTTTTTATTATTATTAAATTTTCCTTAAATAGGCTTTTCTTGGACTAGGATTATGGATTTAGAGCAGGAAGGACTCTTAGAGGCCATTACATCCAAACTTCTCATTTTAAAGATGAGGAAACTGAGTTATTAGATGAATTGTCTAGGGTTTCATAACTAACCAGTAAACATCTAAGGTGGTGATCTCTTGATTTCAAGCCCAGTACCTTATTCTGTTGTCTTGGATATGTCTATACCCTCCTCCAATCACCAAATTTTCAAATATTTGAGGATGGTGACTACCTCACTCCCTAGTCCTCAGTTCCCTCAAATGTTCATCCCACAGCATGATTTCCAGACCCACCTAGCAGGAGACATTTGCCTCCTTCCTCTGAACATAACAGACATTTACAGAAGAACCCATCGAGGGGCTACTTTCCAAGAGGACCTTCTCCTATGCTGCCACCCATTGTACAAAAGAACGAGAGGTGGTCAAACGAGGGAGGCAGATGTAAAACTGGTGGCTATTTTTGTCTGCCAGGGTTCTCTGCTTTCCCCCATCAGACTCTCCCCAATTAAGAGTACATTATCTTCTCTACTGAAGTTGTGCTAATTGGTAGTTATTACCAGAGCAACTCATTAGAATGATCAAGGTTGATTATTTATCATGGTCATGGCAGTATTTAAAATTCACTGGGCACCCTAGCAAATGTGTTTCCTTGAAAGCAGTTTTCCCACCAAACATTCTCCCCAAATAAAGCAGGTTTACCTGAGGTTCATTCTCCTCATCTGCAGAATGCAGGTAATAATGCTTGTGATATCTACCTCAAAGGCAGCTGACGGCACAGCGGAGAGACCAGTGGGGTCTGGTGTTAGGGAGAGCTGAGTTCAAATGCGGCTTGGACATGTACTAGCTGTGTGACTTTGGGCAAGTCAATTAACTCTGTCTGCCTGAGTTTTTTTTCAACTTATTGTTATCATTAAGTCAAGTTCAACTCTTCAAGACTCCATTTTGGGGTTTTCTTGGAGAAGATACTGGAGTGGTTTGCCACTTCCTTCTCCAACTCATTTTACAGATGTAAAATGAGGCTACTAATAGCACCCAACCTCATGAGTTGTTGTATGGATCAAATCAAATGTGTAAAACAGTTTAGCACAACGCCTGGCACATAGCACGTACTATATACTTATTTCCTTTTCCCCACACCACCCCCAAAGGGTTACTATGAAAGAAATACTTAGCAAAATTTTCAGCGCCATAGAAATGGGTTAATATTATTAACAGGCCTGGATGTTTGCAGTCCATCAATTTGCCAATCTCCTGTCCAATCAGGAACCAAACCAATCAGGCACCAAAGAAGAGGTGAGGGGAAACCATCCAGGGGAACTGAGAGCTGTTCTAAGGAAGCATGTTCCCCTATTCCAGATCAGCAAGTACTGTTGTAGAAAACTTTTTGATACCCTTTATTTTTATACCTTAAATATATATATATTTATCTATATATACATATATCTATGTATATACATATAGTCTTTCTGTCTGTCTTATCTATCCATCCATCCATCCATCCATCCATTCATCCATCTATCCATCTATCCATACATCCATCTATCTATCTATCTATCTATCTATCTATCTATCTATCTATCTATCCTCCCGTCTCTTATTTCCACTTACCCTTTTCTCCCCTCCTCAGTCACCCAATAAACCTTCCCTTTTATCAAAGAGAAACAATTAAGCAAAACCGGTTGATACAGCCATGATACCATGAGATGGTGGGACTGCATACCTCCCGGTAACTCTGCGTGCTCCAGAGCTGATTCTTTGACATATCTGATGGTATACACAACATTCTACACCCGCAGTCCCCTAGTTCTCCACTGAATGCTGGCGCTATGTCTCTTGTCTCTTGTTCAAGCTGAGACTGCTGATTGCAACTGCATGGCAGTTGGGTTCTTCTTATTGATCTATTCATTTATATTAAGTAAGTTTTTTAAAACTATGTTTCAGTTCATAAAAGTCTTCTCATGGTTCTAAAAATTCCCCAAAGCCATTATTTCTTTCTCTGTGCACAGAGGCTGCTGAATCACACACCTGAGAGGGACTTTGGAGTCAATCTAATCCAACTGCTTCATGATTTGCCTTTGGTGATTCCCACCTCTTCCTATTCCCATTTCTGTGATTTCAAAACCTTTTTGCAGACATTTATCTTTCTTTCCCCCATGAAAACCCAATTGCCTTGGAAATCAGACAAATTGGGAAAGAAAGGAGAAGTGGGGTCCAGGACACATTTATATGTGGAAACATCTCTACATAATTCCATCAGAACCTCAATGGAGAAGAGATAAGGCAGGTGTAACAGAAAAGGAATAATTCCTAGATCATGTACGAACACTTGGCTTTGGGGCAGCCAGAGGCCCATAATCATAGACAGAGAGGGCTGATGATTGGGTGTGATCCAAGTGGCAAATGACAAATGAAGTCCTAGATGAAAGGGGTGAAGGCAAACCTCTGAAAATCATTGGCTGTAAAATTAATAAGGCTAATTCCCTGATCTGTGGATCAGAGTCTGGGCTGATATAAACCCACCAACCCAAGCCCTCTGAGGCTTTGAATGGAGGTAGAAGGATTGGGTTTCTTTTACTAGAATCAGAATTGGAAAAGATTGTCACTGGGTCTACTCCATACCTGAGTAAGATATCCCTTTACAATCTATTCAATAAGTGATCATCTAGTCTTAGTTTAGATAGATAGAGATGGGTGAAGTCAACTGCCTCTCTAGGCAGAGCCTCTACTTTTGAAAATCCCCTTCCCCAACTGTTCCTTCTAAAACTTGGGGGAGGGACTTTTTTCCCCGTTAAGTTGAGTCAGTCTGTTTCTCTGCAATTTCTACCCTCTACTCCTAGATTTACTCTCTGGGGCCAAGAAGAAACAGTTGTCTCTTTAAAAAATGTATTTACATACATGTATACATATATATGCATATACACACCCATATATATGTATATATATATATATGTATAATTATTTCCATTATCCAGGATAAACATCTCCAATAGCACTGGAAAGAATTCTGCCTGGATTTGGAGTAAAAGGGCTTAAATCTCAACTCTGCTATTTACCAACTTCGGGAAAGACATTTAACCATTTCTGAGACTCAATTTTTTTACTCATCTACAAAACGAAGTGACTGAATTAGCCAGTCAGTCGGTCAACAAACATTTATTAAGCATTTACTGTGTTCTAGAGCTATGCTAAGGACAGGAATGCAAACACAGGCCATCTCTCAGTGTCTTTTCAGGTCTACACCTATAGTCCTGTGATCCCATGAATCAGTTTTTCTCAAGTTCTCGGCATCCTTCATTTTACCAATGTCCTTCTTGAAATGGTCCTGCCAGACCTGAACTCTAGGTGTGGTGTACTCTCTTATGAGGAGAAAGAACTCAGTAAGACTTGCATCTTCTTGTTCATGGATACTAAACTTCTCTTAATTCAGTCTAAAATCACTTTGGCTGCCATATGACACTGCCGACTCACAGTAAGTTTGTGGTTTTGTAGCCCTCCCAGATCTTCTCCACCTCTAAATCTGGTCCTATCTTTCTGATTCCTTCTTGAAAGGAGTAGTCTATAGGAAACTTTTATCCCTATGAGGCTTTGAATAGGATATTGTTAAACTTTCGGGAGCTGGATTTGAGAAATATCCTATACTATAATGAAATTAAGGGGTGGGATGAGCAATCAATCAAATAACAAACATGTTTTAAGTACCAACTGCATGTCAGGTGATGTACTAGGCACTGGGGATACAATTAGAAAGAATGGTCCAATCCCTACCCACCAGGGGCATCCATTCTAGTGGTAGTTACTCTCTTAGATACAGAAAATAACAACAATCCCTAACTGCTGCTTCACTGGCTTCTCATAGTAACACTGTGAGATAGGTACAGTACCGTACTATATATAGGCATTATCATTGTCACTGAGCAGCTGAAGCAGCAAAGCTTTCCAGACAAGAGCTAGATTGAGACAAATGAGTCAGGCTGCCCCCTCAGCCCTCACTTTCCCTTAGAACTTAAGGACACAGTGCAAGAGCCTTGGGGATATCCCATACCTCTCTTCCCCCTAGCCCTACTTCCAGTTTGGTCCCCACAGTCATCATTGAAAGGAGAAATCCCTGTGGAGATCCACCTTCTGCACAACTACCCACACCCACTGCCTCCAAGAGGCAGGGCATGCCAAGAGCCCTGAGAATCTACTTGCATGGATGGAGATGGTGAAGAAGAGGGTAGATAAGAGGAAGTCCATTTCAGTAATAGCAACAACGAACATTTATATAGCCTTTTAAGATTTGCAAACTGTTTTGCAAATATTGTCTCACTGTCATTTCTCTACAATGCTGGGAGGTAGGGGCTATTGTTAAACAATGCTTTCAGCCATACCGGACTCTTCCAGTGACCCCCTTTGGGGTTTTCTTGGCAAAGAGACTGGAGTGGTTTGACATTTCCCTCTCCAGCTCATTTTGTAGATGAGTAAATTGAGGCAAACAAGGTTTAGTGATGTGCCCAGGTTCACACGCCTAGGAAGTGTCTGAGGTCAGATCTGAACTTATAAGATCCTGACTTCAGGTCATCACTTTACCCATGGTGCCACCTATCTGCCAGGAACTACCATTATGCCATTTTATTGATGAGGAAACTGAGGGAGACAGCAGTGAATTGACTTGTCCACAATCACCCAACTAATAAGTGTCTGAGGATGGATTTGACCTTCTATCCACCACTGTGCCACCTAAAAAAATTTTTCAAGTATGTTTTCCCTTCACTTTGGTGTATCAAGAGTTTTGAGATTTGGATTCATTATTTTATTCAGACTAGATTTGGATTTTACCAGTATAGAGAGCTCCCATTGTGAAAAAATCCCTGCTAACAATGCAGACTGCTCCTGCTCTGCAGGTGAGAGCCTCCAAGGCCTTCCTGAGATGTTGAGAGGAAAAGTGACTTGTCTCATGTCACATGGCTAGTGTGTACCAGAGGCAGGCCTTCAACCTATGACTTCCCAACTCTAAGGGCATCTCTTCCTTTCTCTTTTCTTCCTATATAATACTCCCTCCATTCTCTTTTCCTCACAATCAAGAAGACCTAGATTCAAGTCCCACCTTGGACTCATTCTCTCTAAGTGACCCTGGGCAAGTCATGTAACCTCACAGCACTTTCAAGAGAGCCCTGGAAATCAGAAGTTACCAAAACAATGCTGATCTGCACCAGCAGAGATGGTTTTCTAACTAGAAATCTCCTATACCAAGGAAACTCTAAATCTAAACAGAAATAGTCATACATGGTATTTACAATCTTTGGGGGGTAATGAGAGGAAGAAGGAGGGGAGTTAAAAAATAACCAATGGACATTCCATGTTCTCCACTGGTACCCATATGAAGCCAGAAAACGTTGACTTTGGCCCCCAGTATGTGGGATGGACCCCCTGTGGAAGTTGTAGGAAGGTCAACAGTCACCAAGTGAGAAGATTGACAGGCACAAATAGGTAGTTGTCTGTCTCATTGGAAAGCATGTCCACATCAAGGACATCACAGATCCACTGGATTTGGATACTTTCACACATTTAAGTATTTAAAGACCAAAAAAGTTCAAGTTGGAATGTTTTATTTCCTTGCCACCTCATTTTACCCTTGTCAACCCCAAATCCATAATGACAAATTCTCTTATTCTTGCAAGTACAACTCCCCAGAGTCACAGAATTATGCCTTGCTCTTGAAGGGCATTGAATGATCCCCCGCTATTTTTATCAATAAAGAATCCGAGATCCAAGAGAAGATAAGTGATGTGCCCAACACCTCATAGCTGAGAACAGACAGTGCCCAGATAAGAATTTTGTTCTTCTCTCTTCTCATATCAAAGTAGGACTTGAAAAAAAAAAGATCTGGGGGTCTTAGTGAACTGCAAGTGCAATATGACACAATTTGGTGACATTGGTATCAAGAAAAATAACATGATCTCTTATTACTTTGACAGGTTTAGTGTCCATGAATAAGGAGTTCAGAATCCTACAACATTCTGCCTTTGTCAGACCCCCTATGGAATACTGTATTCCATTCTAGATAACAAAGGGTATTGATAAGCTAAAGAGCAACCATCAAGAGGAGGGCAAGCAGGAAGGTGAATGAACCTTGTGATCATATCAAATGAGGATATGTTGGAGATACATAGGGATGTTTAGTGCAAAAAGAAAACTCAGGAGGCAAGTGAGAGCTGTTCTCAAGTATCTGTATGACTTGTCGGATGGAAGAGGCAATGGACCTGTTTTGTTCGGCCCAGAGCAGATGGAGGAACACTATGGGTAGATGCAAAGCAAATGTGGGCTTGATGTCAGGATAAAAGGACAAAAAGCAACATTCCAAACAATTAGAAGTATCCAAAGGGAGAATGGGCTGCCCCCGAAAGCTGTGGTTTCCCCTCTTAGGTCTTCCAGAAAAGGCCGGAGGAAATTAATTTTTAAGAAACAGGCTGGACAAGATGACCACTCAGGCACCTTCCTTCTCTCAATTTCTCTCATTCTGATCTTGGAAAATGGAAAAACTTTATCCCCAAAGGTTTTTTTTTTGGTTTTTTTTTTTTTTTAGATGCAACATCAGGCTGATTGAATGCATTGTTTTATGCTGCTTTTAATTGTTGTTATAATCTGATCTGTTTGTACCCAGCTAATCTGTATTTAATCGGTATTTTAATTTTATTACAAAGCCACCAGAATGCAGCTGTAGCTAGGCACCACACAAGTAAATAAAATGCACTATTATTTTGATTATGTGTATGCATATGAGCTACACTGTACTTAGGTCCGACTGTTATCCACTTCCCCTCCCCCAGTAATTTGTGCCTATTAGCTCTTTCTCATAAGCTTGGATAGGAGGGCCGATGGAAATATCTGTTTATTTCAGAGTGTGTTATGCAATAAGACAGTAGATTTATACACCTTAATTTACCAAGTGTTTTGTGACTCATTTAGATATTCATGAAGCATTTCATTGTGCTAAGTGTTTCTATTAACTAATTATATTGGAGTTTAATTCTGAGAAAAAAAAAAGAAAGGGAGAAAGAGGGTAAAAATATGGGATCAAGTAAATTTGTCCACACCTGGAATGTAAATCTTCCTAAATAGAATTCTGTCCTGTGATTTCTGTGGGGATTGTCCCCAGGGAATCTGGAATGGTGGCATTAATAAAACTGGGTGTCTTAGAAGACTTTGCACAAGCATGCAATATGTTCCAAACTCCTGTGTAACTATTTGAAGAATTTGACCTTCATTCAGTTTCTTGAGAGATCTATTAGGGATGGGCATGAAAGTCAACATGAGAAATTATGAAAGGCTGGAAGGCAGCTTCAGAGGAGGGGGAGGACTTAACAGGAAAGATATAAAAGGAAGGACTTGGAGGATTCTGGATTCAGTCTTCCCACATCTTCAAGACGGAAAATTTGCCTGTAACCTTTCCTCCCTGCCAAGCAATCCTGCTAACTGTGAATATAACATGGGCTCTCTGGAGCCAGGCTGGAGGGCTTTTACGTTCTTTTCTCAAGGAGTTCAGCCTCTGGTATCCATCACATGTTCTGAAGTTCACTTAAGCATTTCATTCCTGCAAACAGGGATTACAAGTTGCTTCCAGAAGTTTATCAAAGTTGACAAGAATGAGGGTAGAAAAGAGGTTCAACCATATAAGCTTATAACAAGAATTTATTTATTTTGTAATTCACTTTTGTCTGGCAGGATGGTTCATTGGTTTCTAGAGATCAAGGAACTGGGTTCAAAGCCCACCTCTGATGTCTGCTATCAGTATGGCCCTGGACAAGTTACTTAAACTTCTTAAGCCTCAGTTTTCTCTTCTGTAGAATGAAGAGGTAGGAGTTGACTTTTGAAGTCCTTCCTTCAGGGTACCATTGGCTTAGGAAGAAGAGGAGTCAAGTTCAAATTCTGCCTCTAAAGCTCAACTACCTATGTGACTTTGAGCAAGTACATCACATAACATCTAAGGGCTTAATTTCCCTCAACTATAAAATGAGGAGGTTGGAAGTGATGACTTTCTTAGGTTCTTTCCACCTATGGATCTAGGAGCCTAAAAACTTATGCTCTGTGATTTCATCCTCCTGATGCATAAACTTCCTCTACTGATGCAGAAATTATAGTCTGAGAAAGTTCATATTCTGATTTTGTAGTCTGAGAGTTATTTGGGAGTTTTGAAAGTCTATGACTTGCTTGGAGTTACTCAGTTAATATGTGTTGGTGGCCAGACATGAGCCCCAATTTTCTTCTGATTGAACCTGGCTCAATACACACTACCTCATTATCATCACTGTCATCATCATCATCATCTTTGTCATTATCATTGCCAGTGTCATCATCACCATTATCGCTGTCATCATGGTTGTCATTGCCATCATCATTAACATCGTTGTCATCATCATTGCCATCATCATTACCGCCGTTGTCATCATTATCAATGCTGTCATCATGGTTGTCATTGCCATCATCATTAACATCGTTGTCATCATCGTTGCCATCATCGTTACCATCGTTGTCATCATCATTGCCATCATCATAACCACCATCATCATCGTTGTCATCATCGTTGCTATCATCGTTACCGCCGTTATCATCATTGCCATTGTCATAACCACCATCATCATCACTGTCATCACCATCATCATCTTTGTCATTTTCATGTCAGTGTCATCATCACCATTATCGCTGTCATCATGGTTGTCATTGTCATCATTGTCATCATCATTGCCATCATCGTTACCGCCGTTGTCATCATTATCAATGCTGTCATCATGGTTGTCATTGCCATCATCATTAACATCGTTGTCATCATCATTGCCATCATCGTTACCGCCGTTGTCATCATCATTGCCATCGTCATAACCACCATCATCATCATTGTCGTCATCATTGCCATCATTGTTACCATCATTGTCATCATCATTGCCATCGTCATAACCACCATCATCATCGTTGTCATCATCATTGCCATCGTCATAACCACCATCATCATCATTGTCATCATCATTGCCATCGTCATAACCACCATCATCATCGTTGTCATCATCGTTGCCATCATCGTTACCGCCGTTGTCATCATCATTGCCATCGTCATAACCACCATCATCATCACTGTCATCACCATCATCATCTTTGTCATTTTCATGTCAGTGTCATCATCACCATTATCGCTGTCATCATGGTTGTCACTGTCATCATTGCCATCATTCCATCATGTCACTATCATCATTATTGTTACTTTCGTCATTACCATCATCATCTTGGTCATAATAACAACATCAACACCACTGTTGTCACTGTCAGCATGGCCATTGTCATCTACATCAACACCATCATCAAGATTTCTACCTACTGCTTTACAAGGCATTGGCACATATTATGTTACATGAGCCCATGACAGCCCTGGGAAGCGCATTGAATAGGCAGGATTATCCTCTCGCTCCATTGCCCGGACTGCTCACAACTATGTAAACAATAATAACGGAGGCATAGATAGTACTTTATGGTTTACAAAGCATTTTACATATTTTATCCCATTTGAGTTAAAATAACCAACCCTCTGAGGTAGGAATTCCTGCAACCTCTCAAACTATCTATGATCCAGTGCTCCGTCATGGTGGCTAAGAAAGGGAGCTTTCCCATTATTAGATTACAAGCTCCTTGAAGGCAAGCACTGTCTTTTGTCCCTTTCTATCCCTAGCACTTAGCACATAGTAGGGGCTTAAATGCATATTGATTCATTTTGAACCTAGAGAACCTGATTTTGAATCCTAACTCTGGCACTCGTAACCTGGCAATTTGAGTAACTCTCTGGGCCTCAGTTTCCCTACCTCTAAAATTAAAGTTTTGGACTGATATTAAAGATCTAACGTATCTCATTTATGAACCTTAGAGAATGAATGAAATAATGAGTAAATAATGATAAAAAGAAAAAATAATATTTTTCTTTATATAGCTAAGGACACAAGATACCTCCCGGTACATACTTAGAGGTACTCTTCTATATAAGTTAGAAAGTTTCTGGTTTCTTTCAAAATTTAGCTCAAACACCACCTTTTTCTGGTACCCCCATTACCCAGTGCCTTCCTATCCAAGGTTACCTTGAATCTGTTTCGTATATGAATGTATTGTGTGTCCCTGGGGTTTCCTGGGTTAGAAAGTAAGAACCCTGAGGACAGGCACTGCTTACTTTATCTTCTCAATGCCTGGCCTAGAAACCCAGAAGCCACATGAGATGCTTAATATGTGTTCACTGATGGATAGGCTGGCTGATCATTGAGGTTAGCTTTATTCTTAGTCTCTCCTCCTTTAAGCATATGCTATTCAAGAGTACTTAAGGCATCAAAGGATTCCTTAAATCACATGGTTCAGCAAATTAGTGGAATTTAGAAAAAAAGAACTGAATTGTATCCTTTTTCTTAACAATTACTTTCTTTTCTGCCTTTTCTGTCTTAGAGAAATACATGGCAGGATGCTTAGTTAAAAGTTATTCTTAAGAAATAAGAGACAAGAACACCATCAGAGAGACAGTGTCTCACCAACTCTGCCCAGATCTCTATAATTTAGAGCTGTTAGTCTCACAGGGCCTCAGCCCCACCATCCATGTCAGGCTGTACCCTATACCAAATACTTCTCCAACCATCCTTTTTCATTTTTTCCAGTCCTAAATTGCTGTACTTCTCACCAGTTATCAAACATCTAATAGGGGGGAGAAGAATAAACCTGAAGCACTCCCTCAAGAATTGTTCCCAGGCATTCTGGGAGAGCCCTGCTGGGCAATGGAGCCAAGTGAAGGTCCATGGGATATGTGACAAGGGACTGTAGAGGAGGATATCCAGTGAGATGCTACCTGAGAGCATCAGTGCCCAGAAGGGAAAAGTCCAGAAAACTGCAAGACTCCAGAGCCCTGAGAGTGAGTGAATGATAGGCTAGGAAGACATCATTACCAACTGAGACATTGGAAAAGGAATGTGGACAAAATTCTAAAAATTCCTGGGGGCAGCAACAGCCAGCTGTAAGTGTATATAGTTCAAGACAAAAAAAATTTATCTAAGTAAATATGCAGGCACAGTGCTAGGCACTTGGGATACAAATAATCAAAGAAAAAACAAAAAGCAAACTTTTTTTTTTCTTCAAGGAGGGGACATTTCTTGAGGGAAGGGGGGATAACATATCTGTGGATGAGGAAATACAAAATATATGCTAATTAAACATGAAGTCATTTCCAGGCAGGAGGGTAGGAGGGTAGGAGGGTAGCACTATAGAACTAATAATTGTGGGAATCAGAAAAGGTTTATCTTAGGAAGCAAATCATGGGCAGAGACTTGAAGGGATTCTAGGAGTCAGGAGGTGAGGAGGGAGAGTGTTCTAGATCTGGAGAAGAGTCCATGCAAAGGGATAGTGATGAAAAAATTGATGGAGAAATCAGCTACCTCTAGGCTGTAGAATCAGCTCTGCTCCTGGCAAACTGTGTTGCCTTGGACAAGTCACTCCCTTCTCTGCACCTCAATTTCCCTATATACAAAATGAGAGTATGTGATAGACATTCTTTAAGGTTTCTTCTGGTTGTAATGTTCCATGGCTAAAAGACAGTAGAAAGGAGGCTGTCAGCTCAAACTGAAGGAAGGAAGAAAGGAAAGAAGGAAGGGAGGAAAGAAGGAAGGAAGGAAATCATATTTATTAGACACAAATTATGTTCCAGACACTGTACTAAGTGGTAGGGACATATGGGGAATGTAAGATGCTTACATTCTAATGAGTGAAGAGTCCAAATGCAAGGGAGTGGGGGCCAAGAAGAGGTATTTTAAATAGGAAAGTCATAAAATGGTGATTGGGCAGCTAGTTGGCACTATGGATAGAGTGCTGGGCCTGGAGTCAGGCACACTCATCCTTCTGAGTTCAACTCTGGCCTCAGATGCTTATTAGCTGTGTGGACCTGAGCAAATCACTTAACCCTATTTGCCTCAGTTCCTTGTCTGTAAAATGAGCTGGAAAAAGAAATAGCAAACTACTGAAGCATCTGTGCCATGAAAATCCCACATGGAGTCAGGATAAAAATGACTGAACGACAAAAGATGATTGGAACAACAGGGTGATGAACCGACTGGTCTCTTCCAGGAAGGGCAGTACTGCTTTGGTTAACATTCTGAAGTGTAGAGGGAAAGGTTCCCCCTGAGTGGCAGGTATGGGTCATTTAGGTGGATCACAGTTGGCCTCACAGAGGAGGAGGTCCAAATCTTCTCCCCAGGCCTCACTAGGAGAGAAGTCAAATCAAGAGAGAGGAGCTTTTTGAAGGCATTTCCCAACCCTTTCTGGTTCCACAATCACAGCCAATTCAAAAGGATTCTCCTAACCTTGCAGTTAACAGATCGGAACCAGCTACCAAAGGTCTACAAATACTTCATAGTACATCATCACTTCCATACAGGCTTCCTGGCCTCTTCCATGTGGGGAGGAGCACTGGACGCATACAACAGCTTCTAGTTACACCAAGATGAGGAAACTAAGGGCTAGAAAGATAAGTGACTTATTCCTAAAGGTCCCAAACAGCAGTCTGAATTTAAACCCAGGTCCAAATCCACTTAACTATAACGTATCAAGCTCACATATTTTTGTTCCTCCTCTCCTTTCCTTCCTCCCCTACGTTTTGGAGATCTTCTTTTCTCCATCCGCTTTCTCTTCATCTCATCCCTTAAGCTTTCAGGATACCCAAACTTAGATATCATGATGGTATTCAGGGGCTAGAGGCCACAGTCCCCAAGGGAAACCTGATAGACAGCCAGTCAGAGGAAACCTGGGAAGCCTCAAGGCCCAGTGGAGTGAGGACCAAGCTGCCGGGAGGGGAGAAAGAAATGAGTGGAGATGTGAGATGTACCTGAGAACAGTACATGTGGAGCACCACAAATAGAAATGGTAGCATCCAAGAACAATGTCACCAGGAAGCTGGCAGATACCCAGTCGAGCAGAAAACAGCAGAAGACAGAAGGTAACCCCAGTGTGGAGGGAGCGGGGAGAGTGGTGAGCCCATGATAACATTAATGAGAGAGCCTGGGCTGTGGACGATGGCATGTGGAGGCAGATCCAGAGGCTTCACACAGCCACAGAGGGCTGAGAGCAAAAACACGTGGTAGGTGGGCAGCCATACCATGAGAGGTAAGAGGAAAAAACACAGTAATAGATGCAGCGATCTCCCAGGCCCATGGCAATGAACAGTGAACAGAATATTACACAGAGATGTGTGTTTATATGCATACACACATATACAAAATATATCAATATGTGCATTTATGTTATATCTGAATAGGTCTGTAAAAATGTTATGCATACATGTACATATACACACATATATGCATATGTGCTATATGAATAATGCATGTATTTATATAATCAAATGAGATGATATTTGTAAAGTCCTTAGCAAAGTATCTGACATAGAGTAGGTGCTTAGTAAAGCTATTCCCTTTCCCCATAAGATATATATGTTCATATACACAAATATATGTATTTGACTCCTTATGTATTTACATGTGTGAGTCTATATATGTATGTATAAATATATCATAATTTGATTCATTTGCCCAAATATACCAATAGAATCAATGTATATATAACATATACAGGTATATAAGTACATATGTATATATGTGTACATATAAACCTTTGTATACGTTTATATAAAATATAAAGTATTATATGTGCACACATGTATGCACACATATTTATTAATTGTGTGTTGATCAGATTGGACTTGTTTTCCCAGATATCATCTCAGAACTCCAGGGCTACAGCCCTTAAAGTTAAGAATTGCATCCATCAATGCTTGAGCCAAACTAATAGCAGGTGCTTATGCTATCAGGCAATAATGTTGGCTAACTATATAGAAAGTCCTTGTTAAACCCAACCAATTGAGCTTGAAGGTCAATCCTATCATAATGGGGGACCTCAGAGAATTATTTTTCCTAACTAGTTATTGATCGGGAGGAATCATGAGTATCTTACATCCAATCACCATCCCCAGGTTGTTACCTCAAATCAACAGACAGTAAATATGGTGGATGTTCATCTTGCAATCTGCTGTCTGGGGATAATATAGCCTTGACGATGTGATGTAAAGAATGAAGGCAACTGGCATTTAAAAGTCCTATAATAGGATACATTAGGAATTTGTCATTCACAGAAATGTTATGTAATCGTTACAGTCACTATTGGGTTGCTGTCAAACAAGGTGGGAACTGGTTATGTATATAGCTTTGCCTGTTGAGTGGATCAAGCATGTTTCACAAGTGTTTCAGTCTTCTGCACTAAGAGTTATGATGATAGGAAGGGAAAGGAACTTCTGAAAACATCTTGTCTACCTCTTGATTTTTACAGATGAGGAAACTGAGGCCCAGTTTCCTCATCTGTAAAATGAACTGGAGAAGGAAATGGCAAACCTCTCCAGTATCTTCGTCAAGAAAATCCCAAATGGGTTTTGTACACAACTGAAGATGTATATGTACATGACTGAACAACAACAAACCAAATTCCAGGTAAGTACACTAAAAATATCAGCATTCAAAAGGTTTACATAAATCAGACACAGCAATGAGAGATTTGTTTTAGCTATGTTTGTTAATAAGGGATAATCAATGGTCCAATATGCCTACCTACATACCAATTTCCATGAATCAAAATCGTATTTAGGAATTTATCATTAACTCCATGTATTTGAAGAAGGAAAAGGGAAAAAATGTGAAGAATGTCCTCAGAACAGAAGGAGAAACCTGGGCAGTGAATTCTGGGAAGACGTGTCTACCAGTCACAAGGGACAGGAAGGCAAAGATAGACAGACCTACCTACACACACATATATGTATATTGTTGTATGAATCAGCACCAGGAATATCTGTATCAATGAATCACAGATATGTTAGAGAGGGGTCCTTACAATGTGTATGGGTATGAACCTTGTTGGGTTTTCAGAATCATATTTTTAAAAGTGTAAAATAAAATAATATAGTATTATAAAGAAAATCAATTATATAGTTTTCAGATTATTAAAACAACTAATTCAAGGATCCCAAGTTAAGAACCTTTGCCTTGAAGTATGGAAACAAGACCTGATGAAGACAAATGGCCATATCAAAATAGAAAATCAAGATGGCTCTAGAAAGGCCATTATATATTAAGCCTTGTCCTTGGCCCACTCCCTTTATCTCATGAAATACACCAAATCATGACTGCTTTTAAGAAATCCAAAGCATCCCACTCGGAATGCACTTTCGCTGAGTTATTTTCAGCATTAACTTATGTTTGTGTTGAAAGAAACATGCCCCTAGCAATGATGCTTATACTCAAGTAGTCTCTGATAGAAGTGAGGCATTGTTGTTGGACGCATCATCACATCTTTCTGTATGATTTGTTTACTTCTTTGTCTTTGATTGGTCTTTGGATTGCAAGGCAGAACCTTCTTCACAGTCTCCCTTATCCTCCGCCTCAGAGATAAAAGCAACAGAAATGCTTTTCTCCTGCAAATCCAGTCACTTAACAAGATTAGATATGTGTATAACAATAAGTGCAGACATTTACACATTACATGTGTACACATATGAACACATACACATGTATATGTGTCGATAATATATTGACTGATGCTATTATTGTTTTGTTCAGACATGATTTCATTGCAGAAATAGACTTCAGTGAGGAAACTTTCTTTAACAGAAGCATGCTAGCAGTTGCTAATGAATAAATTTTTTTTATAAATTTATTTAACTTTTTACATTCATTTTCACAAGATTTTGGGTTCCAAAATTTTCTCCCCATTTGT
>CM053772.1:22547147-22595629 GCA_028658325.1 Potorous gilbertii
GCTTTTTGAACCTCTTTTGCCAATTGAGTTAGCCTATTTTTCAAGGTGTTATTTTCTTCAGCATTTTTTTGGGTCTCCTTTATTAAGGTATTGACCCATTTTTCATGCTTTTCTTGCATCTCTCTCATTTCTTTTCCCAGTTTTTCCTCCACCTGTCTAACTTGATTTTCAAAATCCTTTTTGAGCTCCTCCATGGCCTGAGCCCATTGGATATCTATTTCAGATGTTTGGCATACAGAGGCCTTGACTCCTATGTCTTTACCTGCTGGCAAGCATTGTTCTTCCTCGTCAGAGAGGAAGGGCAGAATCATCTGTTCCCCTAGAAAGTAACCTTCTATGGTCTTATTTTTTTTCCCTTTTCTGGGCATTTTCTCAGCCAGTTACTTGACTTCTGAGAGTCCTCTCCACCCCAGCCTAGGTCCGCAGCCCAGCTAGTGCTTGGGGTCTGAGATTCAAATGCTGTTCCCCAACCTCGGGGCTTTTGGCAGCAGGCCTGGCTGCTATTCAGGGTAAGATTAAATCAGGTGCTCAGGTCAGGGCAGGGCCACCTCCCAGGCTCAGTTCCCTCAGGAGGTTTATGCAGAGACCTTCTCTAGTGGAGCTGCTGCCGAGCTCCTGCCTGCTCAGGAAGCCTCTGGCCGCCTGCTGCCTCTGCTGCTGCCTCTGCCACTGCCTCTGCTGCTGCCTCCCGAGGGGGCCTGAGTCCTGGAGACACCCCGCTCCCCTCTCAGCCCGTCTCTCTCACTGACCTGTGCATCTGTGGGTGGAGGGACCTTTGTGGCCGCTGGAGATTCCATCCCTGAAGCCTGCTCGGATCTGCTCGCTCCTGTCAGCGCCATGCAGCCAGGACAGGGGAGGGCTTCACTCCAGTCTGGGGTGCGATGGACCTTTGGGATCGGTTTTTCAGGGCTCTCTGGAATGGAAATCTCCTTTACTGTGTTGCTGCATGGCTTCTACTATTCCAGAATTTGTTGGGAGTTCTTTTTAGAGGAAATCCATGGGCTGTGGGTTCGGAGCTAGCAAATGTGAGTCTTTCTACTCCACCATCTTGGCTCCGCCCCCCCCAATGAATAATTAATATCATGTAGTAACAATATTAACTGATAATTAATATTAAGGACCTACTATGTAAGAGAGATGAGGCAAAGTACAAGGAAATGCAAATATAGTATCTGAAGAGTGTCTGCATTCAAAGACACTCAAATTCTACTGGAGAAATATAAGGAGGATTAATAAATAAAAAATATGTAAAATTAATAAGGAATGATTGGGGGCAGGGCGGGTTATAACTGGAGGAATCAGGAAAAGCGTCCTGAAGGAGACAATACTTGTAAGACAGCTGATTTCTAAAAGGGGGGAGAAATTTTTGCCCTGAAGACAAATTAAGGGTGAGGCTTACTATAGAGTGATGCTCCCAGGTTCATCCTGGTTTCCTATTTTGATACAGTCATTTCTCTTCATTGACCCTGGTTCCAATACTAGAAGGCAAGGGTTCTTAACTTGGGATCCCTGAACGGGTTATTTTAGTCATCTGAAAACTATTGACTAATAGAATTGGTTTCCTTTGTAATACTGTATTATTTCATGCTTTTAAAAACATCTGTGCAAAAGGTGAGCAACAGGAGACTGAACATCCTCTATGGGAATCAATAACAAGAAAGCCAGGCTGGCATAAATGAGGAGGAGTAGGATAAGTTTGGCAAGATAGGTTGGGGTCTGATTGTGAAGAGTGCGAAATACCAACCAGGGGAATTTATATTTTATCCTGACAGGACTGAAGAAAGAAGCAGGACTTTAATCCAGGTCTTCGTATCCCCATGTGCCTAGCAAAGTGTCTGCCACATAGTAGGTGCTTAATAAATGCCCACTGAGTTCAGTTGGTGGCAATGTTTATAGTAAGGTAAGAGAGATCTACTAGGCTCCTGCCTCACATTCCAAACACAGCCAAAGAAATCAGTGGTATCCATTGGAAGGAGGAAGATCTAGAGGTCTGAAGCTTACAAGACCCCCTTCCATCTTCTTTAAGGGGGCTCACTTTTCACCATATGCATCTTTATGAAATCTCAAATAAAGGCAGAGTGGTTACAGAAGCCAGTCTTTAGATGCTTAGAAAGCTATTTCTGTCATTGGTCAGAAGGGACTAACATCCCCTTTCCGGGAGAGAAAGGCAGAGGGAGAATATATAACAAACTCCTGTGTTGATATGACTTTTATTCACAGGACAGAGAAAAATAATCACTATTCAAAGGCAGAGGGAAAAAGGAGCTTTAGAGTGGGTTGGGAAATATGCTATTAAGTCATGCAAATAAATCCAGTGTCAACACTACAGCCTGGGCTTATTTTATTCATGCATTAGAGCCTTTCTTTAATGAGAATTCAAAGGCAATAAAGTTGGGAGTTGCCTGGTTTTTGTCCTGAATAAAACTTCGTAAAGCTTCTGAGGGTGACTTCAGGTAGGTCGTTGCCTTTGAGTGCTGCGGAAAAAAAGGATGTTATTTCTCCACCTAGAAGCCTTTCCCCAGCTACTGCTCTGCCTGCCACCAGGCTTGTCATAGGGCCGTTTCTCTGGCTCTACAAAGGCATCTTCACAAGAAGAGGCAGAGTTCTTGACTATGGCTTCCCTTGCATAGGTCACAGTCAGAAGCAGACAATCACTGAGTTAGAAGGAGTCTCAAAGATCATCCGAGGGAGGCCGGAGAAAAAATTTTGAATGGAAACTGAGAGCACCTGAGTTTGGATTCTCCCTCTGTTACTTACTCCTGGGGTGATCTCAGGAAAGTAATTTAACCTCTAATCCATAAAGTTTTCATTAGTTGCCTGCTGTATACCAGAGCTGTATACCAGCTAGGCATTGAGGGATTCCAGAGACAAGACCAAATGGTCCCTGTCCTCAAGAAGCTATTGCTCTCCAGAGGAGAAATACATGATATATAGAAAAGTAAATGGAAAATGAATATGAAACTTTTCTTGGGGGTAGTAAGCATTGAGGTAGGAGGTGAGGAAGACATTGAGGGAGGGAGAGATGAGGAAAAATCTCCTCCAGAAGGTGTCATTGGATGTGAGCCAAGGGTTCCAAGAACACTCGGGAAGGGAAGACCAGGACAAGGAGGTAGGTTTGGGGAATGAGGAAAGGGGAGGACTGGGAGAAAACTGACGATTTCAGGTTCCTTCTAATTGTAACTCCATGATTTTTGCAATGATACAGGTCTTATGCCTCTTGGCACTGTGCTAGAGTCACCTGGCCAAAGGGATCCTGAGATAACTTTCAAAGAATATGTCTTTAACTTTCAAAACATATTTTATTTCACAGGGGACAACAGATAAAGTCCCTGTCAAGCTGTCATTATAAGCTTAATGATGCTCACAGTAGGATGCCTAAGTCTTTCCTTCTTCTATGTAGACATACATCAGGTCAAGTTTCAGAGCCTTAATTTGAGGAAGGATTTATAGCAGTGAAAAGGTATAATATAATTTTGATTTGGGTTGCACTTGGCTGGGGAACCAGATAACATTTATATGAAACTGTATTAGCAGTTAGGTCTGCAGTCACTGAAGCCAAATAAAGGGAGAAATTGCTAGAAAACTCAGGGAAGGTTTTCCAAAATCCACTGCTTTGTTCTGCGAACTACAACTCCGAATTACACAGAGGCAATCCCCACAGAAACAGGAAAGACAGATGGTAAAAATGCCGGTGTTTGCTAGACCTCTACATTCATCAGTTTGTCATCAGCCTAATCTGGTGGTCCATTCACAGTACCAAAGACAAAATTAATTAACCCTTAGAGACATGGTGAAGTTAGGCAAGGAAAAAAAAACCAACCACATCCATCTCTCATCTCTGGGGGCTCTGATCTAATCCAGAGGCTCAGAGAAATCCATCAACATGTCTTAAAAGTCTTCAAGAGGCCTTAGTCCATCCCGTGCCACCATATGCCAGGGTGTATCCATGATGCCCAGTAGTCCTATGCCATTGGCTTTCAGAGATGCCACACCTTTCCCCCACAAGCTATTTAAAAATTTATTCTTCATATTTGTAGAGTTCAATAAATCACTTTTTGATACATCATGTCAATACCATTTCCTCTGGGCTCACAGGAAGATGAGGAGAATTCCATTGCCACTGCATATTACTCTAACTATATAACTCCATAATTTTATACAACTATATCAGACTATACATCATCATCTTTGGGTGGGGTTTGGAGATGGATTTGAAGAGATATCCAAGGATCCAAATTCATTTATGACAAATTATCTTGCTTTGACGTGAATAGTCTGAGACCATCACTGGAACAAATTGATTCTGTGTGTGTGTGTGTGTGTGTGTGTGTGTGTGTGTGTGTGTGCATAAGAACTTCAGGGTAATAGACCCTTAGTCTAATGGTCTTTCTAATGGACCGTGCAGTTAAGAATTTTATCAGCTTGGGGAATTGTCACCAGTCACACAGATTTGCCAGTTTATGACTTAGTAGACAAATCCTAAGGCATTTGCTGAGATACCCAGAGGTTACTGATGTCTGAGACTAACAAGAAGGCAAAGGGCAGGAGCAGATCTGAACACTACAAGCCCAGTGGACCACAGTGTGGACATCATAGCACAGCAGAATGCATACTATATTGGGAGACAGAAGGCCTAGGTTCTAGTCCCTGTTCTTCGACTTACAACCTCAGTGGTTTCCAACAAGTCCACTTCCTTTTTGGGCTACCTGCCTTTTCTCATCAGTAAAAGAAAGGCAATGGGCTAGATGAGTTTTGTGGTCCCTTACAGGTCACAAAATATGACATAGTGGCCCCAGTCTGGGCTTCATTTTCCTCATCTGTAAAGGAAGGGTGATGACCTAGCCAGTGAGCTTGGTTTCTAGAGCAGGTCATTAAAGTGACTGTTGCCAAGTGTCACTAGTGGAAAGAAGTGACTACAACCAGCTTATCTGGCTGCATCAAGAATGGGTCATGCCAGTCACATAGCTGCCTTTAAACTGGTCATGGCAGTCAAACAAGGTGGAGTAACCTAGGGCTGCATTAGGAGAGATGGAGCTGCCAGGAATGGGAGGGTGGGAGAGCCACTGTCCTCATCAGCTCTCATAGGACACACTGGAGTCACAGATTAGGAAGGATATGGAGAAGTTGGAGAATGGCCAGAGGAGGGCAACTGAGCTGGAGCCAGACCTAGAGTTCAGGTCATGGGAACACTGGTTAAAAGACCTGCCAATCCTGGGGAAGAGAAAATTAAGGGGAGATAAAATAAGGAACTTTAAGTACTGGAAAGGTTGTCAAGTGCAAGAGGGAGCTGGTTCCTGAGGCACAACAAAGAATGGAACACAGAGAAGAACTAGGGTGGATATGGCTTGATGTCAGGAAGTAAAAATGCTGACGATGAAAGCCACCCAAACATGAGATGAATTGCCTTGGGAGGTGATGGGCTCCTGTTTCCCAGAGGTTTTTCAGTAGAAGCCAGATGACCAGTTCCTGGAGATATTGCACAGCAAAATTCCCTTTTACATAGCTTGCCCTGGATTGCAGCTGAGACCTCTTCCAATTCTCAAATGCTAGAGGTCCCTAAACATACAATCACACAATCCTATTGCCTCAGACTGCCTTCCAAACATGAAAAATCCCTGTCCTTTTCCATTCAAAAAGAGAGGCAAAACAAACTAGTTTAACCATCAGGGAAAACAAAATTCTTGCCAAGAAACTGCACAAAACTACCTTCTTAAACATTTTTTTAAAAAAAGCACAAATGAAGGGAAATGGTGAACCACCTTCTTAGGACGGCTACTTCATTATGTGTAATTGCTGTTCATACCCCATGTTTATCTCATCTAACATTCTGAAAACATGGTGACTTAAAATTGAGAATTGGAATGATGTCTTATAAAAAAAATTTTAGTGTTCATTTGAATTTATTCTCTGTAATTCACATTATTTTTGGGGAAAAAATTCTTTTTGCTATTCCCTGTTAACTGTGTCTGGACTCACCCAAGAAAGAAAGCTTCAAGGGTATTGATGGGAAATTGATGCTTTTAGCTTTCTTCTGTGTAGGTAGGTAACACTGATTGACCCCTACCTCACAGATCTTCCATCTAGTTTCTCAGCTTAATTTGGACAGGCAAGGGAGAAGCATGAATCAGTGCCCAAGCATTGCCTGGCTTCCCTCCCTACAGCTTAAGCACAAGTCACGGTTTCTCTCTATGAAGCCCAGGAGCAGCTGCTAGCCAAAGCTCCAGAGTCACTGTGGTGTATACAAGATTTCCATTTCAGTAGAAAGCTGGGAAATGCACAATCTTACAATCTAGTATTTCTTTATATTCCAAAGGTCCTCAGATTTTAAACACATCTAACCCATGCTCCATGAGATTTCTTAAGACTGGCTTTGTTAGCCACCCTAGGCAGAAAGTAAATTGTCAAGCAATAGGATCACCATCCCTTCTACCCCTTTCCAATTCTCTCCAGTTATTCTCCACCTTCTCTCCCTGCTTAGAAAGCTTTTCCAAACAAATTACAGAAACCTAACAAGGAGAAAGAAAGGGAAAAATCACTGCTATAAAAATTGTTGAGAAAGAAAAAAAGGTAACAAAGTGTTCTGGTGGGGTAATCTTGGCTCCCACAATTTATTCTTTAATAACTTCTACTGTAATATTTCTGGGACACATCAAAGGACGACAACAGCCTGATGCTGGTAATCCCTCTCACATATAAAAACTTTCATTACTGGGTGTTAAAGGCATCATTCTGTCTGAGAAATGGGAATCGATAGGGGTTGGCTTTTTCTCCCCCTGATCCTGGGGAAACATCTAAGGCTTTGTCTCATCATGGTGTAAAGCTGGACTTCCAGAATCTCCTCTCAAGGACACTGATGGGTGAGAAGATGAAAAACTCCTTTGATAAATGGAATTGGGGGTGGGTGGGGAGGAGTTCAAATAGAACATTTTCTATATCAGACCCAAAAATGGCTTTCTGTTCTAATTAGCTTCAAAGTGCGGCTTATAAATATTAGTTTCCATCATGTGTTTAAAAAGTGCTGGGATTTATTTTGACACAATCATCTCAATCTGTTTTTCTGCCCTATATGAAGGATGAAAAATTTGAATTTTTTTTCTCAGACCCTAATTAGCACTTCCCAAGGGAGGCAGCAGGAAGTAATGGGAACAACCGAGGATTTAAGTCAGGAGCTGAACAATGAGTGACCAATCCTGGCCTCAGAGAAGAGATTAGGAAATGCCTCCCTTTTTCCATTGGGGAAATGGGAGATTAAGGGTAGGGAATGTCACATCTCTACCTGATGAGGTCACCAAATGATAGGATCGCAGACTATAGCTTGAAGGGACCTGAGAAGCATCAAAGGGACCTCAGAATCAAAAATTCACATTTTATAAATAAGGAAGTTGAGGCCCAGCAAGATGAATCAATGTGCTTAAAAGGCATCTAATAGCAGAAGTCAGTCTGATTTGAACCCAGATTCTCTGGTCTCAAAGCGAAGGCTCTTTCCACTATACCATAGTGTCCCATCAATTGATTTTGCTCAACTATTTTGCTAGGTTATAAGGAACAATCGGAAAATGATTGATATAGAAACAAAAAGCCATCAATAAAACTTAGTTTAAAATAGTAAATAAATCTCTATCTGCCTCATAGCACCTTTCAGGGGGACATTAGAATGAAATTCCTGTACATTTTGCTAATAGTTTCTAAGCATGCCATAAGACATAGACAAATCAAAGTAAGAGAAAATGCAATTTTTATGTAAACCGTGGACTGATGTTTTTATGGGTTTCTCAGCAGTGGTTACTAAGGAAGTATCTCTAAGGCAAAGGTATGTGAAGCATGAGAGGACCGTCAGAATAATTTAAGCCCCTATAATAGTGCTCTAATTCACCAGACATTTCCAGGTAGACAGAGCCTTGAAGACTACCCCACCCACAGCCACTACAGACATGGCCCTCTCTTAAAGTCAGCCATCATCTAGGCAGAGAGAGCCTTAGGAAAGGCCTTCGGGGTGCCCTTTTCTTAACTTCACATAAAGAATCCTAGATTCTAGAGGGTTTTCCTTTCCTGGAATGGTCAAGGAGGACTTCACATGAAGTACCTTTTTTTATATCCTATCTAGGGACAAGAGCAAATGTTCCAGTAATGAGGGCAGCCATAAGGGTTGGGAAGCCTTAGAGTGAGGAGGATTCCTTTCTGGGGAAAGAGGTTTCAAATCGGAATATGAGCCAGGGCAACTTAAAAAGACTAGTCCAGGGAGTTATTGAGTTCTCTTTGGACCGACAAAATTCAAGAGCTAGAATTGGGAAACCCGTTATGGGAACAGACTCACTTGTCAAATGAACCAGTATTTAAGTGATGCTTTAAGGTTTTCATTCTGTCCTCACAACTATCCTCAGAGGTAAGTGTTGGTATTATCCCTGTTTTGCAGATGAGCAAGAGGAGATCGTTTAGTGATTTACCCAGGATTTGAACACAGATCTTCCTTACTCCAGGCCAAGTGCCAGCTATCTGTTTCACAAAGTCCTCGGCCCAGCATATCAGCATTAAACCAGGAAACAATACAAAAGGAGACCTGGGAAGGGGAAGCTATTTGTCTGATGTAATCCATCTCTTTACAAAGCACTAGCGTTTGTGACGGGTACTTCCATTCCTTATATAGACCCTGCTCTGGCCTCCTTCTCCCTCAGCCATGCTGCTAAAGCCATGGGCTCTCATCCTTTTCCTCTGATCCATAAGTTATAATAGTGTCCTACTGCTGACCTCGTTAAATATCATTCCCCAGCCTAAACCTTTAAAGTCTTCCATAACTGTACTCTTAACCACTATCCAACCTCAGGCATGATGGAAATCCTCTAGTCCAAATGCACTGGTTGCCTTATTGCTCAGAACTGACAATCTTCCCTTCTATCTTGAATCTTTGAATACATTATTCCTTCTCTTTCCCTGTACTAATCTCTAAGCCATGCTCCTGTCTTTGGACTCTTCCTCTACTATGTTCCAGGAGCCTTCTCATCCTGGAAGATGCCTCCAACCCTTGAGGGATTTCTTTCAGTCTCTGTATTAAGAAAGTGCCTCAAGCTGTCCATTATCACCCCTTCCTCCTCCCAACTGTTTTCTGACTTTTTCTCCACTAGGCCCCTTCAGGTACCTTCTCTCCTTACCCTCTCCAGCACTTCTGACCTTTCTTTTATGTTTTGTCTTTGCCTGTTAGAAATGTAAGCTTTTATGTTTTGTCTTTGCCTGTTAGAAATGTAAGCTCCTTTAGGGCAGGGACTGCCCCTTTTTTATTTATGTGTATATTCTCAGTGTTAAGCACAAGGCCTGGTCCATAGTAAATGAGGGGCAGCCAGGTGGCAATTGGAAAGAGCACCAGATCTGGAACCAGGAAGACTCATCTTCCTGAGCTCAGCTCTGGCCTCAGACACTTAGCCTGAGCAAGTCACTTCATCCTGTTAGCATCAGTTTCTTCATCTGCAAAATGAGCTGGAGAAGGAAACAGAAAACCACTCCAATTTCTTGGCCAAGAAAGCCCCAGAGGGTCACAGAGAGTCAGATGTAACTGAAGAAACAACTGAACAACAACCAAGTACTTCAGGAATGTTGCTGATTTGACTTATTTTTCCTGGAAGGCTCTTTCCCTTTCTGCCTATCTGAAAAAGACTTCCCCACCTATAAGAGACATCAAAGGATAAAGAAAGGCCAACTGGATTTGAAATCGGGCCAAAAGGTGTTTCTTGATTGCCTGACCTTAGACAAGTGATTTAGCCTTACTAGGCCTACATTTCTCAGTCTATATTTTCACATATTTCAAAGAATTTATGAAGTCACTCGTGTGGGGATTCCTTTCACTATGACAGATTGTAACTCTCCCAAGCTTTTCCCTCCAAAGCTCTTCCACACCATATCTTCCCACAAGATCAACATAGGGGGTCCACTCAATGTTTCCTCACCTTCTCCTGATGCTGTGAAAATGCCAGCAGCTGCTCACCAGCCATCCCTCCCTTGAGTCATCCTCTCCACTCAGACGATTCTTTGAGGACACCCTTTATTCTACCTCTTTGTTTGGACTCATGCTCACTTGGGGCAACTAGGTGGTGCAGTGGATAGAGCACCAGTGCAGGAGTCAGGAGGACCTGAGTTCAAATCTCACTTCAGACACTTGACACTCACTAGCTATGTGACCTTGGGCAAGTCACTTAACCCCAGTTGCCTCATCCTGGGTTATCTCCAGTCATCCTGATGAATATCTGGTCACTGGATTCAGATGATTCTGGAGGGCAGGTGAGGCTGGTAACCTGAACAGCCCTCCCTCACTCACAACAAGTGCAAGTCATGTCATCATTTCTCTGATGGCATAGTCTTCTTCTTCGGCAATGGATGAACACACATGCTCAGTCACTGCACACCTATCCAACATCCTCTGGGTGGTGTTAATTATCAATTTTGGGGGAACTATAGTAGAGAGACAGAGAAAGAGTGAGGAACAGAGATAGAGATAAAGTACTAATCTTGGAGGGTTCGGATCCCTCTTAGTAGCCTTAAGACTAGACGCCAGGTGCTTTATTGCATTGCAAGTTCATTCTCTTTGCTGTAAAACTGGGACAAAAATCCCCACCAACCCTATCTCACAGGGACATACAGGAATCATCAATGTAGAACACAAAAGGATCCCAGAGGCCATAGATTCCAAACCTTTCATTTAACAGATGATGGAACTGAGGTCCATGAACTAAAGTGTCTTCTGTAGATCAGAGAACTGCAAGATCAGAGATACAGAGATCAAAGGGGTCCTGAAAACCTGCTAGTCCAAACTTCTCATTTTATAGCTAAGAAAAGTGTCACAAACCTTGACCAAGGTCATGTAGGTAGGGTGAAAGGAAGAATTTGAACCCAGATTCTCTGACTGCTGAATCAGCACTTTCCCTGCTTCCCTCGTACCACAGTGCTGTGATGGGACTCCACCACAAATTATACTGTATCTAAAGTACTTTGCAAAGTGGAAGCACCCCAGAGATGTCAGACGTCAGAAGAGATTACTGCTGGAGGAGTATGAAGGTCCTTGTCTAGCTCTATATCCTTTGAACCCCTTCCAACCCAGGGCATCCCTCCCAGTTGCTGAGTATTGGGTCTAGATACCACTTTTATCATTCTCTAACTATTATGGCTGGGCTGTGTATGTGTGTTACTCTTGTCTATACTTGTGAGCTCCCCCAAGGGATTTTTCTTTTCTCTGCTCCACAGGACAGGGAACACAGGAGACACCAAGTGAATACTTAATGTGCTGGTAGGTTCAGAGGGTTGCTGCTCATTCTCCATTCTCAAAGAGGATCAGTTACATCATGGGTAATGACTTGACTTTTGTGAGATTTGGATTTAAGTGAGACTGATTTGCACAAAGTCATCCACCTCAGAGTCATTTGAAGTCCAGATAAAAGTCAGGATGGCTGGCCTGGGGTGCAATGGATGACCTTGGGCTCTTTGATGCCTGACCAAACTCTAAGTACTTCACAGCATCTACTTCAGCTGCCTTCATACTTAGAATGGGAAACCAAGACTAGGCATCATCTCCACCATCTTTCTAGCAACCAGGGCGCTGAGGTAAGGGTAGGGAATGCCTTTGGGCAGGGTAAGTGTGTGTGTAGGGTAGCTATGCTTGCCTTGCAGGCTTTTTACAACTCATTCCCTGCAAATATGTCCACTCCTGCAGAAAGAGTCAAAGGAGAGAGATATTCCCAGCATGAAGATACTTTTAGCAGATGACCTTTTAATTCAGTCATTTCCAGAAAGAAACACTCCAGGTGAATTCATTTTCCCTCTTCAATCTAGGGAGGAAGATGGGTGTTTCTACCTTCTTCATCCATTGGATTCCTCTTAACTTTTATTATTTCAGCTCTCAGTCTAACCCCTCAGAGTGCAGCAATTTTATTTAAAATTTTCCTTTTTCTATCATAGGTTTTGCTAAGGGAACCCTCTGTTATGTGGAATAATACCCTCATCTTCTTGTGCTTTTGTCCAATCATGTTCAGCTGCGTCTGAGATTGAATTTGAATTCAGGTCTTCCTGACTCCAGGTCCAGCACTCTATCCATTGAGTCACTTAGCTGTCTCATGCCTCTCCAATTCACACTTTACATAGATCCAAGTATTTTCTTTTTTCCCCTCAATGTTGAGAGTCTGACCATGTCACTCCCCACTCAGTGAATTCCAGTGGCTCCTTTATGATCAAATACAAAATTCGGTATTTGACACTTTCCCAGCATAAGATTCCCAGACTGCACACACATTATGTTTCAACCAAACTGGTCAACTCTAACCTTAATCTAACTCTAAATTGCTGTGATGCTTTCCATTTACATGGTGGTGGCTTTTGCCTCTAATGTCTTCTTGGTTCTGCTGACTTCACTTCGCATCAGTTCATAGAAATCTTCTCTGGTTTCTTTGTATTCAACATATCCATCATTTCAACCTGAGACCTGTTAAAGGCCTTAATTTGAAAAGGCCATAATCTCCCACTGTATCTGAGGCTATCTCTAGTTGTCCTGATATGTATTTGGCCACTGGATCCAGATGCTCCGGAGGAGAGGATGAGGCTGCTGGTGACTTTGCACAGCCTTACCTCACTTAAATCCTGTTCACCTGCATGTCCTGACCACTTCCCTGATGTCATGTCTTCTTAAAGAATGAAGGACAAACAATAATAAAAAGAAGAAGGAAAACACTGTAATATTCCATCACCTTCACGTGGTACAATTCATTTAGTTTGTTCACCTGCTCCCCCATCGAAGGCCATCTTGTTTCCAGTTCCAGCTACCAGAAAAAGTGACACCATAAATATCTTGACCTCTATGGGACTTACCCTCCCACCCTGACCACAGACTTTCTTAATTCTTCCAAATATTAGCACTTTCTTCTTCTTCAAGTCATTTTGTCTCACTTTCTGTGAATTTCCTTATCTACCTGAGATCTAGTGTAAACCTCTCAAGGCCAATGGCTAATTTGTTTTCAGTTCTGTGGCCTACATAACTCATGTGCATATCATCTCCCCAATAGAACAGAAACTCCCTGAAGGCAGGCACTGTTTCACCATTTCCTTAGTATGTTCAAACCACTCTCTCTACAACTATCTCTGTTCCTGGCACACTGGAAGAGCTTAATAAATGTATTTTGAATTGTGGAATTAAAATTGTAGATGTATACATGGTTAGAAATAAGTTCTTGCCCATAAGGTATTTTAAAGGGTTGGACTTTCGGAGTCTCATTTATATAAAGGGATTTCTAATCATTTCATACCAGTCCTGTGAGGAATGGGTGACCACTGAATGTTAATCACTTTGTAAATAGAGAGAGCTGTATAAATGTTAAATGACTGGACTTGCTTAGACTCAGATTTATTTAAATAAAGAATGGAAAAGGAAACTTAGCTCAAATATTAAAAATTTCCAATCTCAATCCACAAAGGAGCAATGAAAGAGGATTTCATTTTCATCAGGGCATTAAACAATACCCTATTAGAGGATGTATGGAAACAGAAGGAAAGCCACTATAGCTTTGGAAGTAATTTGAAGTTTATTCCATCTTCACTGAAAAGGAAGGACAGTTTTTGTTCATTTGTTTTGGAGAGACAGGGAGGTAGGTGTCCTGAAGAGAGGGATGGACTTGGGCTCAAAAGTCTATCCATGATCACTTGCATGCCATAGTATTACTTCCCTGATGTCATAATACTATGACATGGTACAAGGCTTATGGTATCAGATCTACAGGTTCGAAGGGACTCCAGTGGCCATCTGGTTAAGAGATATTAAACAGCTAGCCTGCAGCACTCTTGAGCCAACCAGATTAAAATGTAATTGGGAAATATTAACAAAATAAGTGAAATCGCAGTAAAATATGCAAGACACCACATTTTTAACTTTTAACAAACTTTTAAAGTTCTAAATTTTAAAGCCAACCTGCAGGGATCATTATGGAGGGGTCAGTAGCTCCCATTTCTATGAGTTTGACTCCTCTGCTCCAGGTCTACCCAGACTTGACAAAGAGTTCTCTCTTGATGTACAGACAAGTGGTCATCCTTACTCGCTGGAAGACCTCTCACCCTGCAGAATCTGCTACATCCAGAGACAGTCTATTCTAGCATATTCGTTGGGAAATTTTCTCAAATATATTACATATTTTGGAGTTTCCTTAAAGAATTGGCATAATGCAATTTCATTTCTTTATGGTGACTTTGAGTTAGTAAAATGAACCCTCGTTCTTTCACTGAGCTGTAGATGTCCTCTGGGTGTAATTGAACAGGCAGGGCCATTTGCTTTGTAACAAATGACCCAGTCAGTTATGTTTGCCTGTTTTGTTTTGTTTTTACCCACTCTAGTTCTTGGTCATCAATGTTCTTGACTATTAACACACCTGCTTATATATCTGCTTCTCTCCCCACATCTAATGTGTTATTTTTAATCTGCTTTGGGGTTAGAAACCAGCTCATCAAACTTGTAAAAATTGTATGTAAAGTAAGTGTGAATCCTCTTGGAATGATGGCCTGGGGGCTTCTTTATCTGATGAATAAAGAATATGGAATGCAGCAGGTAGCTGAGTTTCTCAGAGTCCACTTCCCACTCCCGCCTCCTTTGCAATTCTGAGATATTATCACAGATAGGTGAGGATTACAGATAGATTTTAAAAATGTATTTTAGATAGGTTCAAGAAAATTTCTATCTTGAGAAAATTGAAAGAGGGGAAGGAAGGAGAAAAGAAAGGAAGGAAGGAAGGAAAGAAGGAAAGAAGGAAGGAAGAAAGGGAGTGTTAAAGACAAACTTGGCACATAAAAAAGATGTCAAGAAAAATTTATTAAAAATGGAGTTCAGAGGAGAAAAGGTCTACATTCCTTCCCCTGAAAGAACAGGTAGCTTCCAGCATGGCCACTGGAAGGACTGTGACCAGGTCAGGATGAGGCAGGACCCTTATAGAATTCTGAACTTTGGATTTTCCATGATACTGTCCCCTGGCCATGTGACTCCATGTTCTCCTCTCTGATAGGTCCTTCCTCACACAACTCCTTGGTTCTGTGCATTAGTTTCTGACCTCTAACTTATCCATGCTAGGTCACAACCCCCTTCAAAGTGTGGAAATAAAACTTACTTCCTGTTTTCCCATATGAGGGATGGAAGGAAGGGAGGAAGAAAGGGAGGGAAGGAGAAAAGGAAGAAAAGAAGGAGAGAAGGAAGAAAGGAAAGGAGAGAAGGAAGAAGAAGAAAGGAAGGGAGGAAGGAAGGAAGGGAAAGAAAGAAAAGAAAGAAAGAAAAAAAGAAATGTGAATTACAATAGAAACAGTAACCTCTCATGACCTGATTCCACATCTGTAAAAGGACAGTTTTAGAGCAGCTAGGTGGCACAGGAGATGGAGCACTGGCCTTAGAGTGAAGAGGACCTGAGTTCAAATCTGCCCTCAGACACTTATCAGCTGTATGATCCTGGGCAAGTCACTTCACCTTGTTTGCCTCACTTTCCTTATCTGTAAATAACCTGGAGATGGAAACAGCAAACCACTCTAGTATCTCTGTCATGAAAACTCCAAATGGGGCCATGTGGATCAAATAGGACTGAAACAACTCAACAATGAAAGTTAATAGTTGGACTTAATGACTCTAAAATCCCTTTTAAGTCTAAGTCTGATTTTATGATTTGGATTTGAATCCTACCTCTACTCCAGGTCACTCAGCCTCTCCAGGCTTTAGTTTTCTTGTCTATAAAATCAAGGTTTGGGACTAGATTGAACCCATTCAGTTCTATATTTTAGCACAGAAGTATTCATCCTCTTTTGTGTCATGGATCTGTTGAGCAGTTTGGCTGAGGTGTATGGACCCCTTCTCAGAAGAATGATTTTGAACATATATACATACACACACATATATATATATATATGTATGTATCTATATGTGTATTTATGTGTGTATATGTACATACATAGTAACAAATATAGGAAACAAATTATATAGAAATACAGTTAACTCCATCTACCACCTATTTAGCTACCTACTTAGCTGTCTATCTACATGTCTATTTATCTTTACAGACTTCAGAGCAGTCTATGAGGGGAGAGTGTCGATATCATTACTACATGTTCACATATAAACATATATGTTTTGTACATGTTTATATACATACATAACTTTACAAATGTCCAAGCACTATATGAATGTGGATCATTCAGATGATGAGATGATGGTGAATCTGAAGTTTAAAATATCCTTTGTTCAACCATTTTCTACCATACTAAAACTTCTTAAAAATTAGGCTAGAGATGGTGCTTCTGAAAGTGTCCTAGATTTTACAACTTTTTCCAGAAGACAAATGGTCAGAAGAAAAAGTTACTCTATTTAGACCATTGTTTTTATGGGAAAGATTTGAAACTTTTGGAACCAGTGGAAAAGTCTTTAATTTCCCAAGAACTACTAGTCATCAATATTTGTAACTCAAAGTTTATCTGATTTCAGGAAGTCAGCTCATCAGAAAACCCTTCTTCATGAAACTGAAAAGAAAGAAAAAAACCAACCTGCAAATCAGACCAAATCAGACATATTTAAAATGGTAATTAAAATAAAAGAAGAAAAGTGAGGTTAAACTCAGTTAACCCCGACCATCTCCATCTTGGAAAAGATTTCAATAGAATTAAATTTTGCAATTATTTTACTTACCTATAAGTTTTTTGTACTTTTTTACAAAAAATATGTGTCTTAATAGTTAAGGCAGATGGCTAATCACTATCCTTTTTTTCTGGCTGTCAAAAAAAATAATAAAACATTCTGGACATATTCACAAGAAAATACAAAACCCATTTCAGCTTCAATTCATAACCAACTTTTTAAAAAATTATTTTATTATGCTCAAAGTTCCATAATGACTGATTAATCAGTCTAGAAGAACATTTAAAAATCCTCTAATTAGGGGGAAAAGAGAAACACCCTGATTTTCTTTAAAAAAAAAACTTCTGAGTTTAAGATGTTGAGCAAAAAACAATGATGACAGGAAATCTAGGAAATTGAGTTTATCGTTTGAAAGTGAAGAAAACTCTCAAAAGATTTTAGAAGGCTGGACTGAAATCTAATTACAGAGGCTAGCTGCTGTTCTGTGGAGAAATGGGAAAACAAAGTAACCACCATCCTTTGAGGTGCATCACCTGATCTTATTTTCTCTATGTGACCTGTTCCCCATTTCCTTCAGCATTAACACCTGACACAAGATTGGAGTAGGAATGAAAGACCAAAACAGAAAATACACCTCCTTTGCATACTTGGGAGCATATCATGGTACTGAGTAAATGAGCAATCAGGAGGCTGGATTTCATTCTTAAAAGGCAGGAGCATCTATGACTCTCCATGCTCAGTCAGCAGCTGGACAATGTCTTTGATTTGATGCAATCCAATTTTCTCCTGACTGCTGCTGCCTGGCCCCCAGAACCATACACAGAGACAGGGGCATCAGGAGCTAGTGGAGTCAGGAGGCCATGGGGTCTAGCCCCATCTCAAGTGCGTCCTAGCTTTGTGACAGTGGGTGAGACACTTGACTTTGCTGGGCCTCAGTTTTCTCATCTGTAAAACAGGAGGGGTGGACCAGATGTCCTCTGAGGTCTCTTCTAGATCTAGGATTCTTTTTTTTTTAACAGGCAAGGCTTGGACTGGCAGCCTTGGGGTAGGATGGGGGTACAAAGGGAGGCCCAAATTAGTTAAAACCTTAGGGGCTGCATTTTTTGCCCAGCTTGGGAAGACAAGAAGCTATCATGGAACATTAACTGGAGAATGGAGTTTAAAATCTCCTTGGAGAGGGAGACAGAGAAAGGGAAGGAGAGGAAGAATGGAGGAGGGAAACAGAGGGGGAAAGAAAGAAGCAGAAAAGACCAAGGGGAAAGAAAGGAGGAGGGAAGAGAGAGAGAGAGAGAGAGAGAGAGAGAGAGAGAGAGAGAGAGAGAGAGAGAGAGAGAGAGAGAGAGAGAAAGAGAGAGAGAGAGAAAGAGAGAGACAGGGACAGAGAGAGAGGACTTCAATAACTCAGCACTAGAGTCAGTTTCCCCAAGGTGTGCATCTAGCCCAACCCCCTCCCTTGAAAAATAAGGAAACTGAGTCTTAGAGAAGTGAGATGACTTTTACAAGGTCACTAAGCTTATACATGCCAGAGTGGGGATAGGGAATAACAAACACTATGCAACAGTTCATTCAATTCATCAGAGAAAGGAAGAGCAGGAAAGCCTGTGGTGCATGCACAGATTCTGTGATGGGGCCAAACACTTGACCCAGCTGCCAAGAGTCTTCCAGATCTCCAGGGGCTGACCCCTTCATGTAGGAACAAAGCACGAAGAGGACAGATCAAGCTAAAAGGCAATCTTGGAGGAGAAAAGACACACTGAGGAAGCAATTGACCTTGACATCCTAACAGAAACCATCCTAAGGACTGCAGTGACATTAATCTGCCGAGTGCAAGTCATTGGTGGAGATAAAATGGAAATTTTAGTGGGAAGCAGGAGGATAGTGGGTATTTAGTGGGCTTCAGCAGGTCATGTTTGGTATTCTCTCAAGCAAAATATTTTCTATTGAGGATGGATGAGCTTTTTTTTAAGAAATGGGGCAAAGGATAAAACAGAAGCAGAAATAGGGAAGAGAGAGAAAGAGAGATAGGTAGGCATAGAAGGAAATGGGAAGAAGGGAGGGAGGGAGGAAGGAAGAGCTACAGAGACAGACAGAAAAAGAGTGGGAGGAAGGAAGGAAGAAAAAGAAAGAAACAAAAAAGGAAGGAAGGAAGGAAGGAAGGAAGGAAGGAAAAAAGAAAGAAAAAGAAAAAAGAAAGAAAGAAAGAGAGGGAGGGAGGGAGAGGAAGGGAGGCAGAGTAGAGAATATGACATTTTGTCTCTTCCAACTATGCTCAGCCAAACCATTCTTCTTACTGTTAATCTTATTGTTAAACTCACTTCTTGCTGTCAGTCATAAAGGACACTCCATCTCTCATCTCCATGTCTTTGTACTGCCTCCCACGCCTGCAGCATACTCCCTCTTCATATCCATTCTTAGAGCCCTTGTTTCCTTCAAGGTTCAGCTCATGCCCTACGTTCTACATGAAACTTCTCCCATTCCCCAGACTCAGTTGCTAAAATGACTGGATTTTGTACACTATAGAGCTGACCTTGGTTCTAGAAACACCCATGTCCCAAATCCTGCCTCTGATACATTCTCTCTCTATTCCCCACATCAACCCCTCAGTTTGTATATATTTTCTATCTATTCTGTATACATCAACATATTGGCTCCTCCAATTGCATTGTAAGTTCCTCAGGCAGAGATTGGCTTTAAAAAAAAAATGTATCCTTAAAGCTTAGCGCAGAACCTGGAATATAGTAAGTACTCATTAACTGACTTTAACCTGTCAATTTTTAAAGAATCCAAAACAGCCCATTGCCTAGTTTGACGTTCACATTAATAGTTCACATAGATTCAATTACATAAGTTATGTTATCATCCAATTCAATAAAATGATGCAGGATTTATTAAGCACTTACTATGGGAAAAAAATTGTGCTGGATGTCAGGCAAACTGAAACAATCCCTGGCCTCAGGAAGTTCGCATTCTAATCTCATGATAGAAGAAAGAATGTAGCAATAGCCTCTGAACTGAAGATTGGAGAGTGTTGACCTGCATGGGAGATTTCCCAATCCAGTCCATTTCTCTCACAGGGCTAATCAATGAAACTTTAACCTCCATAGAATCAGTTTTCTGAGCTTATGAATGATTGTACCCACCATTTTGATCCACCTCTACCTGTTAGACTTGGCAGATTTGGTAAAGAGACCTAGGGTTTAGAGTCCAACACAAGGCAATGTGGGAAAAACATGTTGGCATAAGAGAATCAATCACTCAATCAACATTTATTAAGTGCCTGCTATGTGTAAGGCATTGTGCTAAGCCCTGTAGATACAAATATGGGGGGGAAGTCTCAAGTTGCTAATTAATAGGGGAAGATAATACATTAGAAGTTTAAAAGTGAAGGCGAGGAGAGTGAAGTCAGAGAACTCCCAAAGAGGCACATCCAGGTAAGAAATAAGGAGGTGTCACAGTTGAGGTCTCTCCTTAAATGGAGGTTTGTGACCTTACCTTCCAGTCAGGGAAATAGAGGGTAGTGATGAGATGGAGTCTCAAGATTGATAATGATGATGAGGAAGTTATCCCTATAATGAGCTTCCTGGGATTTGGTGAGAGAAATCAGTCTGAGAAATCCCAAAGTATTGCAAAGGTGAAAGATGAGAAGGAGATTTGAGACTGACCTCTGGCTACGACTTTTTACTAACTGTGTGATTTCAGGCCAATTACCTCACCAATATGGTTTGCTTGGGAGAACATGAGAAGCATGGACTCCATGACCTTAACTCTAACCCTAACTTTGAGGTCCCATCCACCTCTGATCTACAAAATCTTCAGCATCTAAGACAGTGCCTTTTGCATTGTTGGTACTCAATAACTACTTGACTCCATGTTCTTATAACCACAAAGGTTTAAATTATGATGCAATATTCTTTAAAGAAGAGCCTGTGCCTTGGAAAGGCCAAACCAGAATGGTTTGGAAAGGAAGTGAACATAGTAAGGGCAGGTGAAGCTGGGTCACTCTTTAGCTGGTGAGGTCTTGGGGGTGAGAAAGGATGCTAGCTTGCTTTCTTTAGACAACAAAAATCCTCCCCAGTGGAAATGATGACAGCTTTTCTCGAGAGGTTAGGACTTTAACTATCACTAAGGAAGGTTACAGAAAAACAAAACACTTCTGCTGCATTTGATACTACAAACTGGTTTTCTTCTCAGCTGTTTGCTGACCTTCCTATTGACTAAAAATGAAAAGAAAGAAAAAAAGAAAGAAAGAAGCCAAGTGAAGGAAATGATGTGCACATTTCTGAATGTCATGGAGTCAGGCAAGGGTTCTGATCTTGTGATCACTGATAGCCAGAGCCTGGGGGACTTCCCCCTGGATGTCTCAAAGCAGGGAAAGGTGGGTTGAGGATGGTTGTATGGATGTAAAGAAAGACAAAAACAGGATCCCTGAGCCCTCACATGAGCTGGGGTTGGGAGGGGACCATGATTTTGCTTATCTTGTATCTATAGCACAGTGCCTGGCACACAGTAAGTACTTAATAAATGCTTATTGATTGACTGACTGAGCCTGCACAGGGCCCACAGCTCAGTAAATCAATCCAAAATCATTTATCAAATACTTGCAATTGCTTGACCCTTACCAATGTGTTAAGTAAGGAGGATGAAAAGGAAAAGACAAGAATCAAAAAACTCCTCAAGGAGTTTACATTTTTAATAGGAGAGATTATATATGTATATTTATGTGTATGTATGTGTGTATATATATATTTGTACACACATACATAATACATGAATATAGAAATACATATATAAACCTACAGTATGTGAATATGCACACTTTCATTTTAAATTTTATTTTATTTTTAATTTATGGAATAGAAAAGCATTTCTATTACATAGTATAATAAAAAAGATGATTGCATATGAAACTGTAACTTACTCTTTCTTTCAAAAATATATAATCGAATTACTGGGTAATTTTTTTTCCTATTTTTCCTTTTTCTCTTCCCTTCTCCCAACCTAGAGGTGGCCCCATTAGACACAAATAGGTATACATATGAAAATTATTCTATACATATTTCTATTTATCAGGTTTTTTTTCTCTGAATGTAGATAGCATCTTTCTTCATATGTACTTTATTGCTGATTTTGGAATTTGATACTTATATATGTACTTAATTTATATTGAAAATATAAAAATATATGTAAAAAGATCAGAATTTACAAGGTTAATATAGAGCTGATGGAAGATAACCCTAGAGGGAATGGCACCAGCTACAATGGATACCGAGAAAGGACCCTTGAATGAGGCAGAGATTTAACTTAGTCCTAAAGGAATCCAGGGATTCTGAAAATCTGGAGTTGAAAGGGCAAGTATTGCAAGAATGAGTAATGGTCAGTGCAAAGATTCAGAGATTGGAGACTGAGTACTAGGTTTGAGGAACAGTGGCAAATAGGCAACAAACCTGACTTGTAGAAAGCAGAGAGGGGAGTAAAGCATTAAAAGGATAGAAAGATAGGAAGGGCAGGCTGTGTAATGACTAACAGAGGGGCCAATAGGAAGAAATTGGCATTTATTGATCAGGGGATGAATTGGTCACACTTGTGTTTTGGGAAAATCCCTTTGGCAGCTGTATGAAGGTTGGTTTGGAGTGGGGCTGGACCATCCAGCAGGCTGTTGCAATAGTGCAGATAAGGGGTGATAAAGGACAGAAATAGTGGAAAGAAGGGGGCAATGTAAGAGATGTTTTGGAGGTAAAAATGGCAAGTTTGGGCAACTTTTGGGATATGTGGGGGTGAAAGTGAGGTTGAAAGGCTGGGTGTGAGTGGGTGTAAGGTGTAAGGTAGAATGGTGGGTGCCCTTGATCATAACAGGGAAGTTCAGAAGAAGGGAGAATTTAGGGAGAAAACAATCATTAAATCTGGCAGTCACTGTATTCGAGAAAGTAGTTTTAGTTGAATAATAGAATTGGAAGCCAAAATGTAGAGGGTCTGGATGAGAATGAGAGGAGAGGAAGTGGAGGAACCAACTGTAAATGGGTTTCTTCAAGGAATCTGGCAGAAGAGGGGAGGAGAGATATGGATGGTAGCTGTTGGGTATGGCAGGATTCTGGAAGATTTATGGGGTTTTTTTAAGGACTGGGGTGACAGATATGTTTTCAGATAGCAGGGAAAGAAATAGAAGATGAGGAGACATCAAAGATTAGGGGGAAAAGTGAGAATGATAGTGGGAGCCCTCTGCTGGACAGCTAGGTAGAAGACTTTTTTAGACAAAGGCATTCCAATTGCAGCAGAAAAACAAACAATGATGAATTCCTATATGATTTATTGAGAAAGAAAAAGAAGAGGCTAGAAGTAAGGGAGATAGTTGGATATGATGGAAAAAACACTCTCTTGAGTAAGAGGACCTGAGTTCAAATCCCACCCTTGATAATTTTTATCTATGTGACCTTGAGCAAGTCCCATAATCTTTGTAGAGGTAGAGCAGATGACCTTTGTGACACCCTATTGCTTTAAACCAATTATCCTATGATTTTAGGACACAATCACGTTATATTCATCTTCCTATAGGACAGGTTCCATTTTCTTTCAATACATGGATGGATCCATTATCTTGCTGATTGGGTATTCCAGTGATACAGATCCCAACCCGTCCATGCCTTCCCATCCTACACAACCCATTAGATCCAGAGCTCCTTGAAGGTAAGGGCTGTCTTTTGTCTCTTTTCTGATCTCCAGTGCTTTGCCCAGGGTCTGGCACATGTAGTAAGTGATTAATAATTGCTTAATGATTGATCATGCCTTTACACAAATTGTCAGTGGGGATAGATACAAGATGGCTAGGGTTTTCCTCTAGTTCTACTAATGGACCACTTATGCTTTACTGGCTATCCCTAGCTTTCACTATCTGAACAGCCTACCTTCATTACCACCCCGAATCAAACATCATTTTGATGGATATCAAAGCAAATCATGTAACTTGCACAGAATGTTCCCCAGTGGGAGAATGGTGCCATCAGTGTCCTCTAAATCTTGTCACCCTGGGTCAAAGCCCCAGTCATCTTGCCTGTTACTCCTCTGGCTCAGATAATGACACATCTCCAGCTTCATTAAACCAGTGCTACTCCAACATTGGGGATTTTTTTTTCTACTTTAATTTGGCTATATTCCTTTTATGAGATAGAAAGATGACAGCTGAAAACAAAGTTCTTTACTGCTAATTGTATTTATCTCACTGCCTCCTAGCTATTGTTTTAGATGAACACACCACAAAAAGCACAAGGACCCAGCCCAAATGCTTTCCCCTCTCTCTTTGCATGGGCCGGTAGTTAGAAGGGTTGCCAAGAGAGTAGCCTCTCAGGGATTCAGGGCTTTCTCTCATGCCTTGGCTCTTTGAGGCCCGGCAGGTACATTATTTAGAATGAGCTTGAGTAAACTGATTACTGTGCCTAGTGTTCAGAAAGAGGTTGGTTCTGAGTTCAATTACAATCCCAAGCCATTTAAATGATGGCTGCTGCGCCATGATCTAAAATAAATTGCTTTTCACAAGAAGTCCTGTAAGGTTTTGTACTGCAGCACCAAGAAGGCTGCTGTTTTGATCTCATCTGAAATTCAAACAGGGTACAAAAGCTGGGCCTTTGAACCCTGTGCTTTTCCCCCAAATGGCATTCTTCTCCACTTCAGGTTTTACATTCTCCTTTGGTCCAACATTTATGTCCCAAGGTGGGATTTATGGGAAGGCAACATGGAGACTCTGGTTTTCTTTTCTATGTTGCTTATTTTTTAACCATGTTTTTTTCAATACAGCTCTAAAACTTTGCTCCTCTGAATTATTTGGAAATAACTAAATTACTGGGAGCAGCTTGGTTCTTCCTTGCCCCCACAGCCATGCTTATCTGCAAAGGGCAGGTCCAAATTGTCAGTCCAGGGAAGTCATCCCTAAATGAATCTCTAGGCCAGCTGTAACCACTTCACTCAAATGACACCTTCCCCCTCTCCTTTCCCTATCTACAAAGGAAAGGTCTGGCATGCTCTCTAAAGCAGAGTGGGGACTTTATTTTTTCACCCAAAAGCAGTGCCAGAAAACTTGGCATCCCAGGGATTCCTAATGAGTTTTCTCGAAGTGCATCAAAACGCCTCCATCATGCAGGATGGGCATAGAGAGCAAAGAGGTTACCTGCCTCACTTCTCCAACCAGTTAACAGGAGGAGTTGTATTCTGATCTCTCCTCAGGCTTTTCCCAAAAGCAATTAGAGAGGCCCCCACTGGGTTTCATTCTTGCCTTGAAACAAGGGAATGCAATTAAAGTCGCTGTTTTTCTGCCAGGTAACCAGAGGAAAATTTCCACTCTAAGAATTGTTTATTCCCTCCTTAACAAAATAACCCATTAATACATTCCCTTCAATTTTATGGGTCCTTTATTGAAATTCTTAGGTGATGCTTTGTTGACTGTGATGTTGGATAGGCTGTATGCATAGCAAGACTTCTCTAAATGGAGAAAGAACACTTCAGAGGCCCTGGGTGGGGGAAAAGAGTATCAGATCTAGAGTCATAGAACCTGAGTTCAAATGTCAACTCTACTACTTACTACCTGGGTAACTTTGGACAAAGCATTCACTCTCTCGAGGTTGCAGTTTTCTCATTTGTTTGGACTGGGTTACCCTTCACAGTCTTCCTTACCACTTTCCATCTGTCACATTACATCCATCAGAAGAGCAAATACTATTCAGAGAGTTTATAGGGAACTAACTCAGAGCTACTTCTGGTGGCAGTGAGAGGAAGCAACATCCAAAACCAACTCCATTCCATCAGCCCTTTGGGGTACCAGAAAGGAATCTAGACTTGAGAGAGGAAACCTGTATTGTAGTCCTAGCCCTTCCACAGTTGAATTTAACCTCCCCAGGACTCAGTATCCCTGTCTGAAAAGAGAGAAAGATGATGAATTAGATAATACCAAAGATTCTTTCTAGTTCTAAAATTCCATGAGAATCTTCACAATTTGGCTCCATCCCACTTTTCTGGGTTTACTGCACATTATTTTCCTTTAAGAACTCTACACATTAGCCAAACTGAAATGCTGGTTGCATACAATATCTCCATTCCCATTTTCCATGGCTTTGTACATCCCACTATGCATTTCTTCCTCACTCTCAATTCCTAGAATCTCTGGTGAGTACTGACCATCTCCTGATCCCTTGACTTCCACCCAAATTTCTACTCTTCCCTCCGCAAATAACTTTGTCTGTATTTTGTATTTAATTTTATAAACAGTGTTTATATCCAATGGAATATAAGTTCCTTGAGGTCAGAGATTGCTTCATTTGGGGCTTTGTATCAATGTCTCTGGCACGGAGTATTTGCTCGATGGTTACTTACTGAATTGAAGTGAATTAGATAACCAGTGGTCTAAAATGGGATAGATGGGTTGGACCAGATAACCCAATTCTAAGGTTCTGTCCTTCCTGAAAAAGAATTGCATGCCTTCCCCAATAGAATAGAAGCACCTTGGGAGCAGGGACTGATTCACTTTTGTCCTTGTATCTCCAGTGTCTGGCATGTGCTAAGTGCTTAATATATGCTTGCTGAATGAATGAATCTCCTAGTGCTAATATTCCAGTGAGCTCTGAGAAGGACTGCAGCAGTTCAGCTCTATTGATTTGGGACTCAAATAGGGGCCCCTTTGGGCAAGGACTTTATAAAGGTAGCTCTAAGACTCTGGTTGGTAGGAAAGGCCTGAGAGCCCAGAGAGCTTTCTTGAAGACTGACCCTGTGGATGCCTTTTACCTGGGCATTACTGAATATGTTTTTTATCAAAGAAAATGCACATCTTAACCCTCAGCCTTTGAATGGTCCATTATAACCATGATGGGACCTAGAGTCATATGTTAACCTTTGGGAGATGTTCAATTTTGTTTCTTTAGGGAACTGTACTTTTCTAGGATTTCCAAACAGTTTTCCAGGGAAGGTGAGAAGGAAATGACATATGTTGCGGTCTGGAAAATGACAATGCCTTTTTCCAGGGGCAGGTAATATCATTCATGCAACCAAGCCTCAAACTACAACATGGAGCAAGATTTTTTTGAAAAGCTCAAACATTCAGAGTCTATTTAGAAATGCCTCCAATCAGTTCATAGACACATAAAATCAGAAATCAGCCAGGAGAATGTCCCAGAGCACTTTGCAGAAAAGCCAAGATGATGCATAGAAGAAAGACTGCCCCAAGATGCAGGGCTGGAGTAAGAGTAGAAGGCACCAAGCAGTAAGTAAAGGAGGCAGCAGTCTCCCAGTTGAGATTCACAGGACAGAAAACATAAGGATGGAGAGAAAAGGGGCTCACCCTTCAACAGACAGAAATATGCTCAAGAGTTATACCATTTCCCCTTCTTCATGGCAGTCATTTTTCATTTAGGGATCCATAGGTTCTGTTCAATCCTATGTTTTTGATAAATGAGAAAATCAGAGATTTCCTAAAAGTACAATTGATAAGGGCATGGATAGCCTTTTTTTTTTTTTTTAGTTTAGAAGAGAATATGGGAACTTTTATGAAATGTTTAATTCAGAGTTCTGAACCATGTGTATGTGTGTATGGGGGGGGGTAGTATGGTGAAGTCTATCCTGAGAACACTGTTTTTAAATAAATAAAATAAAATACGGAGAATTACAAACAAATTATACTGAAGCAAAGTTATCAAAATATTTAAAAACAAAAACAGTTCACAGTACCCTTTGACCTGGACCAAGCCCTGATCTATTGTGACTAGGGGGCTCTGTCTCATCACCTTAATTTCCTCGTTTGCTCCTTTCCAAAAGTAACCCTCCCCTGTTGGCTACCCTAGTAAGATACTCATCATGTCAAAGATTTTTAAAAGAAAGAGAGTAACGCCCACTTTAGCAAACGTAACCAACCCATCCCAGAAGTCTGACAGTATCACATGCTGTATTCCACACTCAGAGTCTCCCATCTCTTCAAAGAAGGGAAAGAAAGGTATTTTCTGATCTCTTCTTCAAGGTCAAGTTTGGTCATCACAGTTAGTCTTGACTCAGTTTAGAAACTCATGTTTTGAAAAACCTCCTGCCCACACGGCGTGTGAGATTGTTCCCGTCACGAGATCCACTGCATAGACGTCTACAATTCTAACAGTATCACTAAGGGAAATTTCAGGAAGTTTGGAAAGCATAAAATGAGCCATAAAGGTTTGTTTTAGATGTGAGGATGGACAAGGATGAAATGGCTGCCTTGGTATTTAGAAAACAGGAGCCTCTGGCAGTTGGGTTTTATTCTCTTTACTCGGCTATATTCTCCTCACCCTACCCTGACACTTCTTCCAAACTATATTTCTCACCTTCCTCCTTTTCTGTCAAAAATCCTTCTCTGTTTAGCTCTGTGTAATCAACACTGATGCTTGCCAATCACATTCGATCAATATGCAATTTTTCAAATCACCAAAGCAGAGAATCCCAAAACTTCCGAGTGGGAAGAGATCCCAGTGGCCACCTAGACTAACCCATAGCTGACCAAGAATTCCCTTTATAACATGAGATGGGTTGGACTAGATTACATCCAAAGTCCTTCTAGTTCTGAAAGAATGTTATGCTAGCCAAGTCCCTACCACAGACATTTCTACTAGAAAAGTTTTCTATACAAAAGGAGTGCTTTTTGCCTAATAACAAAGCTTATAAGAAACTACACAGACTTTCAGAGGTCAGGCTGCCTTCCCTTTTGTCATCTCTTTTACCCTTAATATTGGTTAGCCCAGACCAGGGTGGCCAGTCACGTTCTGCCTAAAGGTCACATCCTGGGCTCAACTTCACCAGGTGTGCAAACCATTAACAAGAAGACTGTATTTGAAGTCCCTTTGAATGTTCTTTTCAGGCTAGAAAAATAATCCAGCTCCAAATCTATGATCCTATGACTAATATCTGGGGCAGGGGCTGTTATTTTCCCTGAGAGGTAACAAAATGAGACTCAGATAGTATTGATAAAAGTCCTAAAAATCTTCCACCATTCATGATGGGACATGAAATCAAGGCCTTTCCTCATTCTTAAAGAGGAGGGAAGGAGAGGAGGAAAAATGGACTCAAGGGATTTCTTTGCCTACTTATCAATAGCTCTGATGTTGGATCTAGAGGGGAAGACGGTTACGGTGATGTTAGGAGAATATTATCTACTGGCCTGTAATGGGCTTGTTCCCTTGAATAGGGATAATTGAGAAATAGCTGTCCTTTCCACCTAAGTCTTGCTTTGGTGATCTCCATATTATCTAGAATAATCAGGGTTTGCAGGGGCCAGGGTCACGCAAAAATCACAGCGGCTCCCCAAGGCTTTGGATGGGCATATGCTCTCTTGTTATAACTTCTATGTGCTTGAAAACAGGCAAAAAAGCCCAGTTAATTGAATTTTGCTGAAAGAAGAGTTAGATAAATCAAGATTAGGCCATTTTGTGTGTTTGTGAGGAATGCGAACAGATCAGTCTGTTTCTTTTGCAACTTTCTATTTATTGATTTTTATCTTAAAGGCAAAGTAACAATGGCTGGCTAGAAGCACTGAATACAGCTCAACCATGCAGGGAGTCCACAAACCAAACAAAGCACCCTTCAAAGCATCTTAGCAAAGATCTCCACACGTCACACATTAAACAAGGTGCAAAGGCCAGATAAATACAAATGAATAGGTATGAACAATGGGTGCGGTGGGTAGTTTTGCTTCTTGGACAAACAAAGCCGTCCTAATATCATTGGTTCCATGATTATATTACTAAGAGGAATAGAGAAAGAGTTAGTTCCATAGTTGACCTCTGGGTTTATACTCATGTCCATTGGCCAACCAACTTGGTATATTACTATAGGCTTTTATAATATATCAAATGACATGATTGGAAACAAGAGGCAGCATAGTAAGAATGGGAAGCATGTTGTCTTTGGAGGAAGAGGATTTGGGTTCAAACCCTGCCTTTCACTTAGTACTTGTGCGAACTGAGGCAAAAATCACTTAAGTTCTCCGACCCCTCATCCTCTTATCTATTAAATTGGAAAAATAATTCAGCTCCAAATCTATGATCCTATGATTAATATCTGGGGCAGGGGTTCTTAATCTTTTATGTTTGTGTCTTTGAGCCCTTTGGAAATCTGGAGAAATCTAGGGAATTCTTCTTAGAATAATTTTTTAGGTATATAAAATAAAATATGTAGGACTAAAAAGGAAGTCAATTATATTAGATGCAATTATCAAGATATTAAAAGAACATGTTCACGGACCCCAGGTTAAGAACTCCTGCTCCAGGGCATAATTCTGGGGATGCTATGAATGTTCTCCAATGGCTCATGTCCCAGTTGTCAAAATCCACATTTCCCTTTCCATTTCATTCTCAGACCTAGCAGATCAACTACCAACAAAAAAGCAATTAAAAGGTATCAAACTTATAGACTAAGAGGAAGAGGAGTGTAATGGGTATATGACCTATCTGGAAGTCTGGGAGACATAGATTGAAGTCTTGCCTTTGACACATATGGACTTTGGAATTTTGGGCAGGAAATTTGACATCTTACTAAGGATGGCAACATGTAAGTTACCGATCAGCTGATGCTCTGCACCAACGAAGGCACTTTTCACAGCAGAAGTTCCTCAAATTTGTTACTGCTGTTATTAATGTTATAATAATACTAAATTAACAATGACAACCAAAACAATGGCTAATGTAGAGCAAGATTCAGACTAAAAAAATGTGACGTACTGAGTTCTGTTTTCATTTTTTGGGGGGGAGGGGTGTTAACTGTAGTAGCATGCCCTCTGGGGATATCCTGACAACTCGGACTCACAGGTTACATGTTGAACTCCAAGCGGGTAACTTTTCCTTGGTAAAAGGTACTCTGTGAATCTGTACACCTAAATCTATAGTTGAAGAGCCCTCACCATGCATATATTTGTTAGCCAGTAGACACAGTTCTAAGCAAAAGCATTTGCTGGGTTGGCATAAGTAAGAATAATATATGCCCAACATTTTCCCCCATAAACACAGGGCACATTCTCCTACAGAATAATTGAGAAGAGAGGCCATTATACCAGAGTGGAGAACCCAACTCAAGTAGATCTCAGCTCCAGAACTGCAGAGCCCCTCTATCCTTCCTCTTCTTGTAGGATCCTCCTCTTTGCGCCTACACGTAATGGCTGTTTTCTGTACTCTCCTGGCTTAGAGTGATTATCAATAGTTACTGTTTCCCTTTCCTTCCCAGCTTCATTTAATTATTTTTTTTTTCCCTCATTAAAGGGGAAGACTACTTCTTAAAAAGGCTTATTCACTGAATGGGTGTTATCTCACTCTAAATGAGTACCTGAAAGGGCCTTAACCTAAAAAGGCCAAGGTCTCCCATTGCATTCTGGGTCATCTCCAGTCATCCTGATGAATATCTGGGTGCTCGATGAAGATGGCTCTGGAGGAGAAGTGAGACTGGTGACCTGCATAGCCCTCCCTCACTCAAAACAGTCAAGTGCAAGTCATGTCATCATTTCTCTGATGTCATGGTCTTCTTTGGCAATGAAGGACAAATACACAACAACAACCTCCTTGGGCACAGAATCTCCACTATGCAGGGCTCCTAGTTATGTTTCCTAGGCCTGGATCCTACCCCCCTTCCCTCCCAGCCCCCACCAGCTGCCAGTTTAATTCACAGTTGGTTTTATTCTCTGCTGCCAGGGGTCACACTCCAGAGATTGACCCATGGGTGGGGAGGGACAAAACCCTCCCCCCTTCCCCCACTATTCCGTGGTAGAGGATCAAGGGAAAGGGCAAAAAAGGAAGAGCCTTCTTGAGCTCAGGTTCTGTGTCCTCAGCTGGCTTCCTTCTCTCTTGCCAAGAGTCATGCCCCGCAGATATCTCCTGCCTCTACTGTCTGCATCAACTGACTTTGGAAAGGTGACAAGAGGTGTAATCAATCTTATGCCAGCCAATGGAAAATTGCCCTCCATTTCTATCAAGGAAAACATTTATTTCATTCAGGGCTAACATAGTGAAAACCCTTCTTCACCCTTCATTTAAGGATTCAACACCTTGTTGTCTCTCTTACCTTTCCCCTTTCTGTGATTATATTACCTGGGCTGAGGAAGGTTAAGCAACTCATCTGGGAAGTTCCAATCAGCTCTGACTGATACACATTCCCCACCTATACAAGCCTCAGTTGCAAAGAAGGAATGTAAATAGAAGTGCAAATATTTCCTTTTTGACACTCAACAAATGTCAGATTGGTCTGCTAAAATGTCCAAAGGAAAATAACAACTGCTTTGATTCTCAGGGAAATTAACCATCAATTTAAGAATCAATGAATCACAAGGATAAAGATTCACAGTTTGAAGAATGGAGGTCTGCCCATACACTGATAATTTAATGGACCTGTAATCTCCTCAATACAGTATATTCCTCAGTGGTAGTGAATGTCAATCAACTATATCTTTTCATGTTGGGTGATTCCTGTTAATTCTATCATGTAAGTCCTTCCCCATGATGCCAATGATGACCAAATGCACTACTCATCAATAATCACTCACTTGGGATAAATGACCAGTCTGACTATTTTCTAGCTGTATATCTCATTAATGATATCCTTTCCAGTAAAGGGCATGCTGGATCCAATGAAAACCAATTGATAAATTTTCAGTGTGAGCACTTACACCTCCAAAATTGGCAAATTATACAGATTAGGGATGATTTATTGATTTGTCTGGATTTAAGAAAGAGAAGAAAAAAATGTTTATGATGCAGATTAAACTTAAAAGTATGTCCAGCATATGTATCATGTTTTTCTTTTTCCGACAGAGCCAGTTGTTAAACATTTATCAGCAGACCTCTGTTTACACCACTTTTTTGCATAATTCTTGGTTGAGGAGATGTAACCTACTCATATTCTCCATGTAATCTCTCTTTGACTCCTTGGGTGACCCACAACTTTAATTCTTCAGAGGTCACGGTATTTCATGACTTGGAGGTATATAGTATCAATAGTTTAGAGGAAAAAAGCAACACTGATCATAAAAAGATAGACCTTTATTTCATTAAAATCACTGGTTTTGAACTACATTGGGTCTATGACTTAAGAATATATGCCCTAACATTAATACGGAGGATAATTAATAGGCATGGCTCATTTTGGCTAATCAGCTCAATCAAGATAAGATCTCTCACTTTCCAAACCTTGCCTTGCAATTTTTTCCTTGCTTGAAAAAAACATCATGGTCCATACTACTCTAGTCCTGGAAGAGACCTTAGGAGCTTACTTCAAGACATATCTTCAGGGAAGATCACTTAAAATCATCCCTGAGGGAGGAGATACCCGTCTTTTGCATGTTTTCTTTGCTTTTGAAAAATGATGCTAGGATGTCTGGAGACAACGGGATGGGTCTGGTATCCAAGAACTAGTTAAATATTTTGATAACTTTTTAAATATAATTCCTTTCCTATACAGTTTTATGTATTTGTTATGCATTTCAAACATTATTCTGAGAAGGAGTCCACAGGCTTCACCAGCCTGCCAAAGGGGTCCAGGAAACACAAAATGGTTAAGAACTTTTGGGTGAAAATTCCTCATTTCCCTCCAAAGAAACTATTTGAAAAGTCATTTTCATTTCATGGCTCAACTATTAAGATTTGTGAAGATTCCATCACTTTTGAAATACAGCTGTCAGTCAGCAACTCCACATTATCACAGAAGCCAAACTATTAGGCAAACAAGCATGAGGAATGATAAAAAAAACATACGCTGCAGAATCACAAGGCATAATAGAACATGTATCACCACCCAATACAGCTCTCAATTAGCGAGCATCTGTCCTACTGCTTGATCAGTGCAACCAGCAGATTTTCCTATAAACACGTCTCTAAACACCATCAAAATATAAAAGTTCAACGAATATGTAGCCTCCCCTTCTGACTTCCTCTGCACTGAGGAACAGACGATGAGCATCCCAACAGATGAGATGAGGAGGGCAAAATGATTGACTGACATGGGGAGATTCTTTCTGCAAGGCACACCGTAATGCTCCCAGTTTTAAACATGCCTAGTTTCTCCTTAAGAGCATGCCAAGTACCCACTTCCTCCCCAAGAGTCCCCTCCCAGCACAAATGTGCCAGCTGTCCATGATTAAGTCTGACAAATCTTCCATTTCAGTACAGTCTTTACCATTTTGTGGGGTTTATTTTCTTCCCTCAAATCTCACCTTGTCCCTTTTACAGCAGTGACATGATAGATTTCATCTTCTTTCCTCCAGTGCTGCTATGCCAAGCTTCTGATCATGCACAGATCTATTTGCCTTCCTAACAAAGGCTTGATTTAGACATCTTATGTAAAGCCCCATGAGCTATATGGGGCTACTTGGACCTTTAAGTCTTCAAGGTCTTATTTCAAAAACAGAAATCTACCTCTTTTTAAAAAAAATATAAGAAAGAAAAAGGATAAACCTTTTTTCATTTTCAAAGACCAACCTGAAATCCTCATTAAGGGCTCCACATTCGGGGATGCAGCTAAGATGTTCTGGATGGGCAGCCTTGTATCTGACAAAGGCTTCATGAGTGAGCTCCTCAGTCTCCTGCTTTCCCCACTCTGGGAGTATGGTTTGTTTTTGTTTTTTAATTTTGAGGCTATGGTCCTGAAACTTGTCCCTCACCCACCACCTCTGAAAAAGAAGGGTTACTTTTTGTGAATATTACATTGAGAGTCTGGGTTTTAAAAAATGAAAGTTGGCAACCTGATTTAATTTAGAACAAAGAAATTTCTTCTTAGAAATGGGAGCAAGGGAGTATGAAGGCACAGTAAGGGACTTTGCTGCAGTGGAAAGAACGTGGATTGTGGAGTGAGAGGGCCATAGTTCAAATCCTACTCCTGATGTTTCCTGCCTAAGATGCTTCTCCCAAGTTCCTGGGTTTCAGTTTCCTCATCTGAGGTTGTCATTTTTTTATTAAAAACATTTTTTAATAGTTTGAGAGATGGTCCTCCCAAAGGAAAAAGTTTTTATAACATAACAACATAGACCTTGAAGTAGAAGGGGTAAGAGACAGCTAGATGGATGGATTGATAGATTAATAGATATAGATGAATAGAAAGATATATATATATATATATATATATATATATAGAGAGAGAGAGAGAGAGAGAGATGATGGATAGATGAATAGAAAGAGATAAATAAATATGGAGATATAGATAGAAATTAAAAGAGATAGATGAATGGATAGATAAAAGATGGCAGGATAGAAAGATGATAGAGAGGTGGAGGAAGAAATAGGGATAGAGATGGAGAGATATATACTGAGAGATAGTAAGAGATCATGATAGAGACAGAGAGATAGAGAGAGATAGAAATAGAGATAGATAAATAGGTAGATAGAGTTGAATAGAAAGAGATGGTAAGATAGGTGTTAGAGAGATGGATGAAAGAGAGGGGGAGAAAGAAATAGATGGCTAGATAGAAAGATATAGACAGACAGACAAATAATTATTGGACACTTACTATGTGACAAGGTCCATGCTAAGCAGTGGTAGGAATACCAAAAAAAAAAACAACCAAAACCAAAAACCTCAAACCCAACAATAAGCAAACACCCTTTTCCTCAAGGAACTTGTGTTCTAATGAGGAAACACAACACATAAAGGAGAACTCAAAAAGAGGCAAAGAGACTGCAGGAAGATAAGTCATGGCCTGGTTCCCAGCTGGATGTGCTAACAGGCTCAGTCTAAGAGCCAGGGGAGCCAGGACTATGGTGGAGAAGGTCAGAATGTAGGCCACTGTGGCAGGAAGAATCCTTGTGCCCTGGTTCCTGACTAGACAAGACATAATTTTAAAGTGAGGGTTAGAGCAGTTAAGAGACCAGTCTGTGCTTTCCAAAGTGCCACCCTGTCTGCCTGCTGGGTACAATTAAGGACAATCTCTTCATCTCTGGAACTTTATTCACTGCCTGGATTCTTTCAAGTCCTATGTAACTCTTGGAATGAAGAGGCTATATTATTTTTATTTATTATCATAGGATTTTGAAGTTTACAAAATATTTGACATCTATTGTCTCACTTGATCCTCTCAACAAGCCTGTGAGGTAGGTGCTATTGATTATTAATTATCTCCACTTTACAGATGAGGAAACTGAGAGAGGTTAAGGAACTTGTCCAGGGTCAAGCAGCTAGGAAGTATCTAAGGCAGGTCTTCTGGACTCCAAGTTCAGTCCTCTGGCCACTATGCCATGATTCCTTCTCAATATTATTTGTTTGGATTGTTATAAATTTAATTCTATTATTTTTATAATAATAGACAAATCCACATCTTACAGAGCACAGTGAGGGGCAGAGAAGAGGAAAAATTTGAGCACGATCACCGAGGCAGCAAGAGGCAGAGTCAGGATTTGATCCCCAATCTTCTGTCTCAATTCACTTCAATAGAACACTCTTGGCTCCTACTGCATGTCATATACTACACTAAGGTTGTTGTCATTCTTTGTCCTTTCATTCTCAAACGGGACCCTGACAACTGCAAGGTGATGCCATGACATGCAAGTGAATTGGATTTAAGTGAGGGAAGGTCATGCAAAGTCACCAGCCTCACTTTCTCCTCCGGAGCCATTTGAGATAAAAGGAGAAAAATGCAAATAGCTCCTGTCCTCAAGGATCATCTATCCTACTCCAAATTCAGGGTTCTTTCCCCCAAAAGCAAACACATGACTGGTGGGCCCAAAGCATTCCCAAGTAGGTGGGAACCGGATTAAAATATAATTGGGAAATATTTAACAAAATTGGTGAATCAATAAAATAAATAAAAATGCAATGAAACCTAGATCACATTACATATTAAAACTATGTCAATAGGCAGCCTGCGTGGATCCTTCCGTACAGATTAGTGGTCTCATTTCTATTTGTTTTTGACCCTATAGTTCTCCAGCATGCAACAGAGAATTCAATGATCCTTGTAACAACTCCTTTCCCCTGAAGAAGGATTTAGGACTACTAACTTTTCTTTCTCACATTCCCCATCCACTTAGGGCAGACTTAGAGAAGTGCCAGGAATTAACCTAGACACGATGCCTGAGAGGTGGGAGCCCCAGAAAGGTTACCAAGATAATCTTTGCTCCAATTTTGCCTCAGGTCAGACCTTTTGCAGGTGAAGTTGACCTGGGAAGTCTATAGTAAAAACTGAATGCTTTCTGGGCTACTTTATCTGATTCACTTCATGTGCTTCCCTTGTGATCAATAGCCATCAAGGTTTCATTAAGGAAAGAGAGAATGTTTATTCTTCCAAGCAGTTACAATGATAAAACCTTATTTAATAAACAAAGTTTCTTTGTCACAGTCTTCCACATACATCAAACTCTCTACCAAATATTTAAACCAAAATCCCCCTAAACATGCAATATGGTACAACTATAGTGCAGGGAAGGGACTCTCAAACAGCAAGGTCTTGACTTGTGTTGGGGAATCTCACCCAGAAAATAACCCCTAGGTCTGCCTTCCTTACAGCTCTTACTTCTCTTGAGGACATCACAATCTTCCTAGTGACCCAGTTTAATTATCAAGAACCATCCCTGACTCACTTTCTATAGCCAATAAGTTGCTAAATTCCACCCATTCTATCTCCCTAACATCTCTTGCATCATTCCCTTTTCCCTACTTATACAGGTAACCTCTTCCTAGTTCAAACTTTATTATCTCTTGACTAGATTATTACAATAGCTTCCGAGATGATCTTCCTGTTTTCGGTCTTTCCCTTCTTTAACCCATTTTCCTCAACTCATTGATACACATGTCACCCCCTTGCTTCGAAAGTTTCCGTGGCTCTCTATTGCCGTAAGCATACAAGCAGAACTTCAGCTTGACATTTAAAGTCTTTAATTACTGGCTATGATGGATAGATAGATAGATAGACAGACAGAGATGGATGGAGATAGAGACAGACGTATATATATATATATATATATATATATATATATATATATATATATATAGTATATTTTAAAAACTATTTTGTTGTTCTTTTATATTTTTAATAGTATTGTTACTTCCCAATGAACTCACCACAATGCAATTCTCCTAATGTAACAAATAGAATCAGGCAAAACAAATCAGTATGTTGGCCATGTCTGAAAATGTTTGCCACCGAGTTTCAACATCAGTTTTCTGAAGTCATAATTTATTACTGTATTGAAAAGTATTTTAAAATCTTTTGAATTTGCTTTCCTTTTTACATATCTGAGATAATTTCATAATTATTTTCTGCTTTTATTTACTTCACTCTATGTCAGTTCATACAAATTTTTATAATTTTTCCCCCAGAATTCTTCATATTTGTCATCTGTCATGCCATAATAATATTCCACTATATTCATGTACAATAATTTGCTCACTCATTCCTAGTAGACATCTATTTTCCTCACAATTCTCAGCTACAAAAGTGCTACTAGAAATATTTCATTCATAGATAGATGTAAATGTATATATTTATACAGGTATTTAAACATTTATATGTGCATATATGTATCAATATAAATATATAAATACACATATGAATGTATACATTTATATCTAAATTTACATCTATGACACTGTCCTTTGTCATTCTTGGTGTGTATGTATGTATGTATACATATATACACATACACATATATCTGTGTATATATATGCACATGCATATATGTGTGTATACACACACACACACATATATATGTATATATAATATAGAAAGCTTTCTCTAAGTCAAAGTCATGAAAAGATAGACTAACAACTTTTAAAGTTGAATAATTCCAAGCTATTTTCAAGAACAGATGAGCCAATTTATAATGCCATCAATGGAGTATTAGTGTGTCTGCCTTACTACAGACCCTTCAACAACTGCCACTTCCATTTTGTGTCATTTTTGTCAATTTTATGGGGGTGAAGTTAAAAAAATCAGATTTTAAAACCTCATGCTTTAATTCCTAGTCCATTTTTCCATAAATTAATAAGTATTTATTAATCCCCTACTATGCACTCAATAGCATTTGGCACTAGGCTACATGTGCTTTTATAGGTATATACAAAAGTAGATACAAAGTGATTTGGGGAAGGAAAGAAGAAAAGGATCCCTTAACCTGAAGACCAGTCTCAATAAGTTGAGTTTTTTATTTCTCTGAGACTTGCTCCTCAAAACATGTGCATTCCAGCACAGAGGAGCTCATGGGTAAGTGAAAAATTAAATTGAAAAAAGAGAGAAATAGTATGACTCTTAAAAAGGTAGAAAGAATGGGGGAGGGAGATGGAGAGTCCAACGGATCATCACACCATGCTCTGAGAGACAGTTTTTAAATGTCACCCAATAATTTATGATAGAAAAGGGAATGCTCCTTTAGCCACTCTGAGTATTGTTACCAACATGAATAATAAATCAAAAAGCTCTTTATCCATTTATTGCTGAGCCCTCTGACCTTAGACAGGGCGCAGATGCGATTTACTCTATCGATACCAAAGCGAAAAGGGGACGGAAAGAAAATATCACTGAATCAGGCCAAATGTGCGGAAAATCAATCAGGACAGAACAAACAAAGATTTGCACAGAAGAGAGTAAAGATGGCAAGGAATGCAACCTTTTCTGATGATATTAATGCCATTGGACCAATTAAAGAAATTATGTTGACATCCTTAGATCCCCATCTCCTCACCAAGAAGGGTATGCACACATGCGCACACGCACAATAGTTTACAAGAATGATTTCTTAAACTGATATATAGACACTCTCAGGCATAACAATGCTGAAAAAGCATATTCTTTCTCAATTTCCAAAAGACTGTGAAACTAACAGAAAATGCTGCCTGAATCAGTAAATGAAATTTATGGTGTTTTTGACTTGCAAAGGACTCTATAAACATCAATGTTATCATTATAACAACAATTTAAAAATGTGTTAATAATAGTTCACATTTATATCCTTGAGAATCAGGCAGACCTGGCTTCAGATTCCACCCCAGACACTTATTAGCTTTGTAACCTGAAGCAAGTCATATAAATTCTATGAATCTTAGTTTCTTAATCCTTGAATTGGGGATAGAGGCAATGTGGCTTAATGGATATGGAAGGAATCTAGATGTTAGGAAGACCTCCATTCAATTTCAATCTCTGACATGTTGTGTGTGTGTTCATCCTTCGTTGCTGAAGAAGATCATGCCATCAGAGAAATAATGACATGACTTACACTTGACTTTGTTTCTAGTGAGGGCTGTGCAGGTCACCAGTCTCACATTTCCTCCAGAGTCATCTGTTCATCAGAATGACTGGAGATGACCCAGGATGAGGCAATTGGGGTTAAGTGACTTGCCCAAGGTTACACAGCTAGTGAGTGTCAAGTGTCTGAGGTGAGATTTGAACTCAGGTCCTCCTGATTCCTGCACTGGTGCTCTATCCACTGCACCACCTAGCTGCCCCTTGACATATTGTACAGGGCTAGCGTATATCCCTTCAACTCTTCATCAATCAGGCAATTCACAAAGAATACAAGTCGAACAATATTCTTCTATCTGCATTAGAAGAATTCCCAATACCAATAAAATGACAGATCATGACCTCCCAGCACTCCAAATAGGAATGATAATAGTGCCTATTTATATAATTTATACTATATGCATTATCATATATAATAGATATTTTAATCATATCACTGTGATATTAATAGAATAGTCCTTAGCCTGTTCAGAGAAAGAAATGAGATAATGTATGTACAAGGTATGTTTCCATAAGCATGGAATAAGCCTGGACATATGGGTTGTCTAAATGTACAGATGAAGTTGGGGGCACCAAGCTAGATGATTCTGAAATGTGGCCAAGTCCTCTCCAAGGGATACTAATTTCTACCTTGTGGGTCACAGGAGAAGGACCCTGTCTAGGAGTTTGTTCTTTTTCTCCCTTATCTCTGAGCGTTGGATCTAACCCCTTAATTATTGGGGGTACACATCTGGGTCAGAAGGAAAGTAACTTCCCTGATCACACTTCTGGGCCAGGGGAGCCCCGGGCTTATACTTAACAGCTCCTTCCCACCAAAAGCTAGTTATATAAAAGACTAACCTTATCACACAGAGTAAATAGTAAGCAAATCCATGTATCCAAGTGGAGAGCAAACAGAAAATAGACTAATAATATGGATTAAAATATACCAAAGAATATACAAATGAACTCACTAGAGAGAGAAAGATGGGATCTTCATTAAAAACAAGATAGAAGGAGATCCTAGCAGTGTTTAGGGAGGTGAGATAAAAACCTTTCTTTCCTGAAGTGTCTGATTCCACTTGCGTTGATTTACCACAAAGCCCTCACAGTAACTCAAATTTCTTATGTACATATAAAACATTCTTCTAAACCTCTCGCCACCAATCCAGAGTTTCATCTTCAGCATACCATCGGCATACCATCGACATGCAGAATGCCCATGCTGACTGGGAAGTCTGGTCACATTTATAAAGTGTGCTACCAACCTTGTGATATTGTATAATGTGAGTTACTATTATGTAGCATTTAGTACCCTACCTGACCCATAGTACACACTTAAGCTATCATTGAACTGCAGAGTGTGTTAAGTTTTGCAGCACTCTTTTAATATAATGGGTATCTCACAACACTGTGGAATAACTGGTACCATAGGTACTTTGGCCCCATTTAACAGATGAGAGGATTGGGACTGAGAGAGGAATAAGTGACTTGTCAGTGGTGATACAACTGATGAGTGATATAGGTAGTATTTGAACCCATTTCTCACCTGGCTTCAAGGCCAATCCCCTTTCCCCTACACCATACTGTCTTTCTAAAGATATGCTTTCTTGAATAGATCTATTCTTTAATTTCAATCAGAAACATTTTAATATTCCATTGACATGATAAAACTATGCCCTATGTTGATAGCCTGTCATACACAGTCCTTGTGACCAGGCAAGCCCAACAGACATAAGTGATCGTGTGGGTGAAAAATATAATTAGCTTAAAGCAATACAAAAAAGCCAACCTTCATAAATATAACTATAACCTATGAAAAGCTTCAAACTAAGAAGAGATTTACAAAATTGTAATGTGCTTTTGTTTAAAAAAAAGTGAGGTTTTATTATTTCATTGTGTTCACTTGTTTTCGCAGGAAAAGAAAAGATAATCGAGTAGGTAAAACCGTTACTGTACTAGACTGCACTCTCAAACAGGCAGAATTCTACATCTGTCAAACAAAGAGGACCATTTGGAGAGATAATTATGGATCAATGCTTTTAAAAAAATATCCTGAATTGCCTGCAGAAATGGCAAGGAGAATTCAATTAAATTATTTGTAAAAGCAGGATTTGATTCCCCCCTTTCCATCTGCTACTTGAAATGGGATGACCTTTCTAATAATGCTCCCAATTCTCAATGCAAACTCTAAATAAAGAAGTGAAGTAGATTCCTCTCCCTGCTCGCCTCCCAGAGGTTCAGGACCAGAGAACCCATTTGTGCTGACATTCTACACTGCTCAAAAGCATTCAGATTTCACTTCTGAAAGAGAAAAGAAGCCATTTCTGGGAATATCAATCAAGTAACCATCTCAATGCCTTCAGTCGTGACATTTGCCTTCCCTCAAGAAAATGCAATGCTTAGGAAATGAACATATGAAATCTAGCTAGAAGTCAACTCCTCTTGGGAGAAAATTGTGTCCTGTGCAGTGAGGACAAGATCATTTGTTAGCAAAGTACTCCTTCTGGAATATTATATGGGTGATGATGACATTCACATCATATGAATGAATGTGTAGTTCTCTTATGAATGACCAGGTCTGCAGTAACATGGCTCCTCTCAATTGGAATAAGAAATGAAACCGATGTGACTGTGTCACTAGGCACCTATGATAACTGACACATCATATCTTTTGGGGGCCAGACGCCTGTCAGAAGCAAAATGGCTGTATCGATAGACATATAAGCTTAAAAAGGATATCCCATAAGCTAGTGAGAATAGGAGTGCATTAATAGTAGATAGTAAAATGTTATACAAGGTGAGCTATTATTATGCAGCATTCAGCATACTGCCTAACACGTGGTAGGTACTTAATAAATTATTACTGATCTGCATAGAATATTTTAATTCTTTATATTATTTCACTGACATTTTACAACCCTTTGTGATAATTAGTACAACAAATACTTTAACTCTGTTTTATGGATGAAGAAATTGGGCCTGGAAGAGGATTGTCTTACCAATGGTCATACAATTAGTAAGGGACACCGGTAAGATGTGAACCCAATTCACAGCTGACTCCAAGGCCAGTCTTCTTTCCCCTATACATGATGCCTTTCTAAATATGTATATGTGTATATACATACACATACACATACACATACACACATATATAATTTACAAAAAGAAACTGAAGGAGGTTGTGTTTTTTTGTTGTTGTTGTTTTATTTGGTCCCCAAATTGCTCAGATTGTTTCTTTATACAATCCCCAAAAAACTGCCATTTGTATGAGGCAAAAAAGAATGTAAAAGGCAATGAGCATGGAAATCCAGAAAAGGAAGTAATGATAGTTAGCCTCAAGAACAAAATAGAAGCCAGTGTGTTCATGTAACTGAAGGGCTGGTACATGGAAGACAGATTAGTCTTGTTCTATTTGGTCTCCAAAGACAGGATAAATTCATAAAGAGCCAACATATTTAGGCTTGATGTCAAGGAAAATTTGACAATATGAATGGGTCCACTTACCTCCATTGATTTGGGATGTAATTGGTTCTGGCCTCCCCTACTGGAGATCTCCAGGCAGAAAATGGATGACCATACACTTATCAGAGGAGATTACAAGAAGAGATTCCTCTGCAGGGATGGGTTAAAAAAGTTCCCCAAGCTCATACCTTCTCTAAAATTCTATATGATAGTGTTTTAAGATTTACCAAGTAGTGATCATATGTAATCTCATTTGACTCTCATGGACAATCCCCCCTTTTACAGAAGAAGAAATCGAAGTTGAGGAAGGTTATGGGATTTCTCAGGATTGCCTAGATGGTAAGGATCAGATGCAGAATTAGATTAGAATCTAGGTCTTCCGGACTCCAACTCCAGGACTTTATCCACTGTATCATGGTGTTCCTCCAACACACCTGTAATTCACTGAACTCTAAGGTAAACAGATTTGGTTTCTATGAATCAATTTCCCCGGAAGGCTTACCAAAACAATAAAAGCAGCACCTTGCCTTATATTTACAAGGTTGGTTCTCACATACAAAAACAAAATAACTTCATTATAACATTTGACAAAAAGAAAAGTGGTCTTAGATTATCTTATCTTGTCCCCCACACCCATCCCTTTGTATTATCCCAGCTTCTCCTAGGAACAATTTTCTCCATAACTCAACTTCGTCTTTCCATGCATTCATTCTGAGCAGATGGAGAAAAAGGAAGTAACATATTTTCTCTGAAATCACCACTGCTGCATCAGCACTTTCATTCTAAACAGTATTGTTAAGGGGTTATTGTTATGTGCATCAGGCATTTGCCTAAGGCAGAAGAAGCCATAAGAGAAAGTTTGAACAATTAAATCTTCTGAAAACAAGCTTTTTGGTACCTGGAAGTGAATCCATTAGTTTGGAGGAACTTTCTGGAAAGATTTAGGGGATTCTCACAAATTGTTGCTGTTTGAGAACTTTAAAAATTAACACTTCCAGCAATATGGATATGCTCATCCAATTGTTCACTAGGACACAAGTCTGTCTCCTGCTGAAGATACTTCACAATGCTGCCATCTTTAAGGGTGCTTCATGAGAATGGTACTCTTCAAATACACTACCCATAATATGGCAGTTGAAAAGAGTGTGTGGAAGAGATAGCAATTCACAGGGAATTGAAGAGCTCCCCCAACCCCACTCCCCACCTAAAAGCTGATGTGATTTAAGGTTTCACTAAGAGAGCCCTAGTGGCAATGATTAGGGAAGTGATGGTCCCCCTAGCACTCTGCCCTGTCAGATCACACACGAGTATTACATTCACTTTAAAATTATAACAACTCTATTACAATAATTAGCTCATTTTAAGCCTGGGTTCACTCTAATAACCCATATGGTCCACATGCCTTTCTCCTGGGTAACTTTAGGGAATATAGTTTAAACAAAAAGCTATGAGTTTTATCACAATTACTATATGACTGATGGAGTACAGACTCTGGAGCCTCCCTGAACTCTCCCTGAATCTTTGCATTTAATTTGGCTTTTCATATCCCAAATCTGTAGCCTCCAGATTGCCTCTGGCTGAATCCTATCCCTGATTGTTTCCCACCAAAGCCCTCCATTGTCTGATACCTCCCAATTGCCTTCATCTATTTTCCCGCCTTGATTACATCACTAGTTACCCCAGGCCCATCAAGAGCCTCCTTAGACCCCTCCTCACAGACTACTAGATCAACCCCAGATCCCTGTCAGAGTCTTTTCTTTTCTGTATATAAGTTCCATCTTGCCTCCATGAAGGCACTCAGATTTAATCCAGTTGAGGTACTATCTGGCCTGATTGTCAATTCAAGTTTCACAAATATTTAAGCCTCTTAAGAATCAACCCAACATGGAGAAGCTTTAATAAAATTTGTTTTACTTTGGTCACAAGAAGTCGTGGGTCGAATTCATTTGGCAGGATGTGGTATGTTGGTATTTTGGTGTCCCGAGCACCCCAAATCTCAGCATTATGCTTCCCTGACCTCATCATGGTCCAAGTTAGGAAAACAAGGTCATGGGATCACAGATGTAGAAATAGAAGGAACAAAAGACGTCAAATCCGTCCCATCCCACCCCCAACCCCTTATTCAGGGAGTCCATGTAGAATATAAATGGAAGAAAGATCCTCTAGAAATGGAAAGGTCCTTTGGGACTTCTGTGATGATGTTTGTGCCAAGCCCTGGAAACATAAAGAACCTCTTAATTAAAGGAGATCCCTAATGACTGAAGAGTCTAGTGTAACTATGCACATAGGATTAGACTTAGAAATACAGACTTAGAAAAGGTGGAAGAGAAATTAGACTTCATGGAGTCCAACGCTATCATTTGAGAGCTGAAGAAACTGGGACACAGAGAGGTTATATGACATCCAGAATATCACAGTAAATGTCTGAGTTTTAGTTTAAACCCAGGTCTTCCAATGGAAAACCTAAGAAGATGAAGAATGACTATTGTTTAGATTATGACAATGTAAACTGAGTTCAGAATTAAACAAGAAGAAGCAAGCAAACTGTATCTCCGTTGGGAGACTGCATTGCTTTCAGTGACACCAAACTTGCTCTTAAAACACAGGACCAGCTTTTTAACAACAACAATGCTATAGTTAATCATATATTGCTGAGAATCATGGAATACCGTAGTCTCAAAGTAATAAAAATTGTTGGGCCATCTAAAAAGAAATGTAGAGCTATATGGTGAATACGTAGTCTGGTAAATATGACAAACCATAAGTAAAAAGAATTCCGAAAGGTATTAGCAGACATGTATGAAAAGAGATGGAACCCCTGGGGAGACAGAAATGAGAGAAATGATTATTCATAACCAATTATGAAGAAAATGTAGGCTTTTTCCCTGTCCTATTTCCTTTGTTCAAAGCCGAGCTTTTGTGGAATAATACTGATGTCAGCCAAAAATTTATCCCAACTAGATCATCTTATCTAAAGTGAATTCTTGCCTGTTGCATTCCACTCAAGTAAGTTTAGATGAAAGTAGATCCGTTGTCTCAATTGCCTAAGGCTGGGGTGGTCTGGGTGTAGAGATAGTCTCTTTGCCCAGGAGTGAATCCACTTCTCATTGTAAAATTCATTCTTTCATTAATTGTTAACTAAACAGAATTGATTGACATCCTTAAGAACACCCTCTTCCAAGGGCATATAAACTTTGAGCCCACTGCCATAAAGGGTCTTCAGCAATCAAGAGTGTCACTGAGCTCTTTTGTTAATAAAATGCTAGCAATCTTAATAAAATGATTAATTATCTAGAAACTATGTCTTTCAAACTTTTTAAATGACAAGACCAGGGATAAAAGATGGCCAGTCTATATACTCTACTCTGTATACAGTACTGGTATTCATGTGAGGTCAAGAGACCTGGAGGCTAGTGATGAGAAGATGTTAGAGGGATCCCTACAACAATGAGAACATAGGTCCATTGAAGAAATAATAGATTAGCAAGTTTCCAGGTGAAGGCAACTGGGAAGGTAAAATGCTTCAGGATCATGCTAGTTGAGAACCAGATGAAGGAACTGAGGATGCTCAGCTTAGAGGAAAGAAAACTTGAGTGAACCTGGGGAATTGATGCCAATCTTCAAATATTCAAAGAGCTCCCCTGGGGAAGAAGAAGTTCACTAATCTGTATGGCCCCAAAGGACAGAGTTAAGAGCGATGAATCTAAGTTAGAGATGGGTAAGTTTATGCTTGCTTTAAGGAAAATCTTTCAAATAAATTGATCTACCTAAATTTGGAAAGGGTCACCACAATGTGTCCTTTGATTGGAGGGCTTTGTGGTAGACCAAACGGCTATTTATTGAAGATTGGAAGACCACATGTTGCATGTAGTCTGGTGAGAATTTTAAACAGGTGTGGGTTGTACTAGTCAGCCTCCATGGTCTCTTCCTGCTCAGATTCTCTGATTGTCAAGGCAAATGACAAGAGAGAGAAAGAGCAATGAACTAATAATCATGCAATTCACATTCATTTTCTGAACATCAGACTTGCATCGACTATAAGTAAATACTGTCTGGGATACCAATGAGGGCAGGGAGCCTGTAGTGTCATCCACAAAAAACAATGAGAAGACAATATATAATAAGAAACATAGGGCAGTGGAATTACCATGGTATCTGGATTCAGAGGAAAAGGCTTGAATGCCAATTTGGGGACCTTGGAATGGAAAGTTCACTTCTGTGACCACAGCCAAATTGTTTCTTGACTCCAGGCCTCATTTTCTTCTCTATAAAATTAGGAGATTGGAATAGACAACTGTCTATGGTCCCTTTTACCTCAAAACATACAATTCCAGAACAATATCGAATAATGCAGCAAATTATGGGATTCACATAATCAGCACCATTGGATTTCAGAGGAAAGAAGAGATTCTGATAGATGAAGTCATCACTTAAGTAAGGCTAATAAAATAAAGATAAACCTCCCCCAAGAAGACATAAAGAAGACAGCAAAGAAAGTCAGAGGAAAATAAATGACTCGGAGAGAAGGAAGGGAGAGGAATCAGGGTCCTGAGCCTACTTTTATGACAGACTTTTTTTCTTCTATAAAGCAATTTTGGTTAAATTAGAGTTGGAAATTCAGTGTCAGTCTCTGAGGGCCACTTGGCTATGGTGGTTTCACGCTATTACCAGAACCTTTGGAGAGAAATTGTGTTTCAAAATTCACGGTTGCTTGTAAATACGTCCATGCTTTTGAAGTTTGTAATCCTGTGGACGTAGGTGGTGCCTATAACAGAACCATAGAGATTTATTTTGAAGATGCTGAATAGGCTTGCAAGCTTTCAAAGTAGCCAGAACATTCTGGAGGCTCTCTTAATGAACAATCCATGCCTCATCCCCAGCCCCACAAAATTAAATTATATTCTACAATTATACATGTTTATAGTGGCTATTCATCTACCTTTTAAATTGCAGTTTACTATAATGTAAAGATGTCTAAAACATGACATGATTTGATACATCTGATCTGGTTTGCTGCTGTTCAGTCATGTCCAACTCTTTGTGACTCTATTTGAGGTTTTCTTGGCAGAAAGACTGGAGTTGTTTGCCATTTCCTTCTCCAGCCCATTTTACAGATGAAGAAACTGAGACAAACAGGGTTAAGTGACTTGCCCAGGATCACCAAGCCAGTAAATATCTGAGATCATACTTGAACCTGGGAAGATGAGTCTTCCTGACTCCAGA
>CM053772.1:22596129-22611182 GCA_028658325.1 Potorous gilbertii
TGAAAAGGGTCAATACACAAAAACAGCCTTTAGTGAGTTCAGGTTACTAGACTCAGATGAACTATATCCAGGAGTACAAAGAGAAGTCATTGCTGAGTCACGATCAAATTTATAAATGACAGAAATCCAGACATAACTTGGAAGACTGGCTCGGGATCTAAAAAGATCTTGAACCATTGGGTTTAATCAGATAGGAAAACTTTCAACAGGGATAAATGAAAACCACTTTAAAAGTTCCAAAAACCAATTTCAAAAGTAGATGATGAGGCAAGCATGGCAAGGTGACAACTTGGTAAACATCTGGAACTTTTAGCAGACTGTAAGTTTATTATGAATTATAAGCACAACTTGGCAACCCCCAAAGAGAATGCGTTTCTGACCATATTAAAAGGGACATAATTTTGAGGAATTAGGTAGTCAAAATATTCTGGCTGTATACCTTAATGGGGATAAAAAATACTCCTTCATTTCTGGACATGAGATTTCAAGGAGAAGATTGATAAGCTGACCAACATTCAAAAGAGGGCAAGCAGAATGGTGAGAAGACTCAAGTTCATGTTATGGAGAATCAGCTGAAAGATCAAACAATGTTTAGCCTGGGAAAAAAGATGGCGCCATTATAAGCACTTGCAAACCGTCATGGAGATGAGTGACTAGATTTGTTCTACTTCTCCCTTTGAGATTCCCTCCAAATCTGAGTTTCTGAAACTGTGATTGAGAGAGGAATAAAGACCTGAATGACAAGCTGCCCATTACACTACAAAATCGCCTTTTGACTGAAACGCTCAGTTTATCGTGGGTGTATAAAATAACCTCAAAATTTTGTAACTGTATTTTGCAGCCTTTTAACAATCTGTGACTCAAGTATGTAAAACAGTACACCTGACATGCCACTGAATGCTTTATGATGCTCTACGGGGGGGAGAAAAAAAAAAGAAACAAACTCTTCATTTCCATCTCAGGCCTCCATGGTCTAATCCTGCAGCTCATTTGCCTCCATTCATTTCCATTTTGCTGAATTTGGTTTTCGTCCTTTTTTTTAATCATTCAAAAAGATAAAACAAACAAACAAAAAAACAAACCCTCAACAGATGGTTTCTGATTAAATGTGCAAGCATAATGCAAATAGGAATTAGAGAAGCAAAATCCAAGGTTCCGCAACTGTGGCAGGCACACATTTTCTCATCGTGTCCAAGACTTAATTACGCTCCTGAAATTAGATGGAGAGCACATTACACAAAGACAGGATTCCAAGCAGAAAGGAAACTGACTATCAACATGGGCCACATTTGGATTGTTTCTTCCTGTATCCCACTTAGGCAAAAGTGACAACAAGGGGCTGCTTAGCCGCTTCTGTCATCACCTGCTTGGAGGAGGAAGAAATGGGAACTACAAGCAAGACTCTTCAGAGACTCAACAATGCCCACGACCATTTGGTACCAAGGTATACGAGCAAAAGTGCATCAAGAGGGGAATCAAAATTTCCTCTACAAGGGAAATGGGGGATGACATTTTTTAGTAAATTACATGACTGGTATTAAAAGAAGTTAGGTTCAAACCATTTCCTGGGGCAGATATGCTTACACACAATTACACCAAGAAGTATGCGTGTGCATAGGTCAATGTGTAAATGTCTATGTACAGTGGGAGTCCATTATATACCTAGATCCTCTAAAATAGTATCTACATATATTATTCCATCTGGGAGCGAATAAGGTAACTCCTTTGATTACACCATCTGGTAAGGGAGGAGGGCCTTAGAACCTTCTTCTCCTCCAGGGATTATGTGGACTCCCAGGTCTGGGTCTTGGGACTTTTCCTTCATTTTTTCCAGTGTTAGTCTACAAGCTGGTCCAGAAGCAAAAGTCACAGGGATCCAGGAACTCTAAAACCTAGACCTAGTGCTACAGTCAGGCCAATAGGGAAACCCTGAGGAATAAGGGTCCTGAGACTCAAATCCAGAAGATGCTGGAAGCAATGTGATATCGGCTTTGTACATGAACCTAATGGTACCAATTCTGTGTAGGAACTAAGGTAAGTTATGAACCTAATCTTCACACTCACATACATACACATACACATACATACACACATTCTCCTAGGTGGTGGAGGGGGTGGTGGTAGGGGTTATGCTCCTGAAGCCCTGGGAGATGGAGAAGAAGGAAAAGGAGGAAGAGGAGAGATGAAAGAGAATACAGGAGAGAAAGGGAGTCTGAGTATGGCTGCTTAAAGTCTGTGGTTTTATGTGTATATATATGTGTATGTGTGTGTGTGTGAGTATATGTGTGTAAATATACCAACATACATACATATATGCATGCATGCACACACTTATATACACATACATACATGCATGCATAGGTACATATGGTTGTTTAGTTATTTCAGTCATGTGCAATTCTTCATGACCTCATCTCAGGTTTTCTTCACAAGGAAACTGGAGTGGTTTGCCATTTCCTTCTCCAGCTCATTTTACAAATGAGAAACCTGAGGCAAATGTGGTTAAGTGACTTGCCCAGGGTCACACAGCTAGTAAGTATCTGATGGTAGATTTGAACTGAGTTCTTCCTGACTACAGGCCCAGAGTCCACTGGGCTACCTAGCTGCCATTTACACACACACACATGCGCACACACACATGCACACTCACATGCACACACGCCCACACATGCACACACATGCACACACTCCAAGAAGTTGGTTCTAGTACCCCTCCCACTTTCTTCTCAGTGTGTTTCTCCCCATCCTCATTATAACGCACCCATCCTACAATCCAATGCCTTTCAGCTCTCTAACTTGCTGAAAAGTAGTCTGATCAATTAATCCTTTCTGAGGTGTTAATTATTGCTAATGAATAATGGGTTACCCCTCTAAGCCAATTGTAATTTGCAGAGGACTCTAGGGAGACAAAGACTTTAACACAGAGGTTTGAAACTATTTTGTGTTTTGGACCCTTTTGACAGTCTGGTAAAGCCAATGGACTTCTCAGAATTATTTTTTTAAATGCATAAAATTGCATGAGATTAGGAGGGAAACCAATCTTATTGAAATACAGTTATCAGAATACCTGAAACAAATACACATCCATAGAACCAGGGAATGGAGCCCTGCTAAACAAAATGAATGAAATTGTGAGACAGAAATTTCTCAGCATGATAGTGAAGGGAGGAGAGGGGATATCTTGGGAGTGGACCCACTTAAGCACACTTCATGTAAGACCATGCTTGTCCTTGACCAACTCCTAGGCAAGACACAAAGATTTCTAACCTAATGCATTAAAGAAAGCAGGGAAGTCTGCTAGCAGGACTTGCTAGCCTTCTGCAAGAGTATGTGGTCAGCATGCACCTACTTCGTAGGGAAATCAGGAATAGATAGGACCAGAAGTGATGAAGAAATTCTGCAATGTCCAATGGGAATTTTTATGAAAAGCAAATTAAATTAGATTTCCTTTAAAATGAAGGAACCGAATATAATGTTACTGAGTTAGGTTTCATCTAAATTATATTACAGTAGGATTATAAACAATAATGTCAGTGTTTAGATTCCACAGAGGCATCTGGGGTCTGCCACCTACCATGACCTGAGATAGTCAATGACATATGGGAGGAGGAGTTAAAGTGAGAGACATAAGTCCCACATTCATGAAGTTATGATTATTTGTATGCTCAAGTATGAATGCCAATTTCAGGGGCACCTTGGAATAAAAAGGGAGGCATTGCCTCAGCACCTGCCAGCACTCATGGTATAGAAAATAATTCTTTTGGTAGCGGCAACTGTTGTCATAGACAGAAGTATTCACACTCCCATGGCTTTCCCATCCTGGATCCTGTCCACTTAGGGGGCAACAATAAAACTACCACAGAAATGACAGAAAGAGTGGGACACGATTAGCATGAGCACATCACATGTAAAAGTATATATTGGGAAGAACCCCGGCATCCATTATTGACAACAGATACAGCAATCGTCCAGGATAATCCACGATCCTGCCCATAGAAAGGACAATGAGATATGTGATCCCTATTGAATAATGATATCCTTAGTACTCAAATGCATGTGATTCACAGATTTGGAAATCCCTTTGACAATGCAGATCATGACTCATTTATAACAATCAATCATTTATTCATACAATGTTTTAAGGCTTGAAAACTCTTTTCTTTACAACAACCTTGGGATAGATGAGGATGATTATAGCTTCCTCCATTTTACAAATGTGGAAATCGAGTCTTTTAGAGGTCCATGGTCACATAACTACGAAATGTCCAAGAAAGAATTCAATGTGTTCTGGTAGCCACAATTCGAGGATTCCTTCTACTTTGCCATACTGCCTCTCATATTTGTAGACCTGAACTCATCGTCTCAGGTGCTTCTTCTACCTGTGCAGATACCTATCAAAATCTCCTCATTCATTGTAGTTACTGTAAAGTTCTTCTATAAATATTTCATATACTACTGACTCAACATGCTAGAGACCTTCTTATAGATCCATGGTTTTAAACATTTTTTTTTGCTTATCATGGATGCCTTCAGAAGTATTCCCTGTTGAAATGTAGGGACCCTTTTTCAGAATCATCTTTTTTAATAATAGAAATCCTACGTTTCATTTGGAAGTTAGTGAAAATAAAGCTGCTATTTTTTCTACCCAAATTTATGGACCCCTGAAATCTATCTGTGAACCTCAGATGAATAATCCTTACTCTAGACCTTTAAGTAAATGAGGATACTAGGCTGTTCATCTATTATTTCATCTCACTTTTGCTGCAGTCTTATCTTCACGCCCAGATGATACCTTTTATACTGTTTATTATATACACACTCCATTAAAAATTGTTGTTACTCAGGACTGCCATGTTTTTGGTTTGTTCATTTTTTGCTTGGCAAGGTGACCAGGCAATTGCTGCCTGAGGTGGTTTCTGGGCCCATTGGTCCACCTTGTTGTGGCTACTATTTTACATTGGCTAAACTTCTCAGGGAAATGAATGGAATCAAAGCCTTGCTTTTCATCCAACTCTCATTTTTCATCAACTGTACTCTCATAGAGGGAGGCTAGAGCTGAGGTAATTGCACGCAGTGTCTTCTCATCTTTATCCACTTTTTCTGATTTCATGCTGATTTTGATTTTTGCTATAACCTAACAATCTGAATGAACACAGACAGCTGATTTTGTGATGACTTCAATATCAGTAAATAACCAGTCATTTCTTGTCTGTCTATACGTAGTCAAGTGTACTTCTGTGTGTGATATTGCTTGGTATTTGCCATGTCAAGCATCTCCTGCTTCTCTTCTTGAATAAAGAAATGATGAGGGAAAATATTAAATAAAATATGAGCAAGAAATGACAGCGATATATCGAAAAATTATTCCCCATGGCTACGATGAGTTCATCCCAGCAATACAGGCATTCTTTCATCATTGGGCAAAGTAGAGTGCAATCAATCATGTTAATAACAAGAGTAGTAAAATAGTATAATCTAACCAATAGAAGCAGGAAAAACCCTTGAACACAAGGTTTATATCACTCATCTACACTAAAATGCTGAGGAATGAATCTATTTTTCCTTGTTAGGACAAAAGGCATCCACTTAACAACAAGAACTATTGTTATCTGTGATGGTGAAACCCTGGATATTTTGCCTGTTTGCTCAGGGGCGAGGTAAGCATGCCCACTCTCTCTACTATCATTTGACATCATGCTAGAAAGTTTATCTCTACCACACAAAGAAAAGTGGAAGAAATAAGCATAGTCAAAGAAGAAACCAAATGTATGTCTACTTGTGGACGCTAAGATGGTTTACTTTGGAAACTAGAAAAAATCAACAACAAATTTAATCAAGACAGTAACATTCATAAAGTAAAAAGGTAAAGAGTAGCTCAGTTCACTAAAGGCATCAGCATTCCTGTATGTATGTGTGTGTGTGTGTGCATGCATGAGTGTGTGTGTGTGTGTGTGTGTGTGTGTGTGTAAAACCAAATCCATGAGGAAAGCATAAATGAGAAATCCTATTTAAAATAAAAACAAAATGAATTTGATCTCTGTGAGTTGACCTTCCAAAATATACTCAGGACCTCCATATACACAAGCACAAAACAAAATATAAATAAAGGTATGTATAGATATTTGGAGAGATATTCAATGTTCATGGTGAGACCATGCAATAAGTATAGCAAAAATAACAATATTTCCCATCAGTCTATATATTTGGTTCTATGCCAATCAAATTATCCAAGGAATATTTTCTAGAATTAAGACAATGAAAGGATGTGAATATCAAAGGATATAATAGAAAAAAAAGGAGGAAAGAAAAAAGATTTTGTGTTATCATATCTTAAACTATACAGCAATGTAACAAATATCAAAATTATCTGATACTAGTTTTAAAAAATAGTAATTGGAGCAGTAGGAGAAAAGAAACAAGCTCTGCAAGGAGTCTAGTGTTTGATGCTGGGCCATCTCCAGTCATCCTGAGGAATATCTAGTCACTGGACCCAGATGGTTCTGGAGGAGAAGTGAGGCTGGTGACCTGCCCACTCCTCCCTTATGCAAAACAAAATCAAATGCAAGTCACGTCATTATTTCTCTGATGGTATGGTCTTCTTTGGCAATGAAGGATGAACACGAGTGTTTGATAAACCCAAGAATGTGTATTAGCAGACTACCATTGTGATATAAGGAATGACAAATATGATAAAAGGCAAATATTCAAAGAAACCTGGGAAGGTTTGAATGAACAGATACACAGTAAAGAAAGCAGGTCCCAAAGAATGTATGTAACTGTTACTACAGTATACAGTATATACCAAAGACCAGTAAAACTCCCATCAACTATAAGCAACAATGTGACCACTATTCTATAAAGGCTAAACCATCCCTCCATCTTTCTGTCAACTTGGAGTAAATATTTGCAGAAGAAAGTGACATAGAATGTGATTATAAGGCAAGTTTTGCTTAGATAGTTCAAGAACATCTTGGAAAATTCAAGTCACCAGTTCAGACAAACTATTTCTTCAGGTCTAGAAAGAACTGGCCTAAGAGATTCCAGGGCCCTTGTCAGTGACTTTTGAAAGAAAATGGGTCAGGTGTTACACATCTCTAAAAAAAGTAAATTCCCAAATTTCAGAAAGGGGAAGAGAATATATCTGCTAACTTTAAGCCAGTGAACTTGATTCCAACTCCTAGGAAAATTCTAGGTGTCTGGTGAATAACATGGGAAGTATAACAGAGTGAAAACAGTCAATAAACATTGATTAAAGTGTCTACTATGTGTCAGATTATGCTGAGGATACAAAGAAAGGTGAAAACAAAAACAAAACATCCTGTGGAGCTCACAGCCTTGTTCTCATGGTCTGTCCTTTGCTCTCAAAGAGGATCAATGTGGGGTGGTGTCTTGACTTGTGCATGAATTGGATTTAAGTGAGGCAGGGCTGCACTAGGTCAGCAGTCTCACTCTCTTCCAGAGTCATTGAAGTCCAGTGGCAAGACAAATCACAGTGCAACAAGGAAGACAACATGTAAACAACTAACTATATTCAACACAGTACTGGATTTGGAGTCAGGGGACACAAGGTCAAACCACAGCCTTGACACTCAGTACCTATTGCTATTTGGCAAGTTACTCCATCTCTTTGAGTATTTCCCCATCAATAAAGAGAGGGAATTGGATCTGGATCAGATGATCTCTAAGGGAGATTCTAGTTCTAAATCAATGGTCTTAGGATCAAGAAAAATTAAGCAAAGATTATGAAGAGATAATATTGCTTCATGATAAGGAAGTAAATAGGCTAGACTAGTTTTATTTCATTTTTCAACTGAGTTTTTAAACTGGTAGATCAAGAGAATGACTGAATACAGTATATGCAGATTTTAGAAAAGAATTTATAATTGTTATTAAGTTTCAATCATGTCTAACTCTCTGCGACCTCATATGGGATTTTCTTGTTAAAGATATTGGAGTGCTTTGTCATTTCTATCTCCAACTCATTATATGGCTGAGAAAACTGATGAGAACAGGATTAAGTGACTTACCCAGGGTCACACAGCTAGTGCCTGAGGCCAGATTTGAAGTCAGATCTTTCTGACTCCAGGCCTGGCACTCTGTCCACTGACCCTAGAGTAGAGAAGGCATTTCATATCATGGGGAGAAAATGGAAAGAAACGTGCTAGAATGTAGTACAAATAGGTTAACTTAGAACTGGAAGAAGGTCATTGTGGGAGGAGGTCTCCAGAGAAGTGCACCAAAGATTCTCTCTTGATCTTATGCTGCTTAACGTATTTTATCAATGACTTGGATATAAACTGCAAAAATTGGCTGTAGAACTCCCATCTCTCTGAGGTTAACACCACTGATAGAGAATTTAAGAGGACTGAAGGCTCAAGATGAGTCAGCAGTGTGGTGGGGGGACAAGTATCACCATTCTTCCCACACAAAAACAAACCCTGAGCATTCAGACAACAAACATTTATTAAGAACTTAGTATCTTGGCAACTAAGTGGGGCAGTGGAAAAAGTGTTGACCTGGTCTCAAAATATCTGAATTCAAATCCTGCATCAGATATTTACTAGCTGTTTGACCTTGGGCAAGTCACTTACTTCTATTTGCCTGTTTCCTCAACATGAGGAGAGTAATAGCATCTATCTTCCAGGGTTGAGGTGAAGACTAAATTAAATAATTATTAAAAGTGTCAAGCCCAGTTCCTGGCATATGGAAAGGACTACATAAATAATTCTTGTTCCTGTTCTTCCTCTGCTTGTTCTCCTTTTTCCTCTTTCTCCTCCTTCTCCTCCTCCTTCTCCTTCTTTTTCTTCTTCTTTCACCGTGATAATCACTGGAGATACAAAGAAAGATAAAAGACTGTCTCCACTCTCTGAAAGATCACAGTCTAATGGGGGAGACAACCTTCAAACAAATTATATGTAGGACAAATAAGGAATTGTCCACAGAGGAAAGCACGAGTGATACATAAATAGAGTGATCAGGAAAGACTTCCCGAGGAAAGTGGGATTTAAGGAAACAAGGTACCAGCTATCTTGGCCACCATCAGGAAAGCTCTAACTTCTAGGAATTACAGAAATGACAGTTCCATGGTATTCTGCTTTGGTCAGTCCACAAATGGACTACTGTATCTAATTCTGGGTACCATAGCTTAGGAATGCTGTAGGTAAACTGAAGTGTTTCCAAGAGGAGGTGCAGGATTAGAGTTTTAAGTTCATGTTTTAGAAGGATTAGTTAGAAGAAGTAAAGCCCCAAAGGAAGATTGATAGATCAATTCAAGTGTTTGAAGAGCTGAAGGAACTGATTCATCCTGTTTCCTCCCAGAGGATTGAAATAGGAGAAAAAAGTGGGTTATAAAGATGCAAATTTAGAGCTGAATTGAGGGGAAAAAATTGCTTAACAATCAGAGTTGTTCAAAACTGGAGTGAGACATAATAAGATTCCATGTTCTTGGAGATCCTCAAGTAAGGCCTGGATGACCACTATTCACAGGTACTGAAGAGAAAATATTTTTGTTCTGGAATGGGTTAGATTAGAAGAATGCTGAGTTCTGTGATTCTCAGAAAATTTACCAGAAAATACATTTGTAAAAGGAATTTTGAATAATGCCCATTTAGCAATGTGTATATCTATACCTATACCTATATCTATATCAACATAGATAGATATATACATCTATATATATATATATAGATAGATAGATAGATAGACAGATAGACAGACAGATATATCTAGAGATAGCTAGAGATAGGTAAAATTTAATTAAATGAATGAGTGAATATATCTCAAAAAAAGAATGTGTCAGGCCTCCAAGGACCCTACAATCCTTTGGCCTCTTTTACGTCTTAATCCAATGACATATTTTCCAATATATCCTCTTCCTCCTCCTCTGTGCATGTTCTCTCACAAAGTCACTAAAATCAAAGTTCATGAACCATGCACTTAGTAAAGAGCCCTCAGAAAGTAGTCAATACATGCGATTTCTTATTTTTGCCATTTTTGTTATTTGGACACAGTTTGGAGGATCTTCTCAAGTCATCTGCATTGGGGTGGTAATTGAGCTAAAGGGAGCTGATGAGGTCTCCAAGTAAGAGCACATAAAGAGGAGATTGTTTCCACATCTTTAATAGAACGTCTACTTCTTCATCCTCTCACACAGATATTGGCTCATAAACTGCAATTATTTTCAAGGTGTTCATTTTGCTCTTGCTCATTATGGAAACTGCAAGATAAGATAATTAAGTATTGCTTGCAATAATATTTCCTGTGCTGTTGGGTGCCCAATCAATCAATCAAGGAACTTTTATCAAGCACTGACCACGTGCCAGGTACTTTGCTAGGTTATGGAGATACAAAGACAAAAGGAAAATATTATCTGGTATTAAGGAGTTTGTATTATAATGGGAGGCACACATAGAGAAAATATACAAAATAAACACAAGGTAGTTGGGGGAAGAAGGCTAGAGTTTTCTCAGTCAATAGATTTAGAGACCTGGAGTCACGCAGACCTACTTTCAAATGCAACTTCTGACTCTAGTTAGATGACATAGGGAAAGTCATTTAACCACTGCTGCCTCAGCTTCTTCATTTGTAAGAATGCAAATAGTAGCAGCACTTACCTCCCAGAGTCAAAAGGATCAAATATAATAATATTTACAAAGTGCTTTGCAAACCACAAAGCATAAGGTGAATGATACTTACTCGTTCACATTAGACTTATTTATTATTTCTAAGTGTATGAGCCATCGTTAGAAGTAATGCTTTTCCCCTCCCATGGGAAACAGTGTTTTCTGTCTGGTGAAGGTCTTCAAGAAGACCTTCTTATTGGGTACATTATGGTGGACATTCTTATTCATGTATGGTTTAGATTAGATGACCAAGGAGGTAGCTTCCAAGGTGGAGAGTCTGTGATACTGTAGAAGTGGTATTTTTTTGAAAATATAAGGTATTTTGGGAGTGCAGAAAACATCGAAGTAGTAGAAGACTTAAAAATATTCCTTGGGGGCCTCTGGCATAATAAAAACCTGGAGGTCAGTGGAGTGACCTGCTTCTTGAATATCATTATATTTTTCATCTCCTTTATTGGTATCTGGGGATGTCAGACAATTCTTCTTGTAGAAGGAGGTACTTGACCTGGTTCTTGAAGGAAACCAGGGGTTTTAATCAGTTAATAAGCATTTATCAAGTGCCTTCTATGTGCCAAACATTGTACTAAGTACTGGGGATATAAAAAGAGGCTAAATACAATCACTGACCTCAAGAAGCTTATAAATCTAATAGGAGAGATGACAAACTATTACCAAGATGTCTAATAAATACTTAAGAGAAAGAGAATACACTAGAATTAAGAGGGCCTGGCAAAGGCTGACTATATAAGATGAGATTTTATATGGGACTAAAAGGAAACCTTAGAAGCCAGATGAAGAAGGAAGGCATTCCAGGCATGGGGACAGATAGAGAAAATGCCTGGAATGATAGATGGAGTGTCTTGTTCATGGAACATCCAGGAGGCCAGTGTCACTGGATCAAAGAGTACATGTCAGGGAGTAAGGTGTAACAAGATTGGAAAGATAAAAGGGAGTTAATTTATGAAGGACTTTGAATGCTACACAAAGTATTTTGCATTTAATTCTGGAGGCAATGGGAAGTCACTGGAGTTTATTGAGTAGGTTAGTAACAGGTTGGGACCCATGAGTTAAGAAAATCATCTTGGTGTCTTAATGGAAGGATGGATGGTTTGGAGAGAGGGAAAAACAAGGAAGGCAGCCCCACCAGGAGCTATTGCAATAATTCAGGTGTGAGGTGATGAGATTTTGTACTAGAGCAAGGGCAGCATCAGAAGAGAGAAGAGGGTTTGAGAGATTCTATAAAAGTGAAATTGAAAGACACTGGCAACAACTTGGATGGGGGTGAGGGTGGGGGATGAGAGATAATGGGGGGTCCAGGATGACTCCTACGTTGCAAACCTGAGGAACTCAGGAAGGAACTGGGAGTATGGTGATATCCTCTAGGGAACACAGGAGGTAGAGAGAGAGAGTTTAGGAGGAAAGATAATCAATTTGGTTTTAGGTTGGTTGAGTTAGGTCCCACTCCTCCCACTCTCCTTTCCTTTCTGTGGTAAACTGAGATATCTCAATTCTAGGCAGGAGAATTCATTCATACTGTGTATTGTCTAATAAATTTTGTTATTCCGTATTTGTGATGGTCTTTAGTGTAACTCAAGTTGGGTAGGATGGGAGCTGGAGAATGGATTTCTATGTTATTCCATGAATCCTTTAAAAAAATTTAGTCTGGGATTTCTGAGTTTTGATGAATGTTAAGTCTAATAGTAATCTTGTAAGAAAAAAATGTTTATTCCTTTGACTTCATCTTTTTTTGAGTCCTCTACATAATAAACCCAGTTTAGTTTTAAATCACTAAATTCATTGGGTTCATTTTTTAGCCATTCAAAGTTTCTTTTCTGTACATAATATATAAATGATTTCATTTGAATGCGATATCTGATAGATATCTATATTATTCCTGGTGCCTTTTATATGAGACAGTGAAAAGGAACATTCTCCAACTGACCAACATCCTCCTAAGCCATGGGTCTCACAAATGAATCTGTTGCTCCAGATGTGCTGTGACCACAGCAGAGTCCACTGGGGTTATCACTTCATTATTGATAGAGTCTGTCTCTCTTGCAGTCCAAGATTACAGTGGCTCTTTTTTTCATGGCAGCATCATTGGAGTCATAACAAGCTTGCAGCCCATTAAAACCCTCAGATATTTTTTCTGGAAATCCTTTATCTTAGCAGCAAATTTTTATCCCATCCAAGCAATTAGCACAGTCATGGGCACACAGTAGACCATAAATACTTGTTGACTTGACTACCTAACAATATCCCTTACTACCACTCCTCATCTTCTACACGTGAAATTGATTTTTTAAAAAGCATTCATGACATTATATCAACTCTTATCGAGTTTCTTTATATTGCTTTGAGCCCAATGTTGTAGCCTGTCAAGATCTTTTCGGCTCCTGATTCTAACATCTAGTGTGTTAACTATTTCACTGGTTGTTTTGTCCATAGTCCATAAAGGCATCACCATCTTCATCTTCATCATCTCCATCATCACTTTTGTCTCCATCACCACCTTCATCTTCATCATCCTCATCACTATCATCTTCCTCTTCTTCATTATCAACAATCTTCTTCATTATCAGTGCAGTGGGAAGAACAGTGTACTTGAAGTCAGAGGATTTGAGTGTGAACTCTACTGCTTGCTAGCTGGTGCAAATCATGTCCTCTCCTGAGACCTGTGTTTTTTCATTATCTGTAAAATCAATGGCTTAGAATAGGTGATCCTGAAGGCTCCTTCCAATTCTAAATCTATGGCCCTAAAAATTTTACTTTATCTGAAATAGTCCTGCCCCTGACAGTTAACAAATGAATAGCCTGAGAAATATTACTCCATACCACGTCCTGACCCAGGGTCTCAAAAACCATGGCATAATCCCTTAAGATCCTTTTCCTCTGTTGGAATGTATGGATCCACTGATTAGACCTCAAACCCACTACACCATGATATTTTTGTGAGATGCCTATCTATCAGTCATGATCAGAAAACACAGAAATTGGAAACTGGGACAAGCTATTTGAAGAAGCTATGTCATCCACCTACATCTTATAACTAGGACAAGTTACAACTTTATGGTTTGAAATGCTAGCGTGGCTAGTAGGTAGAAGAATATATATGATGAGCCAACAATAAGAAATGGATTGAAATGGGCTCCCTAATGCCACATCATGCTACCTCTTTGTTGATTTCCTAGCTTGGAAAGAAAGATGATGCTTATTAGTGTAGCACCTTAAACCACATGAATAAAAGGCACTAAACAAGCACAAATTATCTTCCTCATTAGATAGGTAAGATCTAATAAAACATTTTAAATCAGGTACAACTTTTGTAGGCTTCCATTTCTTTTTTGTTTCCAGCAAAGGGTTCTAATATAATTTTAAAGTTATCTGCTGGGGTAAAAAAGATGAAGAAAAGTCAGACCAGGAAACAAAGCATTTTTTTTTCAAATTCCAAGACAGCCCATAACTGGACAAAGGACTGAAAAAAAGAGTAAATGTTGTCTCCCTGGTCCATCATAACCAATACAATCAGGCAAAGGCATTGCTTAGTTGTCAAATACCACATGCATGGGCATATAAATATACGATCTAGGCCTGTGATTTTACTGGTATAGGATTTTGTCTTGGTAAAGAAAGCTCCCACCACCAATGAAGATAAAAAGATGTTAGATTTAGAACTGATAGTGACCTCAGAAGCCATTCAGTCCAATTCTCCCCCCCTCTCTCTTTCTCCCTCCTTCCCTTCCTCCCTCCCTCCATCATTCACAAGTCCCCATTGAATGTACTTCTTCTAATACTGATCACCAATATCATCTTTCCAACGAGCAATAATTAACCATTAGGAAGGGATTCTTGCTAAGAAAGCACAGTGACTACCAAAGAACTGCTACTTCTCAAACCAGAAGCTAACTCTCCTTCACCACCTTATTTCTGGGGAGAGTAGACTCCAACTTAAAGTGATTGTAAAATAGTTTCTCCATCAAATTTAATCTTGGGCATAGAATAGCCCTTATTTGTAGGACATGATGTCTCAGAGGTTGATCCAATTCACTGCTTGAAGGAATCAAGTTGTTCACTCATCACAGCTGGTTTCTCAATGGCTGCCGTTAATGCTCCTCTTTGCTATGGATGCTAAAAGGACATTTGATGACTCTTTTGACCTGTTCATTGAAGTTCACAAGATTCTAACCTGTTCTTGTCCAAAACATCTAAGATCAAGGAAGAGTGAACAGAGGTAGAAGACAAAGACCTTCCATGCTCTCATGGACACAGGTCAGATGGGATGAAAACAAGCTACTGCTATTACTATTTTCCTCCCATGAGGCTCACCACATTTCTATTTCCTCTTCACTCAAAAGATTCCAGGGAACAGAAATCCATTCAAATTTCTTGCATGCATGTTCAAGTGTGTCTCAATGACAAAATTAAAAAAAA
>CM053772.1:22611682-22636324 GCA_028658325.1 Potorous gilbertii
AAAAAAAATCTTTTCAGAGAATATCTGCACACTTCCGAATTCTGTCCCCGAAGAAGGGACAGAATATTTACAGATGCAGGCTCATCAAGCCTCCATGTGGAATGGTAGCACATAGGAGACACTGTGCAAGCTACAAGGAATGAGATCTCATTGGCCAATCTCTCCCCTATTTTATTAATCTATTCATATACAAGTCACATATGCATATATACATGATGTTCTCGAAGCAGCTTTTAACTCCAAAATCTATGATCTCTTTGCTACTTTGAAAATGCATTGATTTCTCTTATTTCAGTCTCATTACTACTCTCTGATGGGAATAAAATACTGCAGCAATGGGGCAGAGGGTAGGCACTATGAAATGATAGTGAGCCAGGATTGATATCTCAGAGGTTTGAGCAGCAGATTAAAGAGTTGTTATAGGCTATAAGAAGCTGTCAGATTTAGAAGTGTGTCCATAAATAATTCATATTTATAGTTTGATAGGTTTGTGATTTCATTGATTTGTATACTCTCTCCAATGGACAGCAACTCATTTATGCCTTAATCATTCTATCTGACTCTTGTCCAAGTCCTCTTATAAATCACCCATTGGTGGCCTTTCTTTAAATTAATTATCTGGGAACTTTTATTTTCAAAAAAATTCAATAATTATGTTTAAATATAATTAATACCTTTGGTTCTTTTATTTTATTCATTTAAAAACATTCTGTGCAGGGATCCATGGTTTCACCAGACTACTAAGATCATGCTAAAAAAAGATCAAGAATTCTTATGTTAAATGAAACCTTGGTGATCCCTAGCTTCTAGTGTTCCCCAAATAGCTTTGAACTAAGTTTGCACACATTTGTCTATACTATTATTGTATATATTGCATATATACACTTATGTATGATTATATATATATATATATATATATATATATATACATATATGTGTATTCATATCAACTCAGAGAGAATATAAGCTTTATGAAGGCAGTGATCATTTAATTTTTATGTGAAAAGACCTAGAATACAAACTTGGCACATAGTCAGCATTTGTTAAGTGTTTGTGGACTTCAATGCTTTTTTTCACTATGCCACAGCTAAAGACTGTGTTCAATGCTAGATATCTGGGACAGGGATGACGAAAGAGGCATGGAAATGGAGCCTTTTCTATCCTAAGTTACTTCAATACCATTAGACTGAGTTAGGGAGACATCAAGGCAGAAAGGAAGAGGTCACTATCCTCTATGCCATCATATTTTCTCTAGAATGACCAGGTTGGAGCAATTATCAGGAATTGGAAAAATATTCCAGTTAGCTCTCTAAATCATAAGACAGTCACATTGATAGTTTAGGCAATTATAAGGTCAGGCACTCAAATGAAAAGACTCCAAGTCTCTGCAGTGTTTATGATTTGCTAAATCGGGGTAAGTTAGTACATTACAAACATCTCACTGAGGTAGGTGCTATTAGTAAAATTACTAACTCTAATAAATATTAAGTATCTTTTGCCAAGAAAACCCCAATGGGGTCATAAAGAGTCAGATATGAGTGAAAACTACTCAACAACAACCACAAAATATTATTAACTTTAATATGGGGTCTTTTTACACTTGAAGAAATGGAAGGAGGCAGAGTTTAAAAGACTTGCTCAGGGTCACACAGGTCAGGTGTGCATGGGGAGACCAGGTATCTGTCCAAGTCAGGGGTGTCCAAGGAGACCAGATGTGAAATCAGGTCTTCCTGACTCCAGATCTAATGCTCTATAGATTGCCACCGAGCTGTCAGAGAGGCACATCAGATCCTGAGATCAGAAGAATGAAGGTGGCAGAGTTTTCAAAACTGTCTGCTGTCACGTTTTTGTTTCAACAAAGAAACATCCAGGAACAAGAAGGGGCGATACCCCTGCAGTCTTCCTTGGTCAGACCACATGTGGAGTACTGCATTCATTTCTGGGAGGTATATTATAAGAAGGACATTAACAAGACAGAGAGGGTCCAATGGAAGATACCAGGGATGGGGGCTTGCGTTCCTATTAAATGAATGCTAGTTCATACTGCTTGGAGATTAATTAAAGGAAGTAGAGTTGCTCAGAGAACTGTCACCAAAAAAGGGGAGCATTACATTAGTTCTGTTTGAACAAATTTTGTCTTCAAGTAGAGACTGGATGACTACTTGTCACATACATCATAGAAGTGACATTTTTAAAAGTTATGGGTCAGACGAGGTGGCCTCAAAGGCCTGTTCCAACTCTGAAATTTGATGAGTGTGTGAATATCTCCCTATGTTTGTTTTTTGGACTTTTTTTTTTGCCTTTCATATCATGGAGCCTCAAACCTGCCTAGTCAACTCCTCTGGCTATTGCTTGTGCTTGATCGCAGTCACAGAATCCTTGCTTCCTGGATCAGAGGGCACGGCTACATCTTTCAGACAGTCTGAGATACAACAGGAATATAGAGACCTGCCAGAGCATTTGATAGAAAGGGATGGTGTTTATTTGAAATGGTCATCTAGAAGGGACCTAAGAAGATTCCACCTTTTCATTCTACAGATGAGATAATGTAGATAAAATAGGGTTCAGTAAACAGTACAGCATCACACAGATGCAGCATCTAAGGAAGAATTAAAACTCAGCACTTTCTGATTTCAGGTTTTCCCAACTACATCTCACTATACTTCTCTCATTGCCTACACTTTTTGCAAATAGATGGTAGAGATTCTAGGGGTGCAAAGATCTATTCATCCCCCGCAGTCACAGAAATGGTACTGGATTTGGGATCAAGCGACTCAAGTTGGAATCCTGGCTCTGCCATCAATGTAACCATAGGTTTCATCTGACCTTGTCTGCAAAATGAAGGAAATGGAATTTATCATCTTGGGTTTCCTTCCAGGCCTAAATCTCTGCCTCTGTGAAGTCGCTTAGTGATATTTCAGCACATTTCCTCCCTTCTTCTCTCAGTATGAACTCAAAGTTCAATAGCTACCAAGGGCTATTTGTGATGGGCCACCTTCTGTTTCAAGGACCCCTAAGATGTTCTCTTTCACTCCCACTGACTTTAAATCATCACCTCTGTCCTATTAGGCCCTCCGCAGACCCAGGCTTGTGTATAAATGACAGGATGGATGCCCTTGCCATCTACAACATGACACATTTGAAAATTAATATCCAAAAGTTGATAAGTTGAACATTGTCCAGAGGAGGGCAGTCAAGATGGTAAATGGCTTCTAGATCATGCTGTATAAGAACTGACTGAAAGTGGGACTGCTTAGCCTCGGGAACAAAAGATGCAAGGAGCATATGAGAGTTGTCTTTAAAAATGTGAAGATAGCCACTCTTTGGAAAAGAGATGAGACTTGATCTGTTTGGCCAAAGAGATCAGAACAAGGAGCTATGAGTTAGACTTGCAAAGAGGACAGTTTCAGCTTGATATTAAGATAAGCTTTCCAACTATATGAACCATCCTTAAAAAGAATGCCTCTTCTCTACCATGGCAAATAGTGTTTTCCCCCTTTAAGAAGACTCTAGCTGTATCATTTATAGGGTACATTATAGTGGACATTATTATTCACGTATAGTTTAGACTAGATAACAACAGAGGTAGCTTCCAAGTTGGAGAGTCTGTGATTCTGTGGATATGGTATTTTTTTTTAAATATAGGGTATTTTTGGTTTTCAGAAAACACTGAGGTGGTGGAAGACTCATATGATATTCTTTGGGGACCTCTCGGGTGATAAAAACTTGGAGGTTAATGGAGTCATCTTCTTCTTAGATACCATCATAGTTTTCATCTCCTTTAGCCAATAATTCTGTTCCTGTTTCCACCTCCTCATGGCTTACACCACTTCACAAGAGAAGAGATATGTTCCTCATGGGTTTGATTACTGGTGAAATCCTCAGACTGAGTGTTTCCTATGGAATCTGGAAACTAAAGCAGTGCCAGTCAAATTACAGGCCTGTGAAAACATCCTGATATATCTGGGGAAGATGAACTACTTACCAGACATATTCGTTTGCCAAGTTCCATTCTCAGACCAGTTGTGACAAAGTTGGGCATAGCAGAAGTACAGTAAGTTGGGTCAGAAAACTGGATACCAGCAAGCTTGGTTTTGTAGAAAAATTCTCTCAAGGAGGTGGGTGCTATATCTGGTAAGGACTATTTAGAATTGGCATCAATAAATCAATAAGTAATCATTCACCACCCAATACGCGCCAGGCATGGGGCTAAGCACATAAAAAAATAATATAGTTTTGATGGATTTGGACTGACAACTTTGATGTGAGAGGACTGAGATGTGAAAATCCCACTTGAATGTGTGGGAATGGTACCTGAGCCAGCTACCTGGGGATAGAGGTCAGTTGTTTCAGGGTTAATGCTACTGGACTCCTAGTCTATGGATAACCACAGGATGTAAGTGTCAAATCAAGCCAAGTCATTGACTATTAGGATTCTTCCCCTAAATAGTTCTAAAATACCCAAGTCTGTCACGCTGACTTCCTTTGCAACCTGCCTCCAAAAGAAAAAACAAAACTTCCTTAGCCCTGTCTTCCTAACGTTGTTCCACTTGGGGATAAAATGATTTGGAGCCTTCTTGCTTTTGGAATGGGAGAAAATAAGAACTGTAAGATACCAGGGGGATATCAGTTCAAAAAATTCTGTAGCAATCCCTGACTTCATGCCCATCCAACCTGTAGGCTAAGTGATGGGGTGTTTCAGGGGCAGAACTTCTTATTTCATAACCTAGCTCTTCCAAGATTATGAAAACAAAAGCCACTTCCAGTGGGATGTAGGATTTATTAGTGAAATTCAGTTTAAGAAATCTTAGGTGCTGGAAACACAAAGACAAGAAACAACAGCTCCTCCCTTTAAGGGGCTTACTCTGCACATGTAAAATAATAAAAGGATGATTTTGTTCAGTTTAAAAAAAAAACTTATATTTGGATATTAGCACGAGATCAAAAGAATGAGTGGGTCTTCGATGGAATTCAAACATATTCTTATAGACATATTGTACAAATGATTGTCCAATGTATTTTGGCAGCTTATAAAGAAGAAAACATAAATCAGACTATAAAGCTTTCTCATATTATGTATTTACTACATGCCAGGCAATGTTTTGAGTTCTGGGGATACCAACAGAATGAAACTTCTACTCACAAGGAGTAGCAATTCAAAGGAAATAATACTCCTTTGCATTAGAGCCCAACAATCTTCCATCTATAGAGTAAACAAACTCTTCAATTTACTTTATATTAAATATATTAAAAGCCCAGTATGTCCCCTTCTATACTGTTACCGTTCGCCTATTTCAGTCATGTCTGCTTCTGTGTGACCCCATTTGAAGTTTTCTTGACAATGATACTGGAATGGTTTGCCATTTCCTTCTCCAGCTCATTTTATAGATGAAGAAATTGAGGTAAATGGGATAGAGCTCCACAGTTAGTAAATGTCTCAGGGAGGATTTGAACTCAGGAGGAGGAATCTTCCTGAGTCCAGACCTGGCACTCCAAATGCTGCATTGCCTAGCTTCCCATATCTGCACTGTTCCCTTCTACATTATATCATAATAAGTCTAATATTAAGGAGGTGCCAATACTAAAGTCCTACAATGCTCTTTGGATGGGTTTGTCCCAGACCATGAGCCAGTTACCTGAGCATAAGGATTAGTCTTTGGGCCACCTCAATCCTAGCTAAATTCTGGAAAGAGACACTTTTTTTTTTCAAGAAATAGTCATTCCTTGACCATAAACCCTATTATTTTCTGACAGATCTCTCTCAATACTACCCTCGGGTAAGATGAAGAAGCAACATGGCTACTTGTTATTCATAGCCTTTGGTCCACGACATCTCTCGTCTCACATAAAGTCACTATGATAAGGAACCATGAGGCAATCAGAGACCAGGATGACTGGCCAGCAGTCAGTAGAAACTGTGGGTTTCATTTTCTAATTGTTATGCATGGGACAGAACCTTTCATGGGAGAATGGAATTGATCTGGCTATTGTTGGGAAAGAGTAGGAATGCATGAAAAGATTTTCATGCTCTTTGAGATGAAGTGTTGATGCAACAAAATTAATTATAATTCCATTACAAATCTGCAATAATTAGAACAATTGCTTTATTGTAGCAATTAATTGAAATTTCCTTTCATAAACAATGAACATTATTTATAATTGCAAGTTCTTAGAAGTATCAAATCAGTTGGTCAACATTAGTCAGGAGAGTCAGGGAGTCACTTGAGCAACCTTCTCATAGTCAACACTTATGATCATTGATGTTTAAATATATATCACATGGGATATTATGCCAGAAGAAATGATGGATATAAGGAATTCTGAGAAACATGGAAAGATCTGTATAGACATGGGAAGATTGACAACATGTACAATGTCTACAATAAATGGAAATGACAAGCACACTAATGGGAACTTGACCTCTGAGTCTTGGTCCTAGGGAAGAGAGAACAAAATAGATTTCCCCTCTGTTGGCAGAGAGATGGGGGACTATCAAGACACAGTATGACTAGTGACTGTACTTAACTGTTTTCTGAATGTAACACAGACTCTAGCTTGAGTTTCATTTTTCTCCTAGGTTGGGAGAAAGGGAAGGTTCCTTCAACTAATGTCTCTGAGATTTTTGAGGTTTTGCTCAGCTTCCTTACCCATGTCTTGAGTCCATGCAAGCTTTAATGTGACCAAGAGGAAATGCAAGAATGACAGAGAAGTCAGGGAGAAGTAATTTTGTTATCTTGACTTCAGAGCTTATTTAAAACACACACATACACACACACACGCACACACACACACACACATGTTTTCAGTTCCAGAAAGCTAAGCTAAGATACTACTTCTTTCTGGCCCCAGGCTATGATGGACCTGACCCTGAGTAAGGTCTATCCTAGAAGACACGCTGCTTTGTTACAAGAAAAAATGTTCAGAAACATTGGAAAAACTAGAAAATAGTTTAGTGGAAAATAGGTATAGGGTAGAATCTCACACTGCTTGCCACTCTAAGTTCTAAAGGCATGCAAATACAGATGACTCTGTGATCTCATCAATTTGTATGTCCTCCAATAATGTAGATCTCAACTGATCTATGCCTACCTATTCTATACAAGTCTTATTCACATCTACCTACAGTAGGGAGGAATGCAGCCAATAGTCTGGAAACCTTCCTTGTTTTCTCCTGACAATATGAGGGCATACTAGTGTAAGACTCTGTCTGCCATCATTCTTGCCAAGTAACCAACCTATCTGCTATTTCTATCACACAATTCCTTGACATGATTAATTCCTTTTAAAGGACCTGTTTACAACATAACTAAGTAAGGGAAGATACGAAAGGTGAGGGGAAAAAAATCTCAAACTTTATTAATACCTTCTTTAAAAAAATGACCAAGAGAGCTTACTGCTGACCTATGTGCCTTCTTGGGCAACTATTTTGAAAAAATACTATGAGAATTGCCTATACATGAATCAATGGAATACACGATGAGATTATTAGTGAGGAAAAAGGTTTTCACAGTCATTATTCAATAATGGATCATATCATATTAAACAAGCTGAAAAATGTAGAGAATTTAAGATCTACCCTCTGTACTATTTGTAAATTTAAAAAAAAGATTTGAGTCAATAGAACAAAATGTTAACTTACATGTCCTAAATGAATATATGACAAAATTACAAAAGGCTATATCATTACCACAAAATAGGTGGAGGACAGAAAAAGAGAAAAAGTTTACAACTATAGCTAAAGGGAAAATTATTAACCATTCCCTAAAAGAGAAATATTTGAAAGAGATTGACATTTTTTTTTAAATTTCAAGCTATTAGCAGACATATGAAAGTTTGGTCTAATTCACTAACGATGTGATAAATGAAAATTAAGACAATGCTATGGTTTTACCTCATACCCAGAAAAAATAGTCAGATGACAAAAGAAGGAAAAGATCAGTATTGCAGAGTTCTAGGAACACTAATACACCATTGGTGGAGCTGTGTATTGATGTAACCATTTTGGAAAAGTTTGAAATTACACCAAGAAGTTACTAAGTTGTGGATATTCTCTAAACCACAAATCTCAGTGCTGTGAATATACCATAGATTCCATAGATACCCAAGTATCTATAGTAGTACTTTTTGTGATAGGAAAGGACTTAGAATAAAATGTGTACCTATTGTTTGAAGAATGTCTAAACGAATCGTGGTATAAGAATATAATGGAATATTACTGCCCATTAAGAAATAATGACTGTGAAGACTGCAGAAAACATGAGAACACGTTCAACAAAATAATGCAAAAGTAATAAACAGAACTGAGAAAACAATATATACAACAGTTATGATCATGTGATTTTTAAAATAGTAAAAGGAAGTTAAGTAATGTGTAATATAAATAGCACTCTTGACCATTGCAAAAAGATGAGGAAATGCATCTCCCTCCTGTCACTGGTGAGGGGGTAACCATGGAAGTGGAATATTATATATATTTTCAGATGTATCTGCAGCAGATGGTTTTATTTCCTTGTTACTCTATCACAAAAGAATGCCCACTGGGTGGTTAAAGGAAGTATACCTATACATAACTATGATGTCAAAAAAAGAGGAATAGATGGAAAGTATTTAGAAAAGTATATGCATCACATATGTATATAAGCCCATCCACATATCAATCAATCAATGAGTATTTATTAAGTTCTTATTCTATACCAGACGCTGAGCCAGGTGCTGGGGATACAAGTCCAAAGAACAATTTAAATGCTATTTGTAAAGAATTTAACATTCAAATAGAAGAATCAAGTACCTATGAAATATATAGAAGATAAATTTAAAGTGAATAAAGACAAATATGTACAAAGTAGTTAAATAAAAGTTAGACTCTTTCTGTTTCATGATATTTAACTTAGTAAAACATTGTATAAAAGAAATTTGATGTCCAGAAAGCCTGGTGAGCCTTTTATGTTCTTTAAAAGCTAAAAAAAAAATAAAATAAAGGAAGCAACAGAGAAGTCATGGTTTGCCAAGACAAAATGGAATTCAAGCCCCAAGCAATTTGAGCTCAGTTTAAAAATTAAAACCTACCAAGTCAGAACAAATACTCCGCCAACACAAAAGACTCAGCAATGTTCATAAAAAGCTCCAAATTGCTATCTGGAAATAATATCCCCAGTGGACAAAATTCCATTCCCCCCCCCAATTTCTCCCCCACAGCTAAATTACAAAAAAAGCATGATTCATGAATATCAGTTCTTCTTGGCTTATTAAATCATATGCTGGAATATTCATTCCAGGACCCTAGCCAAATGAGAATACATAGATAATGATGATTTCACAAGAAGTGGTTCCAATATTCAGGCTTTCAAGATTGTCAAATGAAAGGCACCGTAAAAACACAAAGTGTTATTATTTCAAACACCCAGGAAAACTGCAATCAATGATTAGCCATTACAATTAAACCAACAATAATACATCTGGAATAAACTCTACAGTAATATGTAATTCATGCTTAATAGTTCAAATTAATTCACCATGAAGGGGTTTAGACAGACAAGTTAGGAGTTAGATGGCACCAAAATTCCCATTACTTTCTACTTCAAATGATGTTATGAAAAAAGGAGGAAGTAAATGAGGCTATAACTGGGGAAAATGATAAATGGAACTCCTTTTAGATTATATGTCAATGGATAACTTTTAGAGATAAGACTTAGAAATGAAATATTGTCATGTTCTCCAAGAAGGTCCTAAGAAATAATTAAGAATTAGAGATATGAAGTAAGAGTGAGTGAGTTACAATACAGAAAGTTTTGGATTTGGAATTAGAGGTTCTGACTTAAGATTTCACCTCTTCCACTTACTATTTGTATGTGTGACCTTGGGAAAGTCACTTGGACAAATACTCACTCTCTAGATCTATGAAACGAGGTAGTTGGACTAGTGGCCTTTGAAGCCCCCTTCAAGCTCCATTCTATGAAGCAGATCTCAAAAAGTAAAAGTACCTCCATGATCCATTCTCTTAGTTACTTATCTCAGCTACATTTGTGTTTCATACAAGTCTGAAAAGGGATTGAGAAATTCAAAAAACAAATTAAGTAGAGACATTTGTGTGACAGGTGAAAAGACCCACTTGATTTGGTACTCCCAATGACTATGCTGGCTACCAATCACCACTGAGCAAATTCATCAAATAACCATCAATCTTCCACTTTGTCCTGTTCCTCTAGATACTCTCTAGGTGACTTAATTAAGAAGTTCTTTACAGCAAGGGAAAACAATTAGATAGATTTGATTCCTGTTTATATTTATCATTAATAAATAGCTAAATGCCTACAAGATATAGGTTGGTACACAGAGGGAACACTGTACCATGTTTTCTTTTAATTCCAATCCCATTTTACTTCTTTTTTCAAAATCTTGTTCTATGTTATTATCTAGTCTAGAAATTTAACATAATAGTTATAAGGTACTCTCACTTTAAGTTCTCCTTTTGATATAAATCTGTTTTGTGTTAGAAGGGACGGAAAAGTACTTTTGTGAAAAGAAAAAGACTTGTATTAACAGGTAACAAATGGAAGTTATAGGCTCTTAGTAGGTGAACATCTTGATACCTAAAAGATATAGAAAAAGAACTACATAGTGTAATAAAAAAATCTGCCAAGATATGTATGTAAAGAAATACAATTTTCAGATGATATTTGAGTAGATTTGATCAGAAAATGAACTGTAGTATAAATACAAAAGCTTAAATACCTTTGTAAGAGTGATTCCATATATATCTGAACAGTTTAATGGTTTAAAAGAATTTTTACTTTTTAAGTGAAAAAAATGTGAGTACAAAGAACAGTTTCAATGGCACAGAATGGCTATGTGATTCTTGATTAATTGGAGACCCAGCCTCACTGAGCAAAAGCACCAATTTCAGGTACTGCTCTTGAGGTTTGTCAGAACTTGCCTGGCACCCTCTTCTGCCCTCTCTGTTTGGAGAGAAGAAAACAGAAAAGGAAAAGACAGATTTTGTAACTGCTATATAGGAAGAAACACTGACACTTAATTGGATGCCACAAAATTCTTGTGAGGAAATAGATGACTGGATTTGGTATATACTGTGCAGAGAGAGATGGTCAGTCTTATGAGTTTATCCAAATTGAGAGATAATTATTTCATAACAGTTCTTTTAAGAACTGTGATGGTAACTTGAAAGAATTTGTAAATGCTATGTTGGTTTAAGAAGAAAAAAGGATTTGTTATCAAATGATTTAGCATTTGTAAAACACTTGTATAGTACCTGGCCCATAGTAGGCACTTCCTTTCCCCTATTATCTGCCTTAATGCAAGTGGTTATGTTTAAGATCTAAACATCATCATCATTTTGAGTGACTGATTTGTATACATGGAAATGCTCTGGTGGTTCCAGAGCAACACTGAGAGATTTTACTACAGTGACTTCTTCCACTTTGCAGGAGTCAGGGGTAAAGCCCCTATGATCTGGAAAATTCCATAAAAAATTTTGGCTTGCCTTTCACAGCAAAGCAGTCTGATTTTTTTTCTTTTTCATTTAGGGAGAATTTACAGTCCCTTACTGTAAAATTTGGGTTAGGCGTTTGGTCATAGGTTCTGTGTTGCCTGCTGGACTTCATATATCATCTGACATTTCCACAAAACTCTCCCCAAATTCCCATTTAATTTCTTATGCTGACCCATAATATATCAAGATCTTAATGGGGAAAGGCAGGATATGAAAGGGATAACTGTATAATCACATGGGAACCCCATATTAAAGCACAAAGATCAAGTAGGTGTCAGCACAATTCAGAAAGGGTGAACACATATTCACAAATGCAGTCACTCATATAGAAGTCCCCATGACAAGAAGAATACAATCTCATTGAGGGCAGTGACTTTAACTCAGCACTCTACTTTTTCTCTTAAAGGCACCAAATAAATTTTCACTGAATTAAATTGAATCATCTTTCATATTTAATCCATTGGGCATTGGGGGTTCTTTTTTACCACCTGGAAGCGAGAGTTTGATGGTAACTCTGCCTCATTTAAACCCAATCCTTTCACATGTCAAGATGTGACCTTGTGATATCAATGGACCTCTTAAAAAATAAAGCATAAGCAACAATCAGACTAGGAATTCTCTTCAGTCTATGAGAGAATATTCATAGAGAAAGGGGATGGAGTTGAGAAATGAAGGCTAGTGTGAATTTTGTAGAATGTTTGGAATTGATGTGTGCCATATCTGTAGGAAGTGAATACATAAAAACAGCCCACTTAAACTAGAATAACTGGAATGCTAAAGACAACTTTCTCTCCCCTTACTACTCCCCTCTATGATTGGAATGCTCCCCTGACTTGCCTTCATCTCCTAAAATGCCAAGTTTCCTTTAAAACTCAGCTCAAATATTGCCTCCTACAAGAAGTCCATCCAGATTTCTCTATTACTGTGTCCTTGTTCTCTCTTTCTCACTCTCTCTTCTGAAATTATTTTATATTTACTTGTCTCTGTGAACATTTTATCATTGCTGGTAGAATATAAGCTCTCTGAGGTAAGGAAAAGATTTTTTCTCTAATTCTTTTGTCTTTGTATCCCAGTGCCTTGTACATATCTTGCAATTGAGATACACAGAAAGGCATATAGTAGGTATTTAACAAATTTCTGGTAAATTGGATTGAATTAGCAAAATAAATTCCCGGTTCTGGTTAGAGTTGACACTTAATGGTTAATATCTACAAGTCAGAAAACCATCACTCATGACTATGGTAGTGACTTAATAGGTTTTGTCAATACTCCAAAAATTGCATTAGTGACTAACTGATGGAGTGAGTCAATTAAAACCGGATTAATTCAGATAAAAAAGCTAGCTACTTCCAATTGGAGGCCATATGAATCCATTACAATAGATGTTATTAATTTCCCCAGATGTTTGTTCCTTCTTAATGCATGGTAAATGGCAAGGGCTGATAACCAGGAAAGAGGAGAATTGAGCAGCATGTTAAAACCAACCTAGCTCTGTTTCCTCAAAGAATGAAAGATCTACTGTTTAAGTGAAGATAAAGATGGTGATGCCAGATGAGTTCAGAAAAAAAATGGAGGAGAAATTTAAAGCTGAAGCTCTATATTTGTTCAGCAATAATGAGGCAGTAGCCCCTCTGTCCTGTGCCCTGGTCAGATGTCATCTTGAGCATAATGTTCACTTTTAGCGGTCATTGTTTAAGAAAGGAATTTGCAAATCTGAAGAGCATCTAGAGAGGGGTGACTAAGATTTTGAAAGGCTTTAGATTTATGCCATATGAATAAATGAAGTCTTTGTTAAGCACTTACTATATAAACAGCACTGTGCTAAATGATGGGGGTGGAAATACAGATAGAAAGAAAAGTTGGGGCAGTCCCTCCTCCCAAGGAGCTTACATTCTCATGGAGGAGTCAACATATATGGAAACTTTCAGCTGCAAACCAGATGGAAAGGTCTTGTGGTCTTTAAGGTATGGCAGAAATGAAGATGGTAATGACTCTTCTTTCATGTCATTTCCACTGATAAAATTGTATTTGTTTCTCTGTCAAACCACTGGTCAGTGTCAAGGACTGTGGTCACAAGAACTTTCTCTTCTGAGTCTTCAACAGATGTAATGGTAATACTTGAAGGAATGGTTGCTAGGTTGCATCTCCACAGGGGTGACTTCCAATGCTGTGGGCATTAGGATATTCCCAAAACTCTTAGGTCTTGGAACTTAGGTCCAAAATTCTGACCTCTGTCCATTGGGCTTCAAGAGGAAACAGTAGTCAAGGGAGTGGGGAGTTAACTTACCTGGCACTTGCTGCATCCTTGCTCTTCCTCAGGGTGACTTGCTGCTTCTATGAGGAACAGCTGGAGGTATGAGGGCTGTTTAACCAGGAGAAGGGAGAACTCAGAAGGAACATGGGAGCTGCCTTCGAGTATCAAAGGAACCATCGCTTTGAAGAGGGATTTAATATACTCTCTTTTGCTCAAGAGATCAGAACCAGCCATGGAAGTTTCATAGGGGCAAATTTAAGTCTGCTGTCTGGGAAATCTTCCTAATCCAATGAGCTGTCTATAAGTGAAATGGGATTCCCTAGGACATGACAGGAAAGTCTTCAAATAGAAGTTAGATGACTAATTTTTAGGGCTGTGAGGATTTCTTCCAGTTTGGAGTTACATTGTTGGCCACCAAAATCTCATCTAATGCTAAAATTCTGCATGTCTATGAGTTTGGGGTCCCTGTGGAAAGAAGGGAGGCACCACTAGTTTCAAGAAGAATTCACAAAGAGATTAATAATGCAATCACCACTGTTTTTAGGTTAATTTAACCAAGGAACCCCAGGATCTCAATTTAGAAAGGACCATAAAGACCACCTAGTCCTAACAGGAATCCCATCTCTCCACTCTAATCCTACTGTTGATAGCATATCCAATAAATAGATAAGTAGAGAAGGTGGGAAAATGCCCCAAATTACTGTTCTGAAATAGAACTCCAGCTCCCCCTTCTCAACTGGGTTAGGTTAAGGTAGTAGTATTTTCTGAGTCCTGTTCTTCAGATTCTTGCCCTTGCCTTTCTCACAACACCATGCTGCCTATCATATTCGCAGAATTTGGAGAATGAAAAAGACCAATGACAAACACTGGGGTCAAGTAGTATGATGATATTGGCAAACAGATCTTCCCTTCCACTAGCTATTATATACATATAATAACCAGCTCGGTCAAATACTACTCAGAAGTTTATTTCCTACCAACACACAAAATCTCTGCATCACCCCCAAGATTTTCAGGGCTGTATGAACAGGCACGCTGGCCCAGGTTTAGTGAGCAATGTCTTATCATTTTAAAAATAAAAACCAAGAGACAGAAAGCAGAAAACAATTTCCCTTTCTGTTTCCCATATTGGAAAAGATGGATCCTTTTAAGTACAAGAAGAAAATACACAATGTAATAAAAGCTCAAAATCATGAAGGTCTTGGCTCCCTTCATTCTCCTCCTATATTCAGGAAGTACAAAGTGATATAGGGATCAGCCCTTGAGAAAAGCCAATATATTAAACTGCTAATACTTTTAAAAATATATCTATTTTAACTGAGATAAAGGAGAAGAGATAGTAAAAAAAAAATGATGGTAAGACTAATCCACCTACAGGCAATTGAGATAGACAGAGACTTTTTGTTAGTGTTGTGGATAATTCCACAGTAGAGTCAGCCTGGCCCAAGACCTCTATCAACATAAAATGCAAACAGAAGTTACATTAGGAGGAGCCTGAAGATGCTACCCGGTAACAATAGGTGGGAAATTTCAGAGAGTCTCTTGGGAGAGTACCTGGTACCACTTAAAATATTATCTTGGTTAATTTTATATAACTTGAAAACTGGTCAAGTGATTTGACTGAGGAAAGATTCATTGACAGAGGTATGCTAGCTACACAACTGAATATTTTAAGAATAATTCAGTCTTCTGAAGGGACAAACTATGTACAATGGGAAGAACACTGTATTTGGAGTCCAAGGATGAGGGTTTTTATCCTGGTTCAAGAAGTTACCCAAGTCACTTCATCAGACCAGAGACAGAAAAGAAACAAGCATTTATCAAGCACCTACTGTGTGCAAGGCTCTGTGTGAAGCACTTGACAAATATATTGCTGCTAGGTTCAAAGTGAGGTATATTTGTTATCGTCAGTGTATGTTACAATAGGAACGCAGATGATAGGATTATAGGTCTAGAGGTGAAAAGGGCTTTAAGGGGCATCAGGTCTAATCCTCCATTTTACAGATGAAGGAACTGAAGTAAAAAAAAAAAAACATCTGGTTTGCACAGGGACACGCAGGCCCCTAGTAGTAGCAGAGTGGCATTTCAAACCCAAGTGCTGTGACTCCAGGTTCACCTGATTCTGCCTGGAATCTGTGGTTTTGACAGGATAGGGATTCCTGGCGTTAAAACTCCTTCCACTATCTCAGATGACAACCCCATGTGTGATTTAGTAAACATGTAGATACCTGTGGTCCAGGTAAATGACTTATCCAGAATCACCTAAATGTTGTGTCACAGACTACACTGAACAGTATACTTTCCTAACTCCTAGTCCAGGATTCTATCTTTCCTCAATGCTTCTTCCATTTTATCTGGATAATGAAATAAAACACAGTCTATCTGGATAATTATCTTAAGTCTCTGTTGACTTTGGCAAGACTCATTTCCAGGCATGGATGTACTCCAGGGACGAAGTTCATACACATGATTGGGGGGAGGGAAAGGGCCAAAGAAGACTGGCTTTCTGACTAAGATAGACACCGCACACTTCCTACCTTCCAGAAACTGTCAGTAGTGAACCTTCCAAGGTTTAACAACGACCATGGGGTCACCTTTACTTAGTCCCCATAGCACAAACTTGGCCCTCTGATAGACAGGCTCATGGTACCTTGTAAAACATATAGCTGAAAATAAAAAGTTAATGGATTCAAATTAGTTGGTGAATAAAAAAAATCATAACGGAGTTGTGTTTCATTTATCAAGCATCAACTCAGAGCAGTTTGGAACAGCTGAGACAGCTGAAACCGCCAACACTGAGATTTACGATGAAAAGCCAATTACTTTTAACTACAAGCCACCTTACTGGCATTTATTAAAGCTACTGCTCCTTAAATGTGAGAGAAAGCACATGTAGATGTGTTGATTTATCATTCATTTGTAAATGACAAGGAAAAAAAATTACTTTTCAGAGACTCCATGCCTTTAAAAACCCCATCTATAGTCAGGTAGAAACTGCCAGATAACAAAAGGAGAACTCATGGGAAACGTTGGCGGCTCAGAAAGCTGAAATGCCTAACTTTTGCATAACTTTTGGAAGTCAAATCTAGGCTCTGGATCTCCCACTGCATGACCTTGGAGAAGTCACTCACTTTCACAGTAACTCTATTTCCTTTTTTGGTAAAAGAGGCATAACAATAGCTGTCTTACCTGCTTCACCTAGCTAGAGTGAAGATGAATTATAATCAATTCCATCTTTCTGGAGAGGCTGCACCATATAGTGGTTAGAACTGGCCTTGGAGTCAGAAAGACCTGGGTCCAAGAGACCCCACACAAGACACTCAAGCCTTCAAGGCCCCCTGCGAGCTCCTCGAACTAAATTGCTGAGTTAATGAAGTGCTCTGTACATAACAGACACTTAATAAATGCTTATTGAACAGGAGGTCCCTATAGCAATGGCATCACAATTCAACACCCCCCAATGCCCTAAAAAAGAATAATTGACTTACGAAGACTAAATCCCCGCCATGTGTTATTGTGCTAGTCAATAGAGGAATGAGATGAGGCAGGACCAGCTAGGTGACATGAGAGTTAGAACACTGGGCCTGAAGTTTGGAAGACTCTGGCCTCAGACACTTCCTAGCTGTACAAACCCGTGCAAGTCACTTCACCCTCTTTGCCTCATTTTCCTGATCTCTAAAATGAGCTGGGCAAGGAAATGGCAAACTACTCCTATATCTTTGCCAAGAAAACTCCAAATGGCATCTCAAAGAGTCAGACAGGACTGAAAAGTGACTGAACTGAAAAAGATTAGATGAGGCAGGATCCCTGTTTTTATGGAATTTAGAGTCACAGCAGCAGCCTCAAATGAGAGTGGGAAGGGGGCTAGGGCCCACTTCGTTTGACTCCGTCATTTTAATGGTGAAGACATTTAACCCAAAGAGGTGAAATATCTCATCTATGTTTTCATGGACAAGTGGCCAAGGTCCTTAAATGATGAATCATCATTCTAAGAGGATAATGCTTCTTCTTCTTGAAGGACAGATACCTTCATTGGCCGGGTATCTCCAACACAAAAGCAATATGAAACCCTTCTACAAATTCTTGGATGATTTTCATGGATTGCTGCGGACACTGTTAAAAATCTCATCGCTGAACAGACTGCTGCCTAACAGTATACTAGAGCCTGGGCATTATGCAAGGGATATAGTAGGTGCTCAATAAATGTCTGTTGATTTTGTCATATATTGGTCTTTTTTTTTTTAACTTAAGATGGTCCTGGAAATACAGACCTGAAATCCATGGTTAGGACTATATTCAGGAGAGAGGTCAGGGCTGAAGATACAGTTAGGATGCATCTGCCCAGAAGTGATAAAATTGTGCAAGTGAGTCAACTGATCAATGGAGGATTCACCAGGAACTGATTAAATGCCTACTGTGTTCCAGCCCAAGAGTAGGGAATCATTGAATGAAATGACAAAGAACTGAAGAAGGTAGAGGACCAAGGAAAACCACCATCTTCTAAGACTTAGTTCAAGCATTACTTTCTACATGAGGACTTTTGGAAATTCCCCTGGCTGCTTGTATCTGTTATCCCAAAACTCCTTGTATTAGATTTTGGATTTTTTTTCTGTATATGTTTAAAAGTGTATGTGCTCTCTCCTCCATTAGAATGTAAGCCCTTTGGGAGCAGAAAATGTCCTGATATCATCTCTATATCCCCAGTGCCCAACACTGTGCTCTGTTCATGTAGGTACTTAATACTTACTGATGTAATGTAGTCACACATTCTCATAATCTCAGTCATTCTGGACCTTTCCCTCTCCTTCCAAATCCCATAAGATGGCGCATCCTTTCCTCTCTCCCTCTGCAATATCTGCCACTTGGATCTACTCACTGTTATTGCTACTGCCTTGGTGCCCAGGCTTGTTGCCTTATATTCTTAAATGGTCTCCCTGCTTCCAAGCATTGCTATCCCCAAATCCATCCTGCATACAAAATCCTCTGTTTCGGCTTAAGAATTCTTTACAACCTGCACCCCCTTCCTACCTTTCATATGATGTACTCGATCCCATCTCACCTATGATCAAACAATACCAACCTTGCTTCTAGTACATGACCTTCCATTTTCCAATTCTGTACATTTTCACTGTTTGTCCCTTATGTCTATAATGCTCTCCCTCCTGCCCTCCCTCCCACCTGTTCACTTCGAGAATGACTTCTGTCCACTGTTTTGCAAGAGGTTTATCCTGGCCTTTTCCCTCATTCTCCTCTCCCAACTGTTTATGCTTTCCTGGTGAAATTACCTCCCATTTATCACAGTAACCATCTTATCTATTATAGGTGTTTGTACGTTGTATCCTCTGTTAAAGTGGGAGCTCCATGAGGGCAGGGACAATGCTTTTGTCTTTCTGGGCATCTCCAGTGCACTTAGAACATAGTTAAGTGCTTAACAAATGCTTGTTGATTGACTGATGGAAAACTGCCTGAATAATCATCCTAATGATGATCCTGTCACATTCCTGCTCAGAAAACGTTCAGTAGCTCTTCACTGACTGCGAGGGAAACAGAGACTTCTTAGACAGGCATGCAACATTCTGGATAACTTGCCTTCAAACTAGCTTTTCAAGCTCGGTTCACAGGACTCCCCCTCACCTACTCTTTTCCATCCAAATGGTATTACTCATTATTTTCTTTATCTTTCCTCCTCCTACCTCAATACAGTCTTTGAATGGAGTCTTTCTCCCTCTCTATTTTCTTAATATCTACTTCAAAGCCCACTCTAGCTGCAATCATGTTACCGCCCATGATGTCCACAGTTACAAGTCGTTACTTACTAAGTGAATATCTCTCCAATTGCCCTGAATCATTTTCTTGCTTGCCATATATATACGTATATATATATATATATGTTTGTGTGTACATACACATATATAATACATACATATACACATGTATGAATCCATTTTCACAAATGGATTATAAACTCCTAGAGAGTAGGGACCAGCCATGTCACCTTTCAACTGTGGCTACACAGACTTGCTCATATTAGGCATTTAATAAACAACACTTGAATTGGGGACAGAACCTTAGGTAACACCATCATTTAATGGGTCAGGAAGAGAAAAGAAGGCATTTGTGACATGACTCAATGGAAGTTTATGTAAGAAAAGATCAAGGTTTTTTGTTTTTTTGTTTTTTTTGTTTATTTCTTTGTTTGTTGTCTCTGTTTTCTATGGACCACAAGGCATTCTTGTATCTGTGTGGGACTAAATGGCCTCTGAAGTCAATCAGTCAGTAAGTATTTGTTAAGCACCTACCATGTTTCTGGCATTGTACTATGTAGTATAGTTATAAAGAAAGATAAAAGATAGCCTCTACCCACAAGGAGAACAGTCTAATAGGAGAGACAATATGCAAACAACTATGTACAATCAAGGCATACACAGTATAAATAGGAAACAATCAGCAGTGGGAAGGCACTAGAATTAAGAGGGATGAGGAAAGACTTCTTGCAGAAGTGATTTTTTTAGGTGAGACTTAAAGTCAGAGAGAGCAGTGGGCAGAGATGAAAGGGGAAAGCATTCCCAGCACGGGGACAGCTAACAAAGGCTTCATTAGGAGATGGAGTATCTTGTTCAAGGAATAGTAAAGAGACCAGTGTCACTGGATCATAGACCCAATTCTGAGACTCCATGATTTTATGACAATGTGATTTAAGTTAACAAACCATTACTGAGCACCTCAGATGGACAGTACACTGGACCAGGCACTGAAGGGCTTTAAAAAAAAAAAGACAGCATCTGGTTTCAGGAGTTAATAATGTTTTAGAAAATGACAGTGGCATTTTCTTTGAAAAGGCTAAGGGCACTTTATATATTTAAAATACTATTATTATTTTTACAATATCCAAATATTCAGAAGAGGAGTGGAAACATTGTTATTAAACAAAACTTCAGTTGACTTTCTTTATATGGAGGAGGTAATCAACAAATGTATATCAGGGACACGTAAAAGCTTTTTGGAGACATCCTTACATGGACAGCAAGCAACAGATTTCCAGTGCCCTTGCCTGGCCAGGGATCTAATTTATGCCACTCTGCCACAGCTGCATCAATATCCTATTAAAACATTCAGTTTCCTTGTTAATAAACCACATTATGAGCCCGATGTATTGTCTGGGTAAAAGGCATTGTCAAAAAAAAAAAAGTCCTGCTACCACATTATTACTGAAAATGCAGAATGTAATTAGTATTCCACTTTGCATAAGCCACAGGCTTCCAAAAAATGCAGCTAGAGTCTTAATTAATAAACAAGGATAGGGCCACGACCATTTGCCCTCATCTCAATTTTATATTGTAACGAAAGGGCACTGTTCAAATCCAGTTTACAAATATCTAAATTCAGGCGATCCGAGGGGGAAGACAATCTAAACAGAGAGCCTTAGAATTCCATGTTGCTAATAGCATTGTGTTCACCCAGCAACAATAGCAAACTATTAACTGCTGGGACATAAACCAGCTTGAAAAATGCTCTGAGCACGATGGTGATAACGTTGTGTCTCAGCGGTATTATATAGCACAGTTCTTCTATTTGTTCATATGCAATTCCCATTTAATGGCTGGAGACGCTAGGCTTGGCTTTTTCATATCTCAGTAAAGCCCTAAATTGTGACAGAGCAGCTCATTTGAGCCAGGGAAAGAGAAAAAAAGAAAGAAAAAAAGAGAAAAAGGAAGGAAGAAAGGAAGGAAAGGAAGAAAAAAAGAATGAAAAGGAAAAGGAAGAAGGAGAATGGATCGTACATTGCAATGCTATGTGGCAACACAAGAGCTTATTTGTTTTTTCTTTTGGTATTTCCAGGTGGCTTTTATTGATTTAAACCTAATACTGCTGGAGAATGGCTGTGCGAAGGTTGAGCTAATATCAGGAACATAATATCAACTATCCCAGTTTATGAGGTTGCACTAAGGGTCCCTTTGCATTGAACAGTTCTCACTTGATAACATCCTAGCCACTGGTCCATCCGGGAAGTTGCCATGTATGGCACCATTGCCCTTAGGCTGCTGGTACATAACCTGCCCTGGCAACCAGTTATGGGGGAAGGGGGAGGAACCAGCAATGGACAAAAGAAGGAGACCTTGCTACTTGTGTTAAAATGCAGATCACATGAAAAATCCTAGCACTGAACAGGGAACAGAGTGCTGAGCCTTTTCCAAAATATGTTGCTGTGGGAACATGATAATTTGTCAAACAAAGCCTCTGCTACAGCTTACCTGGGTATGGTGAAAACACAAATGGTTTCAAGATAGTCACCGTTCAGTGATGGGTGGTGGCCAATGAAATGGCACGGCACCCACCTGGCAGGTTTAGATGCTTCCCTTCTTCACCAGAGAGTCAGCAAAAGATCACTTGGGCAGGAGGGGATTTGTTTGTGGGAAATAGAAGCAAGGACAGAGAAAAGGTCATTAATAACTATCTATCTTCCATGACTTTCTTTTAGGGGTGTGTGTGTGTGTGTGTATGTGTGCACAAATATGTATATATAGATGTGTATGTATAGGTATGTATATATGTATTATGTCTACACATACTATATATATGATATGATATATAAAAATGCATATTGCTATATAAATAATTGTTATATAAAAGGCATATATACATGAATATGTATATATACATATGCCTCTTGTTTTTATGTTATTAATATATGTGTAAGTATGTATATATATGTATTATATACATACATATATACATATATTATGCCTTCTATGTTGTTCATATACTGATATACAGATATTTATATATATATATATATATACATACATACCTGTATCTATTTGTATATATGTGCAAATTTTATATCTCTATATTTCTCTCTCTGTATATCTCTATCTTTATATCATACCCCAACTAGAGAACTTTGAGGGAGGGAGGGAGACTGGCTCTATGATTACATCTATACATGACCCTCCAGGAGAGGAATCTCTCCCTACCCCCAGCTCAGATGAGCAGTTGTTCTGCAAATCAGAGCTTCCAAGAATGAAATATAAACCAAGTCACAGTAGCTGTGACCTTCCATAGCCACAGCCTCCATCTCTCAACCAAAAGAAAGGATTTTCAACCCCAATTGGTCAACATCTATTTACCGTCTCTCTCTCTCCACTTCAGATAAGGTAATAAGATTGGAATTAATGACTTCCTGACCAGGGAAGACAAAATTCAGAGTCTACAGGAGGGGGCAAGGCCCAGAATTTTGCCATAGAAAGAGCTCTGGATTTTGGAAAGAGGAAAATCTCAGCTTTATTACTTACTATGTTTGTGACCAGAGATAAGGAACTGAACCTCTCTAAGCCTCAGTTTCCTCTTTTGGAAAATAAAGGAGTTAGACTAGATGACCTAAGGGGTCCCTTCTAGCTCTAAAATTATCTCCTCTAATTTTGCTTTCAAGTTCTAAATTGATGATCTGATGCGTTTATAAAAACGAAAGTCTGAAAATGACAGGAAATGGTGGAACTCCATTGAATACTTACTGCCCAGAAAAAAAAAATCCTCTTGCCAGCACCTCTCACTTTTCCACAGCCCTTGCCTAGTCAAGTTAGGTATCCTCCTTGGGCCTCAGTTTTCCACTCTATATAATGAGGAGATTGAACCAAAATTAAATCTATGATCTCAAGAACCTCTGAGAAGACAATTTTCTCAATGGTTTGGATGTCTCTGCTATGGAAATACTTTAGAAGGAAGTCACTCTGGGAAGCCTTCAGAATTTAGAGCTGACCTCAGCTATTGATGAAATTATTCAGTTCTTATTACAAGAAATTCCCATTTGGGGGAAGGGCCCGGAGGAGTCGTCCCTAATTCTCCAGATTTCCCTCCATTTTTCAGCTGCCTTCTTCCTCTACTCCTGTGTCCCCTTCTATTGGTGAGTTCTTCCTAGAACCTCTACTTGGGGAAAGGGTTGCATTCCTATGCTCCCACAGATAACTTCCCTTTTTGCGCCCCCCTTTTCTATGTTGTCTTCTCCTACTAGAATGTAAAATCCTTGAAGGCAAGTCTGAGGTTCTTTTTTGCTTGAATTTATATTTCTAGAGGTTAGAATAGTGTCTGGTGCAGAATAAATACTTAGTAAATGCTTCTGTTGTTGTCATTGCTGTCAACAACACAGAGTCTCTTTTTTGTCAAGGGCTTTCATGGGACTGAAGCATGAACTAAAAAATGAACGGATCCACTGAGGCAGGACTTCTGGCTCTCCTTAATGAGGATACTTCCCCAAATCCATGTGCACTACTATTTCATTCTGGACAATAGATACTTGTCCATATTCTCCCCTGAATCCCTCACAATGGTTCAGACGCCTTCCCAACAAGTTGGAGTACCTTCTCTAGGTTTATTTCATGACATACATGTGTATAGATTTATTTACTGACATACATGTGCTGACATGGCACAGATATCAAATGAGGGCTTCCACCAATTATTCTTTAAGCTTTCCATACTACTTGTGTGTATGAAAAAACATATACATATTCACGGAGGCACAATGTATATTCATATGTTTATGTACTTCTATGTACATAAATGTTCTACACAGCACATGTAAGTAGGTATGTATACATTTGCACACATTACCACATCCATATACATATTTATATTGTACACATCTACATTCAAAAATGCATATCCACATGGTTTGTACTTATCTGTACACCTAAAGATGCACATTATGCAAATTAACTTCTCTAAGGACTGTGAACCCTTTGAGTTCCACATGCATGTTCATTTTTTCTTATAATAAACCTGGTTTTCACATGTTTCATGATGGTGTGAATGCCTGTTAACAATGTATATATACATATACTTTTTTGTATTGATCTATAGAAATGAGAGAGGGAGAGAAAGTGAG
>CM053772.1:22636824-22731914 GCA_028658325.1 Potorous gilbertii
TTGTATGTCTGTAAAATAAAGAAAATAACAGCATTTACCTCTCAGGAGTGTTGTGAGGATAAAATGAGATATTTGTAAATCACTTTACAAATCTTTATTGAGATACAGATATCTAGATATAGGTATACATGCACATGTATATATGCATATATGTGTATTGTGTATATGCATGTGCATGTGTATATATGTGTGCATGTATAATCAAGATCAACCTAAAATGCAGTCCTAAAAGGAGGTAACTATACATGCATTCATACATACATATATAATGTACATGTACATACAAATATATAATTATATATACACCTATACATGTGGTATTGATCTACAGAATGTGTATGTATATACATATGTATATAATTATATATATATTAGTATTGCTTGGCAAAAACTTTAAAAAGATTGTACAGCTGCCAGCTAAGACATCTAAAAGCACAACTGAGACATTAAAATATTGTCCAGATGGAATCTGGATTCCACCCAAATTTCTTTGGCCCGGCACCCCTTCTTGTCCCACTGTGAAAAGCCCTTACCCATCTCCCACCAATCCTGGCAGAGGGTACGAGGGGCTGGCCCCTTCCAGGAGTGAGGTTCGCTCCTGCAGAATCTTGTAATAGAATAAAACTACTGAGCCCACGGTGTTGCATGCCAGGACGATAGGAGGCAGAAATAAAAAGGGGCCCTGAGCCTTCTCGGGGGGTGCAGAGCAAAGTGGGCCCATTAGATTGCATTTTCCCCTTTTCAAAGCGGTAAGTTGTTCGCTTCATTCCCGTCCATTCTTCCTGATTAAAAGGATCTCCCCCTGCAGCTGAAGCCATTAGCGAGCCCAAGTCCATCAAATGTTCGCTATAACGTCCCAGGCTATTGTACTTTGTAAAATTAGCCTTTTGTGGCACTCCTGGAATAATGCTTTAATAGTTGAAACTGATGAAACACCATGCTTTTCGCCTTAAAAAAGCGGGGAGAGCTGCCTTTTGTGATCAGCAAGGCTGGAGCCCACAACTCCGCCTTGAGGAGCCAGGGTCCTCAAGTCACTGCTCCCACCCAGAGGAACAAATGTTTCAGGGAGGCTGGGATCAGGGGGTGCCCAGAGGTGGGGAAAGTAGGCCCAGGGAGGACTGAGAAAACCTGCCCCCAAACCACTTTAGATGGATGTTGGGGTCAGCACCTGACAGAACTCAGTCAAAATGAAGCCAAAGATGTGAAAATTAGCAAAGCCCCAGGCACATGGGTGCTACTGCCCAGCAGGCATGTCTGATCTGAGGGAGGCCAAGGGCACAACGGAGGGCCTGGAACACAAGACGATTGACAAGCGTCTAGCCAGGTAGAAATTCCCAAGGGCCTTATGTAAACCTCAAATACTACACTGTAAAAATAAAGACAAAGGACCCTCTTCCTGACCAAGCTATCCTCTGCTGAAAAATTCCACAAGGAAGGGCAGAAAGCAGAAACACTGGTTACCTACAGAGGCCCTTGGTCAAGACAAACCAAACCAAGAAGCTAAGCATTTACTACATGCCAAGCGCTGGTGCTAAACGCTGAGGATACAAAGGAAGATAAAAACAAGGTCTGCTCTCAAGGAGCTCACAATCCAATGGAGGAGACAACATGCAAACAATTCTGTACAAACAAGGCATAGACGTGATAAATAGGAGGCGATCTCAGAGACTGGGCTTTGAAAGACCCATACGATTGACTGGGCTACAAGGATCTGAAGGATAATTCAATTCTGTAGACGTTTATCAAGTGCTGATTGTGAACAGTCACAGAGTTTAAGAAAATGTAAGGACCTGAAGAGCACGGATTACTTTATTTTTATGCTTGTCCTCTCAGCTTTTAGGCTAGGATCTGGAACATCATCAGCAGGCAATAAATAATTATTTATTGAGTGACAGCTAGGTGCTGGGAACATAAAAGATAAAAACAAAAATAATCCCTGTCCTCAAGATCATATACTACTTCAATAATCATTTCTGAGTCATTTATATATCAATTTAAGTTTGCCCAAGTCTATCTTATATCTCATTTGAGCCTAATACCAGCACTTCAGGATAGGCAGCACAGATGGTATCAGTTCCATTTTACAGAGGAAAACACTGAAGTTAAGCTGATCTGAGGAAGGTCATCCATCTAGTAAGGGTGGAAGGTGGGATCTGCATCCCATCTAGTCTTTCCAATTCTAAGTTGAGCACTCTATCCATTACATCTCTGTCTCTGGATAAGGTCTTCTAAAAGAAACAGAGAAGATGTGCCACCGTGTCCAGTAATGCCTACATCTTCCAATGAGGAAAAGTTATTGTATATACAAGACATTCAGGACTGTGAATTCAGAGTGTGCCCGATCCTATGAAAGTTCCTGAAGTAAACACTGGACTGGAATCAGAGACTCTGGCTTCAAATCCCGTCTTATTATCTCTCAACCACAAGCAAATCACTTCCCTTCTCTGGTTCCATTTTCTTCTTCTATAAAATGAAAGGTTTGGATTAGATGACCTATAAAGTGTTTTCTAGGCCTTGATGATAAGAAATCCATTTTGGCTTCTGTCACCTGACACCTGGAGAAGGCAGCATAAAACACTGTAAAATCAGCTTTCTCAGATAAATCCAGTTGGAAGGGGAGGAAACAAACATAAGTCCCCATAAATGTAGATTTGGGGGGTACTTTGAGGCCAGCATGCACCGCAAAGAAATGGAGAAGCAGTCAGGGCTCAGGTAAGGGGAAGTCATCTGTTAGGTTCCCATTTTAATGAATTATTCTTACTGAGTAGGTTGGTAAATTCAGTTATTGCTGAAGTGCCGCCTGAGCACCCTGAGTTCTTGAAAGCTGGGGGCCCTGAGACAAAGTCATATTCTCTTCCTCTAATTATGACTGTCTCATACAAATCACTTGGAATCAGGCTTCAGATTTCACACCTCAAAATGAGACAGGACGTTCTGCAGAGATTTCACTCTTACTGTATCTCTTCCTTCAGACTCTGGTAGAAGTCCTAATGTAAAGAAGCCCTCTCAATGAAGCAAAGTATGTATCTGAGATTGGGAGAATACAGGACAGGATCCTTCTCTAATGGCTTCATCTTTAGTAGGCCAGGGTAAATAGAACTCCATCTGTTCTAACTTGCATGTCTTTTTCTTTTCCCAGCCACATTCTGATGGGGGCTCTTTTCTTTACCCATAGCAATACAAAGCCAAACCAAAGCAAAAACCCCAAATAGCTGCAAGCATTTGTCTATCCAAACACTCTCAAGTCTAATCACCATCTGCCTGAGTCTCCACCCCTGCAAAAGCTTCATGGTCTCCCCAAACTCTGGTGGTATAGAGCATCCAAAAACTCCATTCACAATCAAAGACAAGATTCACACAGAGATGAGATGAGTGATGGGGATGAAATCTAGAAGGCTTTAGTTGAATTTCCAAATCAGGCAATCATGATCTCATAAAAAGTTAGTAAAAACAAACTTGGCAAAAAGGGAAAAGTAAGGAAAAAATGTGCTTCAAGACACCAAAGACAATGAAATTAAATCAGTCAGCAAGTAAGTAAACAGGCACTTACTTTTTAAGAGTTTTCTATGTCCCAGGTACTATGCTAAGTATTGAAGAATATGATGAAATATAAAAAATAGTGCATGACTGCAAGGAGCTTATAGTCTAATGGACGTTTTGATGTCCATTAATTAAGGCCCATAAGACTGACTTGTCTACAAGGGTCTGACTAATAATTCAGTTCTATCACCATTTATAATGTACTGACTATTCAGCAAAGTACCATGCTTAATAGCATATAAACTCCAAGACAATAGCCATAGGGATCTGGGTTGGACCTATCAAGTGAGCAACTTCTCTGCCACTTGTCATCTTAACTTACTTACTATACAGTTAATACGTTTTCCTCTCTATAATTTACATAGAACTTTTTACATGTTATCTCATGTTTTACATGTTATCTCATGTTTTACATGTTATCTCATTTGATTCTCACAACGACCTTGGTTTTACATATGGGGAAACTGAGTCTGAGAAAGGCCAAATGATTTGTCCAGGACCACACAGCTAGTAAGCATGAGGAAGAATTTGAATTCAGGTCTTTCTGAGTCCAAGTCCAATGTTCTGCCCACTTAGAGAAACCTCGTTGTTTCTACCTATATAAGTTTTTAGAGAGACATGAACCAAGATCTTCCTAGCTCCAAGGGCAACTCTCTATCCACTGAGCCATATAACTACAGGAAGTAACAGACAACAAAATGATATTAGTGGGGTACTTGAATTGCTCACTGAGGAGTTAGGCACATCTGATCAAAAGACAAGCAAGAAAGAAATTAAAAAGTTGAATAGAAGTTTAGAAAGATGAGATATTCTAGATATCTGGAAATTACTGAAAGGGAATCTTAAGAAATTTATATACTTCTCATCTGTGCAGAACATTTTTATCAATCAGTCAGCAAAGATGTATGAAAACCAATTGATCATTTACTAGGAAATAAACACATAAACTTATGGAGAAAAGCAGAGTCATTGAACATATCTTTTATTGATCAACAGCTGTTATTAAAGGAAAGGATTCACATTCAATAGATACTATGCAAAACAATTTTAAATAAAATTTTTAAAAAAAATTTGTAATTTTATTCAAGAAAATTATAGCAATAAGACAACAAAATAAAACTTATCAGATGAAGCCAACACAATGTTCAGTGGAGGAAAAAAATCTCTAAGTAAGGGAGAAGCAAGAGATCAGTAAAGTGGCAAGTAAACTTTAAAAGGTCAAACATATACAAATAGAAATTTTGAAGACAAAAGAAGAGACAGAAAAAACTGAAAACAAAAGTTCTCACTGAATTAATAAATAAGATAAGGAGTTACTTTATTTAAAGGCTAATAAAAAACAAATATTAGCTAACTTGATATTAAAAAAGAGGAAAAACAATCAGTAATGTGAAAAAGAAAAAAACAGAAATCATGACAGACGAAGAGGAAATTGCTAGAAGCTGTTGTGGACAATTATATGATAACAAAACTGGTAACTTTAAAGAGACAGACAAATACTCAGAGAAATATAAAAATACTCCATTTTCTAATTAGGAGGAAATGTCCTCCTGTTACAGGAGGTAAGGATTCCTGAGACAGCCAGGGAAAGCTTTGGAGGAAGCGGCCTGAAGCTATGGACCCACAATCAAAGGAAAACTTGGCACTCTCTGCACAGCTGATTCTTTTTTGTCCAGTGACTTGTTTGTTCGGACACTGAAAACCCCTGGAGGGGAGCTGAGATTTGAACTTGCTCTTTTCAAAGCTCATTATTTGGGGATCCCAGGAGAAGTGTGAGAACAAAGACTTCCTAGCGGTTGCAGTCTGATTTTGCTCAGTTTCTGTTGACCCTGAGGTCCGACACTGGAGGATCAGACTTTTTTTTTGGCTATTTGTTTTTTTTCTTATAGAAAATCTTCCCTGAGATACAGACAGATGTTCTGACTTGGGACTAGGAAACCCATGACTTCAATGCCAGGTAAAATTCCCCTCTCTGAGCTCCCTAGCTGCTGAGATATGAAGATAACATTATGTTTTCTCTGTTGGGAAAATTTGTTCACTCCAATGACTTTGCAAATGGAGAGGAAGGCTTCAGGATGACTCCAGGCAGACGATGAGAGAGAACAACTTGGCCCTTTCCCACAAAATATTATATATTTGAGACTTTCCAATAGCTGGTGTCTTGGCTACCCTGGGACAACTCCTTCTCACAGATGAAGGCTGTTTTTAGACTAATTGCTAATGAAGGTCTACTATAGAGAAAGAAAAAGAAGAAATTCGTTTCATTTATCCATTCATTCATTTATTCATTCAACACCCATTTATTAAACACCATTATATGCCACACATGGGGCTAGGCATTGATGATACCAAAATGGATTGGTTCCTACCCTCTGAGTTCTTATAATCTACTGTGCAAGACAACAAAGTAATGGGTGGGAGTAGGGAGAGTAGAGAGGGAAATCAGCATTGGCCTCCATGGGAGCTGGCATGGGGCTGGGGCATGTAGACCCAACAGAAGAAAATCATAAGCTTTTAGAATTCTGATTAAACTGGAAAATCCTTGTATACAAACAAAATGTCCTTGGAGAAGTCACTTAACTCCCATGGCTTTCATTTTGCTCAGCCACAGAATCAAGGAGTTAAATTAGATGACCTGAAAAGTTCCTTCAGCTCTTGATTGACCCTCAATGGTAAAATAGGTGATCTGAATTTGATCACTGAGTCACTCAACAAGCACTTATTAGGGGTCTACAACAAGCCAGGCACTGTGCTCAGTGCTAAGAATATGAAGACCAAAACATTAATCTCTGTTCCCAAAAGTTCTATCAAGGCAGATAACATGGCATTCTGTAAGGATATATGTAAAAGGCAGCTAGGTGGGTCAGTGGAGTCAGGAGGACCTGAGTTCAAATCCTGCCTCAAACATTAGTGTGTGACCCTGGGCAAGTTCCTTCATGCTGTTTACTTCAGTTTCCTCATCTGTTAAATGAGCTGGAGATGGAAATGCAAACCACTCCAGTATCTTTGCCAAGAAAACCCCAAATCAAGTCATAAAGAGTAGGACATAACTGAAATGACTGAACAGTAACAAAAAAGAATTGTCCTAACTGTTCTGAAAAACAACACTAATCATAGTAGCTGGTATACATACAACATTTTAAGGTTTACAAAGCCCTTTAGAAATATATTCTCATTTAATCCACCCAACAAACCTGGGGAATAGATACTTTTTATTCTCCTTATTTTACAGATAAAGAAACAGAGACAAAAAGAAGTTTCAATTAGTTAATATCTGAGACTAGATTTGAACTCAGGTCTTTCTGACTCCAGGCTCCATGTTCTATCCATTCTACCACCCAACTGTAATGTACATGCTATTTACAATAATTTACAGACAGTCAACAATGAAAGACTTCAGAACTTGAATCAATGCAATGACCAAGACAATTCCAAAAGTGTCCAACGGAGAAGAATGCATCAAAAGACCGGAGGAGTGAAATGAGGCATATTTTTCAGAAACAGTCAAAATGTTGATTTATTTCATTTATATACTTTTATTTGGAGATAATTGGGTAAGGGATATGGTAAAGTACTTGAGAAGGTGAGAATAGCATTCTTAAAAATTCAAAAATATTGATAGCAGCTCTTTTTGTGGTAGCAAAGAACTGGAAATTGAAGGAATGCCCATCCATTGGGGAACAGCTGAACAAGGTGTGATATATGATCCTGATGGAATACTACTGTGCTGTAAGAAAGGATAAGCTCGATGATGTTAGAAAAACATGCATGGAATCATAAAGACTGAAGTGAGCAGAACAAGAGAGCATCGTATACAGTCACAGCAATAATGTTTTATGAATAGCTTTGAGTGACTAAGTCACTTTGACTATTGTAAATACTCAAATTAACTATAAAGAGCATATGAAAGAAGATGCTATCTGAATCTAGAGAAAGAACTAACAAATAAAAATATAGAGAGAATGGTTTTGTATATATATATTTACGTAGATATATGATATACATATATCTATATCTATACACACATATTTGTGTCTAATGGTAGCCTTCTCTAGGATGGAGTAAGAGGAAGTGAAGAAGAAAAAGAAAGTTGTATGATAATTTCATTATATTATTTAAAAAGAATAGCAAATTGTACATAATAGATTTGCGATTATATGTGTAATCATTTTTTTCCTATCCTACTGTGTTATGGAAATATTTGTTTTATGTCTTAAGCTCCAAATAAAATAAATAATTTTTAAATTATAAAAAAAACTTAAAAAGGACTCAATAAAATATTTTCAAAAAGAAAAAAATATGTAGGAGGTTAGACAAATGACCCCTAAGGTCCCTTCTAGTTCTAAATGCATAATTACATAATCCATTGACCTAGAGTCTGTTCTCTGGAAAACAAGTTAGAGGAGTCACAATTCCTGGATTCTCACTGCCCAGCTGAGCAATTAAAAAAAGATCATGACCAACAGCCTCGCTATCAAAATGCAAGTCCCATCAGATGTCCATGGTCCTTGGATGGACACTGCATGAGGCTATACAGTCATGGATAACATTCTCTGCCTTCTCCTCCACCTCAAAAATAGAAACAAAAATCTGTCACCAAACAAAAGAACTTAACTGCCACTATGAAGAAAATCATTCCCATAAAGCATCCAAGAAAAAGGTTGGGAGGGGCAGGATTCTGCTTAGATCTGGTAAAAAGTCACATTCTCATTGTACCATTATTACCTAATAGTGTACCAGCTTTTTGGGACGAAAACACTATTTTGGCTAATCAAAACTATGGGTCAATCACCCATTCCCAAAAGGCCAGCTTCATGACTGTAAATCTTTGCTTATGCCTGAAGCCAACTGGGTCTCAGTTCATGGGAGAGTAAACTGTAAAAGACAAATGTTTTTCTTCATTTCCCCCAAAGGGAGTGGAGTAATGGGTAATAAAATGTTATAAATTATTCACAAAGGTTTCCAGAAGTTTAGAATCCAAGGTCTGTAGGAGTAGGCCTGGCAGGGAGGGGCAAGGAAAAAAGAGACAAGAAAAAACACTGAAACCTCACTGAACTGGTTTCTATAGATTACTTATGAAAATGCAAGTTAGAGTTGGCAAAGATAATGCTCTTAACAGAGAGTTCTTTGAAAAAAAAAGCAAAACAGCAGGAATAACAAATCACATTTACAAACTGCTTTAAGATTTGCAAAGTACTTTCCATACACTAAATAAATCAACTGATCTTCAGAACGACCCTGGGAGGTGAGTATTATTTTTTTTTTTTACATTTTACAGATGAGGAAACTGAGGCAGGGAAAGGTTAAGGGACTGGATCAGAGTCACAAAGTAACTAAGAATATAAGGCAAGATTAGAATCTAGGCCTTCCTAAATTCAAGTCCAAAAATTCATTCATTTTACAGGGCTGTCTCTCATCCTTATCTCACCCTACAATCATTCATTCATTCATTCCAGAACTACTTCTTGATAAGGAACTGGGCCTTGATAGGTAAGATGTCACTAAAATAAAATGAAGGAAATGGAATATAGAGGGAGTTCCCTTCCAAGCAGAAAGTATATGGTGTGAAAATCAAGAAGAAGGAGCAATTGATCTTTGGAGGAGGAAGGCCAAAATTATCCCCCAATAGCTCTGCTGAAGGCACCAACTTCTCTCCCTCTTGAAGGCTTCCTGGGTTCAGCATATAAAGATGGAGCTAGCTCAAGCTGCTGGGCTGACCCTACTGCAAGGCATACCATAAGGGGTCTCAAGATCAATCCAGATGGTGATCCAATGAAGCAGTCCTCTTACATTTTACTTTCTTACAATTGCTCCACACCCCAGCAACACTGGCTTCCTTGATGCTCCATCAACCACACTCCATTTCCTACTGCCCCCATGCCTGGAATGCCTTCCTCCCTTCCACTTTCTGGCTTCTCTGGCCTCCTATAACACTTACTTCAAATCCTACCCTCTGCCAAAGCTTTTGGGGGATCTCCCCTCCTCCCATCCCCTGAGATCACTCCCAACTGACCCTTCTATATCTTGTCTCTATATAGTTGTTTCCATGTGTTCTCCTCCATTAGAATGTGAGACCCCTGAGAGTAGGGACCTCATTTTCCTTTCTTGTATCCCCAGGGCTTAACAGTACCTGGCATATTATAGGTGCTTAATAAATGCTTACTGACTGACTGATTTGAAGACTAAGCTATCTTCAAATATTTGAAAGGCTGTGACGTACATAAAAGAATTGGGCTCATTCTGCTTGACCCCAGGAGAAAGAACAAGGAACAATGGGTAGAAGTTGTAGATGACAGATATAAGTTCTGATGAAAGAAAAGCTTTTTTTCCCCTAAGGCAACTAGGTAGATGTAATGGATAGAGCAACAGGCCTGGGGTCAAGAAGACCTGAGTTCAAATCTGTCCTCTCATACATACTAGTTCTATGACTTTGGGCAAGTGACCTAACCCTGCTTGTCTCAGTTTACCCATCCATAAAATGAGCTAGAGAAGGGAATGGCAAACCACTCCCATATCTCTGCCAAGAAAATCTCAAATGGGGTCACAAAGAATTGGACCTGACTGAAACAACTAAACAACAAAGGAAAAAGCTTGTTAACAATTAAATATGCCTTCTGGAGACTGGACTACATCGCTATCAGTGAATACTCTCCACTAGGTGTTTTCCAGTGAAGCCTGCGTGATCCCTGGTTGGCAGTGTTGTGCATGGGGCTTTGGATCACATCCATTAGATTGTAAGCTCCTCCAAGGCAAGGACTGTCTTTTGCCTCTTTGTGTTTCCTCAACGCTTAGCACAATACCTGTCACATAGTAGATGCTTAATAAATAATTTACCAACTAACAGATCCAACTTCAAAGGCATGGCCAAGGACTACATTATGTATCCTTGTGCCCCAAATCTCTTGGGGACCAGAACTCTTGGAATATTTTAAGAGCCGGCCATGCCAGCACTTGGAAAGTGAACCCCACAAATAAAAACCTACCTTTGCCACAGAGCCCATGAACCTTGAAAAGAATTTGTAGCTCAATGTGAAACATACAAATCCAGTGTAAGTTGAACCGCATCGAGTGCATAGACTATAAGATAAAGGCTAATTCCTAGCTCAGTAAAAACATACAACTCTATCAAAAAATGATTCCTATATAATGAAAATAAAATCCTTAACAATAATCCTAAAAATATGAGGAATGCAATTATACTTGGAAAAAGCATGACCAAGGATTAGCGATCAATATCTATCTTAGGTCCAATGGGGCCTTCTTGGACATAAAATCACATCTACTTTCTAGGTCCTAGGAGGCAAAGGAGATAAAAGAGGAAAGAAAGGGAAAAGACTACCAGTTGCTCCACTCCCCACCAGAGAAATAGAGTACCCATTATATTGTTACGTCTCTATCCTTCAGAAGGAAAGAAAGACAGGGTGAGAGGGAGAGAGAGAAAGAGAGAGAAAGAGAGAAAGAGAAAGAGAGAGAGAGAGGGAGAGAGAGAGAGGAGTTCTGTTCTTTTGCCAAATCAGAGGGGAAAATAAAAAGCAGAGGGGAGCACAAACCAGGAGATATTCTTATATTTTTGGCTAGAAGGTCAGAACCTAAGACCAAGGGAAAAAAATTCAGGTTTGGGTTTTGAATACCTGTCCGTTACTGCTGGTCAAATCAATATATATACACCTTATCATGTGACTTTTCAATAGAAAACAAATAAGCAAATAATCCTTGGGTCTTCTCCCATATGTAGGAAAGTATTATTTTTTTTTTGCCTTTTAGCTAATGAACCCTGATGGGGAAAAAAGTCACTTCTGAATCCAGGAGGTCCTAATTCATCAATGAACAGCCACTTCCTCAATCTAGTCCAACCATCACAGCTCACAGGTTTAAATCAAGGATTTCCTGCCCTATTCCCATGGAAAGTTACTTGCTTAATCTATATTTTATAGGGGCAACTTTACTGAGAGCAAACAAATAAGGAAGAGGTGGGGGTTTTCCTTAATTCTTCCCCCACTCCAATTCATAAAACCAGGAGATAAGCATTGTCAACCATGATACTGCCAAGGGCAGTTGAAGTAAGAAAGGCTTGCAATCAAGTCGTTCCCACTCTCAAATTTTGTGCTCCTGTGATACTTGGGGTGGTCTGGCTAGACAAAGTCTGGGAGTTTGGCTGGACTGAAAACTCAACATGAGTCAACAGTGAGGCATTTAAGGATGCTAATCCAATCTGAAAAGTGGATGATGTACAAAATGACAGAGGCCCTCAGTTCTCTTCCCAGATGGGTTTGGACCATATCTGTAGTATTGCTTTCCTTTCTGGGTATCTCATTTTAAGTCCTTCCCTTCTCTCCCCTCCCCTTTCTTTCCTTTCTCCTGTCCTGGACCCTCCTGGCTTTACAGTGATTATCAACAGTAACTATTGCTGTTTCCCTCCCAGACTGATGTCTTTCGTTTTCTTGGCCTCATTAAAGGGGCCATGACCTGCCTACTTCTTAAACAGATCTATTCACTGAATAGGTGTTACCTCACCCTAACTGAGTACCTGCAAAGACCTTGATCTAAAGGGCCCAAGGTCTCCCAGTGCATCCTGGGTCATCTCCAATCATCCTGATGAACATCTGGTTACTGGATTCAGATGGCTCTGGAGAAGTGAGGCTGGTGGCCTGCACAGCCCTCCTCACTCACAACAAAATCAAGTGCAAGTCATGTCATCATTTTTCTGATGCCATAGTCTTCTTCAGCAATGAAGGATGAACACAATCTCATTTTAAGGATATGGATGAGATAGAGGTCATGCAATCAAAACCATTCCACATGAGGGCTTGGTGAAGTAATAGGAAATGTTTAACATGAAAAGCAAAATGTTGGAGGGGGAGAAGAGAGGAATGAGGGTTATCTATAAGCATTAGGAGCAATATGTAGAAGTTACAAAGAGGCAGCTTTAAACTGAAGAGAATGAAAAATTCCTCACAGCTGTCCAACCTACACATATAAAAATATTTATAGCAGCTCTTTTTGTGGTGGTCAAGAATTAGAAATTGAGGGGATGCCCATCCATTGAGGAATTACTGAATAAATTGTGGTATACAAATATAATGGAATAATACTACACAATAAGGAATGATGAGCAGGTGGATTTCAAAAAAACCTGAAAAGACTTATATGAATTGATGCTGAATGAACTGAACAGAATGAGGAAAAATGCTACATATAACAGCAACATTGTGCAACCATCAACTATGAACGCCTATTCTCAGTCATACAAGGACCTAAGACACTTCCAAAGGACTCGTAATGAAAAGTGCTGTCCACATCCAGAGAAAGATCTGAGGGAGTCTGAATGCAGATCCAAGCATACTTCCTTCACTTGTCATTTTTTTCATGGTTCTTTTCTTTTGGCCTGCTTCTACTTTCACAACATGACTGATACTGAAATATATTTTATATGATTGAACATATATAACCTGTATCAAATTGCTTACCATCTTAGGGAAGTGTTGATGGGGAAGGAAGGGAGGAAATTTGGAACTCAAAACGTTTTTTAAAAAAATGAGTATTAAAATTACATCTTTACATACAATTACATAAGATTTAAAAAGTTATAGCTGACTAAAAGTGGGAAGGGATTTTTTATGTAGTTGTGAGCTCCCTAGTTCAAGTAGAGATTGGATGATTTCCTGTCAGGGATATTTTATCTCATCAGGAAAGGTTTGGCCTAGATGACCCCTAAGAGTCTTTCCAACTCTGAGATACTCTGTTGGAACATCTGCAAAGGAAATCTTAGAGAGCTATGCTTGGCTTCCCACCGAAGATTAGGCATGTATTTCACATCTTCCCTCCAGGCTTCAGGGATATTTTGAAGAAGGATAGTCCCTAATCAGGCCAAACAATCCCCACTAAATAGCACAATTATCAATGATCTACTTGGGTTGAGGTCCATTCCAACTTTTGTTTTACCAAAAGCATTTCCGTTCTTTCATACAATCATAGGTTGAGAGTTTGTGGGTCAGTCGACAAAGCATTTAATGAGTATCAACTGTGTACTAGGCAGTGGACTAGCTACTGGAAATGCAAATACATATCTATGGAAGATTCTTTTTCTCCGAGCCTTCACTTCCACCAACAGCAAGGCTCTATCATCAGGATCCCCTCCTTCCTGTCTGCTGAAAGAAATCTTTGTTTAACTCAAATATATTTCTCAAAAATCTAGCTTGAGGAGAAATGAGCCAGTGATTTCTCTTTGAATTCTATCAACCAGAAGAGGCCCCAAACCTGAAAAACAGAGCCTAGAGAGATTTTTTTCCCCCTGAAACACAGATATTTAATTTATAGTACCATTCTGGGAAAAAAGTCACAAACCCTACTATGCCACAAAAAGGGAGTGCTGCTGTGTCTGTCTAGGCAGCTATCCTATCCCCAGGAATATTCCTTTTGACAGCTCAAGGAAATGCCTCACAGGCCATGAGAATGCAAAACTTAATCTGACTGGAAAGGGCTGATTCATTGACCCTAGGGGGCTTTTTATTAGAACAAATTTCAACACAAAGGGGGGGCCTATCACAAACTCCTGAGACGGTTCTAGAATATTATAGCAGGGTGAATTACAGGCATCTGTACAGCTCAGTATTGTCCTTTTAAAAGTTTATATGAGTCAGTGCCAAAGGACAGCAAATCTTTCCTTTATTGCCAAAGAAATCTAAGCTAAAAGGGAAAATAAGAATTTTATGAACTATTTAAAGCTCTGGCTGAGGAATTAGGTAGTCAGGAATTAAGTCCCTATTCATTCATCCTTACATTTCCCTCCTTCAATCTGACTAACTCCCAGACATCAAGGCACTGACATCCAGCATCAATGGTTCATTTCAGAAAAAGACTAGAAAAGGTTCTAGGTCAGGGTCCTGGGGAGGCTAGGTCCCTTACTCAGATGCTAAATTATATAAGACTAAGAATTTCAATTCTGGTAGCAAGATAGTGCAGGGGACAGAATGCCAGGTCTGGAATCAGGAAGACCTGAGCTCAAATCTGGCTTCAGACATTAGCATATGACCTTTGGCAAGTCATTTTACTGCATTTACCTTAGTTTCCTCATCTGTAAAATGAGCTAGAGAACAAAGTGGCAAAGCACTCCAGTACTTTTGCCAATAAAATCCCAATTGGGGTCATGAAGAATCCGACACAACTGAAACGACTGAATAAAACTAAAAATAATTTAATCATCATGTTTCCTAGTGCTTGAGGAAAAAGACTACTCCCCAATTTCATGAGGTAGTTTCCTTACATCAAGCAATATTCTGTGGTATTTGGTCAGGCACACTGATCTCTTGAAGGAAATTAATTTCTGAGTTCTTCTAACTAATTTTATCCCAATACAGCACTTGCAGTTTTCTCCAGGCACCGAAAGATTGAATGAAGTCTAAAGTACCTCTTATGGACCCCTGGATACTGATAAAACCATTAGGGAAATGAGAAGCTAAGGAGAAATATTTTTCTTCTCCTTACAAACCTCACATACTTTTGTCAAGAGATATGATCATTTTTAATTCTCCTTTTACAAAAGAATTCAGCACTATTTTTCCCTTATGGGAAACATAGATTCAAGCATGTGATGTTCCCAAATGGATCGACAGAGGCTTACTGAAAGATGACGTGGAGAGAATTTAATAAAAGCACATCCACCAACCTTTCCTAAGCAAATGAAAAGTCATACTCATTGGTGAGAGGCATTTTCCCTTTCATGCCAAGGCCCATTTTCCAACTAAGACAATGTGGACCTCCTAATTGGGCCCCTGAGGGCTAAGGAACAAATGCCCCCATGGTGCAAGAAGTGACAGTGCAAAGTGTGCAGTTTGTTTCAGTCCCCTCCAATCAAAACTTCTCTGTCCTGAGTCCCGTTCCCTAAAGCCCGATGTTTAATTAGGTAATAGGTATGGATTCACATGAGAAATTAATCTATAATAATGTTTTGCTATGAAGTTTTCTCCCTAGGGAAATATATGTTCTGTATTGCTTCTGCAAGCAGTAACTGTAGGTTGTCTATAATCAGTGGAATTTCAGGATTGAGGAAATTCTAGTGCAGAGTATATTGAGAGGAAAGTTTTATTGCCTACCAGAAATGACTGTCATAGAATTTCAAAGTTAGAAGGGAGCTCAGAGGTCATCTAGTCTATCAGGTACAGAAATTCTCTGGCCACATCTAATACAAATGAGTAAATATTTATGAAGCATATGGAAGAGTAAAGATACAAAAATAAAAGGATGGCCCCATGGAGCTTATATTCTACTGAGGAGTAGAGCGGGCTACAGTCTATACACAGCTAAGTCTATGCCTGATATGTTGGAATGAGAAAAGAGCAGTGGCTAGGAAGATCAGGAAAGGATTTTTGGAAATCTAAGGAAATGGAGGCAATATAGGAGTGGATTTCAGGCATGGAGGACAGCTCATATAAAGGAAAGAAAGTGGAATGAAATGACAATGTTGGAGAATAATTTTGACAAGCAGATAATTTTGACTTTTGACTGGAACTGAAGAATATGTAGAGAAAAATAATTTAAAAAATAAATCTGAAATATAAATGGATCCAGATTTAAAGGGGTTTAAAATGTCAAGAGGAGGAGTTTGCCTTTTATACAAGGGAGACATTGCTTCCTGAGCAATAGAGTGACATGGTCAAAACTGTGCTTTCAAAAGATTATTTTGGTAGATACAGAGAGAATGGATCCAACGGGAGGTGATCAAGTCACTTCTTGAAACCTTCTGCAAAGGGGTATTGGGAGAAATATCATGAGGTGGTGGGACTTCTAGATTCAGTATCAGAGAACCTGGATTAAAATCCTCTACCATGTATTACTCATGGATGTTGGACAGTTGTTTAATGACTGTGGATCTCAATTTCTTCATTTAGAAAAGAAGAGGTTTGGATTCAATCAATCTAAATTTCCTTCCAGTTCTAAAGCTATGAACCTATATCTTATCAAGTGTTAACAATGAATATCAACACAGTCAAACTTGATGAGTAACTTTTTACATATAAATTAGTTAATACTGAGGCATAAAGCATCATGAGAACTTTGCAGTCCCTGCTCCTAAGTCTTCAAGATTTCTCATCCAATCTTTGTCTTTTGCTATGCCATTCTTTCTTTTTTTCTTAACTATTTTATTTTTTTCAATTACATGTAAAGAGAGTTTTCAATATTCATTTTGTAAAATTTTGAGTTCTAAATTTTTTTCTCTCCCTCCCTTTCTTTACCCCTCTCCAAGACAGTAAGCAATCTGATATAGGTTATATATGTATAGTCATGTTAAATATATCGACTCTACATTAGTCGTGTTGTGAAAGAAGTCAGAATAAAAGGAAAAAAAACATGAGAAAGAAAAAAACAAAGCAAAAAGCAAAAACACTATACTTTAATCTACATTCAGACTTCATGGTCTTTTTCTGGATGTGGATAGCACTTTCTGTCATGAGTCTTGGAATTGCTTTGGATCACTGTGTTAAGAAGAGCTAAGTCTATCATAGTTAACCACCGTACAATGTTGCCATTGCTGTGTACAATGCTTTCCTGGTTCTGCTCACTCTACTCAGCATCACATCAGTTCATGTAAGTCTTTCCAGGTTTTTCGGACGTCTGCCTGCTCACCATTTCTTATAGCACAATAGTATTCTATTACATTCATATACCACAACTTGTTCAGCCATTACCCAATTGATGGTATGTCATTCCTTCTACAAGGTAGTGGTTAATGTAGACACCCTTCTCTTGGTTGTCCAGGTTTGCTGGGTTTTATCCACTTCACATTAATTCCTAAAAGTCTTTCAAGATCCTATTGTCTTTCTCATATTTTCAGTTTTAATGCAATTACATCAATATATCACTATTTATTTAGCCATTTGATAAAAAACAATGAAAAGAATGTAAGATATATAGGTTGAGGATGTGCATTCAAATTCTAGCTCTGGTCTTTTTTTGACATTTATTTTATTTTTAATTTTGGCAATAAAAATTTCATAACAATATAATAAAAAGGTAATTGCATATGAAACTGCAAATTTACTATGTACAATTTGCTATTCCTTTCAAATATACAACAAAGTTACCATATACATTTTTTTCTTTCCTTCCCCCCTTTCCCCTTAGGGATGGTCACCATTAGACACAAATAGGTGTATATATGTAAAATTATTCTATACATAGTCTATTTATCTATTCTTTGGATGCAAACAGTGATTTTCTTTATATGCCCTCTGTGGTATTTAGTATTTGTGTGACTTTAAGAAAATCCTTTCACTTTGCTGGGTTTAAATTTCCTCACCCATAAAATGATGGGGATAAAATGGATGGGATGATTGCTAAGGTTTCTTTTACCTTTAAATATGCTATTGTATATTTAAGTGGCTTCCAATTTTTTAATTGTACATATAATAGCATAATAAAACGGTGTGAGTAGACTGCACTCCATTTTTGCTGGTGTTTCATCATATATTCCCAACATTGAAATTATTAGGTCAAAGGGAACAATCAAATTTATAACTTTTAAAGCATATTGTCATGTTTTCAATTTGACTATCAGTGAATTTATGCCTCCCAACTGAGCCCTGAATTCCATTCTTTTTAGTTATTTTTCTCAGTTTGATGGATATAAGGTACTATCCAAAAGTTGTTTTACCTTAAATCTCTTTTCTAATGAGACATTTTTTTCAAGCAATTATTAATAACATGTATTTCTCCCCTGGAAAATGACATATTCAATATTCTTTGACCATTCATTCATCGTGAACTGTGAGATACCATCATGAGATTTTAATACCTTCATCTATATTTGAGATGCCAAGTTTTTTTTGTTGTTGTTTATTTTCTTTCTTTTTCTATTATTATGAACTGGACGCCAGTTTTTTTTTATGAACTTGACACTGTTATGGGATGAAGATACATACCCCAAAGCACATACACACACAAAATAGAAACAAGTTTGTTCAGTATAGGAAACCGAGAATCTCAATCTTAAAGATGAGGAAACTGATAGTTAATATATTAAGCGACTTGAACCAGGTCATAAAGTTCATAAGTGTTAGAGACAGGCTTTGAAATTGGGTATTCGGGACTTCCGGGTGTTCTGGCCACTATATCACCCAACTGCCCAAAAACTGTAGACACTGCTTTATAAACTAGAAGTGATACAGTAAATTTGGCTACTGTAATGCTTGATCAAACATTTAAATGTAGAGTTTTGCTGAAGCTTCTAATTCATGATGCTATGGATCATAAACTGAAGGATATCAATAGAAATCAGAAGCATTTACCTCCTCAAGAGAGACAACCCCACAAATTTCCTAGGCCAATGGACCTCACAAATCAGCTGCCCAGTTGGAGAAAGAGGGAAAAAAAACTTCAAGAGGGTGGAGATTTCCCAGTAGATGGCTTCAGGTCAAACTAAGGTTAGCCTGGTTCTTTACTAAGACAATCATTTCTTTATTTAGCTTGAAAGTGCTCAGTGCTAAAGATCCCAATTAGCTTTGATGTAAACCTCTACATTCAGTAAAAATTAGAGAAAAACACCACTGAAGTCTTTCCATACTTCCTTGTGGTATGGAGGTGTATTAGGATCTCAGAATCTACGTTCACAGACACCAGGTTTAGGTAGGTCTTCTCAAACTGTCCAGTCTTTTACAGCAGTTCTTCTGTTGGGCTATGAGTCATTCCATGAGCCAAGAGTGGTCCACCACCATAATTTACATATGTTGTTGATGTAGTTGTAAGTGTGGTTGTTTTAGTCATGGCCTTGGGACCCCATTTGGGGTTTTCTTGGCAAAGATAATGGAGCAATTCGCTACAAAAGAGCTAGGGTATGCCTCTTGTTAGGAAAAGCTTCCCAACAATTAGAACTCTCCAGAAAGGTATTGGGCTGCCTTGAAAATCTACAAACAATGTTAAAGGACCACTTTCCACTTCTGTTTTAGAGGAGGTCCTTTTTGCTCTCAGTCAACCTACTATGCATGAGGCACCAAGCTAAGAGCTCATATTCTAATGGGGAAGAAAACATGAACTCTCTAGGTGCATGCAAGATACAGAAAGAATGGATGAAAGGAAATATGAGAGGGGGCAGCATTAGCAGCTGGGGCAATCTAGAAAAGTCTTCTGCAGAAGGGATTTGAACAAGCCAAGGAAACAAAAGAGGCAGAGGGAAGGAGGGGGCAAAGGAAGCCAGGCATGAGGTGTGAGTATTCTGAGGGGGTTAGACCTCTCAGATCCTCTCCAACTCAGAAATTCCGTGCTTTTCTTTGCTTTTTAAAATGAATACTAAAGCTCCTATAAGACATGTATATGACTATGGATGCCAGGGAGAGGTAGAATTAGCAGTCACTGTATCTCAACAAGCTAGAAACTGTAGTGAATGCTGATAGCCCTGATTTTCAAAACAAATGTTACCAATATAACAGCAGCATTCAAATGTATGTAAATTATTTTTATTTGAGATCCCTTCTTTGGATTTGGAGACTGAGAAGGTGCAAAATTAATCTGAAATCATATTTTAAAATTTGATTCTTGTGCATTATCTCTGGTATGTAAAAATCCAGCTCCCAAGATAGAACAGCAAAAATGACTAAGGACCCCTGACATTAGAATTTAAAATGCCCTTCAAGCAAATCCACTTTTTCTCCATTCTTGGATAATACAATAGCACGCAGGAATTAGAATTGCAAAAACACTAAAGGTGCTACATTGAAATTACAAAATGAGATCCATTCAATGTGATATTGAGGGAGGAATATTAAATGGATACATGATGACACAGGAAAGAATTGGGTTTTCAAAAGAGGCCTTTTTGTCATTTTACTCTCATTGAAAGCTCCCCTCCATTCCCCACCAAAAGATACAGATTTGCTCATTCGATATAATCAGGGAGAATTTTTCAATTCTATAAGAGTCCTTAATTTCATTGAGAAATATTTTTTCTCCTCATAAGTTTTGAAATGTTCACTTGCCACACTAAGTCTGAAATGTATACATTTTTATAGATTACAGGACATAAGTGAACTGAGAGATCCAGCCCAATTCCATTATTTTAACATGAGGATGAAAAAGTCTGCAGAGTTGGATGGATTTAGCGAAGGACAATACAGGTAACGAGCATCACAGTCAGTATCTGAACCCAGAGTTGGACTTTCAATTCAGCTCTCATTCAACTGGGTCACAAGTGCATATTTTTTTCTCATACTATATTATGGAAATACTTGTTTTATTCCATAAATTTAAAATTAAATAAATAAAAATTTAAAAAGTAGTGATACTGTTGATATTTGAAAAGTGAAATCAAAAAGTTTTATTACAACATCAATTTTCAAGTATTCTAACTTGAATGCAATTTACTAATTCATGAAAACAGATTTTGAGAATTACACTTGTTTAATTCTTTCTTATAGAGAATATCAACAATTCCCTTGGAGAAATTTCCCTTTTCTCAAATAAATTTGAATTTTATCTAAAATTAAATTTTGTCACAGTTAGGAACAAACATGCCAGGCTTAGAGACTACATGGTGTTATTTTAGAAGGAAAGACAAGGATGCCAGGACAATGCAGAATCTTCTTTCAGTAGACTGAACTGTTATCAGTCTTCTTTTCAGGAAGTCTTATCTTCCCTCTTATCTTTAGGAGAAGTCTTCACTTCCTTTCCATGTCCAAGGTCTGTTCCAAGCTACTTTGCTATTTGTTTCCCATCATGGGCCAATCTAACATGTAAGGTATTGTTCCAACCACTTCAAGCTTCAGAGGGATACAGAATTTCTCTAAGAAGGCATTGATGTGCCCATTTCTATTAGCTCTAATTATCTACCTAGAGCTTGAAATGAGAACCCTCTCTTGCTGAAGGTAGTGTCAAACATTTCAGTGTAGATCTCCAACTGTCTCCAGAATATTTCTTGAATGTTTTCCCTCTTATTATAAGAAGAGAAAATAAAAGGAACCCTGGGTACAGAGTTTTTGCTTGGAAATTATTTGGAATTTGTTTGAAAGAACACTGGGTTTGGAGTAAGAGGACATGGTCACGAACTCCATTTCTGCTACTCGTTACCTATGTGACTTTGGATGTCATTTAACCTCTCTGGGCCTCCATTTTTTCATCATTAGGACAAAGAAGTAAGGCCTTGGCCTTTCTGGTCTCCATTTTCTCATCTCTAAAATAAGGAAGTGCATCTTATAAGGTTTTTTCTAGCTCTACAGCTGTGATGCCTGGGTCCATGTTATAAGATGACTTCATGGGTTTATGCCAAGTTTCAGTCATCTCCACCTCAGTGAAGGAAAGAATTTCAAGTGAGTTACTTACAAGCTGTGTGGCTTCCTCATCTCTAAAGTGAGAGGACTGAACCAGATGAAAGCCCCTTCTGCCACTCAATCTCTAATCTTATGAAAACTCTTCAATTTCCCTTTGGGAGCTGCTTCAAGAGTTACTTTGCATAAAATATTGAAGATCTTTGGACTTGAGTCTTCCATTAGCCCAAGCTTAACAGTTGGGCTTTCTCTTGACAAGGATCATTTCCTAAAACTGCCATACAATTTTTCTTTTTCCTTCTGAAATTTGCAAATTCAGTCTTAATAGAATAACACAGTTTTGGAGCCAATTTATACAGTGGTTCCTCTGATGTGGCCTCCCCCTCCTTACCAAAACCTTGTATACCATTCAAGGCCCTTTATCACTCTTCTTCCAAATGCTTAATATTTACACAGTGCGCTATCTATTCTGAGGACTTATTTAAAGTCACAGAGAAAAGTGGACCACTAGGTTATTACAGGGGACCAAGTGCTGGAGTGAGGGGTCAAGAAGACTTGTGTCCAAATGCTACCCCAGGCACTTACTGGTTGTATGAGCCTGGGCAAGTCACTTAAATCCTTGGGGCCTCAATTTCCTCATATGTAAAACGAAGAAGTCGGGCCTGATAGTTTCCAAAGTTTCTTCTCATTCTGTCTATTACTGTAAAGCACTTTCACTGCCATTATCTCATATGTTATTCTATAACTAGGAAGTATTTATGGTAGTTAGGTGGGCTGGATAGCAATAGGATACTGAGCTTGAGTCAGGAAGACCAGAGTTCAAATCTGGCCTCAGACACTGACTAGCTGTGGGACCCCAAGTTTTCTAACTTCTGCCTACCTCAGTTTCCTCAGCTGTATAATGGAGAAGACGATAGGATCTACTTCCTGGGGTTGATTTGAGAACAATATTTATAAGATGTTTAGCACACAGTGCCCAATATATTCTTATTTCCTTCCTTCGCTCTACAGTTTCATATTTTCTTGACTCTTCCCTAAGTGGGTAGGAAAATTCATCAATACGCACATATAGTGCACTGACCATTTTCAAAGTGTTTTTGTAAAAACTATATTCCCAATGAACAGGATCACTCCCCATAGTGGATCTAGAAGGCCAAATCTAAATTAGAAAAATAATTTCTCAGATTTTGAAAAAGGGGAGTTCCACTATATTCACCAAAGAAGTGATGGCCTACAAGGTAGGAACCTCTTTCATTTTCACATAACATGGTGAAAAAGGAAAGTGGGTCTCTAAGCTACTTGTAATTTGAAGAATAGTTTACCCTTTAGGTCCCTTGTGACTCTCTCTCCATCCCTGTCTATCAAAGGGTTGAGCATGTTTATTCAGGGATAAAAAACTTATTCTATTTTATTCTAAATGTAAAAAAAAAAATAGAAAAGAGGAAAGGGAGGTGTTTTTTGTTGAGAAAAAACTGCCTGAGGCTGAGATTTATGCTTAGGCTTACCTAGCAGTCAAATAAAATATAAATCCTCCAAAAGGTACTTGCAAATGACAATAACAAATGCCACTGACTCAGCTTAAGCATTAGATCCATAATTGTCAAATAGAAACCAAGGCTTCTAATGAGCCAATAAATTAGCTACCTTGGTCAGATATTAGGCCTGATGGCTAGAGAGGTGATCAAGAAATGTTCTTTTGTTGGGTTTCTCCCTACTCAGTTGGGTTATATGAACAGATTATAGCATAGAGAAAGAGGAAATGGATTCTGTAGTTACAAAAGACAGGAGAGACATAGAGAATCGATATCTTGGGACATGAGGGCCAGAGCAGGGAGACGTATTAGTGATCTATCAAGTATCCCAGCAACACTCAGAGGATAAAAGTTTTAGAATGGGTTTGTAAAAAGCAGGTCATGCCAGACTAACCTCATCTCCTTCTTTGACAGGCTTACTAGACTGAGGGATCAGAGGGATTTTGTGGATATTGCATTCCTAGACTTGTGCAAGGGCATATGATAACCTATTCCGTGATACTTTTGAGAACAAGGTGGAGATAACATGGACTGAATAACATTAGACTTTGATGGATTTGAAACCGGTAGAATGATCAGACCCAGAGTGAGGTCATTAATGGGTGGATATTAACATAGAAGGAAATCTTAAGTGGAGTGCCTTAGAAGTCTATACTTGGGTATATTTTGATCAAAATGTTTTTAAACATAAAGTTTAATGGATATCTTTTGGTTTTGCACCATGCATATCCACCATTGTATCCCTCCCTTCTTCCCTTCCCTAAAAGCTATCTTTGAGAAAAAGATTTTAAAAATAGAGCTAATAAACATAGATGCAAGCATTTTAACTAAAATATTAGTAAAAAAAAAAGGTTTAAGGAATTTATCACAAAGATTATATCCTAGGACCAGGCTGAATTTATAACCAAGTTCTATTTTTGGTTTAACATAAGGCAAACTATAAAACTAATTACATTAATAACAAAATCAACACAAATCACATTAGATCAATAGATGCAGAAATTATTTTTGTACTATAATAATCTTTCAGTGACACAGAGCTTTAAGATTTAGAATGTTTTAAAAATTCTGTTTCATTGATCTTCACAACAACTCTAGGAAGCAGGCACTACTATTATCTTCATTTTACAGTGACTTGCCCAGGGTCACAGAGCTAGTAAATATCTGAGGCCTGATTTGAATTCAGGAAGGTGAAGATTCCTGACTCTAAATTCAGCTCTCTATAAAATGATCACTTTTAGCAGATGATATGATGGTGTCCTTAGAAAATCCTAAAAGGTCAATTAAAATCAGATGCAACAATGAATTGCTTCAGGAAATTTGCAGGATGCAAAAGAAACTGACATAAACCATCAGCATTTCTGTTACTTACCTGCCCCTTTTTTTCTCTGTCCCCCCAGAAAACCCAGAAAGAAGAGATAAAAAAATAACTTTTTAAACTGCTACAGAAATTATAAAATACTTGGAAGATTCTCTTCCAAGAGAAACATAAGAGTTATATAAATACAACAGTATACGCAACTATTTCTGTTTGTAGAAATAAGAAATTGAGAAAACATATTAATTGCTCTTCAGCATGACAAGTCAGTGTCAAAAAGTATAGTACCTAAATTAATTGACTTACTCAATGCCAAGCCAACTAAACTACCAAAAATTACTTCAAAGAATTAGCAAAAAATAAAATAAAATTTATATGAAGGGTTAAGAATCTCAAGAGAAACAATGAAAAGAATAGAAAGGAAGGGACCTAGGAATTCCAGATTTCAAACTCTACTACTAATTAGAAATTCTCAGAACAATTTGATATTAGCTAAATCAATCAATGGAACAAATTAGGTACTCAATACACAGACAAATCTATGCAGTACCTGTAACTGAACAAATATAAAGGCTCCTGCTTCTGGGATAAGGTCTCACAATTTGACACAAACTTCTCGGGAAAATGGACAGAAAACTGATTGAGACCAGCATCTCATACCTTATACAAAGATGAGTTCCAAGTGGATATTAAGCAAATTATAAATGATCACATCATAAGTAATTTAGGAAAACATGGAAATCATTACCTATCAGATCTATGGAGAGGAGGAAATCTCATAACCAAACAAAGGATAGAGAGCATCGCAGATGAAAAAATAGAGATTTTTGTCTTGACTTCATGAAATTAAAAAAACGTTTTTGAATAAAGAAATTCAAGTGAATCAAGATTAAAAGGGGGAAAATTAATGATTAAGAATCAATACAATGACTATTCATAATTCCACAGGATCAATAAAGACACACGCTAACCAGGACAGGGAAGTAACAGACTTGGGGTCTCTGATATACAGAACTGAAGAGGGAATTTAGCTTGCTTTACCCTGCATATTTCTTACAAGGAATTTGTTTTGTTTCTTTTTTTTCTTTCCTTTTGTTTTTAATGAGGTGAGGAGGGAAAAAATAGAATCCTGTTAATTTTTTAAAACCTAAAAATAGAGAGGTGAGGTGCTAGAGGTTTCAAATGTGGCAGGCACTTTCAAATGAGATCACTGGATTATTAGTTTTACTGAATTTTCTACTTTGTTATATGGCCTCTCATAGAATAGGGGTCATCTATGAATGTTTGTTGTAACGTAAAAATGAAACGTATCAATAAAACTTCCTTTAAAAAGGAAGGGGAAAAACGTTCCATAAAACTAACCAACATATCAAAAACATCTGGCATTACATGCAATATTCTATACCCAAAATCCCCCTTCTGCCAAGAATGGGATTGGTGGGGGGAGTTAGAGGAAGGGCAGTAAAGCTCTCTCTCTTCTTTCTGTCCAAGTTTGGTTTTTACACCTTTTCTTATTTTGCTAATTTCAATTTTGCTAATTTCAGTTATGATTGTTTCTTTGTAGCCTTTTCTTTCTTGGTTCTCATGACATTGTTCTTTCTGGCTCTGCTCCTATTTCTCTGACCTTTCCCTCTCTTTCCTTTGCAGTTCTTTATTCACAGAACACCCAATAACCATGGCAGTCCCTCAAGGTTCTCTCCTAGGCCTGCTTCTTTCCCCCTTCTATATTATATCACCTGCTAATCTCACCAGCTCCCATTAACATCTCTCAGCAGAAGACCATTTGTTCAGCCCTAGCCTTTCTTGCCCTCTAGTCTTGCATCTCCGGCTGTTTATTAGGCATCTCAAATTGGATACCTTAAACGTGCCATGTCCAAACGTGAACTATCTTTCACCTATCTTTCCCATCTTCACAATAACTGTCATGGCTACCACTATCCTCCCGGTCACTCAATTCCTTACTCTCACACCCTATAAATAATCGACAGTCAAGTTTTTTTAATTTTTACCTTTGCAGCCTCTCTTGTCTATGGCCTTCTTCTCTCCTCTGACAGTATAACCACTCCAGGTGAACCCTCATCACCTTATGCCTAGACTACTGCAATAGCTACTGGTTGGTCTGTTTGATTCAAATCTCCTGGTCCATCTTCCACTTAGCTGTCAAAATGACCTTCTAAGCTCAGATCTGAGGTCAGCCCCCTAGTCAATGAACCCCAGTAGCTCCAAGATAAAATATAAAATCTTCTATTTGACATTTCACCTGCCCCTTCCCATCTTTCCAGTCTTCTTATGCCTTATGCCCATCTATATACCTTGAGATTCAGTGATATGGCTTCCTTGCTGTTCCTCAAGACACTCCATCTCTAGACTTTGGGCATTTTCATTGGCTCTCTCCACCTGTGGAAGATTCTCTTCATTTCTGTATCCTAGATTCCCTGGCTTCCTCCAAATCCCAACTAAATTCCCATCTTCTCCAAGAAGATTTTCATGATGCCCTTTCATTCCACTGCCTGCCCTCCACGGATTACCTCTAATTTATCTTGTATATTTCTGCATATAGTTGTCTGCATGTTGTCTCACCAATTAGAGTGTGAGTACCTTGATAACAGGTATTGACTTTTACCTTTCTTTGTATTCCCAGAACTTAGCCCAATTCCTGGAACATGGTAGGTGCTTGATTTGACTTGGTGGATCTTTCTCATTGTGATGTTGCTTGATTTTTCTTACTTCACTCTACATTAGGTCATATGGATCTTTCCATATTTCTCTGTATTTTTGACATTCATCATTTTATAGCATTATAATATTCCATTCTAATCCTGAAGGTATCACTCTTTTGTCAGCCATGCTACAATTAATGGGCATGCATTTTGTTATCAGTTCTTCATTAACATTTAAAGTTGCTACTCTAAATATTCTGATATATTTTTTTGCCATCAACCTCCTTGGGGTATATGCTTAGTAGTGGAAACTTTATGCCGAAAGATATGAGTACTTTAGTCACTTTCTTTGCATAATTCCAAATTGTTTTCCAGAATCATCAGATCAGTTCAGAATTCCACCAAAAATGTATTAGTGTGCTAGTTTTATGCAATTACTCTAACATTGACTATTCCCATTCTTTGTCATATTTATCAAGTTGCTGAGTCAGATGAAATATTTTGATTTTTCATTCATTCAGTAAACATTCATAAACACCTACCATGTCAGGCATTGTGCTGCTAGGGGTACAAGAAGAGGCAAAAAACATTCCTTGTATTTAAAGGGTTTACAATTTAATGGGGAAGACAACATACAAACAAATATACATGAAGTAAGCTCTATCCAGGATAATAAATAGAAAATAATTAAAAGAGGTAAGGAACTGGAATTAAGAGGGGTCAGGGAAGACTTCCAGTAGAAGGCGAGATTTTAGTCAGAACTTAAAGACAGCCAGGGCAGTCAGTAGTTGAAACAAAGAAGGGAGATTGTTCCGAGTATGAGCGAAAACCAGAGACAAAGCCTGGAGCTGAAGGATGGAGTGTCTTGTTTGCAGAGCAACCAGGAGGCCAGTGTCACTGGATTGAAGAGTACAAGTCAGGGATTAGGTATTCTTTCATATGGTTGTTGATAGCTTGCACTATTTTTCAGAAAGGTGTGTTTAATTCCTTTGACCATTTATCTATTGAGAAATAGCTTTTAGTTTATGTGCACTTGTGATATATACATATATGAACAGGTACATAATATTAAACTCTTACGAGAGGAATTTGATACAAAGGTTCCTTTTCTATACTCAGCCACTTCTTTTCTCATTTTTCCAGTACAAATTTGACTCATATAAAAGCTTTTTATCTATTAACCTTTTACAATTGGCTTATGTTTTGTTTGACTAATAATTTACCCTATGAAAAGCATATAATCTGCTTTTCTTTTAATTGTTTTATCATTAATATTCAGGGAATGTATCCACTTTGACTTTATTATGAAATATAGTTTAAGATGTTGTTCTAAAACTAATTTCTGCCATATTGCTTTCAAGCCTTTCCAGAAATTCTTGTTAAAGATAAAAATGTTTCTTAAAAAATTTATGTTTTGGGTTTTATGGAGCAAATATGATACCAAGGTCAATAATTTCTGATTCTTTCTTGTCTAGACTGTTTCATTGATTTACTACTCCATTTTTTTTAAACCAGCACTAAATGGTTTTGATGATTCCTCCTTTATAATATACTTTGATGTCTGACAGAGCTTATTTCCATTCATCTCTTTTTTATTATGTTTTTCTTTATTATTAATTTATTTTGAACTTAAATACTAACAAATACAAAATAAGAAAAGAAAAAAAGTCATTGTCACACTACAGCAGAATGTAAGAGAGGATTCAAAATCAACAGCAATACATTTCCATTTCAAGAAAGACTATATAATAAATACTTCACATTACATTCAGAGCTCTCCATCTTTTCTGTGCTTCCTTACGAGTTCCTTTTGTTCTCTGCTGTGCAATTTTTACTTTGTTCCTTTTTGCTCCCTTTCTTCTCCTCTTCCTCAAGACTATCATTAAGCACACACACATATACATATATGTACCTAGATACACACACATACAGACTCTTTCTGTATGTGTGCATTTATTATGTGTGTATTTAGGTCTATGTGTACTTGTCCATGTGTGTACATATATACACATATGTACATAAAACATGTACATACACATACTTATATACACATACATATACTTAGATACTTATAATTATACTCATACAAAGGCATATATAGTCACATGAATCTATGTAAGACTCTTCTCTTTCTCTTAGTGTGGATAACATCTTCCTTCATAGGTTCAAGTCTTTCCATATTTTTCTAAGTCCACCAACTCATCCTTTCCTATACCACAGCAATATTCCAACCTTATGTTGTCTAGTTATTTTAAATACTCTTAATATGGCTGATATATAGTGTGGTTTTCCTATTTTTCTCTTTTGATTAGATCTATTTTAGCTTTTACTTTTTCTGACATCATAATTACTACCCCTGCTTTTTCTCCTTAATAAATTCTTCTCTTGATCTTTATTTTATTTTTCTGTGTCTCTTAATTCCTATCTTTCCTGACTCCGCTGCTTTACTTCTACCCAATACCTTGACTTCCTATTACTTAACCTACAACCCCCACCCCCCATGGATCCCTCCCTTGTCCTCTCCGTCCACTCTTTCCCCTTATCCTCATGTTTTTATCTGAATTTAGAAGACTTTTATGGTCTTCCAAATATGTATACTATTTCCTCTTTATTCCATTCCAATTAATCTAGACAACCCTCTGTACCCACCCCTTTATCCTATTCCCTAACCCTCTTATTTCTTTGTCAACTTATTATATATTGTCCTTTTCACGCGTATCTGATGTGCATAGGGTTCCCTCTAAAAATCCCTCCCTTATACCCTCCCTATCTCCTTAGCCTTTTATTCCTTTCTGAATTCACAAGATTTTTATACCCTTCTAGATACATGCACTGTTCCCTCTTTAACCCATTCCCAAGGAAAGTAAGGTTCCAGAACTACCAACCTCCTCCCCCATTCCTCTCATACTTAATTTGTAAAAAGATAATCACTCTTTTCAACTTTTCCTAAATAGCTTTACTTTTTAAAATCATATCATACACAGGTTATACCCCAATTTTTTTCTTTTTCTAGCTACCCAATTACTAATAGCAACCTTAGACATACATTTTACATTCCCTCCTATAGAAAGTAAAGTCTGTCCTTATTGGGTCCTTTGTAATTAGTTTTTAATGCGTACCTTGTATTTCTCTTGGATCTTGTATGTTAAATATCCTATTAAGTTCAATTCTTTTCTTCAGCAAAATCCTGAAAGTCTGGCCAATCCCTGAATATTCTTTTTCTTTCTTCAAGATTATACTTAATTTGACTGGGTATGATATTTTCAGCTGGAACCTCAGTTCTTTTGCTTCTCAATATATAGTGTTTCAAGACCTGTGGTCTTTTAGTGTTACTGCTGTTAAGTCTTGTGTGTTTCTAATTGTATCTTCCCTCTATTTTTTTTCTTGTAGCTCATAATATCATCTCCTTGAGCTGGGGGTTTTGGAATTTGCTTATGATATTCCTTTAGGTTTTCCTCATAGGATCTCTTTCGAGTGATGATCAGTGGTTTTTTTTCTATTTCTACTTTCCCCTCTTGTTCTAACACTTAAGGACAATTTTCTTTAATTTTTTTCTTGTATTATTGTACCAAGAGTCTTCTTTTTTTAGTTGTAACTTTCAGGTAGTCTGATTAATCTTATGTTTTTTTCTTCTTGATCTGTTCTCCAGATCAGTTGTTTTTCATATGAGATGTTTCACATTTTCTTCTATTTTTTCATGCTTTATATTTTATCCTTTCTTGGTCTCATCACTTCTCTGGCTTCCCCTTGCCCAATTCTAATTTTCAAGGAGTTTGTTTTATTCCTTAAGATTCTGAGTCACCTTTTCCAGTTTGTTAACTTTCTTTTCATAATTCTGTTTTTTCTCTCATTTGATTTTCAACGTCTTTTTAAAGTTTTTCTATGAATTCTTTTTGGGCAGGTGACCATTTGATGTTACTCTGTGAGGTAGGACAGGCTTTTGTTGCTTCAGTTGCTTCAGTATACTTTCCTGAGGACAAGCCCTGATCTTCCCTATTCCATAGTAACTTTCTATGGTTGAGTTCTTTTTCCTTTGCCTGACCATTTAAAAAAATATATTATTGTAGTCACTTCTAAACCCCATAGGGATGGTGCCTCCGGTCTCACTCATATCCTCCTTCAATTCTCCCCTCTGACTTGGAACTGAAACCAGGAACTCTGCCCTCCTATAGGGGCCCACAGCCAGCAGCATCCCTGCTGCACTGCTTCTGCACTAAGCAAATGTGTACTGGTTCCTTATTGCCCAGGGTCACGATTCAGCTGTACAGCTCAGCTGGATCTGGTGTTCGTTATCAGTAATTGTTCCCTCAATCTTTCCCCATTCAGACTACTAACTCCCCACACTGTCTGGGAAGTGAAAATTCCTGTGGCTCAGACTGAGACTCCCTCCCAACTCACCTTGTCCTAGGGCTCACGACTTACTGTTTCAGCGGAACTAGCCTGGAAGTGTTTACACTTCATAGAGACCAAAAGGAGTTCTGGGATTTTCTTCAGATTTTCTCCGGTTGTTCCAGGAGGACCACTGTTCTGACCCAACACTTGTTTATTTTTACTGCTCTACTCACCCTGACATGCTATTTTGTCTTGTTTGTGGGAGGAATCTGGTGATTTTGTAATTTTCTGATGTACTCCACCATCTTCCCAGAATCCTCTCCATTATTTATCTTGATAAACTAAACCTTTGTTTCTTTTTCATTAAAAGAACAACCTAATGATTCTGCGTAGCTGTGTAATGTATCCCTTTGTTAGTTTGAGTGGGGTGGCACCAAATCTATAATCAATTTTGGAAGTATTGTCAATTCCATTTTGTTCAACAATTTTATTGATGACTCAGTGAAGACATATTTACGCTACTTAACAACTTTATGGATGCCATGAAATTAGGAAGGAGAGCTAGTATACTAAATGACAGATCAGGGATCCAAAAATATCCCAAGAGTCTAGAACAATGGTAGACTCAAACAGATCAGATTTAATGCCACAGATATAATGATGATACTCATGATAGTTGGCATTTGAATAGGGCCTTAAGCTTTTTATAAAGCATTTTAGATACATTATCTAAAATATACACTATATTTTTGTTCTTTACAATAAACCTGGGAGCTAAGTGCCAGTATTATACTTCTTTTATAGATAAGGAAACAAGTTAAGAGAGGTTAAGTGATTTCCCCACAATCACAAAGGTATAGTAAATGCCTAAAGTGATATTCAAACTAAACTCTTGTGCTTGATTCATTCTACCATACAGGAGAAGATGTTGTTCCTGAGAAAACAGTTTGAATGGAAAAAAAAAAGCTAGGGGAAAACCATAGCGTACGTAACCTAAGGACATGGCTTCACCTACTTGGCTATTTTTGTTCTTTGTATATTGACATGTTTTTGTTTGTTGATAGTTGTGAAGTTCATCATAAAATAAAAATTAAAAACAATAAAGAGACTTGGAGAATCTTTTTGTTGTGCTTGTTGAGTCATTTCCATTGTGTCAAATTTGTGAGTGGCAATGTTCACACTACACAGATTTATAACCTTGATATTTTGCTGAATTTGAGGCCTTGGGGTTGATAAATATTTGTTGAGTTAAATTTGTTTAAATAAATCCATGTGAATTCCCCCCACTGGTATGGATTGGAATGCTGTTTGCCCATGTCCTTCCATATATTTTCTAGAGGGAATCTAGTCAACAATCTACAGGTCTTCTTTTAATATTTTATGGGAACTAATGGAACACTGTCCATTGCATGTGTTTATCTTACTACCATGACATGACTAACTCACTTCATTTTGTGGCATGTGTCTTTAATGATAGAAAAATGGCATAGAATAGAGAAGAGGTATTGGTTATGGGGTCAGAGGAACTGGGTTCAAACTTCACCTCTGATGCTTACAACTTTGTAACCTTGGATAACTTACGGCTGCCCTCTACCTCAGTTTCCTCGTCCATAAAATAAAGGGCTGGAACAAATGACCTGCAATGTGCTTTCTAGCTCTAGATCTCTGAACCTATGTCTATCACTAGGCTTCAGCTTCTTTATTTGTAAAATAAGGTAAGTGAACTAGATGGTCTCAACCGTCCCTTCCAACTTCAGCCCTTATCCTTAAATCACTTCTCCAAGGCTCATGATGACCTCACCATGGATTTGCTACAACCTTCCAAACATCTTTCCATTGTTTTCTGGGTAACATGAAATGTTGGTGCTTCTGAAATCATGTAATCCTGATATTTCATGATATACAATAACATCAGAAAAGATTGGGGTTCAGGAGCTGTCACCTTAATTGCTAAAGTGATTTTCCCAAAGCATAGTCTACCAATGTCATTCCTTTAGCGAATAAACTCCAGAGGGTCCCTATTGACCAAACATAAACTGTGGTTTAACTTTTAAAATCCTTCAGCACCTGGCCCCTTCCTTCCTTTATGGTCTTATTACAATTTCCTTTCCTCTACTCTCTCTACAATCCAGGGACACCAGCCTGTCTGCATTTGCTCACATAACAAACCTCCCAACTTCATGGTTTCTATTGGCTGCCTGCCTCGCCTGTAATGCCCTCCCTCCTCTCCATTACCTATTGAATCCCATTTGAAGGTTCAATTTACATCCTATTTTATAAAAGCAACCTTTCCCATTCTCCCAGGTTCTAGTGTCTTCCTTTCTCTGTAATATTACGTTTCTTCTTTACTGGATATCACTATGGATACATAGTTATTTCCATGTTGTCCAGTCCATTAGAAAATAAGCTCCTTGAGGGCAGGGCAAATGTTTTCCTTTATTTGCACCCAGCACTTAGCACAATGCTGTCACATGTTCAATCTTTCAGTCATCTTTGACTCTTCATGACCCCACTGGGGCTTTTCTTGGCAAAGATACTGGAAGGGTTTGCCATTTCTTCTTCATCTCCTTTTATAGATGAAGAAACTGAAGCAGACAGGGTTCAGTGACTTGCCCAGGGTCACATAGCCCATAAGTGTCTGAGACCACATTTGAACTCAGGAAGATGAGTCTTCCTCCCCCTAGCGTGGCACTTTATCTACTGCATTGCCTAGCTGTCCATCTGGCACACAGTAAGTATTTAGTAAATACTTGTTGACTGACCAACTGCTACCATATACAACATTTTGTTCCTGTAGTCCTACAATTCTCTACCAAATGGAATTATGTGTGTTTTATTACTGGCTTTCCAAGATCAGTACTGGTTATAATTATTCAGAGGTTGGCTTCCTTTTAACCTTCTTTTCACTTATTTTTTTGATCATTTTTCACATGGTGCTCAGACTGTGCTTATTTCAATCTGTATCAGTTCATATAGCTCTTTCAGTGTTTCTCAGAATGTGTTGTCTTCTTCGGCAAGCACATACCTTCCTGTTTGATACCTCACTTGTAATTACTATTCAAAGGGTCATTGAACAAAGTCATATCTGTGGCTAGCATTATCAGGATAGCTTATCTGATTTTAATATATCCAAAAGAGATGGCTTATTTTTAAACAAAAATTAATCTCATTTTCTAGAATATAAATGCAAATCACATCAGGAATAAAGATATCAGGCCACAGGGGCCTAGGCAAAAATCAAGCTGAGAAAAGATAACTCAAATATGCTTCTACCTCAAAGGTAAATAGAAGATGAGGTTTTTTTTTTAAGTCAGAGGAAGCTCTTAAAGAATTCTCTATAATCTATATTCACTGGACAATTCCAGAAAAGGGATTTTTGAAAACTTTTGCAATTTCTTAGTATCTACCTGCCAAAAATGCCTATGACTCATACCAGTTGATATATTTCATAGGAATTTTTTATATAAGCTAACAACTACAGGTCCTTGATCATCATTCACTGATGCTATACAAAAACCTACGATTCCAGATTGGAGAAATTTAATTCCTGCCAATATATGGAGGATTCATAATCTCTTTTACTGTGCCTGGGAGATCCCTCACCATCACCTGAAAGCAATGTCTACAAGTCTGTATATGAATCCAAGGACCAGAAATCTAGAGCTGGGAAGCACCTTAGGGACCATCTGTTCCATATTTGTTATTCAACAGGTGAGGAAAGAGAGGCCTGAGGAGGCTAAGAAACTCACTCATGGTCCTAAAGGGATTTAAACTCAGATCCTCTGATTTCAGAACCTCAGCGTTTTTTTTCTTACTGCATCACAGCAAAGTCAAGTGAGGTGTCCATGGTTACTCAGCTTCCATGAGGGTGAGAGGTGAGATTTGAACCCAGGTAATCCTGATTTCATTTCAAGCCCTCTACTATGCCAAGCTGTTTTTCTAATTGATGTTTATCACTCAGTTGTTTTGTGGTTTATATTTCAAATTACTGCTTCCCTGATAAATAGCTTGGGGTTTGATACTGCTTTACAAAGGGATTTGTCTCCAAAAAAAATGCAATTTCAATGAGGGAGATTTAAGTACCTTGTGAATGAGAAGGCGATATTACTGTTGTAATTATACCATATTTAAATTTTCCCTAATTCTTCTATGTCTTTTTACTCAGTGATCTGACATCCCCACTCCCACAACCCCAATCATCAGGTCTCACATTGTATGTCTCCAGTGGTACTACAGTTCCATAGAGGATAAAAGCCACTGGGATTTGAGTCCACAACAGCTCCCTATCCTAAAATTCAGGATCAAGTGATATAATATTTATAAAGCACTTAGCACAGTGCATGGCACATAGTAAGCACTTAATAAATGTTTAACCTACACAAGGGTCCCCCATGCCATCAACATCTAGCTTTCACTGAAGCCAGAACCAGACACAATCTCCATGACAATGTTTAGGAAGTATTTATATATCATATGTTATATCCTATAAATTTATATTCGTGAATTCAGGGTTCTGCATTTATGGACGAACCAAAAAAATATACCCACAAAGCAGACAGAATCCAATTTAATTTGGGGAATGACATGCCTTTGATACTGGCTACGTATTTGGTTCTATTTCTTGGGGACACATTTATCTAGTATTTGAATGGACTCTATGGTTAGCAATCTTCCTCCCCTCCACCAAACCTTCAGCCAGTTCCTTTGAAATAGCAACCAAATAGTCCTTTTCTGGATGCTGCAATCGTGTTCTGTGGATATACCAATGTACCCATTTTCTCCACAGTGGGTCCTATATATTAGCCTTGATATTAGTCAGTGTGCCATCTCAAAAATCACGGTTGGAGAGGTACTTAGCCACCATTTACAGACCGTTACTGTTGTAATTATACCATATACTGGCCCAAACCTAAAAAAGTCTGTCTTAAGGACTTCCAATGTATGGTAGGGGACTGTCCCACTACCCCAAGAGGCAGCCCACGCCACCTCTGGACTGACCGAATCATTACAACAGAATCAAATCTACCTCTTGGCACTCTACCGCCTTCCTACTGGTTCTCCCCTCTGTGACCAAGTAGGAAGTCTAGCTTTCTTCTCTATGACGGCCCCCCCACTATCTGAAGCCAGCTACCAGACTTCCCTTGTCCCGACACCTCACCCTGAATCTTCTTTTCTACAGACGAAACACTTCGGGCTCTTTCACCAGGTCCTCATAGACAGGGATCTCACAACCCTTCCCCCATTCTGGGTGAGAGACCCTCCAACTCATCAACATTCTTCCCAAACCGTGATACCGTGAATCAAACGTTTTGTTTTGTTTTTAGAAGGAGAGAAAGGGAAGGCTGCAATATCATTTGTATTCCCTTTCCAAGTCACTCTTCCTTCTTAGCCTAAAGCTAGTATATTTTTGGATAAATTAATTTTCCATCAGTCAACCAGGAAACATGTTTGGATAAGTCAAATCCCTCATCTCTTCCTCATGTAACTCTACAAAATATCCCCTAGAGTCACTTGTGATACCAACACATCAACATTCAGTTCTCTCTCCTTCCTACCCCTCCATCTGACATCTGGTCTTCTTGCTTTAAAAAAAGGACCATTGCCTTTTGGCAAACAGCTCCAAAGTATTAAGACGTCTGTCAGAGTAATTCCAAAAATTACTTGAAGGGTCTTGTTACAATGGGCAGAAATGGTTTCTGGTTCCTGGCTTTGTTTGTGATTTACGCAACTTACGCAAATTTTCATGGCCTCATAAACCTTTCATAGAATGGGAATGTGAACGCTGAATTATACCTTGCCCCCACCCAGCTGCCCCACAGGTTTGTAGTTTACTTTGCAAGAAGTTTCCTTCCAATGTCACTGAAGTTTTCTTAAAAAGTGACTTATTAAAAGTATTTCTGTCACCATCTTATGCACCTCCCCCCCAAAACCCTCAACATTTCCTGATGCACTAATTAAAAAGAGATTTAGATCCAGTGTGAGAATTCTGGTAGAATCCTGCTTAGCTCTCTTATCTATTGAAAGAGAAACTTAGTTTCACATCACTGGTGCTTTTAATTCATCTTAATGCTACGGATTTATTTCTTATGCAAGATTATTCATTTTTTTTGTCACTCCAGAATAGAAGAAAATCACATGTTCTTCATCAAAGAATTTCAAGAAGCCAAGCTTTCAACAAGCTGAAATTCTGAAAGCATGTTTCTAGTTTCATTCAGTGGGAAACTGAGAGATGGCCAAAATGGAGCAATAGTGGATGACTCAGAATGGCAGCCCTGACAGATTGGCAACACACTATTATAAAGTAAAAACAAAGGCTCTGTCAGGCCTTAGATCCACTCTAGTTATAAGGAAAGGTGGAATCCATCACCTACAGCCTGAATAGACTGTAGCATGAGTGCCAGAAGCCCAGAAGCACATGTTCGGACCTCTAGTCAAGGAGTTAGTTGTAATTATTTTGCCACTGGGAAAGTTGAGAGAGAGCTTCCATCAATAATCTGGATATTTGGAAAGAACCAGCCTTTGGGGGTAGTGTAAACAAAACATTAAGGATTGACTACACTTTTCCATGTTTCTTTGTTAGGACCCTTATGTGCAAGCACAAAATAGGAATCTAAGCAGGTAGTTCAAATGGAAATGAAGTAGAAACCCAGTTCATTTTAAAATTATTTTCCAAGTATCTCGTATCTCATGATTGACAGCATCTCACGGTATAAGCCATACTTCAAGAAAACAATCCTGGCAGAAGTGATAAGATGATTAACTGCTTCTGGACCAGAATGAATGAACTCTTGTTATTTGTAAAATACTGGTTCAGAGGATCATTGATGTATATCTGGAAGGGTTCTTAGGTATCATATAGTCCAATCTTACAATTTTGTAGATAAGATGAGTGATACTGAGAGAGGTGAAAGGAAGGGAAGGGAAATGCAAGAAGCATTTATTAAATACCTACCATGTGCCAGGCACTGTGCTAGCAATTTACAAATATTCTTTCATTTGATCCACATATCACCCTATTTTACAGTTGGAGGAACTGAGATATAGGTTAAATGAATTACCAGTGCTCACGTGAATGGAGTCCTGAGGTTAGATTGAATGCAGATGTTTCTGACTTCAGGCTTAGTGTTTTCTCTACTGCCCCACACAGCTGCCTCTAAGGTTAAATACCTGCTCAAAATGACACAGGTTGTGAATTATGTTGGCAGATCTAGGACTGGAAGCCTTACCCTCCACTCCAAACCATGTCCTTTACTGGATTAAGATAATGCAACCAGTTTCACACTAACATATCACCACTACTAAGCAAAGGAATCCAAGTTCACATCCCACCTCAGGACAGCAGGTCCTTCCTAATAGCTGATTAAATGTCTAGAACCATGCTTCAGAAAAATGTCTACTTTTCTCAAACCCCAGAAAATAGACTTTTTTTAAATAGAAAAATAGCATTGCCACTTTCTAGGCTCCCTCTTAATGAAATTTAAAAATTTGCAGCTACCCTAGAGTTTTCAATAACCCAGAACTCTCATTTTATCCAAATAGGTTATCTATAACATTTAACCATCAACAATTAATCTTATCCTATTACTTTGAGTGACTATTTCTCCCCAGTGACAACCTATGACATAGTTCACAATTAATTAAACCAAAGAAAATTTGAAACTAACTATATCCTGATTGGTAACCATCAGTGATCTACCATACAGGATAAGATCTATGTATACAATCAAATAAATTACTAACCAATTAAATCAATAACAAATGAAAAGTCTGTATGCATCACTGGAATCCATGTCAGGTCAAAACAGCTAAAGGAAGGCACTCGATGGGTTGAGTAGATCCTTTTGAAAGATTTGGCAGAGGAAAGCAACAAGATTTCTACAGGATGGCTAGGCACCCGTGGATTGCAGTTTGAATTATTATAGGAAGTGCACCATCGTGGAGATCACCAATCCATCCATATCTAGAAAGTCACTCTAGTATCTCATACCATTCAGGACAATTTTTATTTTAATCTGTAATCAAACGTTCCTTGTTCTTTTAGTGTTTCCTATTACTCATTCTAATCACTATATTAAATATTTTTCTCTGATTTTTCTTCCGCGCAATCATTTGTAAACCATTCTCACATTTCTGCCCTTAGTTGTCAAGTTAAGACATTGTATACATTTCTTTTCCATTTTTCTCATAAATCTGACCATCCAGCCCAGTAATCGGAGGGAACTGAAAATTGTCTTTTAAGACTGCAGATATGCCTGGAACTTCCTACCAAGCTCTGTAATTAAGCCACAAGATCATTGCTCCTCTGGTTTACAAGGTAATAATCTGATTCCCTTTTGTTAAACCATTTGGCCTTTGGCCTTGCAGTTTATTCACTTGGGAACTAGATTATAGCCTTGCAGAAGAGAGAAGCCATGGTATTATTGCAATTTGTTACCAGTTTAATTACCACTAAGTGATATGGGCCGACATCTTGGTTTAATATCTGCTCTCACATATCAGCTCCTCTACTTTGCCTAAACGACCTGTCTCATGTAAGATTTTTCCCTACCATTTCTTTACTCAGTCATCTTTGTGTTTTAAAGCATTTCAACCAAAGTGTTACATATTTGCAGTATTTCTCCCTTGGATTTGGGGTTTCAGCTTGAACTAGGGTTTTCATGAGTAGAAGGTAAGTATACTTTGCTTCATATAGGAAGAGAAATGGGTTTTCATTCATGTTGGGAACATCCAATATGAACTCAGTTCTTGCCTCTTTGCTGTATGAAGCCTTTTCTGATCCTGTATTGTTACCGTCTATGCCCCAAAACTGAATTCTATATGTACTGCATAGATTGCATGCCTATTTCCCAAGAGAACATAAATTTCATGAGAGTTGGGACTTTATATTTATCTCCTCCTCCATCCCAATTTCCTAGCACAGCACCGGACACATACAGCAGGTGCTTAATAGATGCTTGTTTGATCTGACAGATTGAAGATTTTCTAGTAAAATTTAAGCTTTTTTTCTGTCCTTATACACTCAGCATGTAGTAAGAGTGCTACAAATAATTGTTGCTTAATAAAGAATTCTTGTATCAGACTGGATACTCTATAAATCTAATGCAGTCAATAGAATAAAATGTAGTTTTCCAATATAACACTGAAGAAAATATTTTTCCTTCCTTCACTCAACATGCTTACATGATATAGTGGAAATTATAGAGCTTGGGAAGGTGACAGAACAGGGATCTGATTACATCTGTGCCTCTGACCAACTCAGTGAAACTGTAAGAGACTTGGCCTCTGAACTGGAAAAAATGAGATGATTGTGTTCACTCTGCCAGGATTCACAGGATTTGTCCTTAATGTGATTTTTTTGTATAAAGGAGAGCTCACCCACCCTTCACCCACACAGCATGTGTTGGGTTGTGTTTTGTTTCAATAGGGTTGATGGATGGGTCACTGGACCATCCACATGCCCCAACTTGATTCTCCCTGAGGGGAATGAATACATTTGTGAAACAGTTGGTCAATATAAGGTATACATAATATGTATACCTTAATATAAAAGTAGTCAGAGCGTTACCACACCCTAAGTGAGTCCTTGGATAGGCCTTGACCTAAAGGGCTCAAGGTCTTCCATTGCATCCTGGGCCATCTCCAGTCATTCTGATGAAGGTCACTGGATCCAAATTACTCAGGAGGAGAAGTGAGGCTGCTACCTGCACAGCCCTCCCTCACTCAAAACAAAGTCAAATGCAAGCCATGTCATCATTTCTCTGATGGCATGGTCTTCTTTGGCAACAAATGACGAACACACAAACAACAACATCTTAATATACATAACAGTCTCTATGTAAGATGGATATCCTGCCCATTAGCTTACCGTTATGTGCTCTAAACAGCTAAGGCAAGTGACAGAACATTCACAGACCTTTCTGATTTCAGCTTTAGCTTGAAACCAAATCCCCAGATATAGCCTCTTCTTTCAACAATAACAATATCCTTTTAATCCGTTTTTAGCTTGTAAGTTTTGGGTCCATTTAAATCACTTTTTCTAAAAAATTAGAGGTACTTTAATCCATTCTCGAATATAATTTCACTCCTCTGTCTATAAGAAAATTGCTACCCCCCACTTCATAATGCACTTTTACTGTCAGTTTTCTCTCTAAAGTGCTTGATGATGCCACCTGTGAAGGACAGTATAGATGAATTGTAGTTACTATATAATTTCCAAGAAAGGCACTGCCTGGAATATCTTTCTCATTAAACAGGAATTGGGTGTTTGTATTTTATTAAAGGTGAATTTTATTTTCAAACCTGCTCATTGTTTAATGCCTCATTAGTGTACCGAAAGCACCAGAACGATTAAATACGACCAACTTAAAATATTCATAAAAATGTTGTTCCTTGTCTAATCCATTCATTTTGTGCCCATTACTGAAACATAATGTGATGAATTTTGTGGGAGATGCAAAAGCACACAGCATGGGAAGATTACATTCTGTTTGGAGAACCGAGGCGAATGCCTGAACCAAGTCGTGTTAGTGTAAGATCACAGGTAGGCTGAGTTCCAAAGGAGAGACAGAGACAGTACACTCTACAAGAGTCTGGAAAAAGGAGTCACATGGTTGGATGATGTTGTTATCTGGGCACTTTAGAGGGTAGAGGAACATTCATTTGATTACTCAAGCAAGCCTTGTTAAAGTATCTACTATATGCTGGCTAGCTAATGCAGTAAATAGAGCACTGGAAGTAGAGTCAGGAAGATCTGAGTTTGAATTTCTCAGGCACGTCTTCTTCTGTGAAAGTGGACACGTTCCCTAACCTTTCGCAGCCTGACTTGCCTTATGTGGATATGGTTATAATAAGAGAGCCTCCTTCCCAAAGCTGTTCTGAGACTCAAATAAGGTCAGATCCGGGAAGCGGATTAGGAAATCTTAAAGCTTTACAGAAATGTGGTTTTCTTTTTTGTCTGCTTATTACCCTCCTTCTGGTTTCATCCATCAATGTTCTTGGGATAATCTTGATGACATGAATTGACTTCCAAATTTTCTACAGGCTCATTTCCCTCTTTAGTTCAGGTCAGTCATGTCCTTCTCTTCATAACTGCATTTGGGGTTTTTTTTGGCAAAGATATCGCAATGGTTTGCCATTTCCTTCTATAGCTCATTTGACAGATGAGGAAACTGAGGCAAACAGGGTCACATAAATATATACATATCTACAGCAACAGCAGTAGTTGTAGTAGTGGTCACAGTGGTGATAGTAGTAGTAGTCATTGTCAAAATTGTAGTAGCAGACAAAAATAAAATAGGCTTTGCCTTCAGGTAGGTTACATTTACATCAGAGGAAGCATACATACACTTACATAAGCATATGCATAATACATACAAGGTAACATGGTTGGGGCTGGGGGAGACACAAGCAGCTAGAAGAAGCTTCTGATGTAAGGTGGCACCTGAGATGTAGCATGAAAGAACCTATGGATTCTGTGAGTCCCAAGTGAGGAGGGCGTGACTTCCAGATATGGGAAACATCCATGAGTGAAAACTCATGGAGAAAGCAGATAGAATATCAAGTATGAGTTACAGTAGGAAGGGCAGTTTGACTGAATCATTGAATGTTTCAATTTAGAGTAGGAAAGGATGTTTGGGGCTGGGTAATGCCAAACAGAAGTTTATTATTGACCCTAAACATGCTATCGGGCCACTGCAGTTTTCTGCAGAGAACAGTTCTAGAAATATAAGTCTGAAAGATGAGTAGGTTTTGGGGAAAATAATAATGGGCTATATCCTGGAGCTGTTCAGTGTGAAATGCCTACAGGTCATCCAGTTCCAAATATTCAATAGACAGTTGATGATTTGGGACTAAACTGGAGGTGATTAGAGCAAGACTGGAGGAGTAGATGGAGGACTTGAGCTCAGGAGAGAGAATAGGGCTGGATAAATACGGTAGCTATGAGGGGGATCAGTATAGGCATAGTAATAAAACCCCGGCGAGCTTATGAGATTACCAAGTGATAAGGCATGGAGAAAGAAAGAAGACGGACCGAGAGAATGTTGGAAGCACCTACAGTTAGGGAGTGCGATATGGAGGATGGATGAGTCGGCAAAGGCGACAGATGAGAGCTTCTGAAGTATGGAAAGATGCCTTCCTAAGATTGTCTTGTGCTTATTTGTCTGTATGTAAGTCAAAACTACTGCCCCTTACTCCATCCCTTCCCCATCAAAAAAAAAAAAAGTGGGCACCATGAGGGCAGAGATTGTTCTACTTGTCTTTGCCTCCTCAGATCCTGAGCCATCCCAGAGTCTCCCCCAATCCCTCTTAATTCTGGTATTTTCATTCTCAATTATTTGCTAGGTGTCCTTTATGTAATGTGTTTGAAAATATTTGTTTTCATGATGTCTCCTTGTTAGATTGAGTCCTTCAAGGACTGTCTTTTCCTCTTTTTGTATCCCTAGCACTTAACACCATGCCTGGGAAGACCAGGTGCATAACCTTTAAGTCTGAGGTCCCAGGAGTATGAAAGCAATGGTGTCACCGTCATCAATAATGAAACTAGCTCAAATAGGGAAAAATCTATTCTGTCCCCTTTTTTGTCTGCTTATTACCCTCCTTCTAGTTTCATCTATCAATGTTCTTGGGATAATCTGGGTTAGTTGAATTGACTTCCAAGTTTTCTACAGACTCATTTCCCCCTTCAGTTCAGTCACGTCCGACTCTTCATGGCCCCATTTGGGGTTTTCCTGGCAAAGATACTGGAGTGGTTTGCCATTTTCTTCTCCAGCTCATTTTACAGATGAGGAAACTGAGACAAACAGGGTGAAGTGAATTGCCCAGGGTCACACAGCTAGGACATGTGTGAGGGTAGATTTGAACTCAGGATTTCCTGAGTCCAGGTCCAGCACTCCATCCACTGTGCCACATAGCGGCTAATAGTATTTCTCTGTACCACTCTTCTTGTTTGTTAAGTGATACTCAGCCTTCTCTGTCATTTGTTTATTTTTTAAATATGAATGGTCTTTGGCCATCATTTCTCTCCATTTAGCAAGAAATTCGAGGTAATTTCTGGGATTTTCTGGCCTTCCCATTATAGTGATTGCTATTTATTAATTAAAATTTGTAAGAAATCCTGATAATCAGGTTTAATGTTTTGCTATTTATCTTTTTCCAATTTTTTTGGCATCAATAGTTTATTTGAATATCAGATTGGAATTGGTATAAATGCATGCATCACATAGACACATGTAATCAGTTTATTTCTTCGTAAATTCTATGTTTGAGTTATTTGACTAAATAAAAGAGGAGCAAGAAAATCCTTTCCCCCAGTAGGGGTTGCATTAAAATAATCTCACATAGATAACTTGGCTCCTAGGACAGTATAGGCCTAGCTGTAATTTGTGTAGACAGAGACAGCACGCTGGATCTCTCTTCTTCATTCAGCTTTCTGGTTCACTCAGGTTAATAATCATAAAACTAATAAAAAAATGTACTTACCAAGCTGTCCTTGACTGAAAAAAAGCTTTTATAAGTAAAAACCCCTCTTGTTGAAATCTTTTTTTCGAGCCAAAAAATTCATCACAATAGGAAATAAATACACACAAAAATGATCAAGACACAATTAGTTTTCAGTAGTCCATTGGAAATATTTCACACATCCCAGCTACTCAATTAGGGTGGCTAGGTAGTGCCGTAGTGCACAGAGAGCCTGGTCTAGAGGAAGGAAGACTCATCTTCCTGAGTCCAAATCCAGCCTCAGACACGTACTAGCTATGTCACCTGGACAACTCATTAAATTCTGTTTGCCTTAGCTCCCCCATTTGTAAAATGAACTGGAGAAGGCAATGCCAAACCACTCCAGTATCTCTAACAAGAAAACTCCAATTGGGGTCACAAAGCATCAGACATAACTGAGTAAAAACAATAAGCTACTCAGCGATTGAAAGCTACGGCACACAGAAGATCTCACTGGGTTTACTGAGGATATTTGAGTCAGGAGGGCAAACCATTACTACAAAAGCTTTAACAACTCCAACACAGTTTCCCTCAAGGATAAGTTCCACCTACTCACCAACACTCAGTTACCCAAGCTCAGAGACCTCTGTTTGCCTCAGTGTCCTCATTTGTAAAACGGGGATAAAATAAAATAGGGTTGTTGTGAGGATAAAATGAGATTATATTGTTTAAAGCACTTTGAAAACCTTAAAGTGGCACATAAGTGTTAGCTAATAGCTACAGAAGACATCCACTAGTTGAAACCCTTGTCATCTCATGCGTAACCCATTGCAACAACCCCCTAATTGAGGGATTCATGCCTTTGGTCTCTCCCCTGCCCTCCTATCCTCTACTCAGCTGCTAAATTTATATTCTTAAAATAGAGATCTAAACAATGCTATCTCCCCCCAAAAAAACCTGTTTTAGTATCAATTTTTATATCGAAATATAAATCTTTCTACCTGACATTGAAAGTCCACCCCAATCTGAGAAACACTTCTCTTTATAGTCTTACTCGACATCATTTCCATATTTCCAGGTGCAGTCATACCGGCTCATTAGCTTTTTCCCCACTCACATCATTCTATTTCCTACCCTAATGTTCTTTTCTTTGTTTTTTTCCATCTTTACTTTTTCACATTTATTTTATTTTTAATTTATGGAATTAAATAACCATTTCTATAACACAATATAATAAAAAGATGATTGCACATGAAACTGAAAATCTATTATTTACATCTTGCTATTCCTTTGAAATACATAATAAAGTTATCATGTCAATTTCTTCTTTTCTTATCCCTGCCCCCAACCCCACTCCTATCCCACCACCCTATGTCCTCCCATGTCTGGAATGTAAACCCTCCTTGCCTCCACCTCCTAATATTCAAACCGTTCAAGCAACACACAGCTCATGTAAGGCTTTTCCTGTTCTCCCAGGAATTCGCAATCTCCTCTTTTGAAATTACTTTGTACATAGTTTGTATTTATTCAGTTGTGAACATGGAGTAAATTATTCCAAGAAAATGTAAACTTCTTCAGGATAGAGATTTTATTTATTTTTAAAGAAATGTTTTGATCCCTGGTGCCTGCTACAATCCTTTGGATATGGTAATCACTTAAAAAATTTTTTTAATTGAAATGAATTTATTCATTCATTGTACATATCTTGAGTGTCATTCTGTATTATAAGTGTTTCATAATGAATTATTGTACTATTTAAGGAGAACTTTAAATATCATAGTTTTTTAAAAAACCAATCTATAAGATGACAATTTTTTTTTATTAAAACAATCAAATTGAATCTAAAATATCATTTTTGTTGGCCAAAATTACAGTGAAATACCACTGTGCCAATTTACATAAGTATAGATGGAGACTGAAGAGCAACGTTTTTCAAAGCACAGAGAACCCTCAAAATGCAATCAATACAATTTCATGAACAAATAGAATATCTGGAAAACTTCACCATCCACAGAGTATCCCTTCCCTGAACTGGATTCAGACAGGTATTTCCTCGCACATAGTGGTGAATACTTTTGGCAAGCATATATATAGCTTTTTCCCAAGGTTGTTATGAGAGAATAGGGTTACCTCTGTTATTTTATTTTCCAATGAATCTTGTATAATCTTGGTTGTATAATCTTGGATAGGAGACACTCTAGTGTAAATAAGTCTGTAAGGTAGAATTTTATTCTACTTGGTTGAATGTTTTTCCCTCATAATGAAGAAATAATGAGAATGATGGCATTTTATGTTCTCTTTATCTGTCAGGCAATTGTGAGATTGTAAAAATATGGTCTATTGGTGAATATAATTTGTGTAAACCTCCTTATTCTCTAGTAATATCTTCAGTGAGGCTGCTATCACTTTGTGTATAGATGACTTACATAGAGATTTTGCATAGATGAGAAAATAGGAATATCAGTTCTTAGGTGGTGATGTTTTTTTCAGTCACCGTTGTTTGTTTTTAATAATGTCTGAGGTTTCTCCATGACTTAGTTTTCCCACCACCACCTACTTTAGATACTTTATAAGTTGATCCCTTGATGCCTTTGTGACTGTACCACATCCAGCATAGATCTTCTCTCTCTCTTTAGGTCATCCTTTATATATGCTTTTTCTATCTTGACTTTGGTATCATTTCTGCTCCCTCTGTAAGCATTTTATTGACCATGGTGTTATAATTCAAGTGGGATAGTTCCACTCTTCCTTATGGAGAAAACAGTTTGTAGTAATAATTTTTGCAATTTTTATACATTTCTCTTCTGTTCACAGTCCTCTGTTTTCATCCTTAAATACTCCTTGGAAAAAACTTTCTTAGGATGGGTACATTACCAAGCTAAATTTGGTCTGGTCTTCACCCTCCAATGAGTCTCTCTGTTTTGCGAGATGACACTGCTTGTCCGTCATCTTTGTCAGATTTTTACAGATGACTTTATAATAGGGTGCTCCTTTTGTTAGTTATTTCTCAGCGTTCAGCAAGCCAAATGCTTACTGGCGAAGACTAGATTATTTTGACTTCCTTGTATCAATTAATTGACAATGCTTTAACCACTGGACAAAACCGTTACAGTTGGTGCTAATATTGTTTTGGTTGTCCATTTCTCATTTTTAAAAATTCAATCATTTCTTTCAACAAGCTAAGGTCACATACTCTTAACTGTACAGGATATTTTTTATTACTAATATTCCTGCTTGCTTCCTATAAAATCTGATCTTCACTCTGATGATTCAATGGTCTGTCTGTGCACAAACATTTGACTCAGGAATAACTCAAACTCATGACAAAACTTTTTCTTCTCTGTTAAAATGAGTCAACTTTTTTTGTACCTGCTATATCCAGGAAAAAATAAATAGGAAAAGAGAGTCACATCTGTATTCATGTATGCTTTTACAGACATAGAAGAACAAGAGAGAATCATACTTTTCTTGGTTAAATTCACTGTCCCAACACTTTCCCTGTTTCAAGGCTTGGGATCTGGAGGTCAAGTCATAATCTGTATTTAAGCTTCCTTGAAATCTACATAGTTTGGAGATAATTTCTATTAAGCACCTGTTTCTGTGTCTCTTGAAATATAAATTATGCCCTTTGGTGAAGTCTTATTGAAGAAAAAAGACTAAGAAAGAAAAAGAAATCTTATAGAAAAAATAAAAATATTCATTTACATGGCCCTATAAAAACCAAGACAATTATATTGTTAATAGCAAATTTGGTGTTTTTGGAAAATGATAAAATATGAGTGATTTATCCATTCTAAAACAGGCATATGTTCAACTACAAATGTGTAGGAGGTCACAAAAAACAAACAAACAAACAAAACAACACTTTACAGTTTTCCCAGAAGTCCAGAGTCAAAAAGGTCACTTGTGGTAAAAGATCTTTTGGATTAGTCTTTTAAATCAATGCATGAATTAAAGACAATTTACATATAAATAGGCTAATATTCAGGCTTGGAAATTAAATGAATTTTTAAAAGATTTAAGTAACTGCAGAAAAGGTCAGTTAGGCATTAAGTATACATAATGTGATTTTTAAAAACTGCTTGTCTTGTTGGTTTATTAATACTTTGTATTCATTGACAATGCAGTCCAAAGTAACGCATGCATAATTGCTAATAAACCATAGTTGAAAGTAAGCTTCTGGAGCAAGGATACCAGGCTTCACCATTCACCACTCAGGAAGACAGGCCTGGCATCCTGGGCACGAAAGCAGTCAAAATTAACCTTTATGTCCGCATTACTACACGTTGGAATCAAATCTATCATAACACTTTGTAAACAAATACGGCATCTTTAAAGAGAAACTTTAAAGTTTCTCTACTCCCTATTGCTGCTACACAACTCTGAGGTGGTTTACTGAATTAGCCGAGAGTGATGACCACAATGATGTCCATGCTCTATCCCAAAGACATCCTGCAAATGACATAGATTTAGAGCCAAAAGAAGACTTCCTCATCATGTAGTCCAAACTCTTTACAGATGAGAACATGAAGGCCAAGGGATATTTATTGACCAAGATGATGTGGGAAATAAGTGGGAAAACTTGAATATGGAATCTGTCTTTTTATTCCCAGACCAATTATCTTCCTGTTATACTGTGCTGTCTCTCAATCACTTTTCACAGTCAGTTAGTAAGTGCTTTGACATTGTTGTTAATGATGAGTTGTTTTCAGTTGTGTCTGACTCTTCATGACACCATTTGGGATTTTCTTGGCAAAGACACTGGAGTGGTTTATATTTCCTTCTCTAATTCATTTTACAGATGAGGAAAGATCTTTCTTTATAATATAGTTATATAATATGTATTTATATAATAGAAATTATGTAATCGGAGAGAAGAAAGCCCTAACAAGGGGTGGGGAGGAAGACTGAGAAAGGTCCCTTGCACTATGAGTGTGAATGGCATGTACTTACCCATAAAATGGAAAATGATAAAATAATCGTTTAGAAAACAGAATCCAAGAACATGCCGATTACAAGAAACATAAAAATTTGCACAGAGATAAAATACAGGGTTTGAATAAAATTCATTATGCTTCAGTTAAATCAACTGGGTCTTAATGTAAGTCAAGGAAGATGGATGGCAGAGGTAAGGATGGAGATAATTCCAGGCAAGGACAAAAACCAGTGGAGAACATATAGCACAGTTATATTGAACTCTTGTCCCTCTTGCTCAATTGTCCAGTTGACAGCAGACTCACATTCTCAGGATGGATAGTTAGAATTAGAAATGTGGCAAAGAGTTCTACTCTATTTCTCTATTTTCTCCAGTGTGAGCAGAACTGAGAAATCTTTGTACTAAAACAGGAAATTCTCAAACAAGCCACCAGATGATTGGGAAAGGCCATATCACACAGTGGAAAGAGTTCTGAATTTGGAGTCATAGAATTTAATTGGGTTCAAATCCGAGCTCTGCCATTTATTACCTAATTGACTTTGGGCAAATCACTTGACCTCTCTGGTCCTTACTTTCCTCATCTGCAAAATGATGAAGTTGAAATAAATGGCCTCTGAGATCCTTTACATTTCTGAATATATGATCCTATTAGCCTATGACCTTTGAGGTCCCATCCTACTCTAAATTCATGACCCTATGAGCTTATGCCTTCCAAAGTTCCTTTCAGCTCTAAACCTATGATCCTAGGATTTGGAGCCAGTTAATCAGCCAGAGCTGAGGCACCTCTGTCAGAGAATATTTCCTGAGCACCTGCTATGTGGCCAGAATGCAGCAGATATAATGAAAGCATAAGACTCAGTCAGGAAGCTTCAAGTAGATTCTTAGATCTGACATTAACTTGGTGAAAGTGGGTACCTTATTTAAATATCTAGAAGGTCACCTATAAAATGGGCATAATAATGGTTATATCACCTCCTTAATAGACCCCCCCCTCAGGTAAAGTGCCTCCCATCAAACACCTACCACAGATAATTCCACTCTACAACTATGGGTCCCAACATCTGATACCCTCTATCTTCCTAACACTCAGAAACATGATAAAGGAAAGACATCATGTTCTGCCACATTTTTTAGCTTTTCAACGTTTTATGCTATAAATTACTCTATTTGTGGGGGTTTATGAATAAATATTCATGTACATGGATGTGCATATTATACATACACGTTCATGCACACGTACATACACATGATGCCAATTATAGCCAGGCTGTTGAAAGTCTCTCAAATCAAAAGGAACTCACAGTTCTAAATGCAGGCACACATACAGGGTAAAGATAGCACATTATACTTAAAAATAAACAGTAAGAATAAATTTTCAGCTACCATAGCCACATGCAATTAGACTTCAGTAGTTGATCCTGACCACCAGCAAGTAAGACAGAATGGTATAGTGGATAGAATGCTACACTTGCATTCAGAAAGGCCTGGGTTCAAATCCCTCTTCAAAAACTTACTACCTAACTGGGCAAATCACTTAACCTCTTTGTACTTCAGTTTCCTCATCTGCAAAGTTAGGAGGTTTGTACTGATGGCCTCTACAAACCTTTCTCTCTAAATCTATGACTATAGTTTAGCACAGTGCTTGGCACACAGAATTAGAGCCCACAAGGTGTATACAAGCTGACCTTAAAGACCCAGAGAAGAGTGGAGCATGGGGGATCAGGTAAACCTTTCTGAAACATCTCCATGCCCCCATGTTCATTGCCTGAGCTGTCTGCGGATATTTCTCCATGAGGACATCAAATCATGTCACTGTTCTGTTTCTCTCCATGACTCTCAGTTACCTCTTGTTTGTTCTTGGCCATCTTCTTTCCTCTTCAGTGTCTGACATTGGCCTCCCCAGCACCCATCTTCCCCAACAATCCCATTTAAATTGTGGTTGCTCCTCCTTAACCTCACTAATCGGTTTCCTCCTCCACACTGGAACTGTCTCTGTGATGTCACACCCCAATCTTCCCTAGTCTTACTTCCTGAAGCTACCACAGGAAAGACCCTTCCATCCCTTCTTGGCAGTGAAGTTTCTGTCTTAAAATTCTCTGCTCAGACCCAACCAAAAGAACACTTCTACCATTTAACTACATTGCTTCCTTTTAACTCTTTCTTTGGACTATAACAATTTCCACTGCAAATTAAAACCACACACTTGAACCTGATGAAAAATTCAAGAATTTGACTCTAAGGTAATGTGACTCATTTATCAAGGAAGCTTAGTCTCAGAAGCATTTGAGTATTTTATTTATTTCAATCTTCTCCTATGATACTCTGATGGACGTGTGATTCCATTGACTTGGACATTCTATCCATCAATGGAAACTGAACTCCCCTCAACTTCTCATTATCTAGGATGCTCACCCATGTTTTCCTGTGAGCTTATCACACAGGTTCTTCTTAACGTGTTGGGGATTTTCCTTTGGCTCTATGGGTATCTCAAACTATTACATGTATTATCCAACTTTTGTTTCACTTTCTCTTGCTAGGATTGGCACAAGTTCTTTTTTGCTCATTCATGACTTTTACACTACTTCTCGGTTGCAAGTTGTGATTGGTAACATGCTCTCCTCCATTCTGTGTCTTTTCATGTGATGTGTCATTTTAGTCCTTTCAAGACTATGGCCTTCTGTGATTAATCTTCAGCCCTACAGTTACTAGAACCACAGATTGGGAGGGATCTCCATCTAGTCTAACCCCACCACAACATTCCCAACAAATAGCTATGCAGTCATTGCTTGAATGCCTCCAGTGATGGGGAGCTCACTTCCTCTTGAAGTGGCCCACTCAACTGAAGGATAGCTTTAACCTTTACAAGATTCTTCCTGACATCAATCATTAATTTCAACTTCTACCCACTATTCTTAGTTGTACTCTCCGGAGTCTTACGGATTGCCTAATCCTTCCTGTGTGACAGTTCTTCAGAACTCTGAAGATAGCTACAATTCCTCCCCATTCTCCACACCTGAGTCTTCCCTTCTCTAAGAATCTCCAGCTTCCTTCAAGGCTCAGCTCAGCCGCTACCTTCTAGAGCTGCTTTGTTCTCATTCAAGATGACTTTGTATTCAGTCATATTTAATTATATAACTACATGTTGTCTTTGTTGGTTAGACTGCAAGGTCCTTGAAAGCGGGAATCACTTTACTTTTGTCTTTATAACCCCAATATCTATTAGTACGCCCTTAAAATGCTTACTTGTTTACTAACTGATAGACTGAACCTCCCTAGCTCCTGTAACCAGTTCTTAAAAGACTTGAGCTGAAGGCTCCTCATCAGCACTGGCTACCTTCCTCTATATTCACCTTAGCTGATCTGTGGAGCAGAAGGGCCAAAGGTGAAAGGTATTGCCTGAAGTAGAACTAGGGTCCAAAGATACCAAAGAGAGAGAGACAAGGGCCTGTGGTCAAGCACCAGGGGCTGGAAAAAAAGGGAAGTACAAAACAATTGAATTTGACACAGAATTCTTTCAATAAGTTCCATTCAAGACTCAAACATGCTTGACAAGTATTTCCATTCTAGAATGGCTCCAAATAGAAAACCAGTAGGATTCACCTTTCTTGGAATAACACTCTTCTGGGCTCCATAGATTTATTTGGAGATCTTTGCTACTGTAGGCATAGTTTGGGAGTTAGAAAGATAATAGCAAACAGCCATTTCACTCATGGAGCTTACATTCCACTGGGTGTGAGGGATCCAACGCAGTTATAAATAAATTGGAAAAATAAAAATTAATGTAATAATATGTAATTTAATCTAATGATAATGTAACAGTGTAATATGATAATCTAACAGCATATTTCTAATGAAAACAGGCAGATAAGGAAGAAATGATAGAAGTAGTGCCTGGTTATGTTTTTTTAAAGCAAGCTAGAGATTGTAAAAGTGAAGGAATGCACTCCAGAAAAGGAGACCATTTCTGCAAAGGCAAAGAAGTGGTAGATGAACTTGTATGTTTCAAGAACAGCTAGTGAGCCAGGGAGTTATTTTGTTTAGAAGTTATGCCAGACATCTCCTGGCATGATACTGGCAGACGGGGTTAGTCTATATGTATTTTTGTTTAATATTTCCCTTGATGCCAACATTCAGTGAGTCCTTGAATAAAATTGTCCCCATTGTCTGTCTATCTGTCTCAGGAGTAACATATTCTTCTGAAGACAGTACATGTAAGTCTGTATGTGTGGATGGGGAGAATGCCTTTTTTCAGAAGACCTATCAAAGCTGCACTATATTACTTAGAGACTTTTTTTAAAAAAAAGTCACTAATAAACCCAAAAGAATCTCATGTTCTCTATCTCCCCTTCCCAGTTGTGAAATCACAAAGACATAGTCCACTGTAGAAAAATTGCCTGCAAAAGCCTGTCTGTTCCCTCCTCACGTTAACTAGAATATCTACAACGTACGTAGAGACTGTCCCATAAAGATTTTATAGAGATGAGGAGTGTCACTCAGGCATTGTTGCTGTCTTCTCACTCACCTTTATTTTCATCTATTTCCAACCTTTTCAAATCTTCCCTTCTTTCCAATATCATAAAAACAAATCCCTGAGTGTCTTTAAAAATGTGTTTACTTCAGGATGGATTGCACTCTATCAGTCCCTCCCAGCTCCCATCCTTGTTTGAAAGCCTGACTTACTGAGGGCAACTCCCTCTCCTAGACCCAACCCAGAATAATTCCAATTGATCCCCTAAGTCTCTCTTCTGTCTTTTGCTTCCATTCCCTTGGCCAACACCCTGGTCTAGTAGTGAGCACGCATGAGAGGTTCGTTGATCTTGACATCATCTAGTCCAATCCCTTCATTTTACAGATGAGAACATGGAAGCTGAGAGAGGTTAAGTGACTTGTCCAAGGTCATACAAGCAGTAATTGGCAAAACTGGTATTCAATCAAAGCTTCTCTTACTCCAAAAGCAGAAGTCTCTCATATAAAGAAGGGGAGGGGAAATATCAATGTTAATGGAATATGGAGGAACATTTTTCTTGATGGTGCATTTCCCTAGACATTTTATATACACAGTTTTCTGTGAAAAATTCTTTCCTTCATCATTTTTTTTTGGAGGGCATGGGTGGGTGAGTCAAGGTGTCTGGACTTGTGACTACTGACTTGGGAAATGTCTATACTGTTAAAGATCAATAATTCACCCATAACTGATAGTTTTAGAGGGCCGCCTGAGGCCTTGAGACCCATCGTCCATGGATCACACCACCATGTTGTGTCAGAGACATAACCTGAACATGATATCTTCATGTTCTGGTCAGCTACAATGTCAAAGAACCTCTCAAGAGTTGGAGTTTTAAAATCAATGGTATTATCTGATATCTACAAGGTATGTATAGTGCTTCCCAACAGTTTAAGCACAAAATAAATGTGAGTTGCTGCTGCTATGATTTCTAATAACAATATGTAGGTTATTTCATTTTTTATAGACCTGAGAGTTGACATAATCATGACACAGGCACATTCTATATATTAAACACTGACTCTCAAAATGTCAGCATCTGTGACACTGTCTTCAAGCACTTTTTCAATAAGAAAAGAGATTCATTTTAAAAAATACATTTTACTGAAATGGAAGCTCTCTTGGGCTAAAAAATATCTGTAAAACACTAGAGCAGTTGAAATAGATGCACTAATCAATAGAGATTATTTTTGAATGGTTGGAACCAAGTAATACTTAATCAGTCAATTGATTAGCATCAGACAAATACTGAGACTGCATTCGACTCCATTCAGTAGGTAACTCCGTGCCAAGTGGATGCTAGACATGCAAAACTAAAATTAAAAAAGTCCCTGACCTCAAAGGGCTTACATTCTACCTTGGGAGGGCTAACAAGAAGAAAGTGACAAATGGGGAGAGTCTTATAGTAATTGTTCTAGACTAAGGAAGTCAAGGGAAGAATCTGACAAGGCTCTTCCAGTCTAGACAAGGGAAGAACCCGGGTGGTTGTGGGAATCCTCTCATCGATTTTTGCTGACTTTCCCGGCAAAGATGACAACGTATTTGTTTGCCAGATGCTAGATGGAGCCATGGGCTATTATCAGGAGGGGGTCCTCTGAATATTTTCCTAACAAATACCAGCTGCTTTATTCCAGCTCAGAGACATGATCACGCACATCTCCTATCAGATTCACCACAACGCTGTCAGAGACATCATAAATTAAAAGCTCCCAGGGCTCGTTATCAGCTCTTATTCTTAAAAGTAACACATTGTCCTGCCGAGACACAAAATATTAAATGAGCATTTAAAGAACTTGCAAAATAGCCACACAAAATGTGTTGCCTTGGGAAGAAAAAAAGAAATTCCCCAGAAAACTATTTAGAGTGCCCAGTGATTTGAAATGTTCTTCACAGTCAATTCTGCCATAGCATTTGTAAAAACAAACTCCTGTCCTGTCAGGAAAGCTTTCAAGGCTGCATCTCTTAAGAACAGTATGTCAGCTTATTAGTAAATTTAATACACTGCATTCAAAAGGATAGAGTCATCAGCATGAAATAAATAGGTCAAAAAATAAAACACCTCAGTTTGAGAAATTTAAAGCTTATTGCATTAGTCACTAGGATAATTCCAAAGTTCCAGCAATCTGCTGTAGAGATGCAGCTTAGAAGGAGACTTCCACCTTCTCTGTCTCTTTCCTAGACGTTACAATCCTCGAGATGGGTTCTCCAGAAGCAACATGGCATACCAGATCACCTGCCACTCTCAACTGGAAATCAGGAGATCTAGACACTCCCATCAACTGCCTAGGGAATCTTGTTGTCTAACTTAGACTTTGAGGGGGCTTCATTTTCCAGAGATAAATGTGGTTTTTCACCATGCCACTCACCTACTCAAAAAATTCCAGCAACCATTGTCTCTAGGGTCCAGTACAAATTGTTCAGTCAGAAATGTAAAGCCCCTTACAATCTGGCTCTGGCTTAACCTTTCCAGGATTCCAAGACATTATTACCGTTCCCAGAGTTTATACCTTAGCAGTGAAACTTGCCTACCAGCAGTTCTTCATACATGGCAATCCATTGCCCACCTCTGACCTTTGCACAATACATTCCTGTGAGAGAGCCCAAAACATACTCTATCCTCACCTAGAGAATCGAGAGTTCCCTTCAAAGTTCAGTTCAAGTACCACTTCCTACAGGAGGTTTCCCTTGGTATAGCAGGTAGTACCACCCCCAACCTGGAGATAAACTCTTAGTATAGTGTCTGGCCCATGGTAAATACTATATAAAAATGTTAGCTATCATTACTAGTTCAACATTTCATATATTTTTATGTACATATAGTGCATTGTTGCAATAGAATGGAAGCTCTTAAGGACTAGAACTATCTCATTTTTGTTCTGGTATTTCAAATACCTATCATAGCCCCTGGAACATAGTAGGTGCCACATAAATGCATGTGATTGGCTGAATGATTGATTCCTCACCCATAAAATGAAAGGAATGGTGTGGTGAGATGTATGCTCTATTGGGAGTCAGAGACTCAGGTCTAAATCCCAGCATTGGGAATCCCAGTTGTGTGACTTTGGATATGTCATTTACATTCTCCAGGCTTCAGGATTCTTTATATAGAAAATGAAGAGGGCAACTGTCTCTTCCATTTCACAGGATGAAAATTCATATGATGACCTAATATTTCAATTACCCTTTAATTCAAATATTCCATTTAAAGACCATGAATTGTGGTTTCAGGGTAAGGACACACTAATGGCCCTTAGATGCCACTTCTTTCTCCACACTGATCTTATCATGAAAAGAGAGAAGAGTCTGCATGGGAAGACTTTAGTTTTAGATTTTAGAAAAAGGAGGAAAAATATACTAAATGGGTGAGGCTAAAAAAATGAGGGAGATTAGAGGGCCATTAGACAAGGGTCCTAATGATAGTTTACTAATTAGTTCTAAGTATGTGACTTTCAACTGTCTCGTTACCTCTCTAGGTCTCACTCTCCCCGATTTGTATATAATAAATAATTAATTATAATAACATTGTGTTCATCCTTCATTGCCAAAGCAGACCATGCCATCAGAGAAATGATGACACCATTTGCACTTGACTTTGTTTTGAGTGAGGGAGGGTTGTAACCATAGTGGAGAAAGAGGCAGAGGTGTGGAGGAGGATCTGGCTTCCATGTGGCACACTAAAATTTGCACAAGCATATTATACATATTATTTCATTTGAACCTCATAAAAAGTCATGTCACAAAGTACTGTGGGTATCAGTAGCCCATAATACAGACAAGGAGGATGAAGGGCTGAAGTGACATCCATGGTCATGCAGCTAGTAGTAGAATCCAAAGGTAGTCCTTTATCCACTATACCACAATGAAGGGGCTAGAGTAGATGACCACTCATTTCCTTTTTTTGTAACAACAAGGAATCCCAGCCTAGGTTTTGTTTTTTTTTTAACATCCACCTTAAGGGCCACCTTGCGTAGGTCTACCCATATAGCCCTTCCCACTCAATAAACTCCAGTGCCTCCCTATCCCTTCCAAAATGAAATATAAAATCTTTTGTTTAGTGTTCAAAGCCTTTCATAACCTGATCTACAGGTCCCACATCTCCCCGAATCTTTCCAGTCTTCTTACCCCTTCAATCAAAGGACACTTGTCTCTTTACTGTTCTTTGAACAAGACACTCTTCTCCCTAGTGGGCATTTCCCCCGGCTCTTCCCCACACCTGGAATGTTCTCTTACCTTACAATTTCCCTGACTTCCTTCAAGTCTCAGCTAAAATCTTCCCTTTTACAAGAAGACTCTCTTGATCTCTCTCAGTTCTAGTGTTTTCCCTTTGTTGATCAATTATTTGCATGTAGTCTCTGACTTTTTTTTTTTTTTTGCTTTTCTTTGTATCCTAAGACAGCCCAGTGCCAGGCACAATGCAGATGTTTAATAAATTCTTATTGACCAACTGACTGACAGAAGGCCTTTGCTAATCTCTCTGGTTTTTTAGTGGTTTTCCCCTCATTCCTGAAATCACTTTGATGACCTTCTCTGGACTCACTTTCCCTATGCCCAGTAACACTAGAGAGCCAGGCTCCCAGTAAAAAGTTGAATACTTCTCTCCACAGGGTGATATTATAGGATAAGTCCAAAGCCATAAGGCTTCCATTCAATGAGCTACCTCCAATTTGGAATGAATGAGTTTAAATACAACAAGAAGATTTTTATTGAGAACCATAGTTGGAACAATGGTCTCAAAATCATCCCCTAAACCACAGACCCCCTCTCCTCTTTGCATATAGTTGGTCTCTTAGGAAAATGAATTCAAACATTCACTATGAAGGAACATAAGGAGAGAATATGTTGGGATACTTATCCCTGGGAGTCCTTTCCATTCCAAGAATTTAGTATAAATATTTTGTCTTTTTTTTTTCCAATCAGAAGAATATAGATTGTTTCATTTTTGTCTTTGTATTCTTGGAACCTGGCACATTGGGTTAATCAATTCTTACTGAGTGATTGATAGGTAAATATTGAGCTTCTGTTTACCTATATTCATGTTGTTTCTACCAAGTATCATGTAAACCCCTTGAGGGCAGGGGCTGTTTCATCTCTCCCTATTTTCTCTCCAGGGTGTAGCATGCAAATATTCATTGGAATGGATGGAATTCTTAAAAAGACATGGATGGTTCCTATGCTTGATTATATTTGCTCTTTCTAAAATAGTTAGATTATATATGTAGAAAGTGTAAGAAAGTAAACTCTTCAATTAGCACTAATCTGGTAAAAGACTTGATTTTCAAGCCTCAGAACTCTGAACAATTTCATTACTCATGATCAGCAAATGAACGAGGACAACGGAGTGAGGGTCACGACTGTGTCAAGCATTGGGTTACAGTAAATGGCGGGTGCAATCTGACTCACACTAACGAGAGTCTGTATGTACAGTCATTGGTAATTAGCACATTGGTTGTCAGCAGTGACCCCCAAACACTATGGCATTCTTACACAGTCATTGGTGGTTTTGTGAACATTTGGGGGGTAGGGGATATTTTCTCAGGGAAGATGCTTCCGCTCCATTCACATTCATTCAGCTCTTTCTAGGGGAAGTTGAAAGCTGCAGTGATAATCCCTTAAGGATGACTTGGAAGAGTATAAAAGGTACAGTGTATAAGCAACTGGATGAGGGAGTCTTTTATACTACAAATCAGTGAATGGGCCATCAAATGAAGAGCAGGGAAAGAAAACTGGAGAGACAGACCTTTCGGTAAGGTGTGGGAGAGCCCCCTGAACTCATAATGTTTCCTCTTAATGTCACAGAAACTTCACCTTGTTTGATGATGCCAGCCAGCCCCTCAAAAATCATCTTTGTTTCCCAAAGGGGCAATGAGATTTTGGTAGGAAACCAGTTTTGTGCTGAGTGCCAGCTCGGACAGCTGGCAATGAACAGGCCATGCCTTCTTCCGAGTGGGTTAGCAAAACCCAAATTAGCATGCTCCATTTTTAAAACTTGCTTTTATTTAAAGACTAATTCATGACAAACAGTGGCTCAGCACTGAGGCCCAGCTCCCCAAGTGCTGGCACCCCACCAAACACATGCAACTAATTGCACCCTTGGATGGCTCACCACTCACCAGATCCATTTTGATTCATCATAGATTATCTCAAAGTATAACCCCGGAAAGTAGTTAAGGCAAAAAAGCTTCTTTTATAACTGGCTCCTAGGCTAAGCAAAGCATCAGAGCTCCTGAAAAAGACTCTTGTCTTTCTTCTTGAGAAACTTATAACTGCAGATGTCTACAAGCATGGCTGACTCTGGGGAAGGTGGTGAAGGGCACCTTCTCTCTGGCGAGTCTTTGAGGCAGGGAGCTCTATGGCTTATCTTTATTAAAAGAAAACCCCAAAGCGAAACTATCAAAAAATTCTTCCTATTTGAACAGCTTCCTAATATACAGAACTTGTATTTGGAAATGGCCCTATTTTCTCAAATGCCAGAGCCTCATTATAGCTGTGGCCTTGACATTCATACCACAGGACCCACTTATAGATGAAACTACCTAATAATAAGAGCTTTTGGATACTTCAGTCACTAAATCCTCTTGGGTGGAGTTCAAAATCAGTTTCACACAGAATTCATCTCTAGGATGACTGGTCATCACAGTACACTGTCAGTGTACCTGAGGGAAAGGGGAGCGGAACAGTCTTCAAAGAATCCCTATGGTGATTTTGACCCAAATGTAGTTCTGTTAACTGGATCATCAATTTAAGTGTTGAATTCAGACCCTTACTAACATATGTATACATGAAGAGTCTGTGATTTTTGTCTCTGTGGGTAATTTCTGGCATCAAAACTCAATCCTATTGAAACTGATGCAAATTGCATTCCAATTGTATATAATTTAAGAGTATTTCTTAGGGCACAGAGATAAAATGCTTTATTCTTTGGCAATCTGTCTCCTCCTTCAGTTATTTGCTCTTGGAGTTGAGTGGCAAGAATGTCTACATTGATGATTTTATGAAGTATTAATGTAGACATGGTTACCAATGGCTGCTCTTGACTCCTCAAACCTCCCACTCCCTCCAATAAGTCTTTATCTAACTAATATTGGGAAGGATGATACTGATTATATGGAAATAGAATAATTTTAACTTGGCAATTTTTAAGAGTACATCTTTTCAAATTCACTTTTTTCTGGTGAACTTTATTGTCTTTTGACTTTACTCTCAGACCATATTGAGTTTTGCTTCAGTGTAGAATGAATAAAAATAATAATAGATGAAATTTACATACTGTTTTATCTTCTCTAAATCACTACATTGAGATCATGTCACAAGAGCCTTGCAAGCACCCGAGGAGAGAGGCACCGAATATTGTCCTCATTTTAAGATGAGGAAACTGAGGATGAAAGAGGTCGATCTTCCCCAGGATCACCCAGGTAGGAGATGTCAGAAGTGAGTTTGGAAAAAAAGGTCCAATTGACTCAAAGTCCAAATCTTTGTGCACTCTACCATGTGATTCCTTTCAAATACTGCCACAACAGTCAAGTAGGGGAAATAAAGAAAAGAAAAAAGTAAAGAAAAATTTAATTTAAAGAAGAATTGAGTGAGATTCATGAGACCAATATAGACACAGGTGATGAAGGGTCCTTTCAAAATAACCCCTTAGGTTAACTCTCTCTAAATGGCTCTGAATATGCTGTTATTGGCACAGCCAGTCTTGGCTCCAATCAACACTGTATGTGTTATCATCTTTATGTTTCTCTGGGAATGAGATGCCTTATGCTAATGACTCAACCTTATTGTCTTGAGAAAGTGGGCCACTGAATAAGTTAATTGGATAGAAGAGCTCTTTCCATGGGATACTCATTCTTAGATTAGAGCAGTCCCCATAGAACCATATAAGGTCAAGCAATGGCAAACCCCAAGATTTTAATCCTTCAAGCCTCTGAAATTTTGTGAGGTTAAGCTTTTCCTTTACCAGTATGGATCATGAACCCTTTATCAATTATCAGACAGTCGTTCAGAATTTCATTGGACAAGATATTTATCACTCTGCAGAAAATTTGGTAACTCAGGGGGATTAGATAGGCTAGACTGTGGATGACAGACAACTAGTTCATCACCAGGCTCATACTTGAAATTTATATAGCTTGGGGGTATTCCCTTCTAGAAATGATTTAATGCTCCTAGGATATAGGACCTAAGCAGGTTTGTATTTTGCTGGCCTTGTTATTTGAAAACTAAGGGTCCACAATGAAAGCTGGCATCAGAAGATATTAGGGGAAGAGGAGTCAAGTTTAAACTTGTTACAAAATGAAAAAAAACTTGTTGAAGAGATGGGTTCTAAACCATAACATCAACAATAAGGCTTACTGGACCTCAGTTTGGTCATGTGTAAAATCAGGGAGTTGGACCAGATGGTCAGCATATGTCCATGATCTTCTAGGGTTTCAAAAAATTATGTGTGTTTGTGTGTGTACATATATTCATGCATACATATCATACACATATATATGTGGGTATGTATGTATATGCACATATGTATTAAATTTTATATATTTTATATTATGTTTATATTATTTTATATTGTGTCTATATTTTATGTTAAACAATTTGCATATTTACACTTACATGTTAAAACAATTTTTAAGTTCTGAGTTCATGTATACATGAATTTACATGTCAAAACAATTTTACATGGGTTTAGTTTTGGAAGTGTTTGTTTGGCCAGATGAGACTCTGGGAAGCCACTAAGGAGCCCCCTGGCTTTGAAAACCCAGATGTTGGTGCTTCTCTCTCTGGTAACTATATTGGATCTGTCTATTGATTTATGCTGTATGTATTGCTTATGCCAGACAGTTGGAAGCCATGTCTATTGATCTGTATTTCTCTGTATTTTCTCTGAAGTTCAGGGTGCTGACTTTCCCCCCTGAACTAAATGAATGATATATGAGCTTGGTTAAAGTGATTGTTGACCTCTCAAAAAAACCCCAAAAAACAATCTTACATGTTAAATTACAAACTGTATGTTAAAATTACATGGTAAAATGATTTTTTTAAATTTTGAGTTTCAAATTCTATCCTTCCATCCTTTCTTCTCCTCCCACCTCCCTGAGACAGTGAGCAATCAGATATAGGCTAAACATGTGCAATCGTAACACATTCCCATATCATTCATTTTGCACAATATTTGTATAAAATAATAAGAAAGAAAGTATATTTAAACAATATCAGTTCTTTCTCTGGAGGTGGATAGTATGCTTCATCATTTGGAATTGTCTTGGATCATTGTACTGCCAAGAATATCTAAGTCATTCATAGTTTTTCATCAAACAATATTGCTGTTACTATGTACAAAATTCTCCTTATTCTGTTCACTTCACTCTGCATCAGTTCATGTAAGTCCTTTCTGTTTTTTTTTTCTGAAATCATCCTGCTCGTAATTTTTTTATAGCACAATAATATTCCATTACTATGTTATTTAGCCAGTCCCAAGCTGATGGATATCCCTTTGATTTCCAATTCTTAGTCATCACAGAAAGAGCTGCTATAAATATATATATATTTTTTTACAAATAGGTCCTTTTTCCCTTTTCTTGTTGTCTTTGGGAATCAGACACACTAGTAGCATTGCTGGATCAAAGGGTATGCAGTTTTATAGTCTTTTTGGGCACAGTTCCAATTGCTTTTTAGAAAGGTTGGATCGGTTCACAGCTCCACCAACAGTGTATTAATGTCCAAGTTTTCCCACATGCCCTCCAACACCTATCATTTTCCTTTTTTGTCATATTAGCTAATCTGATAGGTATGAGGTGGTACCTCAGAGTTGTTTTAATTTGCATTTTTTCTAATCAATAGTGATTTAAATCATTTTTATATGAGTATTGATAGCTTTGATTTCTTTGTCTGAAAACTGCCTGTTCATATCCTTTCACCATTTATCAATTGGGGGAATGATTTGTATTTTTATAAATTTTTCTTAGTTCTTTATCTATTTGAGATAGAAGGTCTTTATTAGAGATACTTGTTGCAAAAATAATTTTTCCGAGTTTTGTGCTTTCCTTTTAATTTTGGTTGGATTGGTTTTGTTTGTGCAAAAACTTTTTATTTTATTTTATTTTATATGATCAGAATTATCTATTTTACATTTTGTAATGCTTTCCATATTTTCTCTGGTTCTAAATTCTTCCCTTATCTAGAGATCTGGCAGATAAGATATGCCATGCTTTAGTAATTTGCTTATAGTATCACCTTTTATGTCTAAATCGCATAGTCATTTTGACCTCATCCTAGTATATGGTGTGAGATATTGGACCATACATAGTTTCTGTCATACTGCTTTCCACTTTTCTCAGTAGTTTTTGATATGACTAGTTAGATAACCTGAGGTACTTCAGACAGCTAAGATCGTTGATGGTGACAATGATAACGACAGCTGACACATACACACATATCAGAAACTTAGTTTCAGAAAGGACCTTGGAGGCCATCTCATCTGATTCCCTTCATTTAATGATGAGGGTGTTACGGTGTTAGAGGATAAGTGACTTGATCAGAGTCATAAGTTCATAGAATCCATGTAGGATGACAACCCCTTCATTTTACAGATGACATTAAGAGGAATTAAGTGACTGTCTAGGGTCATACACTTAATAAATAGAGAAGCCAGGATTTGAACCCAGGCCTTCTAACTACAGAGGTAATGTGCTTTCTATATCAACAAAGTTGTCAAATCACTTTACATGCATTATCCAGTTTCATTCTTTTAATAATATTCTCAACTAAGCAATTCAGGCCATTATCTAAACTGAGACCATTTTATGACTGAAGACCCATGGTGATGGCAAAACCGAAGATATTAATACTTCAAGCCTCTGAAGTTTTGTGAGGTTGGGCATTTACTTTGCCAATATGGATCATGACCCTTCTTTCTATAAATTATTACAGAGTCCTGAGCTCAGAGAGATTAAAGGATTTCCCAGGATTTCCATGATCCCTCTTCATTCTAGTGCCTTCCATCTTTTAATTATTTCCTATTTATCCCATACATACTTTGTATATGTTAGTTTGTTTATAGATTAGATTCCAAGCTCCTTGAGGGCAGGTGTTATCTTTTTCCTCTTTTTCGTATTCCCAGAACTTAGTACAGTGCCTGGTACATAGTAGGCACTTAATAAGTGTTTGTTGATTGATTGACTGACCCAACTGGTAAATATGATGGATATATTCCAGTTTCCTCCATAGCTATGTTACATCTATCTTCTCTGAAAAAGCTTATCTCAGCTCCAAATGTCATCACAATCATAAGTGGAATGTTCTAGGATTCTTGCACAAGATATCTCCCACAAAAAAAAAACAACAAAGAGTCCTTGCTTTCAAAGGACCCCAAAGACCTCTCCTCAACTATCCCAATTGCCTATAGACTCATCTTGCCAACCATACTGCCACGGGGGGAACACAGGAGCCAGAGGAATAGATGATTAACTGTCCAACTAGTAACACTGGCTCATTGGCCTCTCCCCAAACTCATTATCCCACCTCCACCTTCTGGGTTTTATAGAGAAATGCATCCTCCCTGAATTCTACCTCTTAGAACCCCTGGCTTCCTGCCAGAGTCAACTCATGGAAATCTTTCCAGGTTCTCCTAAGTGTTGGTTCTCTCTGCCCTCTCCAATGATCATGTAGCATGTAAGCTCCTTGAGGACAAGGGCTTTTAGGGGGTCTGTTTTGCCTTAGTAATCCTAACACTGAGTACAATCCTTAGGCACTGATGCTTGTTGGAGTGGATTGGATTGGACTGTGTTGAAATGGAAGAATCAGCAGGCCCTTCCTAAATCAAAGTCCAGTACAATAATACAGAATGTCACAACTGTTTCCCCAACTTGTTTTCGATCTAAAATATCGATACCAACTCTATTCCCAAATTGCTGCAGATTCCACAACAAGAAATGGGCCCTTCCTTCCTCTGGTTTGCCTTCCCTGAAAGGTTGAGTGAGGAGTACCCTCTTGGCATCCAACACAAATGAAAAAGCCCAAGGAACACATCTGACATGAAAAATAGAACGTAGAGCCATTCTTGGCCATGGTGCAATGTCCTCAGATATCTAGACCAGCCCCTGCAGCCCCTGGTGCCCTGTTGCTGTCCCAGCAGAACTGAGCCATACTTTCTCAATGAAGCAGTTTGACATCCTGAAGGAACCCGCAGAGCATAATTTAATGAGCGGAAGCTCAACGCATGGAAATCGGCTGCCTGACAGATAGCTCATTTCCCACTGACAAGAGACAGCCAGCCACACATTAGCAGAAAGGGCTATGGGGGTCTCTTTTCATTAAATAAGCTTTACCAATGATGAACATTTCAGACATCTCCACAAGAGGGCTGCTGCTGGTTCCTGGTGTGTACCTTATTGTCTGACAGTCACCAAGCCCCGGAGCCACCGAAGGAAAAGCCACCCAGAAACAAAATTTGAATGCAGAAAACAAGAAAGTTGTGTACATAAGGGATCAGACCCTTTGTCTGTGGCTGTGTGATAGCTTTGTTGTTTGTGTGAAAGTCCATCACTGAGTTCTCTTGCCTCGAGCTTGCTCCTGGGATAGGGAGACTGCCTTCATCATTATCATCTCCGTAGCCTTAATCACTGAATGAGTATTGCCTCAGTCAAACTGAGAACTCAGAAACACCTTAGCTTCAAAAGGCCCAAATCTCCCCCTGTATCTGGGGCTATCTTCAGTCATCCTGATCTATATCTGGCCAATGGACCCAGCTGGCTCTGGAGGAGAAAGTGAGGCTGATGCCCTTGCACAGACCTGCATCACTTAAGTCCAGTTCACTTACATGTCATGGTGTCATCTCCCCGACCTCAGGGGCCTCTTCAAGAATGAAGAACAAACAACCATCAACTCATATGCTGGATCTGGAAAGTCCAACTTTCTCCTTCTGTTGATGGGGAGGTCAAGTCCTCTAAAGTGCAGTGAGCTGCCCAAGGTCACAAAAGTTCTTGAATCAAAGGCGGAGTCAGGATTTCACATGGTCATAAAACTACAAATTTGGAGCTGGAAAAAATCTGAGGCCACAGAGTCAAACTCTTTCATTTTACACTTGAGGAACCCAAGGCCCAAGGAGGGTCAATGATTTCTCCAAGGTTAAACATCCCACAAATGGCAGTGAATGGATTTGAAGTCAGGTCCTCCAAAACCAACACTCTTTTCATTTTGTTACACAGCCTCCCAACAAACTGTTTCATTTGCTCCAGCCAAACTGGTCTTGTTAATATTTCTTTTATATAATGTAACATTTCCCACCTCTATACCTTGCCACACACAGGCAGACCTCCATGCCTGGGAGGCTTGTTTTTTCTCATTCTACTTCCCACAATTAACTCTGTACTTAATTTGTATATATTTTGTATTTCCCTAAATATGGATATTTTTATTTTCCCTTCAATAGAATGGAAACTCTTCAAATAGAATTGTTTCATTTTTTTTCTTTGTATCCCCAAGACCTAGCACACTGCCTGGCATTTAGTAAGTGCCTTAGTAAATAATTTAAATAATCTCATTTTAAATTTTATAAAAAAAGTATTTAAAATAAATATAAATGCTAAATAATTTATTGGAACAACGTTAAATATGATCTGACACAGTCAAAAAGCCTAAACAGCACATTTATTTAGATTGCATCAGCTGAGAGTGATCATAAATTTCTTGAGTGTAGACAGAAACTAGGACCAAAAGATCCTAAGTCTAGAGCTGGAAGGTAACTCAGTGCTCATCTAGTTCAGGGGCTCCTAATTCAGGGCCAGAGAATTTAAGAGACTTGCCCAAGGTGATACATCTAATAAGTGACAGGAGCTGGATCTGAATCCAGGGTCTCTAACATCAGAACCAGTGGTCTCCTCCCCTGACCACACCATTTCAACTCTGTGGGACTCAGTGGAGAGCTTTGAGTCAGGAGTCATGAAGACCCAACGTCAAATCTGACCTCAGACACTTTTTAGCTGTGAGACCCTGAACAAGTCATCCAACTCCTTTCTTGCCTCAGTCTCCTGGACTATAAAATGAGGATAGTATCAGCTTCTGTTTCACAGGGCTGTTGTGGGGATAAGATGAGATAATTGTAGATAGCTTGGCACACAGTAGGCACTTAATAAATGCTTATTCCCTTCCCCCTTCATACGGAATACTGAACATTGCCCTTTTCCATAGCAACAGACAGTATCTCATCCCCAACCAACTGCAGCATGGATGTTTACTATTGGTCTCAAGTGGAAGCGAGAAGAATAATTATGGATAGATGGGTCAGGGAGGATCTGTCCCAATTTGAATACATGAATATGCAAAGAAGGGATGATTTTATCAGCATGGAAACAACTGCCACTAGCACAGATCTCAATCCCCAAAAAGCTTAGGAGAGAAATCCCACTGAGGTGCCAGAGGCAGAGAAAGAGGGAGCCCAGCAAGTCACAGACCTAGCGTCAGAATCTTGTTCTTTCTGAACCCCAAACCAGAATTCTATCCCATGATGCCTCTCTGTCCGTCATCACACCAGGGGAAAAATAACTCCAATGAAAATGAATTCAACAGAATTCAGTTCAACAAGTCTGTATTCCAGCTGGCTGGCATAAGTAAGGCCCTGGTTATACAAGAGACAAAAGGAGCCCTTTCTGGCAATGTTTTACCTTCTATTTTCATATTAATTCCTAACATGTAATACATAGATAGAGATGCACACACATAACTAAATATGCACACTTTGTGATACACGTGTATTCACACTTGAATTTCAGACCCAGTTCTACCACTTAAGAGTGGTGACTGAGCCACAGTTTCCTTCTTACCTCCATATCCTCATCTTTAAAATGGGTATAATGACAGGGAGGTATCACTTTCCTCACAAGGTGGTTGTGAGGAAAGCAACTGGTCAAGACTTTTGGAAACCCAAGCTACACACAAAAAAATGAATCTGTGTTGCTTCCTTCTCTACACCAGAGGCCACATATGGACAACAAGACTCTGGAATGTGGATCAAACCAGATTAAAAATATAACTGGGAAAATTGTCAAAATAAATAAATAATACATATATACATACATATATCTATCTATATGTATATCCCTCTATATATATATTAAGACATAGATCATGTTACTGTGTGGTGGACTAAGTCAGTATGTGGCCCACAAGGATCCTTATATATGGTTTTTGATTTTGACACCACTATTCTAGGTGGTGCAATAGAAAGAGTGCTGGGTCTGGAGCCAGGAAGACCTGAGTTCAAATCTGGACTCAGACTAGGTAAACCTGGACAAATCACTTCACCTATTTTGTCTCAGTTTCCTCATCTGTAAAATGAGCTGGAGAAAGAAATGATAAATCACTCCAGTATCTCTACCAAGAAAATGCAAATGGTCACAAGGAGTCAGACACAACTGAATGACAACCACCCATCTATTTATATCTGTGCCTGAACATTCCCTTCTGAAACTGGATGAAAAGCCCATGAAGAACCTTAAAGAAAGGACCCCTTTCCCACATTCTGAGATAGTCTGTGAAGGATTCTGGAATCAAACACAAGTTGCCTTTACCCAAAGTTTTGAAACTTTGCTTGTCTTGGTCCGAGAGTGCAGATGGGGAGAAAATGCAGATTTGGGTTTAGTCAGGAAAAATTTTTTATATATTAGGGCATTCCATAAGTGGAATGAGCCAGCCCAGCAGGTAAGGGGCTCCCCCTCACTGGAGGTCTCTGACCAAAGATCAGTCACATGGGACTTTGTAGAAGGGAACCTTCTTCATAAGTAGGTTTAGAGAGATGGGTTCTAAGATCCCTTCGAACTCTGAACTGCTCTAATTCCATGATATTTACTCCTCACTTGTCTGTGGCTTATCTGATGTGATCAACGGCTTTAGGAATACTATGTCTGGGGCTTTTTGTTGTTTAAAAATGAAAGTTGGGCCTCAGCCTCCCCATCGCCTGGATTACCTTGCAAAGAACAGGAGGACACTGGAAACAGAAGGGTATAAAGTCGATGTGACAAACAGACCATTTGAAGGCAATCCTTTCATGATGGTACTTCATCTCAGAGCAATGAGGCTGATACAGTGTTATGACTGGCAAAGACTACTCACATGCTACGTAGTCTGGCTATTTATTTTATCTTCCTTCCTCAGATATCATCATAACCTGGCTCATTAAAAAGTACACCTGACAGCGAATGAGAGAAACACAGTGCTAAAATGAGTGTCTTTTACTTTTTTTCCCTTCCAAATACTGAGAGCCAGAAACACATTCCCCTCTTACTGTGACAATCCCTCATAGGTTGGAGAAGAAGTAATGAAGAAATAGAAAGCCATGAATAAATGCTGGTTGGTCAACTGATAGATTTGGAATCAGGAAGCAGCTGTCCTTACCTACAACAATAAATGAGTGCTAGATTGACATTCAGGAAAGACATGAGTTCAAATCCTACCTCAGATGCTTATTACTTATAGGAATATGGGCAAGTCACTTGGACCTTTCTGAACCTGTTTTCAATAATTATATCACTGGTCTATTGGAAGGATCAAATGACAAAATCAAAATGAGAAAAGAGAAAACAACTTTGCCAATTTTAAATGCCTGCATAAATGTCATTTGGTGTGAAAACATCATGGGACTTCACAGGTCATCTAACCCAACTTTCTCATTTCACAGGTAAGGTAATGCCTCCCTCTCGTGATGACATTTTATTTACTGAAAAGCTCAGAGAAAGGACAGTCACCAGGAGGGAAAGTGCACCCTGTTCTCAGAGGACCTGCAGAAAAACACGCATTTAAGCAGAGCGACTGCGAGCCCTCCCAAGAGATAAGAGCATTCAGCTCAAGAATTTTTCCAGTTAGAATTACATAGTATATCTATAATATATAACATATCATAACATACATCTGCCCTGCTTCCATCATTCCCACGTCTACCACACTAGTGAGTTTGAGTGTGAATGACCTGTCAGGCGAACAGAATAGAAGACTGAAAAGAACCCTAGCTCTAGAATCAGAGAATCTTGATTCAAATCCTACTTTTGCCACTTACTCCATTTGTAATCCTGGGCAAGTGACCCAAAAGCCTCAGTTGACCTATCTGTAAAATTCTTAGGCTGGACTGTATGGCATCTTATCGCTCAAAATTAATGAAGGTCTTGGTCCCAGTCTCAGGCATGTTTCTTACTAGCGGGTACAGTGATATTTATCTGGACAAGAGCTAGGAATGTGAATGTCATTTATGGGACTGTAGGAAAAGAGTGGAGATGGTAATGGTGTGGGAGAGGTCATTAGTGAGTGGTTGGGGGCTAGAATGTTTATAGACTATTAGGTTTTGAAAAATCAATCTTCAAACCTTATTTATTGAAAGGAATTAACCTTTCTGTCTCAATACAACTAGTTGAGGGACATCATGGTGAAACTGACAAAAAACCCCAAAACACTAGACTAGAAATTGAGGGATCCAGGTTCACTTCTGGGCTATCCCACTTGTCAGGCAAATAGCTCCATTTTTCTTGGCCTCAATTTCCTCATCTGTAAAATGAGGAGGGGTGGATTCAGTGACCACTAAGTTATCCATCAGCTCTAAATCTCTTTCCCTGTCTGTTATCCTCAAACTTATTCTGTATGAGCAGAAGCCAATGACATGTAAGTATATATCATTCTACTTAAATTGCATAAGTGTTCTTCAACCCTTAATTTCATCTAATTTAGGTAATCATTTTCAAAGCCATGCAATGCATACCTAACAACTTGACTTTCATCTCTACTCAAGGCTCATTTTTACACATGGAAACTGTTCAATATTTGCAACATGCCTATTTTGGGGGGAGGGTAATAGAACAGTGTGTCAATCAGAAAACAGTTAAACTACATTTCATGGCAAGCTTAGGAACTAACCTGTCTCCTGAAATTGAAGTCGTCATTTTTGGAACCTGACATAACATTTATACCCCAGATTTAAGAATGACAGCTACAAACAGAAGTCAGGGAAGGGTGAATTCTGCAGGGGGGAATTTAGCCCTGGGGTTTTTACCTTTAAGAAATAATGTTCCATTTTGTTTTCATAAAAAGATAATTAATGTTTTGGGAATAACTGAATGCACATGAGGCCATGCTAAACACACAATAGTCTTTGCAAAAAAAAAGAGAGTGAAAAAAAGAAAGAAATAAAAGAAATAATGCCTTTCAGACTGTGACTTTAAGATTTTTGAAAAGGCTGATTTCTTTGTACTGCTAGTAAATGAAGGGAGATGCAGCAAAAATGCTTAACATTTTTATCCCTTTCATTCTACTTACGACCTCTCGCCCCCCTCCATGTCCTTTTAACAGGCTTCAAAGTTGGAAGAAACCTAAGAGATCCATAATTCAACCTCCTCATTTTAGAGATAAAGAATATAAGTCCCTGATATGTAAGTGATTTGTCCAAGGTTACACAGGTTCTGAGTGACAGAGCTATGGCTCTAAACCAGGCCCTGACTCTTAATCGAGGGTCCTTTCCACTCCAGGCTAGATAATATTCACAGGAGGAACTCCAAGACATTGCATGGGTCCTTCAAAGAACAAGGCTGAGACTAGTAAGGAAAGACAACAGCCAGACCACTGAGGGTAAATGTAAGTATGGAGGTGAAGAATCATCTGTTGGTTCTGAAGGACCAGTGCTTATGTACAAAGAACTCAATGAAGATTCCGCCATATTTCAGAGAAGGCGTACATGTGGGTCTCACTAGAAGAGATGGTAAAGGTACAAGATAAGAAGAGTAGTTAACATTTACATAGGGATTAAAGATTTATAAATCAGTTTTTAAACCTTAAAGAAGAAAACAATAAATTATTAGGCACCTTGCACATGCCAATCACTTTGCTAAGTGCTTAGCAAATATTATCTCATTCGAGTCTCACAATATACTGAGAGTTAGGTACTGTTATTAACTCCATTATACAGATGCGGAAACTGAGGGAAGCTGAAGTTAACTGACTTTTCTGGGGTGGTCACATGGCTAGTAAGTGTCTGAGACTGAATTTGAACTCAGGTCTTCCTGACTCCAGGCCCAGCTTTACTATGGCATCCCCTAGCAGCCTCTAGCATTCGTTCATTTGCTCTCCACAGTGATTACGAAAGATAGGAACTCTAAGAATTAAGACTTTTCACTTTTCAGATGACAAATTAAGGACACAAAGTGACTCTCCTTAGTCACACTCTTAAAGGATAAAAAGTGGGGCATATAGCTGAGAATATCTGAAAAAATGTGGAACAGGGGTGGAGAGAGGTGAATGAGTGAGTGAGTGAATGAAAAATGAATGAAAAATAATTTTCTAGCAGTCACTATGTGCCAAGAACTGTGCTAAGTCCTGGAGATAGAAATATAAAAGCATGACAACAACTCACCTTTAAGTGGCTTACAATCTATTGGATGAAACAACCCAAGTAGGGAAGTGGTGTCTAAGGATGGATAGTTGGATTTGGAAACACACAGCAACAGTGAATGGAAGAAGACAGGAATAGACTGATACATTCTTTTCAGCAGCAGTAGCCATATTGATTGATTATAGTTCCAGGGCTGGAAAGCTATGGGGGAAAGGTGGAGGAATAGACTTAAAAGAGAGGCAGAAGAGTTGATGAGGATGAGATGACCTACGAGTAAAACTAATAATGGCTGGAATCAGCCCAGATAGCATGGGCCATAGAAGGCTTTCATCAGGGCACCAGGGCAGGGATTGTGGAACAAAAATTATGAGTTCTTCCTAGGTCTTGGCTCTGATCTGGAGGAGCAGTGACAGTCAAGGGCAGAAAATATCATAAGTGTCAACGTTGCAACATGGCAGCCAAAAGGCCAAGAGCAATCTGAGGCTGAGCTAAGAGAGACCTCGTGTCCTGGAGCAGGGGAAGGAGAATCCAACTCTTCTCCCTATACTCTGATCTGGTCAGAACACATCTGGAATACAGTGTTTAGTTCTAAATGCAAAATTGCAGAAAGAGTGATAAAGTAGAGAACATGCAGAGGAGAATTACCAGGGATGATCATAAGGTCATTCCAAGACAGAACCTGAGGTTATTTATCTTAGAGAAATGGGAATTTAGAGGGGCAAGGTAATTATTTTTGCAACTATCAAATATCACTTATTCTCTCAGATTATTGAAAAAATAATTTTTAAAAACCTTGTAATAAATATGCACTCAAGCAAAACAAATTCCACCCCGGGTTATCCAGATGCCTTATTCTCTGCTTTGAGTAGATCACCTCAAGTGGTGGGTAGAGTGTTTTTCCTTTGGTCCTCTTGAATCATGGATAGGCATTGCTGCGATCAAAACTTTTGGTTTTCAAAGCTCTTTGCTGACATGATAATCACCTTCAAGTATTTAAGGGCTATTTTATGAAAAAAAGAATAAGCTGTTCTACTAGACCCACAGGGCCCACATTCAAAGAAAGGGGTAGAAGTGACATAGTGGCAAATGGGAACTTGATATAAGGAAAAAATTCACATATGATGAAAGATATCCAAAAGCAAAATAGGATACCTCAAAAAATAATGGTTCCCCTTCATTTTTTTGAGTCATTTCAGTCATGTCCGACTCTTTATGACTCCATTTAGGGTTTCATGGCAAAGATACTGGAGTGGTTTCTTCTTCATCTCTCTTTACAGATGAGGAAACTGAGAAAACAAGGTATAGTGACTTTCTCAGTGTCACACAACTAATTAGTATCTGGGACCAGATTTTAATTTACAAAGACAGGTCCTCCTGACTCCAGGCCCAGCACTTTATCATCTGTGCCACTTGGCTGCCCTCCCTTTTATTAGAGGAATTCAAATAAAAACTGGATAGACACTCTTCAGTTATATTATTATTTTTTCATCAAAGAAATTAGCAAATTAGATGTCCACAGAGGACCTTTCCAAATCTAAGATTCTCTGCTTCCTTGATCCCCTGCATTCTAGGGACACAGCAGTCACAAATCATATGAAGCCTCAGATTGAAGGGTGAGACTGTAACAGGTTGTCCATTCTATGTAATGAGATAATACTTGCCAAAACCAGAGATGGACTTACATCATATGGCCTAATGTATGATTCAGAGAAGACAAAAGCACTTACCAACTCCTCTGCAGCATTAGTAATGGCCAAAATGTCATTAGAGCTAGCTACCAGCAGACAGAAATGTACATCTGATTCAAGACGAAGCAGATATAGATTCTCAAGGGTAATTCTACATGGATATAGGTAGATAGGTATGCATGTAAGAGATCTATAGAATTATGCATGTATGTATGTTCCTATATGTATCTGTAAGTATATATAAGTATGTATGTCTATGTAGGCATACTATATATATATATATATTATATATATATATATATATATATATATATACACACACATCATGTAATGTCTACAAGTAAATGTACACACATGTAATTTGTATTTAAATCAACAGTACTATAGATGTTTGCCTGCCATATGCTTCAACTCTATGTCAATTTGAATTAACATTGTAACAGCAGAGAGTGCTATCCACCACCCTGAAATAGTAAGCCTGGCTCACCTAATGGGATTAATCAACATTACCAATATATCAATTTTCTCATAAAATATTTTGTATTTAACTGCCATGCATTTATTTTGGATAAATTTATTTTGTACGCTAGCTTCTTGAGGGCAGCATCTGGCTCCGGGGATGTCATCAATGTTTGTTGACTGATTGGTTGATTGACCAGTCTCCATCCCTGTGGAATACCACTAATACACAACTTGACGCAAGTGACAGGGGAGAGGTGGATGTGTGCTTTTAGCCTTACTTCAAGGCCATTGGGTTCTTTGAATGAATGAATAAGGTCTTTATTAACTACTTACTGTATGTAAAGCCTTGGAGATTCAAAAAAGAAGAACAAGAGTCCATGAGAGAGCACATGTACTAAAGGTGGAGACAATATCAATGAAAGATTTCAGCTGTAAGTTTGTCAGGATGATAAGAACAGTAAACTTGACTAATGCTAAATAAAATGAGCTGGCTCATTTTTTCTTAGTGTCTTCTCTTCCATGGTTACCTTATTCCTTTACTCTGTAGGAATCTTGTATTCATAGGGGCTTCAAAATTTGAGAGAAGTTTTAAGCTTTAATAGATAAAACTACACTAAGACTTTGGGAATACTTTTATACTTAAATGATGTCCCCATAAAGAACAGGAACTCTTTAAGGGAAGGGATTACTTATTTTTTTTCTTTATATCTCCAGCGTTTAAATACCTCCAATACATAACTCCCCACTTTGCATTTAACTACCACGTACTTAATACAGATTATGTATTTAACTACTATGTATTTATTTTGTTTGTGTTTTTATACAGACAAGGCAGTTAGGAGGCACAGTGGATAGAATACTGGGCCTGAAGTCAGGAAGACTCATCTTCCTGAGTTCAAATTCAGTCTCAGAAACTTACTAGCTGTGTGACCCAGAGCTAGTCACTTAACCATGTTTGCCTCAGTTCCTTGATCTGTAAAACAAACTGGAAAAGGAAATGACAAACCACTCTAGTATCTCTGCCAAGTCAATGAAGAGTTGAATACAATTAAAAAACAACTCAACAGCATATATGGACATTATCTCTCACAACAGAATATAAGCTCCCTAAGAACGGAGGCTATCTTTGTCTTTTCTTTAGTTTCCAGCAGTTACATGCCTGGCACATAAGTGCTTCCTAAATCCTTACTGACTGATTGTATTGCTTTCCTCAAAGTATAGTCTGGATTAACCTTATACTTCCTAGGACTTGATATGGGACTGTTTCCATAAGCAGGGATAAAATAAAAAAGCTCCCCAAGTAACCTGGGCTTGGTATAGCTAAAGAACAGACGAAAGCATTAGCTGATAGCTTTTTAATTTGAGAAATTATTCTTGTTCACCTCTCTCGTTGCAATCTACTAAAGGACTCCAAGTGTTGTCAACACGAGGTCATTTCAGCATCGTGGGACAAAGCTCTCATCACCCCACTGCAGTCCCAGTCCTGATCAAATGGAATGTGACTTCTATTTATGGAGGAGAAGCCCACATCTATCACTGAAGACAAAAGAAAGCAAATGAAAGACAACTGAAATCCCAGAGGGCCAATGTTGGTATTCAGGTCAATATTGTGTGTTTTTTAAATGTCTTAAGTGTGTATTTACATGGCTCCAAAGGAGCAGTTATTTTACTCCATTAAAGAGAAATCTAGCTATTAAAGGGTCCATAATTACAGGAGACAGAAGATTTAGGAAGAACTGAGTTAAAGAATCGTGGAATGTGGGATTCTATTAGTTAATGATGATCATTTTTGCTCATGATCCTACAAAAAGGGCAATGCTTAACCACCTACAAGAAAGCAAACAAGAGAGAAGGGGAAGGCAATGAATGAGGAGCAAATGAGTCCTTGTATTTGTGTGACAATGAACAGAATTCTGCACAGGGAAACAAAACATTTGAGGACAATGACATGAAATCCTTCCACATGTCCAAGTAAGTGCTTCAAAGATGGCTGTGTTGCTCTCCATGAAATGTCAGGATTCTTGAGGGAGCAAATGAAATGTGTGTGGGGCAGACCCTGAAATCAGAGTGATGAGAGCTAAAATGTGAAAAGTTCTTCAAATCTTGCAAAATTTTCTCTTTGGCAAATCATCTCGTTTGACAACTTGTGGGATAAGTGCTATTAGTATCCCCATTTTACAGATGAGGAAACACTAGAGTGAAGAGAAATTTAAAAGGGTTTCCTGTAAGAAGATAGAATTTTCACTGCAGAAACCAGGAAAGTCAATAGAGGGAGATGAGGAGAGAGAGCATTTCAGGCATGGGAGACAGCCAGAAAAAGGACCCAGAACCTAGTAAGACAGTCTTATTCAAGGAACAACCAGCGGATTTCACTAGATCAGAGAATATGAGGCAAGGGCTGGGGGCAGAGTTGTAAGGTGTAAAGTTTATGAGCCTCTGTTTTTTCATCTTTAAAGTGGATATCTTAACATTTGTGCAACCTATATCATAGGGTAGTGAGGTTCGAATGAAATTGTACATGTATAGTTGTTGAAAATATTAAAAGTGTTATGTAAATGTTAGTTATTTTCATTGTTTATGATTATAATTCCATGAAAGGCCAGCTACAGAGTCAAGAAGACCTGGGTTCAAGTCTGACTTCTGGCACGTACTGAGTTCAGTTCCCATTTACTGTCAATCAGTCAATCAAATCACTCAAGTCAACCAATACTCATTAAGCAGTTCTTCTCTGCTAGGCATTGGTGCTAGATACTTGGGATCCAAAGACAAAACTAGAAATATTCCCTGCTTTCCTGAAGTGTATGTTCTATATGATGCTGAGGAAGAAATGATCTGTTCAGGTACAGCTTGGACTGGAAGAACTCAAAGATCTTTTCCAATGTTATGATTGGCTTAGAACTTCAACTCCTATGCTTGACCCACAGACTCTTCCACAATCTTTTTCACCTAACCAACTTAACCTCCATTCTAGTCAAGCTTATCTCTTAACCATCTTGACACATTGTAGGTAACTCTTACCTCTTTTGAATATTTCCTCTCCATCATCTTCCATGTTCTCCTTTCCTTCCTATCCCAACTCATATCCTATCTTTACTACAAGACTCTGGCAAAGACCCTGTCACATTCCCCATAAGTATTTATTTCCCTTAGGATCTCATCCTTTACTTACTTACTTACTATACCTCCCTCCAATTTGGACATTTTCCATCACTTTAAAGTCCATTTCATATCATCTACTATTTTCCTACCAAATGCCTTTGTATTAATGTCCACAATTTGAGCCCTAAAATGTGGGCTAATTTCAAAAAGAAGCCTCTGTGGGGGCCAAACTGACATTCTTCTGCCCTTTAAGCCTTTTCAAGTGAAAGTCTTCTTTTTCATGTCAAGGCCAGAACTTTCAATCATCTACTTGTGCCAGGGTACTTGAGAAAACTCAATCCTCTTTTGAGAGGAAAACGTCAGCTCCACTCAGTGGCCCCCTGATGCCCACACCTGTACAGAAGAGGGCTGAAATTCTTTCTGGACAAGAGCAGCATTGAAAACACATCAAAGCTGACACCAAGGATTAAGTGCCTTGAGGTAGGGAGATTTGGATGCTATGAGGGAAGGAAATAAACTCATGTCTACTATCAACAACAATAATAGAAATAAAAGCAACAAATAACATCTGATAGTGTTTGAAGGTTTGCAAATTGGGAAGGCTTTAGAGAACTGATGGGAGGGGGTCACAATTCTAAGGGGTGACAGTCACAAAAAAGAGTAGGTCTGAGACCAAGCAAACTAGGCTCCCATGAATACCTAAGGTTGTGCTTCGGGGAGTCTTGCCACTTAACCTTTCCAAGGCTAACATGTAAAGCACTCTCTTTGGCAAGAATACAAGCCTAGTCATTAAACTAGTGCAGCAGAAGGATGGCTGATTGATAACCTTGCCCTCTCCCCCTTCTGCCCCCATCAGTTGTTGACACCTAAAGCATATGTGTCTCTAACCAGAGATGTGGCTCTCTCCATTCCAGATGCTCATTAGAACAGAAGGTGAAACCTATGGGCCTCTTCTCAGAAAAATGGGTTATTAAATAAAACACATAGGATTGCAAAAGAAAACAAAGTTTCATAAAAATTTTTTAAAAATATCATTATTTTCTTCCCATTCAAATCTAAAGACCCCTTGGAATTTATCCATGGCCCCTCTAGTGTTCAAGGATCCTAGGTTAAGAACCCCTCCCTTACAGAATTTAAAAATTAATGCCCATGACATAATACTTGCTAAGAGTTCAGTGGAAACACCTGACATTTCAAAGAGATAACCTTGTACACATTCTAAACGGCCACTCTATTTTTCAAGTTGTATGGATGTCTTTTGTTTTCACACATGATAGTAATTTCCCTTTTAGCAAACCTCACCAATTAGAAGCATCCTTTACAAGGAGACTGAAGCAAAACCAACCAACAAAACATTTAAATGAAATGGTTTCATGGTGTTTCCATACTGCTCCACTTCTGTACAAAGAGGAGAACAAGATGTTTCATAAACAGTTCTAGAGATGGAGCTTCTTCATTAAAATTAGCTATAGCTAGCTTGTGTCTTTCTTTCTCTTTATTTCCTTCCTTGTCTTTCTTTCTTTTCCTTCCTTCCTTCCCCTCAGCTATCAAACTGATCTTCCTAAAACACAGGTCTGGCCAAGTCAGCCCCCTAGACCTAGTTCCTGGCTTCTTGGAGTTTACAGGTGGTATGGAGAAGAGATATGAATACACAGTGATATACCTGCTGTGTCCATTAAAGATGAAAAAAAGAACATCAGAACACGTTCATGGAGTTGGTGACACGAGTCAGGCTTTAAAGGAAACTGTCATACTCCAGCTCTGACCTGGGGCCCTAGGTTCGTGACTGGTGAGAATTTTCTCTGTCTAACATAGACCCAGAACCCTCCCACAGAGTTTTTCCATAAATATTTTTATTCATTTTAAACCAATATAAAACAAGAAAAAAAAGAACATTGCCAAGTACACAGCAGAAACATAAGGGAGGATTCATACAAAACAATAAATTTCCATTTCAAGAAAACACATATAATAAATACTATAGATTGCTTTCTAAGCTATCCAGCTTTTCTTTGCTTCCTAGTAGGTTTTTTTTTGTTCTGTGCTATGCACTTTTAATTTTTTTCCATCTCCCTCCCCCACCCCCCACCCTAAAAAAGGCTACAATTAAACACAGATACATATACACACATACATACATATAAATATCTATAAACATAATATATGTATATACACATATACGTAAGACTGTAATATGCACTTTTCTGCTTATGATCTCTTTTTCTGAAGGAGGATAGCATCTTCCTTCATAGGTTCAAGTCTTTCCATGTTTTTCAAAGTCAACCAGATCATCATTTCCTACACCTCAGCCATAATCCAATACAATCAGATCCTACCTGAGAGATTGTCTATCAAAGTTTTGTTTTTTCCCCCCAATTTTCTACATTCCTTCTATTCTTGGCTATCTTAGTTTTATTTGAATAAGAAAAATTTAATTTAAAATAATAGAAATTATCCATTTTACTCTTCAACAATGCCCTCACCTTATAAATTAGTTTTAGATCTAATACAGCTGAATCTCTTTCCTTTACATCTATTTTTCCTCCTTAGTTTCTTTGAAATCCCTGACTTTTTATTCTTCTAAATGATCTTTGCTATTATTTTTTAACTCAGTAAGATTTTTTTAGTATTTTAATTGAGATGGGATTGAATAAGTAGATTACTTAGGTGAAAATGTCATTTTTTTGTTATATTGGCTTTCCTTACCTAATAATAAATATTACTCTAATTATTTAATCTGAATTTATTTATAGAAAATGTGTTTTATGTTTATATAGTTTCTGTGCCATTTTGGCAGGTATATTTATATTTAATCTTGCTTGTTAAGATACCCTTGGTTGTATAGTGTCCCAAGACCTATGGTCCTTCAATGTCGTAGCTGTTAAGTCTTGTGTAATCCTTATTGTAGTTCCCTGATGTTTAAATTGTTTTTTTCCTAATTAATCAATCCATTTATTCATTTATTCTCTATTCCCTCTAGGATTAAATTCTAACTCCCCTACTTGGTGCATAAAATCCTATGAAATCTGGCTTCAGTCTCTTCACAGGACTCCCTTTCATTCAATCCCATATTATGGCCAAAGTGGCCTACATGTCACAACTTGAACTCTGTGCAGAGGCTCTCCTCTCTACTAGGTAAAGGCTTACCCCTTATCTCCCCCTGATGGAGCCCTCAGCGTCCCTCAACTCTTAGCTTGCAGGCCTCCTCCTCCCAGTAGCCTGTGCTCATTCCCTCAGTTGTTAGTGATCCATCCATTATCAAATTAGCCAGTATTTATCTCTCTGCTTACATGCTAATAGATGGTGATCCATCATTCATTCTCCTTCATTCACAAACACACACGCTCCTCCCTTTCCTCCCTTACATCAATAGTACGTAAGCTATAGAATAAAAGGAAAGGAACATCTCTCTCTCTCAACTGCCCCCCTCCACCATGACCATCCACAAAGTATACAGGAAGTGGTTAACCTGTATTAAATGCTTAGTAGATAGAAGATAACGTAGCATGGGAGGAGTATTTCCTTTAGAGTAACGACTTTAGCAGAGTAGGGAATTCTTGGTGTGGACCAAAGCAGATCAGCAACTTCTCTAAACTTAAAGAAATGTCTGGGACACTAAGAGATCAAGACTTGCCCAGGGTCACAGGGCACATCTTCTCGGATGAGAAACTGCTCCTCTGACATACCAGAGGTCATGCCACCTCTCCCCTTATATTTATTAGGAATTTAATAAAGATGAACTGCATTGAATTCTGTAGTGAAAAAGGTGTGACAGAGGATCAGATTAGGAGCTAGGTCATCTGGGCTGTAGGCATAGCTTCATCATTGATGAGTTACATGAGTTACATTGATGAGTTACATGAGTTACATTGATGAGTTACATGAGCTACATTGATGAGTTACATGAGCTACATTGATGAGTTACATGAGTTACATTGATGAGTTACATGAGCTACATTGATGAGTTACATGAGTTACATTGATGAGTTACATCGACAAGTTACATGGTCTTGACAAAGCGAATTCTTCCTCTTTGGACTCTTCACTTGAGGGGGACATTGTGGAACAATGGACACTCAGGCAAATTTGGAGCCAGAGAACCTAGGTTCAAATCCTAATTCTGCCAGTTTCTACTGGTGTGACCTTGGGTAAAAGTCATTGAACCTCTTTGGGACTCAGTTTCCTCACCTATAAAACAAGAGCAGCAGACTCTACCATTCTCTCTAGCCTTCTATCAGCCTTGTCCTTCCTGCAGGAGTTCTGTACTCTGCCTACTCTGCCTACAGACATCCAGCTCTCTGATTCAAATGGAAGGAAACCCCCTTCATGGGAGGACAGCAGCTTTCTCGAAATTTCTTGCAACCTGAGTTTCTCCCCAGACCAATCAGACCCATTCACAATAAACAACAAATGGGCTTCTCTAAGTGATATTAAGATATCTCTTCCCCAGCCATGGTTAAATATATTAACGTTACTTTTTGGAATTAATCGGCTATCATAAACTGTCAGTTCGGATGATATACAGCAGTAAATAGCATTCAGCAAGTTTAAAGTGGTGCTGGCAGAAAAGCTCACTAATAGGAATTTCAAGACATCCCAGCTCCCTGACAGGTAGAAATCTTCCAAGATTAACTTGTTTCTATTTTCTCCAGTTTAAGAAACTCTTTAAATCCAACTGAGAGCTCACTTTTCCCAACTAATCCATAACTTGAAAGGGAGAAGATGTGAAATTACGCTCCAGAAAATATCTACAAGGACAAAGGTAGAGAACAAGATGGTAGTCTATGTGATGAGGCTTTTTAGAAGGTAATGAGGTGAGGTAGGTGGAGATTGGCAGCTACAATAAGCTCTCTGGGTCTCAGTTTCCTCATCTGAAGCATGAGGATGTTAGACTTGACAGCCTTTAAGGTCCCTATTGGCTTTCAAACCAATCTCATGCTATAATTTCCAACAAAAGATAGATTATTTCTCAAAATTAATTACTGAAACATGAGTTATCTTTTATGCATTCTCTTTATGCATAAGGTTGAGACCTTATATATGCAGGCAGAGGTGTTTTTTTTTTCTTATGCAAAGCTGAGAGATCATTTGGTTCAGGAACAAAGCCAAAGCCCAATTCTGGATTGAGGGTTTAAAAAACTGGGGGAAGGATTCACCTTGAAGATTCCCTGACAACGGAGATTCAGTAAGCAGAGGAAGGCAATGGGTAAACAAACCACTGTTCTGATGGCCTGTATGCTGAATTTCCTAAGCATTTTTGCCTCCTACCAGCCCCTCCTTGAGGCTCCCTCTTCTTCCTTGGGCTCTGCTGGCACAATCCTTTCTTAGTTCTCTGCCTGTCCCTTCAGGGATCTTATCTAGTTCACAGATCACAAATTGAGGGCTGGTCAAGACCTTAAAGACCATCCTTCCTCATCCCTCCTCATTTTATACATAAGGAATGAATGCAGGTCAGGGTCACAGTCTCTGCTCTTTTCCTGCTGGTGACCTTCTTTTCAGAGATCACCTTCTCTTCAGACCCCTTCCACACTATGGTTCTATTGCCAAGGAGTCGCTATTGCTCTGGTCCTACATGTGTACCTGTCTGTTAGGCATCTCTATCTGCATTGTGCCTGGCACCTGAAATCCACCCTGCCTAATCCACATTCATCTCACTCTTCCTTATTTCTGCCAACAGCACCACCATCATCCCAGCCACACAACTCAAAGACCTTAGACTTTCTCTGCTGCCTCTTCTCCCTCCCCCCATCCCATCAATTCCCAAATACCTCCAATTGTATCTCTACTATCTCTCTTATATCTGCCTTCCCCCCCGCCCTTAACACTTCCAGATGCTGGCTCAAATCCTTAGTAACTTTCACTTGGACTATTTCATGAGTCTTCTAAATAGTTCCCCTGCATCCAGCTCCACTCATCCATCTCTCCCTACTCCAGTCTATCCTTCCTTCAGCTACCAAAAGAATCTTCCTAATACTCAGGTCTGTGTTATGCTCTAGAGTGGCTCTGCATTTTCTATGAGACAAATGATTAACTCCTGAGCCGAGCATTTTAGGATGTCCATAGGCTGGTTCCAACCTATTTTGTTTATAATCCCCTCTCCCTATGCATTTTATACTCCAATTAAACTGGATGGTACTGAGCATTATTCCATCTTGATACATCCCCTCTATATCCCTCCCCCCACTCTATAACAGAAATTCAGATTTTCCCCCCACCCTGCCCCAAAACATCTCTTGTTAAATCATTCTCTTCTTTCAAAGAGTAATTGGGCAATGCATATTTATTAAGCACTTGCTATGTTCCAAAACATTATGAAGGAAGGAAGGAAGGGAGGAAGGGAGGGAGGGAGGAAGGGAGGAAGAAAAAGGAAAGAAAGAAGGAAAAAAAGAAAGAAATGGGTGAAGAAAGGATGAGAGGAGGCACCCATGACTTCAAAGAGCTTTTCTTCTCCTCCTTCACCTCTCCTCTCATTCTTCCCTTCTCCTCCTTTCATCTTTCCTCCCCTCATTCCTCTCCTCATTTCTATTACTTACACCAATTTGTACACATACCGTATTCCACCACCACCCCTCTAAGACTATAACCTCTTTGAGGTACGGAGGCACATGCCCATGATCCCCGCTGCCAAGGAGGCTGAAATGGGAGAATCTCTTGACTTAAGGAAATTCTGAGGTTCAGTGAACTAAACCAGTTGGATGTCTGTATTAAGACTGGCATTAATATGGTGGGTCCTGGGGTGGGTGGGAGTGATGAGCAACAGGTTGCCTAGCAACTCGCAAACAACCCAGGCTAGAAACAGAGCAGGTAAAAACTCCTGTGCTCATAATAAAAGGGGTCGGGCCTATAAGGAACCTGTGCCCTTCCAGCTTGGGCAAAATAGGGAGACACAGTCACTTAAAAAACTCACATGAGAGGACAGCGACGATATCTTTTTCATCGTTGTATAAAGATCTTCCAGTAGAGTACAGTATCTCACAACTAAGCACTACTGGAACCTACCATTTTGCTGGTTTTCCCTTTCTAATGCAATCTCTACAAGTCACGCAGTCAATAAACCTTCACTTAGCATACACCCTGTGCTAAATCCACTATACTAAGCACTGAGGGTAGAAAGAAAAAACAAAAACATTCTAAAAGGGAAGATAGATGTACAAAAATACATAAAGTATACACGAAATCCATATAGTAGTTATGTACGCAATAACCTTAGAGGACAAGGCGCCAGCAGATTGGAGATGGAGCAAAGGCTAGGGACCTTAATCAAATTGAAATGCATTTAAGTAGAGCAGAGTAAACAGGAGTAGGGCAGGTTCTGGACCTGTTATTTCATTGGTAGAGGGAACAGTCAGATAAGGAAACTCACTTTCTCTGCAGAGGACAATTGAGAGAGCTGCTTGTAGAGGCTGCAGGTGGGGCTTGAGCTCAGGGCTCCCTGGCTTCAAGGCCTGCGCTTTATCCCCTGAACCAAGAGGTTTCTCTTCAGAGCAAACAACAGAATTATTAACAACTCTCACACGCCAACAACTGGCCTCTCCTTCAGGACCCTGAGAATCATCCTGGAATTCCTCAGAGGGAAGGCTCTGGTTTCAGTGACTCCCACAGGAGCGCTGCCTCTCTTTTTGGTCCCTTGGCTAGAATTCAGATTCTGAGAGATCTTGTCCCAGCTCTCAGTTGCCTCAGGATGCTGGCAGCATGCCTGGGTTTGGGGAAAACATGGCAATTCTCACTGTACCTGGCTCTTTACTTGGCCCATACGTTGATCTGGCCTCTCTGTCTCTGTTGACTCCCAAGGGCTGAACATGCCAACTGTCATAGTTCCTGCCATGCAGTAGACTCCTCCATAACTGGAATCCCCATCTTACAATGCAACTACTTAGTGCCCAGCCATACATGCCCCTGATAAATGGGGCTCTGGGATTTTCTCCCAGTAAGTGATGCTCTCGGGACTTGAGTCCTGTTTTTAGTCATTTTCAGATGTGTCTGACTCTTTGTGATTCCATTTGAATTTTCTTGGCAAAGACACTGGTGTAGTTTGCCATTTTTTCCTCCAGCTCATTTTACAGATGAGGAAATGAAGGAAAACAGAGTTAAGTGACTGGTCCAGGGTCACACATCTAATAAATGTCTAAGGCTGAATCTGAACTCAGGAAGATAAGTCTTCCTATTCCAGGCACCATGCCTTATCCACTGTGCCACCTATCTTTATGAAAGCTGTGCATTATGAAACATCTCGTTGTATTTCTTGCATCTAACACATAAAAGATGCCTAACTCATGCTGTTTAAATGGAAATCAGCATTCAGGGGCAGGAACATTTTAAAGATAGGAGGCCTAGGAGGCAAGTAATAAACCAGAAAACCCATTACTTTCACATTTATCAGGATATTGTCCATTTAACATATTCAGTGCTCATAAGTACTAAGAGCTTAAGTAATTTGATTAGGGTTACAAATCTAATATGTTTCAAACTCAGGACTAGAACCCAGGTCTCCCTGGCCCCAGTGCCAAATATTTACCTCTAAAATGGTATTTATATGCTGGGGTTACATGGTGATAGAAGAATATGTATTCCAGAATTTAGACAAAAGGAGTCCACTTTTAATTTTGGGAAACAGAAATGCAAAAATCCAGAGAGAATATTTTTATCATTACAGATACAGAATCTCTCAAATTTGCCACAGCCCAGTGGTGGCTGTAACTTTAGGCAGGTAAATTGTCAGTAATGCTTTTAAGTACCATGGTTTCGGTAAAGAGCTTTGATGAAGCATCACTTCAATTAATTATTCATAGCATTAATCATTCAAAGACTATTAAAATTTAGTTTATGGACCTAGTATGAGGTAAGTAGAAAAGAAAGGGAAGAGGGAGAAGAGAAGGTTATACACAGTTTTAAATGGAAGGGAAGAATAGATTCGACAGAGGACTGACCTCGGAGTCAAGAAGATCTAGGTTGGAGTTCTGTCTTCAATATTTGCTGGCCAAGTGTTCTTGGACAAATCACTTAACTCCTCAATCCTTCAACCTCTACTGACTTCTTACCCTAAAAGAGGTCCAAGGGCCCCCACAAGTAATATCTACACAAGAAAAATGCATCAGATAGGGAAAACCATTGAAATATTAGCTTCCAGAGAAGTTGATCAGTTATAGGATTCTGCAGGTGAGTGGTAGACCTTTAGATGTCAATGAAAAAACAATACTGTTGCTGCCCTTTGAGAATTTACATTTTTTTCCCCACAAAAGGGTTTCCTGAACCATGCCCCAAGCAACTAAGAGTACAATTTACATTTGGATTTCCAATTTGTTTTGCTGGACTTACCCACACCAAGGACATTAAAAGTGTGATGAAAGAAAGAGAGAGAAAAAGAGAGAAAGAAAGATAGAGAGAGACAGAGAGAAAGAGAGAAAGAAAGAGAGAAAGAAAGAAAGAAAAAGAAAGGAAGGAAGGAAGGAAGGAAAGAAAGAAAGAAAGAAAGAAAGAAAGAAAAGAGAAAGGACATGCTAACAAGCAGCGTTAACAAAAGGGGACCCAATGGAAATCCTGCCTTCTCCCCTCCATTTTCAACCCTCTCCATTTTGCTGGCCCACAGATTAGAATGAATATGTGATCGATGAATGAAACAGCCTGGGATGAGATCACAGCGGATGGGAGCAAATTAAGTAAAGTGTTTCCACCAGACGACTGCCTCAAATTCCTGGGCTTTTGTCAGTTTGTGTCAAAACATCCACATTACTTAACGTATATTTTGCATTATTTACTAAATGAAAAATATACAGTGCCAGCAGCTGGGGGGAAAAGTCAGCTTTCTGCATATGTTGTCAAGTTCACACTCCGGGCTCTGAAAGCACTTAGTCTGCAGAGGCCTTGGAGACCTGCTCTGTTCCAGAAAGCCCTTCTCTTCTTATCCTGCATGCTCCTGCCAAATCCCATCAGGACTTTGGAAACGTTTTTGGATGCAGAGAGATCATTTACGCCTTCACACAGGCAGGTAGCTCAGGCTGTAACCTGGACCCTGCTGCTCGTAGGGGAGAGATAAATAAAAGAGCAGTCATGAATGGGGCTCCTAGAAAAGGTTTCTGAATGGTAACACAAGCGATTAGTTATCCAGAGGAGCTTGTTACCCTTTGTTGCCAACAATTAAAAATAAAATAGAGGCACATTAATGCTTCTTTTCACAGGTGGGCATCCCAGCCTTGGAAACATAATGAGACATAAGCAGGAACTCCCTCAGATGCTTGAGTTAATTGAGACTGAAGGTTGGGGAATCTCTGGCGAGGGCTCTCTTTGACCCTTGGACATCTTTTAGGGAAAAAAGTCAGTAGGGCTGGATGGTCTGAAAAATAATGAGTTCTTTGTCATTCAATGTCAAAATGTGGGGAGGAGGGGATTAAAGGGGGAGAAGGGAGAGGAGAGGGGACAGAAGGGAGGAGAGGGGAGGGAGCAGACAAGAGAGAGGAGAAGAGGAAAGGAGAGAGCTGAAGGGGCAGAGAGAAGGGGGGCAAAGAATGAAGGGCAGAGGAGAGAAGGGAGGGGAGAGATAAAAGAGAGAGAGAGGAAAGAGGGGGAGAATAAAGAAGGGGAAAGGGAAAAGGAGAGAAGGAAGAGGAGAGGGAAGAAGAGAAAATGAGAGATTTGGAGGGGATTCAGAAGCAAGAAGGGGAGAAGAAAGAAGGGAAAGGAGAGAAAGGAGACGAAAGAAGAGAGGAAAAGAGGGCTGAAAGGGGAGAGGAAAGAGGGAGAAAAAAGATGGGAAAGGGAAGATGAGAGAAGGCAGAAAGGGGGAGAAAAGAAAAGGGAGGGGATGAAGGGGAGAGGAGAGAGTTGAAAAGAGAGCAAAGAGAGAGAGAAGAAGAAAGGAAAAGGGGAAGAAGAGGGAAGGGAGAGAAAAGGGAGAGTTAAACAGGGGAGAGGAAAGAGGAGAAGAAAAAAGGAGAAAGGAGGGTGGAAGAGGGAATAAGGGCAAGAGGAGAGCTTAAAACAGCTCTTCTTCTCATCAAAATAGAAGACCCAAACTTGATTATTAATAGGTGGAGAATGAGGGATACAGAGAAATCAAAGGTACTTCCTTGATTGGGCTGGAATATATTTCAGCTCAGGTAAATATTCCCTGCCCCTGAATTTTTCTTGCCTCAACTTGGATTTTCTTCTCATTTTCAGTGCGTTGGGTATCTCTGTCCCCCTGAAGATAAGTTAACTTTGTAACTCTCAGCCAAGATCTAGGTACTCATTCCCCACCATTTCCCCGGTCCCTTTTATCTTTTTTCCATCCCTGGCACCTTTGACAACACGGAACAGAGTAGGAGACTTTTTGGTTGACAGTTTGATTGGTTATGTTCAGTTTGTGGAGGCTGACAATTATAACCCTTTCCCACAAAAAGTAAAAACTGCCCCTATAGGAATATTTCTCAAGTAGAAAGCAGGGGAAATTTGGTAGATATCTTAAAAGGAGACATCTCCCAATCTGTTCCAAATGATTTGGAATGCTCTGTCACTTTCCAGGGGCAGTGTGATACAACACATAGGTACTGGCTCTGGCATCTGATGATGGGTTTAGACACCGTCTCTGAAGATAACAACTCAGTGACCTTAGGAGAATCACATTACTTCTGTGGCCTCCATTCCTTATCTGTAAAAGGAGGTTTTGGGGCTAGCTGAGGTTCTCTCTGGCTTCAGATCCATAATCTGATGCTTTTAAACAAGTGAGCTTTTAAACAAGGGAAAAGTTGGAAACTCAAGTAGGATGTGGGGAGAAGCAGGGTTTAGAAATTGTCTTTTGTGGTACTTTCTAATTTGTGCCATAACAAGGGTGGTGCACCTGGGACTTTATCTCAAGGCACTAGAATTTAGAGGGCAGGCTCAGCACTTCTATTTCTTATATAGAATCAATGAAGATGAGAACCAAGTTAGCAAGAATAATGACTGAAAAGAAAAAGCTACTAGACATCATGTTCCTACTTTCCCTAAGCCTTAGTCCCACGTAAGCTCCTCTGTAGACCAGTCTCGTAGCCTCCTGAGAACTCCATTCATGGGCCCTTGAACTCCACCACACCCTCACTACTTCCTGCCTGAATTTGCCTCCAAAAGTTAATTCTAGTCTGCATTTTCTGTTGCTCACCTCATGAACAATTTTTGTGACACTTTCCCTGGGTGACAAAACTGCTTATTATGACTTTTGCTGTGGAGTTAGACAAGTTTCTGTCAAATATGATTGTTGCGGCTGCTTGTCCTTTGTTCTTGAAGAGGACTGTGACTTCAGGGAGGGGATGCCATGACATGCACATGAACTGAATTTAAGTGAGGCAGCCTTGTTCACTTTTGCCTCTAGAGCAAGAATGGGGATGGGGAGCAGGTATTGTTAAACAAATTTATATCATCATCTATGACCATGGCTGATGATGGGGGGGAAAGACAATGGCTCTTAACCTTAATACATCAACCCCTCCCTTATCCTGTTACCTAAGGAACACCAACCATCATTCTTAATCCACACCCTACTACACTATATAGAACCTCAGGATCCCTTAACAGATTTTCTGAAGATTTAACTATTATATTAAAAGTTTTCTCAGCTGAAAGAGATGAAATTTGTGTTTCTAGCAATAAAAGACAAGCTGTCAATCTGTTAAATAAATTTCTACTAAAAACTAACTGCACACATAGAGTATTACCATAATTTATTAGAACAATTAGAACGCATCCTTGTTGTCTTCTAATTAGATTATTCCTTGTTCTGGTAATTACATTAGACAGGAGAGAATAATGGTTTCAGGATTCTAAGATCATCTCCAGATGATGTGAAGAGAGCTTGATCAATAATGCTAATCTCCAGAACATTTAAATTCCCAGAAAGAGATATTTTATCATGAGCAAGCCTTCTTTTCTCATCAGCATTATTCCTCAGTGTCTGTGTTCATCTTCTCCTAAGTTTAAAAGTGAAGGCTTAGGATAAATGATGGGCATTTGTTCAAGTGTCAAGGTCATCGCAAGGCTGGTCCACCTTTGACTGTCTGGGGCTTGGATGCTGGTGGTATCGTTTCAAGGGAGAATGCAAAAGAGTAACAGGAAGTCAAAGGACTCTAGAAAGCCAGAGGAGGAGCTGAACATGCGTATTTAAAATCAAACAAGTTCTGGGTTCTGATTGATCTTAGACAAGGGTCGAAACAGTCTTCAAATCCATGAAGGGTTATTGAAAAAGAAATTGAAAACACTGAAGATAAAATCAGAAGAAAGGGGCCACCTCATTCTAGGGGGGGATTTTAAAGAAACACAGTGATGAAAGGTACTGAAAGGACAATCAGTTAATCCACAAGCATTTTTAAAGCACTTACTGTGTACCAGAAATTGGAGATGTTATCAAATCCTTTCCATGATCAAATTCAGTTCAGAAAAGATCAGGCATTCAGTGAGTTGCTGAAAGGAAAATTCTTATTTGGGCTTCTGCCCTGATTTAACAAGGCAAAAGAGAATGAGAACGAGATTGTTATAAGTACATTAAGCTAGCCACAGTTGATGGATGATCAGCAGAGATCAGCCACAGCTGCAAAGGGAAGCCAGCTTTCATTGAAAACTTTCTATATGATAGAAAGACAGTTCAGACAGGTCAACGTCCGTCAAAGGGCTTGGATCCTCACATCTCAGTTCTTCCCCAAGGTAGTGACTACATGACAATTTCCAGGTACATACAGGTTGGGTGGTAGGTGACTTGACTATGTGACAAATATCAGGGGCCTGGGTGATACCTTTCTGCCTGTAAACAATGGGCCACTAAGTAACCATTACTTTCAATAAAGTAAAAAATATCAACTAATTACTCTGTGCCAAACACTGTACTAGAATTTGGGCAAAAACATCCAAACTATGCATATGGCACTGGATATTTAAAGACCTGTACTTTAAGAGGTGCACATTCTATGAGGAAGATACAATGTGTAGAAAGTGTGCAATGTTTATAAAAGAAGAGGTGAGGCATTGTGGCATATTTCTCAGAGAGAGAACCTTTGAGTCAGGAAGAGCTGGGTTCAAGTTTCATCTCTGGGCATCTTGGGCAAGTCACCTAATCTCTTCGTTAACCTCGCTTTCAGTCATTTTTCAGTCATGTCCAACTCTTCATGACCCCATTTGGGATTTTTCTTGGCAAAGATACTGGAGTAGTTTGCCATTTCCTTCTCTAGCTTATTTTACAGATGAGGAAACTGAGGCAAACAATAAGCTGACTTCATTTAACCAAATTATATTCTAAACACCTTGAGGGCAAGGTCTATTCTTTGCCTTTTTTTTGTATTCCCAGTATGTAGCACAGTGCCTGACACAGACTAGGTGTTTAATAATTACTTTATTGATTGACTCAGGCCAATGGTGTCAAACTCCCATAGAAGCAGAGCCCTTGGGGTGTGAATAGACTTAGAAAACCACAAGTTAACATGATCTATGTTGTAGGATATTTTTATTTATTTTCTTAAACATTTTCCAATTACATCTGAATCCAATTCAGGTCCTCTTGGGAGTTTTGTGACCTTGTCTCTGCACCTTGAATCTTTCTAAAGATCCTTAGATCATTGACTTGTTTTCTTTGTTAGAAGGGACCTCTTACAGAGTGGAGGTAATACATGTTTTCATGTGTAAACAAAACACAGTAATAAAACAAAAAAAAAAGTCTTTCTAAGACTGAGTGGAAGAAAATTTCCCAGCCTGCATTGGTAAATGGAGTTTCCCCATCTGGGACTTTCCTGTACCAGTGAAATTATTGGACTGGTCTTTACTTTATCCTTAAAAAGTCATACAAATTTCAAGAGAGAGAAAGTTAGCAGCTTAGGAAATCTGCATCAGCCTACTGTAGGAATTGCTACTTGAACTCAGCTTGAAAAGAATCCAGGGATTCTAGTTTTAGAATTGAAAAGGGAAAGCATTCCAGGCATGAGGCACAGCCAGAGCAAAGGCATGGAGGTGTGGAGGCCCTTAACTGAGGAACCATTATTTCAATTGATTATTTACTTCAGCATTTTTTGGGTCTCCTTTAGCAAGGTGTTGACCCACTTTTCATGCTTTTCTTGCATCTCTCTCATTTCTCTTCCCAGTTTTTCTTCCACCTCTCTAACTTGATTTTCAAAATCCTTTTTGACTCTTCCATGGCCTGAGACCACTGAATATTTTTTTGGATGTTTAGGATACAGAAGCCTGATAGTAAGTAAGCATTATTCTTCCTCATCTGAAAGGATGGGAGAAGGTATCTGTTCACCAAGAAAGTAACCGTCTATAGTCTTATTTTTTTCCCCGTTTTGGGGCATTTTCCCAACCAGTTACCTGACTTTTGGGTCCTTTTTCAAGAGTAGGGTGTACTCGGGGAATATGTAAGATCTCAGTTCATCCAAAGTGGCACAATCAAGCATGTACACTGGTCTGGGAGCAGAGATTTTTGTACCCAGAAGCTTAGCAGTTTCCTCTCCACAGCCACCTGGACTCCGGTCTTCAATTGATTATTTAAAAAATATTATTAGTTCAGCAGGTATTAAACTTAATTTTTAGGCTTGCAGAATGTAGGCAAGGAAGTGATGCTGAGTGAGTAGCTACAAAGGCAGCTTTGGAGACAGGAATACCAGGGATAGAAGGTCTTTTATGAGGAACAAACAGCAGACTTAAGTTCCTGGATTGAAGAGTACAGGAATGGACATAGTACAAAATAAATTTTGCCTCTTTCTTCACCTCAGCTTGCTGTTCTCTAATTATCATAGACTAGGGAGGGGACACTGGGATTCTTTAAGGGCTTGAAGGAATCCACCAGGTTCTCCTTGGAATCCAGGGTCAACAAGCCATGGCAGGAGGATGGGTGGGGAGCTAGAGTAGACGGTTCCTTTAGGACTGAAATGAGAAATCTGTCCATAGATAGAAAGTGGAATATAATAATAACGATGATAATGGTGATGATGGTGATGAAGATGATGGTGATGGTGATGATGGTGATGGTGATGATGGTGGTGATG
>CM053772.1:22732414-22753333 GCA_028658325.1 Potorous gilbertii
TGGTGGTGGTGGTGATGGTGATGATGGTGGTGGTGGTGGTGGTGATGGTGATGATGGTGGTGGTGGTGGTGGTGATGGTGATGATGGTGGTGGTGGTGATGGTGATGATGGTGGTGGTGGTGATGGTGATGATGGTGGTGGTGGTGGTGGTGATGGTGGTAGTGTGGTGGTGATGAAGATGATGGTGATGGTGATGGTAGAGATGTTGTTGCTGCTGCTGCTGGTGATAATAGCAGTGACAATAGCCGGTATTTATTTAGCTCTTTAAGATTTACAAAACCCTTTACAAATATTATCTCATCTTTATTTTCATAACAACTCTGGAAGATAGGAGATATTATTAGTCCTATTTGATAAGTAAGGAAATTGAGGCACAGACAGGTTAAGTGACTTGCCCAAGGTTACACAGTTAATAAGTGTATGATTTTCAATTTGAATTCAAGTCTTCCTGATCTGCGTGTTCCTGGTTAACTCACAACTATGAGGAGAGAATGGTCAGAGACACAGCATCTAAAGCGTGGTATGATGTGAAGCATGTTAGTTTTGGAGTCATTGGCCCTGGGTTCAAATTACAGAACTGCCACTTACTAACTGTGTGACCTTAGGGAAAGTCATTGAACATCTCTGGGCCTCAGTTTCCTCATCTCTAAAATGAAGGAACTGAACTGGATCATCTCTAAGGTCTCTACCAGCATAAATTCTAAGCTAATTCTAACCTGGCATTTCCTTCAAGTCTCAGTCTTCTAGGGCACATGCCTGTGCCACCCTGCTCTTAAATGAAATTTCATCCCCTTCTGCTTAAGTGACATAGCCGGACCCAGCTCCTACAATGTAAAGAGCTAATGAGAAAATGTCTAGACAGTATTGATCTGATACCACAAACAGACTCAAAGTATTGCTTGCTTTCTCTCTCTGTCCAAATGAAACCCATACGAGGGTCTTTCCTAAGTACTCCAAATGCTTGTTTATCCCAAGGACACTTTTCAGGTAGTCCTAGAATAGATGCTTATCCTCAATATAAACAAGGTCTTTGAATGTTTAATGAGAAAATATAAGTACTTGGAGGAAGAAAGGAAGGAAGTGAATAAGGAAAAAAGGAAGGATGAAAGGAGAAGAGGTAGGCTAGAAGGACAGAAGAAAGGAAAGACAAAAGGAAAGAAGGGAGGAAGGAAGAAAGGGAGAAAGACAGGAAGAAAGAAAAGATGAAAGGAAGCGAGGAAAGAGAAAGAAGAAAGGGAAGGAGGGAAGCCAAAAGGAAGAAAGGATGGAAGGAAAGAAGGAAGACACACCGGGATGGAGGGAGGAGGTATGAAGGAATGTCATGAGTTTGGTTAATTCCTATTAAACCAAAGCAGTTTCCTTGGTTGCTGACCTTCCCATCTTCATCTCCTGTGATGCTGTGGCCAAAATGAAGCCTGACACATTAAAGCAGACAGAGGCTTCTAGAAAGCAAAGTCTCAAAGGAAGATTCCTTTTCTTATTCAAATAAAAAGAAACAAACATCTTGTTATTTTGAAAAAGTACCCAAGGTAAAAAAAAAATCTATCTTGTTGAAGAAAGTAGAAAGAAAAACATAGCCCAAGGCTGGTTCCCCCCAACATAAATAGCACCCTTGAAATGCCACCTGAAGTGCAAGATTACCATCTTGTGCTCTTACCCGTATCTTCTCAAAACTCTGGAAAATATTGCTGCCTCAGAGCAAACAGTCAGTCCCTTGGGTCTATGGGTTCTTTCCAAACTTGATTTAGAGCCAGGCAAGCCTTCCATTCACAGGGAAATGTAAAATTCTAATGGGAATGACACCTGGATAACTAGAAACCTTATCTACAGATAACATTGGGCACTTCCCCAAATGAGATGCCTTTAATTTATTGCAAGCTTAGTAAAATCCTACATTTGTCTGAAAAAGGCAACCAATCATGAATTTTTCTTCCTCTGTGCTAATGAAAGGTGCCAGAGATCGACACATTACTCCTGTCCTTGCCTCTGTCTCCTCCTCCTCCTCCTTCCCCTCTTCCTCCCCACCCAAAGGTAGCAACAGGAAGGAAAAAGAGAAGAAGGAAGGAAGGCAGTCAGCATGGCATATTGTCCCAGGATATATTTAGCTTCGAGGTCATGATAAAGCTCTGAGCCAGCAAAATGGGGATGTGTCCTCCCAGGTACACAGAGATGGAAATAAGGACGGAAAATGAAATGCGGGTATGTGTTTAAAAGGATGGGAAGTTATTTAAAAGCAAGAAACTATTTCTGATTGAGGAAGATTTCTACGGAGGAAGCAATTTTTTTTTCATAAAAATGTGGCCCCAAGCATAAACATCTTAAAAAATATAAGAAATGTTTGTCACTCTAGCCACTGATCCACCTAGAAAAGCCATATGATTTCTATGAATCTCAGTATCCTCTATAAAATGAGATGCTAAGATGGCATATATAAAGTGCTTTAAGAACTTTAATGTATTATGTGAATAGTAACTTATAATTGTATATATATGCGTGTGTATATCCTGTCTATAAGTCTAACAAATATATATATTATTAATATAATTAATATAGTACATAATGTATCTAATATATGTCTAATAATATATATGATATATATCTAATAAATATATGTGTTTATATTATTTATACATGTATTTATATACATATGTTTATATTATTATATTTATGTATTATGCGTATGTGTCTATGTAAGCGTCTGTAAGTCTAATAAATACATTATATATAATATAGAAGTCTTTCTAAGTCTAATAAATTATATAACATCTTTCTTAGACAAATATATTAACATATCTTATATTGATTAGACTTATAGACCTTTATATACTCACATATATAAATGCATTATATATAATATTGGGTATATTAGACTTACAGATTTTTAGTACCAGAAAAACGCCTTGCAGTCATCTAGTCTTCAGCTACTGCCTTTCAACCAACTCAGGGAATCTATACTACATTTAAATAATTCTAAAGGAGACCATTTAATAAGGTTTTATTCTTTAAAATTGGGTTTTCACCTCAACAAGTAAACATGTATTATGTATTGGCTACGGGTAGGTCATTAGCATACAAATGCAAAACAGAAAATCATCTCCGCCCTTTTGCATTCCCCTGGGAAAGACAGAACATGTTCATATACAGATAAGTGCATCTCAAGGGAATCTGAGAAAGGCAGAAAACCCCAACAAATATTGGGGTGCAAAAGGGAGAGAGATCAGAGAGGATTTCACAGAGGAAGTGACATCTGAGTTAAAGAAAGCATTAAAAAAAAACATTCCAAATGTCAAGGATGAGGGAGAACAACATTATAGGCATGAGATGTCTTCCTGACTGCAAAGATGTAGAGGAGAAGGATGATAAAATATCAGAAATCACAGAATTATTAATTAGTTAATTAGCTTGTAGTATATGTGTGTGCACATGCATGGCAAGGCAATGAAGCAAAGCAGCTTACAGCCATTTTAGGGGCACTTGCTAGGCCTGGCAAGACATTTAAATTTTATTCTAGAAGCAATAGAGAACCACCCAAGATAAGGCTGGAATGAGAAACAATCATTTATCAATTATCTACTATGTGCCAACCACTATGTTAAGGACTTCATAAATATCTCATTTGAGATAATGGAATTTAAGTTTAGAGGAGGATGGAATGGTCAAATTTGTGCCTTAGGAAACTACTATTCCCCTCTAAGTGGAGATACGACTGGGTGAAGAAAAGACCAGGAATAGGGAAAACAATTGCATTATAAGATAGACCTTGAGGCATCTATCATTTTATACCTACCAGATTGGCTAAAATGATAGAAGGGGAAAGTGACAAATTTTGGAGGCAATATGGAACAATTGGGACACTAATTCATTGTTGGTGGAATTGTGAACTGATCCAACCATTCTGGAGAGCAATCTGGAATTTGATTTATTAAACTATTTATACTCTTTGATCCAGCAATACCACTACTTGGTCTGTTGCAAAGATAATTAAGGAAAAAGAAAAAGAATCTCTATATTCTAAAATATTTATAGCATCTCTTTGTTATGGCAAAACACTAAAAATTACAGGGATGCCCAACCATTGGGGAATGGCTGAACAAGTTGTGGTATATGATTGTAATGGAATACCACTAAGCTATAAGAAATGACAAGCTCAGAGATCTTAGAAAAACATGGACAGACTTGCATGAAATAATGAAGAATGAAATGAAAAGAACAGGAGAAGGTTGTATAAAATAAGAACAAGATTGTTTTAAGAATACCTGACTGCCTAAGTCATTCTGGCTATTATAAATACTGAAATTAACTACAAAGGACCAATGAAGGAAGATGCTATTTGCATCCAGAGAAAGAATTGTGTGTATGTGTATACACACATATTTATAATATATATACAAATATGTATATATTTTGTGTATACTATGCATATATATATATAATATGTATATATTATTTTGACTATTAGAAATACCCAAATTAACTATAAAGGACATATGAAGGAAAATATCATCTGTATCCAGAGAAAGAACTGATAAATAGAAATATGTATAGAATAATTGTATATGTGTATGTATACATATATATGTATACACACATATATATTTGTGTCTAATGGTAGCCATCTCTAGGGTGGGAGGGAAAGAAGAAAAAAGAAAAAAAAGAAGAAAATGTACATGATAATTTTGTGGTATATTTAAAAGCTATAGCAAGTTAGGCATAGTCTATTTGCAGTTGCATGTGCAATCAGCTTTTTCATTGTACTATGTTATGGAAATGCATGGTTTTTTCCAAATAAAAAAAAGTCAGGAAGTCACAATGTAATAAGGTACAAAATAAGTACACTAGGACTTATTCTTAAAGGAAAAATGTCATTTCCTCTTCTTCCCTACTCTTCTCTAGGTTGCCCAATCCACCATAACCTCTACCACCTCTTGGCGTCAGCTGTAAATTAAATGAGTTTGGTTACAGATTTCAGATAGAGTTCCCCACATTAACCCAATTTCAGTAATATTGATATTTCCCATTCCACATCCATCATTCAAATGACCTTAAATCAAGGTGTCTGACTGTCAAAAATAATTATGGTCTTATTACAAATATTTATACCAAAAATACCTAGAAGATCATTTTGGACTCAGTGGCCCAAGGGTTATTCTTTCAGAACTAGTCTGTTTTCTCTGTTAATTCATATATGGTCCAGTGTCAAAGACAAGTGGAACAATCAATGAAAGTATATAGAATTAGGTGGAAGACCAGGGCATGTATTTGTCATATAGTCAACATCGAGAAATATACAAGAACTACTCAGTCACAATCCTTTACTAACCATGGAGTCCCCCACTGCTCTGTACTAAATAGCGCTGAGGTTTCAATTTAATCTGGTAAAAGGAAGATCTATGAGAACAAGAAGGGCAGAACCTTGGAGTTTACATGTTCAGTCTCATACATAAGTTAGAAAGAAAGTGGCAGGCATCACATAATTTCATTGCTTTGTTCTAAAGATCATCAGCACAAGTACAAGTGTAGCCTCATTAGCATGGTGAGGGCTATGGGTCCGGGGGCCTCTGATTTTTTTTTAATTAAATGATATTAGAAATCAATACAGCATGATTAGAATATCTTTCAAAATTAAGAAAGTACTGAGAACCAACAATAAACAAAAAGAAACAGAGTTGAATTCAAAGGTGGTAGCCATTCAACTCAATATGATGGCAATGTAGTTTTGTCATTTTGATGAATATATGAAAGGAGGTGGCTAGGGGACCAGGTAGAGCACAGGACCTAGAGCCAGGGAAACATGAGCTCAAATCTGGTCTCAGACACTTAACTTCTGTTTGCCTCCGTTTCCTCATCTGTCAAATGGGGACAGTGATTGTACCTCCATCCCAGGCTGTTGTGACAGTCAGAGGAGATAATGATTAAAAAGTGCTTGGTACGTAGTAAGTGCTCTATAAATATCAGTTGTCACTATTATGATTGTGCTAGAACTATTAAAATTGTGAATACCATGGTACTTCTGGGAGCAGAACCAAAATGGAAAAGTAGAGAAGCATTCAGCCAAGATCTCCCCACATTCCCCTCCAAACAACTTTAAAATACGTCAAATCCAAATCTGGAATCTCATTTGAATTTTAAATAAAATACTGGTAAAGAGTTAATAACAATATATTCCAAAGATGATCAGGTGGAATTTACACAGTAATGGAAAACTATCAGCATAATTGACCACATCAATAACAAAAAGTATGATTATGTCAATAGATGCAGAAAAATATAACACTCATTCCTATTAAAAACACTAAAAAGTATAGGAATCAATTGAGCCTTTTTTCATTTTCTTCTTTTAAACTTTACACATTCTTTGAATTTCTGAAATCAATGCAATGCTGAGCACACAAGAAAATATATTTATAAAGACCACTTACTAAATCTTAATCATTAATGCCAAGAAAAATGTCATATTACTCATTGCTAAATTTCTAAGAAAATAAGTTTTAATCATTTAACCTTTCTTCCTTAACATGTTAATTAAATGGTTTTTCTACATCACTATTTTAACAGTTTCTTGAAAAAAATTAAAGGAAATAGTTTATTTTAAACAAGGAGTTTATTTAGGCAACAAGATGTTTGACTTGAAAGGAAAAGTATCTATGATCATTTTTTATAGTAATTTATCTCTACTGGGAAACAGAGATTGTATGTAACAGCTGTGTACAAAAAAAGTCATACCATCACCCTTGCTTTTACAATGATAAAAGAAAAACTTTGAAATTATCCAATCAAATAAGGTATGTAAGGATTTTTTTGTGGGTTTGCTGTTGTTGTTAAACAGTAAGAGCAAAATAATTTACTGGAATATAAAGATAAATATTGAATGAGCATGCCACCAGTGGATAAAAGAGAGATTTTCACACAACCAGTTTGTTTTTTTCCCCATCTACATTTAATGCTGATCAAAACATACCATTGGTTTAAAAAATATGCAATATGCCTGTGCACGTACACCAATGACTTAATATGCAATAAGGAATGGGGAAGGGAATCACAGATGAGAGAAAACTATACTGCAGTAGTCAAGATGTGGATGAATGCAATCTTGGTTTTCTAATTTTGTATGTATTGTTTTCCTTGGGAGCACAGTTCTGCAGAAGAGTTGTAGGTTCTCGGTAGTAAAAGCCTCCTGTCTGCTTCTGGAATACATCACTTGGATTTTCAGCCTCCATTTCTAACTGTGCAGGTGCATCTTTCATGGATTGGTTGCCCATCAAATAGTAATCTGATCTGCCTCATTGACAAGCCCCATGGTTCACAATGGGCTTTCATTAGTTTACCAAGTGGTGTGTACCTCTTAATCTTAAACTGAGCCAGCAAATCGTCTTGTCCTGCCACCTTCAAATTAATGTGGTCATTATCTTCAGTCTTGACTCCCTCCATCTGCTTTTCATTGACCATGGCACATCCAAGTAGTGTCCTTGGCTGCTGCTTCATGAAAGAATCACCAGGATGGTCCACTCCAACAGAATGGGGAGAAGCACGAGTAGCAGGAACAGGGAGGAGCAGGAGGAGAAGGAGGAGGAAGATGATGGTGGTGATACTGAGGAAGAAGAGGAGAAGAAAGAGGAGGAGGAGGACAATGAGGAAAAGGGAGAGGAAGAATGCAGCCTTTCTTAAAATAAGTAGCATCTATCTAAAACCGAGAGCACTTGAAACCTTTCCAATAACACTGGACCGAAGCAAAAGTGACCATTGTCATCATTACCATTCAATATTGTAGTAGAAATGCTAGCTGTAGTAACAAGACAAGACAAGAAATTGAAGGAATAAAAATGGGCAAAAAGGAAACAAAATTATCACTCTTTGCAGATGATATGATGATATACTTAGAGAATCAACTAAAAATACTAGTTGAAATAATGAACAACTTCAGGAAAGTTGCAAGATATAAAATAAACCTACATAAATCATCAGCATTTCTATATTCTACCAAGAAAATCCAACAGCAAGAGATAAAGAAATTCTATTTAAAATAACTGCAAACATAAAATACTTGGGAGTCTACTTGCCAAGACAAACCCAGGGATTATATAAATACAATTACAAAAATAAATAAAGACAGATGTAAACAACTGGAGAAATATTAATTGCTCATGGGTAGGCTGAGTCAATATAATAAAAATGGTAATTCCAGCTAAGTTAATTTACTTATTCAGTACCATACTAATCAAACAACCAAAGAATTCTTTTACAGACCTGGAAAAAATGCTAGCAAAATTCATCTGGAAGGACAAAAGGTCAAGAAAGTCAAGGGAATTGATGAAAAAAATATGAAGAAAGGCTGCCTGAAAATTCCAGATTTAAAATTAAGTAACAAACTGGCAATCATCAGAACAATTTGATACTGACTAAGAAATAGACTGGTGGATTAATGGAGGAGATTAGGGACACAGTACATAGCTGTAAATGACCACAGTAATGTAGTGTTTGAGAGAACCAAAGACCCAAGCTTTTGGAATAAGTATTCAATTTTTGACAAAAATTGCTGGGAAAACTGGAAGGCAGTTTGGCAGAAACTAGACATAGGCCAACACCTCACATCACATGTCAAGATAATGTCAAAATGGATAAATGACTTAGATATAAAGGAAAATATTATAAGCGAATTATGGGAGCATGAAAAAACATACCTGTCAGATCAATGGATAAAGAGAGAGTTTATGACCAAAGAGGAAACAGAGTAGATTACAGGAAATACACAGGTAATTTTGATTACATGAAATTAAAAAGCTTTTACACAAACAAGACTAATGCAGACAAAATTAGAAGAAAAATAGTACAGTGGGGCAAAATTTCTTTCAACAAATTTCTCTGATAAATGTCTCATTTCTCAAATATATAAGGAACTGAATTAAATTTATAAAAATAATAGCCATTCCTCAGCTGATAAATGGTCAAAGGATATGAACAGGTCATTTTCAAAAGAAGAAATCAAAATTTTCAAAGTCATGTGAAAAATTATCTAAATCACTACTTATAAAAATGCAAATCAAAGCAACTTTGAGATACTACCTCATTCCAATCAGATTGGCTAACATGACAGAAAAGGACAATGGCAAATACAGGAAGGGATGTTGAAAAATTAGAACACTAATGCATGGTCAATAGAGTTGTGAATTGATCCAACCATTCTGGAGAGCAATTTGGAACTATGTTCAAAGGGCTATAAAATTGTGCAATACACTTTGAGCCAGCAATACCTTTACTAGGTCTGTACCCCAAACAGATCAAAGAAAAGGAAAGAAAATCTATATGTGCAAAAATGTTTATAGCAACTCTGTTTATAGTGGCAAAGAATTGGAAATTAAAGGGATATCTGTCAATTGGGGAATGGATGAACAAGTTGCAGTAAATGATTATGATGGAATATGACTGTGCTATAAGAAAAGATGAGCAGAATGGTTTCAGAAAAACATGAGGTGTATATGAACTGATGCAAAGTGAACAGAACCAGAAGAACATTGTACATAGTAACAACAATATCATATGATGCTTACCTTCTTGAAGCAGGGGAGAAGGGAGTGAGAGAGGAAGAAAATTTGGAATATAAAAGTTTTAAAACATGATTGTTCAAATTTTTTATATGTAATTAGAAAATGATGAAATATGTAACAATAATTTAAAAACTAAGGGTAAGGTAAATTTCTGCTCAACAAAAGAAAGCACAATGTGAAAAGAGCTCTGGGAAAAAAAGATTATGAATATTGTGAGAAAAGATTCAAAGCTACTTCAAAAGTATAAAGGATCACAGAAAATTAATGAATTAAACAGACTACCCAATTTTTTATGGCTTAATCTGGATTCCATATTGAGGTTGCTTTTCTAAAGTCACAGACTCTGAATGCAACTGAGCAGCACAATGAGACCAAGTCATGGAGAATTTCAAGAGTTAAGAAGGACTTTTGTGGTCATTGCAGAAGTTTTTCTTAAATGCTTATGCATAGTAAACTCAAAAATTTACTCCCTTTCATATTGAATAGAGATTCTAGAAGGTTTATTATTGAGAACAAAGGGGTATTGAAATGGAAAAAGGTAGGGAATCCCCCATATACAGCCCATTCAACATTTGGAAAGTTCTCAAGATGAAGTCTCTCTTTAGATTAAGCCTGAACTACAGTTGCCTCTTTGCACCATTCAACCATTGATCTCAACTCTGTCTTCTGTGGCCATGAAGAACAAGTCTTATCTCCTCATCCAGGTGACAAGGAGATTTCTAAATGAGGAAAAAAAGTCTCCTTCTGAAAAGAATCTCTTTCAAGTTCATCGGCAAGAGAGGCAAACTGGAAGGAATGTTTGAATACCTAACTAAGAGAATTCATTCCTATGTCACTTGCACCAAAATTAGCCAGTGCAACACCCAAGAAATCTAGGGTGAAGATGATGGATTTGCCCCCTTACAATGAAAAACAGCAAAAAAGAAAGTCAAATAAGGTTTCAGATTAGACAACATTTCCAAAGACACCTTATCTGAACTCCCTTCAGGGCACATTGTTATGGGAATAAAGCCAAATGAGAACTAGAACCACAGGCACAGTTTTTCCTGTCACATGGAGACAAAGTACTTTCATCCTGGATTTATGATGCCAGGTAACTTCTTTGTTCCTACTTTGTACTTCCAAATTATTACTGTACACCGCTGCTGCCATCATTGTAAATTTATATGGGACCTATGGCTGCTACCCCTAGGTACTGTCCAAATGATATAATCCAGAGATCATTGTCTTTGGGTCCCCATTGGCACTGGTCTATTTGCTAATCTTCTTCCTTACTGATATCTCCTTTTGATGACTTTTATAAGATATTTAAGCTTTCATTTTTCTTTTACTAAGGTAAATCTCTTTAAAAAAAATCCGTCCTCTCATTTCTAAGCCTGCCCGGACCTTTAGTACAATTTCTCTACATTGACTGAGGCTTATATCACCAAATTTAAAAATTTCTCAACTTTACTGTGAAACTGACTCTTGCAGATAATAAGTGGAAATGATAAGATAACTAAGAGCAGAACTGTGGCCTTCCAACTGCAGACTGTCAACTCTCACTCCGTACACTGTCCGTGGTCTCAGATCTTTGCTGTTAACAGTTTGGCCAATTTTAAAAATACTATTTTTATCCATGACCAAAATCGCACATGATAGCTAACCTTCACATCCTCAAAGATTTTAATTCAATACATTGAAAGTGTTTTAATTTTCCCAAATATGCAAACATTTTCATTTCTTGGTACTAATCAGTTTTGTTTTGTCTTGCTTTGGGGCAATTTATAGGCTGACATGATGTATGAAGCTCAATTTCACAAAGTATGATACAGAGCCATCACTATCATGGGGAGGCTGGATCTTTGCATCAGGAGAGAAAATGTAGAGTGGCAGGAGCACCCAGTACCCTATGAATTTATCTCCTACTCAGCAAAACTCACACGGTAACTAGATGACAAGATCCATTAGACTGAAAACCAGGAGGGTCATTAGATGCCATGGAGTCCAATATCCTCATTTACAAATGGGAAAATTTAAATACAGAGCACTTGAGTAACTTGCCCAGGGTCACAGAGCTAGTAACTATGTAAGGCAAAATTTGAACCCATATCTCCTTGACTCTCATTCCTATGTTCTACAGGAAACAGCAGCATAGAGATTTTCTCCTGTGCTTGGACACATCGTTAAGGTTATTCTCAGAAAACACAGCACTTTTCAAATATATTTACTATAGTTACTCAGGGAGACAGAATATTTTTAACTCTGGAGCTGCAAAGCTTTCTCCTGGAAGAATTGTCCAAGGATATCTAGAGAGCCAAAACAAAGGGGAGAAGAAAGGAAAGAAGAAACTCCTCAGAAAGGCTAGTTCTGTCTTAGCAAATGGCTTGAGGTTTGTTTTGAGCATCTCTTAACACATGGCATTTTCCCCTTTCTCCTCTGAGTACTGTCATGCACCAGGATGTCCAAGTCATGAAACGATCAATCTCACTTTTTAGGCTGCACAGAAAACAGTGAGAGAATAGTGTGGGGACTCAAATGTTCCACTAGCAGAGTGAAAGGTCTAGCAAGCCATATGATTTGGGAGAAGGTCTGGTGAGGAACTGTGTATTGACTGATCTCAGAGTTGAAAGTCTGGTCACCAGGTCAGCATGATTTTAGGCCACAGCACCTCATGGAACATGTCCATAAAAGCACGGAGAGATTAAAATTCACCCCAAAGGAAAGGGTATTTGTATGACTATTGTCTAGAATAGAGAAATCTCTTGAAGGAGTACTTTGTTATCTAAATTTCTAATTATAGTTTGAAGTGGGGCAGACCAAATCTAGCCAGATGAGTAAAGGAGATGTTTCAGGAGGTAAGCGACTTCATTTTAAGTGAAGAAAGAGATAAAGACTGGACCTATGATGTTAGAAGTGATGTTAAGGAATTCTAAGATGACTACTGAAGAAGGTCATCACGCCTTCTGCAACTTACAGTCTTAAAGAGTTGCCTGAAACCTGAGAATTTAAGCCACTTCTCCAGAAAAAACAACCAGGAGGTGTCCAAGGCAGGGCTTGATCTGAGGTCTTCATGGCTTCAAGGTCAGATTTCTATCCATTATGCCTCTCACTAGGTAAGTACAGTATGTTTGTCGATTGATTAATATGGTTCATTGAATGACAGTCTACTGAAAAACATTATGATATAGAATAGAGGTCTAATGACCTTAAACATGTATATATATATATATATATATATATAATACATATATAAATATACATATAATATATATATATATAGTGTGTCTATATGTAATTTATTCATAACTATTTCATTATAATCAGATTTCTTTGTAGCCCTATTTTATTTTATGTATTAAAGGAAGTAATTCTCAGATTTCCAAAGGGATCCATACAAGATCCCTTGGATAAAGGATGGAGTTCTAGACCTGGATTCAGGAGCTGTAGATCTAAATTCACCTCAAATACTAATGTCACCACAAGCAAACCCTTTCTTTCAAAGACTTGGTCTCATTTCTGTAAAATAGGGAAAATAGTTTGAACTCAAGTTTTGAAGAGAAGACTTATTACTTCTGTTGTTACTGTTGTAAAGAAAAGAACACAACTATTTTAATGATGAATTTCCTAACGAATTCAAGGAGTAATGTTCTTACCTCACCACATCTGGTCCTTCAACTTTGCACATTTACTCTGAGAGCCTTAAAAGTATCTATTTCTGAACTGTAACATCTTGTTCACAAGCTAAAGTCTCTCACTCACTTCAGAGCTCTCATGAAACATCTCAAATTTTGCATACTGTGTTAAAATTCAGAGTAGTAAGAGGGGAGAGGCTTAACCGTAAAGATAGTAGGAGCTACATTTCTTTGCCTCTGACTTTGATTTCACAAGAGGGTTTACAAGGTTATTCCAACATTTGGCAAATTGAAACACAACAATTTAGAATGTTGTGCTGTCACGATCATGGGCACCCAAAACTCTGACTCCAATGTTCAACAGAACACAAAGATGACCTCAAAAGTTGTCCGAATGTCTACCTTTGGTAGACAGTTCCCAACTAGAAAGATTTCAAACAGGGATTAAGAAATAAATCATGTACATCTATGTATCCAAAGAAGAAGGAAGGAAAGAAATAAGCCTCTATTAAGCACTTACTGTATACTGACACTGTAATCAATGCTGAGAATACAAAAACAAATAACAAAAAAAAAGACAATCCTGCCCTCATGGAGATTATGTTCTGATGTTCTAATGAAGGAAGATGTCCTCCTGAAATAAATAATACCACCAAAGGAGCAAAAACTAGGATACTGAACAGAAGCAAGGGGCCACTAAGTAGCACCAGAGTACTGGAGTGACCAAGATAGGAAGTGGAGAGGAAAGGGTCAAATACATTTCTTATGGGAAAGTCCATAAAGAAGATTTGGGGAGGCTTGGAAGCGGAGGTTTAAGTGAAGTTTGTTTTACAAAATAGTCAGAAAGGGGGTTCCTTTCATTCTTCAGTTAACTCTAATAACCCTCTTTTTATCTGGTTTTGACTGTCCTCAAGCCATTCATAACTCTGGACTCTTGCCAGTTCAGTTTACAATCAATTGCATTCAGGAAAGATAACAAAAATGGAACTGAAAATTGGGGGGAAATCCAGGAAATGGGCTAGAAGGAGAAATAAAGGCCAGTCTGGATTGCTCCACAAAATGGTGGGTTCAGTGGAACTCCCCAATGAGACAAGGGAGCAGGCCTTCCAGAGGAGTATTTCAGCCTGAGGAAGTTACAAGGGAGTAGAAGGAAGTTCCAGGATGAGCCTGGCTTAGAGGAGAGAAACTCATCCTTAGAAGTCTATCCAGTGGGTAATTAAATATGTCAGCACTGCAAGGAATCCAGAGTTATGCATGGTATGTTCAATTTTGTGTGACCCACATTAGAACAGAAATATGCTGGAGGCAACCCAGAAAGATGTGTCAAGCTTTGGGACCATGCTACCAGAGGACCAGGTGGGGGAAATATTTTGTCTGGAACAAGTGAAAGTGAATAAGGATTTATTACACACCTACTGTGTGCCACGCACTGTGTTTAGTGCTTTACAAGGATTTCATTTGATTCTCAAAACCACTCTAGGAGGCAGGTTCTTTTATTGTCCTCATTTTACAGTTGAAGAAACTAAGGCAAACAGGTTGTATGCCCAGGGTCACACCGCTAGTGAGGGTCTGAGGTCTTCTTCACCCCAGGGCTCTGTCTGCCAGATCATAAGTTGCCTTGGTGCTGAGGGCTGAGGGCTTAGTTATCATCACATTTTGGAAGAATCTATAGAATATTTCATGTACAAGAAAAGTTGTCAAGATACAGACTGAGGCTAAATGTCAATACGATGTCCAGGAACTAGAGATATCCAAAAGTCCAATGGGTCTGGAGCCTCTGGAGGCCAGAGGTATTCTTTCATGGGAAATCTTCCAGTGATGAGAGATTCCTTTTGGGAATATTGCGAAGGGGACCCAGGGTGAGATGGAGCTTGGCTTAGATGAAGACCCTGTTCAATCTGATAGTCAGTGATTTTGTGAATGGAATGTGATGAATTATGCCAGGAGGAGGAGGACCCATGCCCATTTATTCATCTATCCACACTGATACACACTAGTAAATTAGAAATGCCTACAATAATGTCAGAACTGCCACAGTTGAAGTCCCTGTTTTACATTAATTTTCACCTGTAATGAATATATCCAATGCTCCATCGAGAAACATCTGACTTTTCTCCAAAATTTGCTTAACATGTTTCTTTGGTGTTTTTAATAGCACAGCAAAGATGTCTTAACATAAGACTTAAATGGGTGCCTAATTATCTCACTGTGAAAAACCATAAACACGGAAACAAAAGCAAAGATAACATGTAGGAGCCTTAAGACAGAAAAAAAGTAACACTTATGGGAGAGAAACAAAGAAAAAAATAATATTCGCTATTTGAATCAGCATGTATAAGCAACAGGAACAAAGTGAAGAGTTTGTCTCCTTCCCTTTCCCCTTCTCTTCTTCTTCCCCTTCCCTCCCCTCCTCTCCATCCCTTCCTTCATCTTTTCTCTCCTCTCCTCTCCTCTCTTCTCCTCTTTTCTCCTCTCCCCTCCCCTCTTCTCCTCTCCTCTCCATCCCTCCCTCCCTCTTTTCTCTCCTCTCCTTTATTCTCCTCTTCTCTTTTCTCTCTATTATTATAGATGGGTATATAAGACAGAGACCCATGTTCAAGTCCCACATCAGAAATACACTGGATCGTAATAACCTCTTAGCACTCTAGATTCTCTGTCAATCAGCACTGGTGGAGGGAGGTGTTTAGTTTTAGGGGTTTTTTTGAGTGATTTTTACTTAGGAGTTCCCTGTAGCAATAAAATCACAAGTTCAATTCCCATCTGTAACACATTAACTAGAGTAAGATCTCACACAATCCTTCTAGGAATATTAATCCCCATCACGAAAAGACCATAATGACATTTTTTTAATAGCTGGAGAATTTGTGGCCAAAACTAACACCTAGAGACAACCCTCTACCTCCATCACTGTCCTCACATAGTCATTGGCCTTTATGCTCAAATGATCCTGGGGTCTAATACAAGGTGCACAGGAGCACAGCTGAAACATCTATGCCTGGTTTAGGGAAGGAGCAAAGTATTTCTTTTGTGTTGTTGCTATACATTGTTTTCATTTCGGCTTCATTTCTCAGTCAATCAAGAAACATTTGTTAAGTACCTAGCATGTGCAGGCATTGGGCAAAGTGCTACGGATACAAAGAAAGGCAAAAAATAGTCTGTGCTCTCAACAATCAAATGGGGGAGACAATATGTAAAAAACATGTCTAAACAAGCTCTAGACAGGGTAAGTTGGAGATCATCAAGGGGGGCACCAGAATTAAGGGGAATCTTAAAAGACTTTTAGTAGCAGGTGGCTTTTGGCTGGGACTTGAAGGAAGCCAGGAAGCCAAGATGAGGAGGTCAAAATCCAGTTGGACTTGGGCAGTCTCTGAATGAGCCATCTCTTGTGACAGAGAATTTTTAAAAAGAGAAAGAAAAAGGTAGTTCAAGAAAGCTAACCTATCACCAGGTTAAACAGCACATTAAATGTGCCATAGGTATTGCTGTCCCTCCACCGCTGGGAAGGGGGAAGGCACATTTTCTCAATTTCACTACTTTCTTTCCCACTTACTAATTATAATTACAAAATGTTTCTTGTTGTTCTTTTGTTTTGTTTTAGTTTGGAAAAGGGCAAGTATGTTAATCTAACTATACTGCTTTTATAGACAGATCAATCACTCCTTGTGAAAGAAAGAGGGAACCATTGTGGGAGAGAGAGGAAGCTGATGACCCTTAGGCTCGGAGAAAGTGGTAGCAGCTTCACTGGAGTAAAGATGCCTCTAGAGACCTATCTGTCTTTCCCTTTTCATCTTCTGACTGGGCATGGCCTGGAATGCGTACCTCCTGGGAAGGTAGTTGTGTGCGTGTGTGTGTGTGTCTGTGTGTCTGTGTGTCTGTGCGTCTGTGTCTCTGTGTCTCTGTGTGTGTAATTACTGTGCTTCTCTGAGTGTCCTGTAATAGGGGTCCCTGAGCTCCTGTGGAGTCAGGACAAAGAATACATTTTAGAGGGGATCTTTGTGGTGAAGATATATCCTGTAGATTCAGCCTGAGAATGGTACAGCTATCTTCCACAAATGAACATGATTCTATCACTGGGGAATTAATGTGGCTGTAATTTACATTCAGGGGTAGTATTACCAATATGTCAGTCTTTTAAAATTCTACGTTCACATTCTTCACTAGACTATTACCAATGCTACTCTGGGAAAGGATTTGGGGGTACAAATTATCCCCCCCTTCCCAGCTTGCAACTCTCTAGAATTTTTAGCAAGTAAGCAGCAGAATACTGAGCTGAAGGAAACTCACTCAATAAAATAGACAAGCACTTGCTATGAACATGTCTTAAGATGGGGGAATATTTAATGAGCACTGGTAAGGAAGGTCTTTGGGGAAATTTTCTTACAATATAAACATGTAAATCTATCAGAAACAGATTCAATAAATTGAGTGCATATTTCTTAATAATAACCCTAAAGACTCAGGCACACAAGGATTCCTACAAAGAAGATGGAAATTAGATTACAAGTCAGAACTCCCAGCACCTTATTTTGCTTGCTTACGTGACAAGAGGCCTTGAGGATTACCAATTCCACAGAGGGAGAGAGATAAGAGGAAGAAGGAGAGAGAAGGAATGAGATGGGAAGAAGAGGGGAGGAAAAGAAAGAGAAGGAAAGAGGGAGAGGGGGAGAAGAAAGAGAAAGAGAGAGTCAGAGAGTGATGGAGGAGAGAGTCAGAGAGACAGAGAGAAAAAGGAGAGAGAGAGGAGAGAAAAGAGAGAAGGTGGGAAGAGCAGCCTTGAACACACTGATACTCCATCAGAATGGAGAGAAGAATTTCCTATGACAGTAATCCAGGAGAGAGTTCTGGCCTTTGGAATGGAGCCAGAAGGAAAGGGTAGAGAGTTGTGTCTAAGCTTTTCTCCTCTAAGAGAAGAGGAGCAACAGGAAAGAGTCAAAGGTATAGATACTCGCTACATTTTCCACACTACTTCTAGTCTAATTAAGTCAAATGTAATTACTTTCCCTGCTAGGATTGCTCTAGCAATCCTTGAAAGCCGGATACAAATAAAACTCTTCTACTTTAAAACCTCTAGATTGGATCTAATGGTTATTTGGGAGCATACCACTTTTGAAGATACAAGTCAGTTCTGAATCAGGAAAATTCACCTCCTCAATCAAGTTCCATGACCCAGTGCTGCTCCATTTCACATAGCCCATTGTTTTGTTAGCAACCACGTGACAGGGTGACATATAATGGCATCCTAAATTAAGTGGTCAAGCTCCTAATGGTGGTTTCCCCAAACCATGTGGATACTGGACTTAATTATAATTGCCATGCAATAACTGGAAAAAACCACCCAATTACACTTGTCATCTAGGCCATCCTCTTCATTCTGCACATGAAGAAACAAATGAGACCCAGAGAAATGTCCAAAGACATACAGCAGGTTAGTCTTTAGTGCTAGTATTTGAGCCATAATCTTCAAATTCAGAGCCCAATGTCCTTTCCATATCTGTAATTATTTTTATAGTACCTTTCTTTCTACAATCAAAAGCAATAAGAAAGTCAAGTTGTCAGAAGAACTCAAAATTTGGATGAGACCATGCTTCCTTTCCTATTTAGGTGATCCCTCAGATCATTTTGTCATTTTGGTAACCAAACACATACCCCTTACTTCTTCTGTTTTTCATTTTAGGTACTGTTATTATTTAGTCATTTCAGTCATGTCCCCTTCTTTGTGATGCTTTTTTGCAGGGATTTCTTGGCACTGGAGTGGTTTGCCATTTCCTTCTCTAGCTCCTTTTACAGAGCAGGAAACTAAGGCAAACACAGTTAAGAGAGTTGATCAGGGTCATAAAGCTACTGTCTGAGGCTGGATACAGAGGAGGAAACTAAGGCAAACAGAGTTGCTTAGGGTCATACAGTTGGTGTCTGAGGCTGGATTTCAACTCAAGTCTTCCTGACTTCAGGTCCAGTGTTATATCCACTGTACCACTGAGCTGCCCTTGTTTTAGGCACAGAATTCACAAGAATAAAATCACTGCATCTAGAAACTGGATGTCAATCAACTGTCCAATGGCTTAATCCACCATTGTTGGGACTACCCCTGGCCATTATTATTCTTTATGTGTTTTCTCCCTATATTCAGATATAAACTCTTTAAAAGTGTTCACATACACTTCTCCCCCAGAAGAGTGCTGGGTGCATGGAAAGCATTAAGTACATGACTTTAATTCACACCCTTGTCTAACTGTGTTGCTTCTCTTAATGTTTCTGATGTAGAAATTCTGATTTCCCTAGGATGAATAGAATTCCTAAACCTTTTGTGCCACACTTCTAGAAGCATGGGGCGATACCTTGAAAGGAAAACTATTCTTTTGAAAAGAAAACGGAGTAATGGTTAAATACAGGACAGAAAGCAATCAGTAGGTCATGTGCACCTCCAGACCGAAGACCTAGTGGCACATCCATCTACACCCTGGACTCTTTCAGCAGCTCCAAAGCTCTTACTATCATCTTTCTGGGGAAAAGTCATGCTCCTGGCACCCACTTTCCACCTTCTACCAACCCTGGAGATGAACTCAAACTCTGGAAATCTACATCCCTCCCCTCAGAGAGAATGCTCCATTGCCCTCTGATTCCAGGTCAGTGATCTGAGACTGGTGGTATACATTTGTCATTTCATAGGTGAAAATGGAATCTGCAGATCCTATCTTCAAGAAACTTTAAAGCAAAGACAGAGAAGATTCTAGAGGCTGTGTGGTGTTTCTAGAGTCAGAGAACTTAGGTTCAAATTCCACCTCTGGTATGACCCAGGGCAATTAATTTTCCTGCTCCTTCTCTTGGTCAAATTGGATGAGATGCCCAGGGCTCTCTGTTTCTAGAATCCCTTCTACCTTAAAAAAAGTTTAAGTAAGGATACAAACACATTTTGTCATTATGTGTGGTTAAAGTGTTACTTGTTAAGTGTAGATCTATGCTCTTCTCTGCTTAGATGGACACATTCTGGTTCAAACTCTGAAGTTCAGGAAAGGTATAAGCAACTCATGGGAAGTGACTGTATTGCATTCACTTTTTCTTTGTATCCCTGGCACTCCTCCAGTAACTGTCATGTAGGATGTGTGTTGACTGATTATACTTAGATGAAAAAAAGAGATAGTTTCTTTCCAGCCCCTGAAATGGCCACAGAAGTAAAAAGAGACAGGACAGGGGTCCAGAGTCCACCTCTGAGCAGAAGCCTGCCAACAGCACCAGAAAGAAAATGACTAAGAGTTTTCCACACATTGGACCATTGAGCAAACCAAAATCCAGAGGTGGATTTGTCTCCAGGCCATTACAGAGAATCTGAAGAAAGACTTAGTTGGGAAGTCACAGTTCAACAAAATGATTCACAGCATATAGGACAAAGGGCCATGGTTACTGAGCTCAGGAACCTCAGGTAGAAGGGTTCTCACTCCACTTGCCAAGAGGAAGAACTAGAGGGTGAACTTGCGGGCCAAGTGCCAAATGCCCTCATTTACTTGATGAATGACAACTCTGCTATAACATAGGTGGTGATAGAAAGATGATACAAGGTAGAAGAAAATCAACAAATCAAAAGACCTAGAAAACTAGGAGTTATTCTAGATCCCCTTCTCTCTCACATTCCCCCACAACCAATCTGGTGCCAAGTCTGGTGGATTCTATCTTCACAACATCTTTCACACATGCCCCCTTCTCATCTCTGACACCATCACCATGTTGGTATAGGTCCTCATCTCCTCACACCTGTATGACTGCTATAA
>CM053772.1:22753833-22771365 GCA_028658325.1 Potorous gilbertii
AGGCTTTCTAAAGGAGCTCTAGAATTTCAAAATAGGAGAGGTAAATGGAATCATCACTATGGAGGACCTAGATAAATGAAGGCTAAGACATTTTTTCCCAAATGTAATAAGGTGACACAGGAGATGTGTGAACAAGTGAGTGATGTGATTAGACCTGTGTGTTGTGTATATACATTTGAGCAACTATGTGAATTATGGATTGGGAATGGAGAAAGTAGAAGCCTGAAAATCAGCTGAGAGGTTATTGCTGTGGTCTAGGTAAGAGGGAATAATGATGATGATGATGGCAAATATTTATGTAGCATTTTTAAGCTTTACAAAATCTTTGGCTATAATAGCTTTATTATTCCCATCTTACAAATGGAGAAACTGAGGCTGAGAGGTCAAATGATTTATTTAGAGTCATGCAACTAGCAAGTGCCCAACTGAGACAAAATTCAAACTCATCTCCCTGACTCTAAGGCCGGTGCTCTATTTGCTACTATCCGTTCTTTTATCCAGTGCCTGCCTCAGTTTCCCCATCTATAAAATGGAGATGATACTGGTACCTACCTCTCAGGGCTGTTGTGGGGAGCAAATGAAATAATATTTTAAAGTGTTTTACCAACATTAAGGTGTATATAAATTCTACCAATTGTCACTACTGTTACTATGCCACTATTATGGTGATACCTTGGTACTCCATTTCCAGAAGATAGAAACCTGTTTTATTCCTCCATGTTGAACCCTCCTTCTCTAGTATTCCATTTCCTTTGTGTGTGGACTTCTGCCTCCTGCTTGCTGCCAGTACCCCCAATTGCCTCATATTTTTCTTGCTATTTACCTTTCTTCTTCCCAAAGTGCTGGTTTTCTTTATTCCAGCTTCTTGATCTTAGGAGTCTCTTCTTTGATCTCCCCATATGGAATTCCAAAGCTCTAGAACCTTGCTGAGTTTCTAATATCTAAGAAAGAGGCAGCAAGGGGAGAAAGTGGTCTAATTATCGTGAATCGAGTTTTTCAAATACAGCATTTCTGATGTTCTTTCGTACACAACTCACAATAAGACATTTACTGGGCATTGCGGGGGATCCACCATATTGTCTGATGTTCCATGGCCTTGCAAACTGACTCCTTTGGCTCTCTATTCCCAACTCCGTTTCCTGTATTCACTGGGCTGACTACCCCCGCTATGCAATTTGCCTCTTGCAAGGCCGGCCTATTCTGCAAAGGTTTGTTAATCTTGATTTAATGTATTCATATTAGAAAAATGTAACAACGAAAGAATAAAGCTTATGTAGGCAGCACAAGTTCCCCCGGGTGTTCAATCTATATTACTCATAGCAATGCAAAGCAAATATGGCAAGTTATATTAGCTAAGTTCAGAATACAAAAGGCAATATTAATTTCATAGGATGTGTAAAAAGATATGCAAATGTGAACAACTCCCAGGAAAACAGTGTAATATAATACTCCAGGCTTTGAAATTATGCAGTTTCATAAGCACTTGTTAGGAAGCATCACTTGCATTATATTTAAATATATATGCGTATATATGTGTGTGTATGCATTATAGTTTTATATATGTATATATAGTTTTCCGTATGTGCATTATATACACATGTGTATGTATATATACATATATTTGCGTGTATGAACACATACATATCTACAGAGAGAGAGAGAGAGAGAGAGAGCAAGTTGTTTTTCATCATGCCAGTCTTGTCTCAAGCAGTATTTTTTTCCTAAGCTTTGTGAACCATGGGCAGGATGATTGGAGTTTGAAAAGCTGTAGACTTTCTTCCAGATGTCCACTTGTTCTTTGGAAAACTGGGATAGCTTCACACAATTTTTCCTCTTTGCTATTTTCCAATTAAAAGCATAATCCGTTTCCTGTGATTTCATCCTATTTGGCTGAAGTCTCAAGTTCAGATTTGTGAGGCTGAGTCTTCATCCAATTAACCAATTATGAGAGAGTGGTTTGGAGATGATGATGACTACATTTCCCTCCTGAGGTTCTCTTTTCTCTCCCACTGGAATGTAAGTAAGCTCTTTGAGGACAAGGATCGTTCCCTTTTTTCTCTTTATAACTTCAGTTTCTAACATAGTACCTGGCACCTAATATCTGCTTATTAAATATTTTTTGATTCATTGACTAGTGATTTACAAATAGCCCTGAAATTTCAAATCCCGTATCCCTCCCACTCATTTAGACTTTCAAATACTCTTGGGTTTCATTAATTTGAATAGTAAAGTAGAAGAATGAGTAGGGTCCCCTCCTAGAGTTACCTCCAATACGTATAAGCTAGATAATCATGGTGTGAATCTTTTAGATCTTCAGTTTCCTCATCTTGAAAATGAAGATAAGATTACTTGTCATACTCACATTACAAGGTTGTTGTGAGAATCTGATGAGAAAGTAAGTGTAAAGTGATGTTTAAACTTCAGACTGCTATGTAAATGTCAGTTCTTAATATTTTCAGTAGCATCCTCTCTTCTTTTATTATTTATCTCATCTTTTTGCCATAGAATTCAGATAGAAATGGTCCTGAGACAAGTGGCTATTCTGTTATTATTATTTTATATGTAATGTACTGTAGACTATTGAATAGGCAACTGAAATAATTAGTTTTTTTGTAATTGAATAAAAGTCATGGCATATAAAATCTTTTCCTTGCTTTACTGTGCTTCTTCTAACTCAAATTCTGTGATTCGGTCATCATTATCACCTTCCTCCAAGGCTGCTGTCAGGAGAGTGAGAAAGAAATGAGGTATTCTTCAACCTCCTTACCATATGCTTTCTGTGTGGGGATTCTGTTTCTGTTTGAGATCCCAACTAAACATTGTAGCTAAGTGGAAGAGGATACCTGTTTCAAAGCTGGACTTCATTTCAGTTGTATAAAAATGGATTTTTTTCAAAAGGAGGGGATGAAGAATTAAGCCTTTTAGAGAACCACAGAATCAGCACTGAAAAGGACTTTGGGGGCCTTTTAGACCAACCTGGACTTTATCAGCCTTTGCTTTATGATGTCCAGGGAAGAAGACCATGCTGCTGTGGGAAAGCTCCTACCACAATGAAGTTGTTCCTTACATTGAGTCACAGTTGACACTTTGGTCCCTTCCACACACTGGGACTGCTTCTGCTCTCTAAAAGCAAGGAGAACACGTCTCAAACCTCTTCCCTAAAGCATTCTCTTAGGGTCTTGAAGACAGCTCCACTGTGTTTGCCTAAGTTTTTTCTACACCATGTTAAACAATTGGGAGTTCCCTTAGCTAAATCTGACATATGTTAACAAGATATTACAAAACAGTTGAGCAAAAGCAGTGATGGTTTGCAAATACGATAGCAGCAATGATAGCATCCTGCGGTGCCTTGAGATCGGTAAAGTGTTCTATAAATACCATCTCATCTGCTCCTTACAACAGCTTTGGGAGACAGGTCATTATTCTCCCCATTTACAGATGAAGAAATAGATGCTGAAAGAGGTTGAGTGACTTACCCAGGGGCATGTGTCATAAAGTGTATTGTTTCATAAACTAGATTTGAACTCAGGTCTTCCTGCCTCCAAGTCCCGCTGTGCTTCCAATACAAACATCATGCCTCCTAATGTAGAAATTCACTTAAAGTTTAGTGATTTATTCTTAAGGTGAAGATCGCTACCTGAAGAACCTGGAGTATAGAGCACAGGTGGGCCAAAACCCTTAAAAATCAAACATGTTATGTAAGCTCTTTAAATGTAGAGACAATTCCTTTTTTTGTCTTTGAATTTCTAATGCATAATAAATGCTTATTGATATGTATTATTTATTTACATATATAATATATTAAATGTATATATGCACATATTATATATCACAATATATGTGTCCATATAATATATCATAATATATATGGATATTTAATATATATCACACATAGAAATATGTGTGTATATATACACACAGAATGAGAACTTATTTAGCTATACTTATATGTGTACCCATAGTGTTCCCTCTCCCCAGCAGAATATAAATTCCTTGAGGGCAGAGAGAATATAGCATGTATATCTTTGTATTCCCCAACACCTAGAATGATGACTGACACAGAGTAGACAGTAAATATTTGTGGCATTAACTTTATTAGGAATGGTAGGTCCACCAGAAATAATTGTACAGTGTCCTGGAGTCAACCTTTCATTAGTCAAGTAGGAATTCACTCAGATCCACGTTTTTATGTTTCTGTTGCAGAGTGAATTATGATATCCCTTTACTTTTACTTTTTTCTCTTGTAGTTGAATTACCAAACTTCTCCATTTTCTGGAAACTACAGTGACTTTGGATATTATCACTCCCAAGACCAGGTAAGTCATCCTTTACAAAAGTTCAAATTAATTCCCCCATCCCAACTGTTTTCTGGAACTTGCTACATTATGTGTCTACTGTTCTCTGGATGATGCCTGAATAATGAGGGGTGGGACTGGCAATCACCTTTCTTCCATACTCATCTGGATTCATGAGCTCCATTTCCCTGTAGATGAACGTCTACTGCATCTGTGTACCTAGAGCATGTTTGACTCGTCTTGCTTGATGGAGAGGTAGGGCAGCTGCTTGAAGGAGATATGCTCTGCCCTTGGTGCTGAATGTTCTTTGATTGTAAGGTCTGAACTGGAGCCTCGTGGAACTTAGCATATGCTAATGTTTGACTTTATCCTAATACATCCCTTTTCGACCAGGTCTCTTACATGGGAGGAATGACCAAACATCAGCTTTTGCTGACTTTCCACATTGCATACCAAGTAAAAAGTCAAGCTAGCTGGTATGGTGGGAAACATAGCTAGGGAAGTGGGAGTTTTTCAAGATGGATTTGTTTGATTTCAGTGTAGCCCTGCATTCCAAGGAAATAAGGGGAAAGGTTGGGATGCTTGGTTGGATGGGATTCTGGTAATGGACAGCAGAGAGAAGGCTAGGCCACTCAGTTTTCATTTTACTTCCAAGGAGAGTGTTCTTTATACAGGAAAGGGAAGAAAAAATGGCTAACAGGGACTTGATACCCATGGTATACCTAGCACCTGACTTAGATGATCTCTAGCTTCAGAAGGAAGAAAATATTTATTTAGCACTTACTCCATGCCAGGTTAACCAGGGTACCCAGCATGAGGAGAGAGTTTTGATGTCCAGAAGTCAGAATCAGAGCTGGGAGGGGGATCATGGCCAGTTGGCCTAGGTCCCTCCCCAAAATGGAATCTCCCATTAGGAACTCATCAGTGAAGAAAGGAGTGAGAATGGCAGAGGGATATTTCAGGGAAAGAAGATGACAGGGGTCTTTCTGGTTTCAGGGTGAAGAAGCTCCAAGCCTTCTCTCTCAGGGAACTGCTAAGATGAGAGGAAATTTTTCACTGATCTGATGTGTGCTCCCTACCATTCGTCCTTCTTATTTCAAGCTTGTATTTATAATTGGGATTTGTGACTGTAGTTGGCTTGAGGGAAGACTTTGCACAAGCCAGTGTTTGCAGATGGGTCTGCTTAGAGCCAAACATGGAGGGAGATCACTCCTGGTGATGGTTCAGATGCTAGGATAGTTGCATGATGACATTCAACATGGCACTGAGAGAGGTGGCTGCCTGGCTTATCGAAATCAGCCCTGGCAAAGTATGAAATATCAAGTACCCTGTATTAGCAGCATATTCTATCTCTGAGAGGAAATGGAAGCTGCCAGTAAAAACCATGAGGCATATGGTTAACACTCAACAGAACTACTGAATCATGAATGAATGAATGCATGAATGAATGAATGGGGTTTGCTATATTTTTTAACCTGTCAGCATTTGAAATGAATATATATATAATGTATATAACAAATGCATAACACACATATACAAACATATGTATATACACATGCATACATTATACGCATGCATCTGCACATGTGCATATACATATGTATATGCATACATATTTATGTATATATGCCCACACACATGCATATACTTATACATATAAATGCATACACGCATGTACATATACATATGTGCACATGGCTACACATACACAAAACATACATATATACTTAACACATATGTACATGCATATGTATACATATACACACAAGTATGTGTATATGCATGTGTATGTGTATATGTATTCAATGCATATGTGCACACAAATACACACATACAAATACATATGTATACACATATATATAGATATATGCATTTATATGTGTATATGTGTGTTATGTGTGTAAATGCATATATACATACACATACATGCATGCATTGTATATAAATATGGATATATGGATATATAAGTCAATATGCATATACGTATGTGAATGTATATATGTGCTCATATGGGCATATACATATACACAAATACAAACACATATATTCATACACATACATGCATGTGTATATACACACACCTACATACATACATACATATGCATATACACATATACATGTGTATATATACACACATATGTATACATATATATGTATATGTATGTATATATGATCAGTCAATTTATCTGTCTGTGTTGCCCTCTGTTTCCCGCCATCCTTCTCTTCCTTGTCCCATCTCCTTTAAGGCCCAGCTCTTGTGCCGCCTGTCCCATGGCATCTTGATCCCTCAACTCTAGCATGAGGAGAACTCCTATGGCTTGAGTTCTGGTCCTGCCTTTGGGACCTCCCCAAGTCCCTTCTCTTCCCAGCCTCATTTTTCCCATCTGTAAAACAAAGGGTTTGAGCTCACTGCCTTCTTAGGACCCTCCACTTCTCTCTCTAGGATCCTGTGATCCTTCCCCGTCACATGATCTCACACTTCTCTGCGCTCCCTCACACTGTCATTAATGAAGCAGTGAGGATATCACATGATGTGAGTGTGAGCTATAGTCACCATCCTGGTTGCCTTTCTCTGGCCATTCTCAAAGATATCCTTGTCCATCCTAAACCATGGTTCCCAGGACTGAAGAGAGTTCTCAAGAGGAGCTTAACATTTCAGTGCCCCAGGCAACGTTTGAAGAATATAAATTGCACAGTTGGTGTTGCCCTGCATTAGCAGAAAAATTCCACCCAGGGACTTTCCTATAACAAGAAATCACTAATCTTTTCCCTGAAAATATCTATTATTTTCATCTGTGTACTTATGGTATCTTGCATTCCTGATTATAAGCTTGTAGAGACTTCCATAATCCAGTGAAAAGGGCACTGGATTTGATATGCTGGGCTTGGAGTCAAGAAGACTCCTCTCCCTTAGTTCAAGTCTGGCTGTGAAACCCTGGACCAGTCATTTTACCCTGTTTGCCTCAGTTTCCTCATGTGTAAAATGAACTATAGAAGGACATGGCCAGCCATTCCAGTGTCTTTTCCAAGAAAACCCCAAATGGGGTCAGGAAGAACTGGGCACAATCGAAACAATTAAATAACTGCACCAAACCAGATTCATATCCTCATTGCCACACTTAGTACCTGTGTGAGCTTGGTACATCTGCCTACAAATGAATTACATAGGGTAATTTGGGAGGGAACAGAGAACTAAATCAGGAGACACGTCATATAGAAGTTGGTCCTGGACCTGTGTCTACTCCTGTAACGTGAAGGGGAGGAAGAAGTCTCTTTCAGGCCCAGGAGCTTGCTAGTGCAAAGAGAGAGGAACAGAGAGAGAGCCAGTTGGACTGGATTGTAGAGCCTGGAAGGAACATTAACGTCCACTAAGGTTAGAATGGTATGGGGGGGGGGGGTCAGGTTGTGTTAGACCTTAAAAACCAGAGGAGTTGAGATTTGATCTTGGTGCTGTCTGGGAGCCACTGGAGCTGATGGAGTAAGGGAGTGGCTTGATCCGCTCTGTGTTTGAGGAAGGTGGCTTCAGCAGCCCAGTGCAGGATGGGCTAGAATGGGAGAAATGTCAGACAGAGAGCAGTTAGTGGGGGGCTATAGTATCAAAGTGATAGTGATATGGGCTTGACCAAAAGTGATAGTATTTAAATGGAAAAAAGACCATTAGAAGTGGGATTCCTTTTTAATGTAAAGGAAATAAACAGCAACAACCACAACAATGATAGCATTGAGGCAGCACTTTATGTTCCCTCCTCTGAGGAGGTAATCATATTCATGTCATATATTTGAGGAGCTAATCTAAATTTTATCTAATTTAAGCTAGATGGTTGGAGAAACTTCCTACCGAGGACAGCTGTTCCTCAGTAGTCCTGTGAAGTTGGTGCTACTATCATCACATTTTACACACGAGGAAACTGAGACTGAGAAGTTAAGTGTTTTGCCCAGAATCTACGGCAAGTAAATCTCAGAGACAGGACTCGAATTCAGGGCTTCCTGACTTGATATCCAACAATCTATCCTTGGCTGCTTAGAATGGCAAGATCTGGTAGCTGCTTAACTCTGTGGAGTGAAGAGTTGGGAACTCTGCTTTGAGTTTAAATCTGTGATGCCTGAATGAAAGTTTCCTTGGAATGAAATATTGAAGTTTTGAAGAGGACAGAATTTGAGGGAAAAGATGGTGAATTTCATTTGGGACTTGTTGAGTTTGAGATGTCTCCTGGACTGATGTCTCAAATTGGACTTTCAGTTTGAAATGTAAAATAGGCACCTGGTGATGGGGACTGACCTACTGGGGGAGAGACTGGAACTGGGCATATTGACCTGTGGATCATTTACATGAAGATGATACTAAAACTCATACAATGGGTGATGACTTAGAAAGAGAGTGTGAAGGGAGAAGAGGACATAGGACAGAGTTTGGAGTAGATCCCTAGTCAGAGAGTGTGACATAAATGATGATTCAACAAAGGACACTGAGAGCAGTCAGATAGGTAAGGAATGGAACCAAGGAAGAGTAATGCTAAGAAAACCTGGAAAAGGAGAGAGGAAGGGTAGAGAGGAAGGGAGGTAGGGTGGCTCATGGTGGTGGTGATGACAGTGATGATGACGATGATGGTGATGACAATAATGAAGACTTCTAATATTTATGTACCACTTTAAAAGTTTGCAAAGCTCTATTTTGTAGTTTGTTTCTATTGGCTAGTTTTTTCTATTAGTCACTAGTGTCAGATACAGAAGACAGATTAAGAAGAAAGAAGATTGATCAAAGACCATCAGATTTGGTGATTAAGAGATCATTAGTAACGTTAGAGTCAGTGCTCTCTGTTGAGTGATTAAGTCAGAAGTCAATGCCAAGGAAAGGAGATGGGAAATTGAATGACATATGAGGAGCTTGTGAGAAGGCCAATTTGGCTGGATGATAGTGTGTATGAAAGGGAATAATATATAATGAGACAGGGAATGGATGGGGTCAGGCTGTGAAAGGCTTCAAATGCCAAACAGTGGGATTTAATCTCAAAGGTAATAGGGAGCCACCACAGCTCACTGAGTAGGGGAGTATCATGGTCAGATCCACACTGTAGAAAAGTCACTTTTGTAGTGGTGGCAGGGAGACCATTTAGGAAGGAAGATACTCAGATAGTTCAGATTCAAGGTGATTGAGGTTCTGAATTAAGGTGATGGTTGCTAGAGTAGGAAAAAAGAGATCTGATTAAGAGATGCTATAGAGGTAAAAACATTCAGATTTGACTGTTGATTAGCTATTTGGAATGAATGAGAAAGAATGACTGGGGGATTTCCAACCTGGGTGAGTAGGATGCTGTTACTGACATCCAAGAAATGGAGAAGCTCAGAAAAGCACTGACTTTGAAGGGGAAGTGAAAGTTATTTTCTGGCTATATCAAATTTCAATTGTTTGAGATATCAGTATCCCTTTGTATGGAAAGGAAGGTGGTAGATGATAAAAAACCACTTAAAACTTTTACCCTCTGTGGTGCAATAGAAAGGGCATTGGGTTGGTAGTCAAATTACTTGGGTTAAAGTTTAGCTTTGGCCATTCAACTATGTGCTCTCAGGCAAATTACAAGCTTTCTCTGGGTCCCTGTTTCCTTATCTGTAAAATGGAGAAATTAGACTAGGTCATTCCAAGTTCCCTTCCTACTCTAAATCTCTGATTCCATGAATCTGTGTTCTCCAATGGAGTTAAAGAAATTAATTTAAAACAAGAAGAAATTTGCAAAATAGGGAGCTGATCCAATCCCTTTCTACTGTGAACAAATGTCTATTGACAGAGATCATGGGATCGATCATAAGGTCATCAGCATAGATATAGATATGGATATAGATATATAAGGGTTCTCAGAAGTAAAATCTATTCCAACACCCTCATCTTACAACTGAGGAAACTGCAGCCCCGAGAGATCAAGGTTACACATCACTCCTGGGGGACAGAGTCAGGATTTGAACTCAAGTCCTGTAATTCTAAAGTTTGGTGTTATTTCCTCTGTGTTCTTTTTAGAAAATGGAAAATATCCCGGGTAGTTCTTTCAACATAGATTTGTTAAACACTTACTACATGCAGTTCAACTTAAGTAGCATTTTTAAAGTGTGTACCATGTACCAAGCATTGTTTTAGGTCTTAAGTATACAGAAATAGGTTTCATGCTCATGGAGCTTCAGTCTTTCCAAAGAGTAAGAAACCTAGTAAGGCACATGAACTTTTGGTTTTTCTTTGACCAAGTTCCCTATTTAAAAAAAAACAACAATCCTTTTTTTTTACTCTAATTTAAATATGTTTTTTTTTTTGCTTTTTAAAAGGAATTCCGCAGTTTAAGATCATACATTATTTCTCTTGATCTGAAGCCATGGTGATATTTTTTCTTAAGACCATTGTCTGCAAGTGTATTCATCTCAGAAACATTACTTGCTCTCTCTTTGTGTTTATCACCCCTGTGTTTGTAATGACATAATAATTATGGGAAATATCAGAGGATTTCAGGAACAAACAGTGGCTTTTCAAGTTCTTTTCATGAATATTGAGTTCATTTTCTTATTAATATTAGCCCCTTGCCAAGACTTCTGAACGTTTGTAATTTATATAGCAAGTGTCCTGGGGAAGGAGGGTGCTTGATTCAATACTTTACATGGCATGAAACCCACTGCTGGTAATCTATGGCTATAAATGTATTTTGCCTCCCAATAGTGAGTTAAATGCTTACTGATCTGCTCTAGTTTCAGTAATACCATTTTCAATTTTAAGAATAAAATAGCTATAGCCTTCTGCCACTAGTTCTATGTATTATTAATTTTTTTTCATTCTGTGCATTTTATGATAAAAACTTCATCCCCCATCCTTTTTGATGATTTTAAAATCATGTACTTTTTTTTCTTAACACATTACTCAACACTCATCTGGTCCAAGCCATCTTTGAATAAGAATCTCTGCTACCACACATGACAGATGGTATTCCCTCCTTTAGAGTCCTTCATGAAAAAGAGTCCACTACCTACCACAGTCCTCCACTTCACTTTGAGGTAACTCTAAGATTACAAAAGATTTTTTGACCCCCAATCTCTATTTGCCTTTTTTTGTTGATCATAGTTATCAATTAGAATTAATGATGGTGTGCATCAAGAGTCTTGACATTTCTCATTAGTCATGGTGCTTCACCTGGTTGCATTAGGTTTGATTTTTAATTCTCTTTCTACCTTCCCCTTGCGAGATGAACAAGGCTCAGCACATAGAGAGCTGTTGGTGCAAGTGGAGAGACTTGGCTTTCCAATTTTCTCTGACACAGGTCTTAGTGCCACAAATGCCATAGAGGGGAACTGTCCATTTGTACCATAGGATGTTTCTCCACACCAAAGCACTAGGGTATTTCCTACTTCCACAAATTTTAGAAAACTAATCTTACATTACAAGAATGCCATTAAAATATAACAGCAATAGAAATGTGCTATGGAGATCTTATGTCACAGTAGAGGAAAGGAGAATTTTCAGCAGGGAGCCTGGACTTGCCTGACAAAATTAAGGAGAGTATCCCAACATTCCACCATTCTTTGCCCAAGAGAAATTGACATCAAAGTCACTTTATCCAGTAAGAGAGAAGCTCATGGGACAATTCCCACAATGGCTTGCCTTCTGTCCCCCTTTACCAATGCTGGAATGTTCTCCTTTCTCCCTCCTTTCCTTGGTGATTCTGGCCCTTTTCCAAGTACCTGCTTTTAGCGCCTTGTTGAGCAAGGACATTGACTCACTCTTGTTTACGTTTGATAAATGGAAGCATCTAGCATTACCTACAGACCAAACCGACCGAAACATGTTTTTGTTTTGTCATGGGAGATCTTCCAGGAAAATGTGCATTCAGATTTAATTCAGAAGAATCACAGGTATGGATTACTTTAGATTTATTCAAATAAAAGCCTGTGACTTGTGACCATAAGAATAAAGGGTCAACATTAGGCATAGATAAACAAACAAACATAGGAGTTCTGGCAGAAGGCTGTTGATTTTCCTTTCTCAAAATTGAAAATATTATAGTGGACCAGTGAGAACCTGGTGTACATATACTAGGAACCAAAAACTCATTGATATCCAAAGAAAGGGAGGTAGGCACTGTGGTGGAGCACAGGCTGAGTCTGGAATCCAAGGCTTTGGCTTTGAACCTCAGCTCAGCTACATGCTCACCTGGGGAAGTCAAGCAATGCCTGGGGGTTCTGGAGCCCCATCCTCTGGCTGGCTGTCTCCTTATCTCTGTCTCTCTCTCTCTCTCTCCGTCTTTTTCTTGGTGTTAAGTGACTTGCCTAGGGTCACACAACTTGGAAGTATCTGGTGTTCTCTCTGTTGCACCACCTCACTGCCCTGGAAGCTTCAATTCTAAAACAAGGGGGTTGCGCCAGAGGGCCCCTTTGTGGTTTTGATTTCTGGAAGGTGCCTGGTGTGATGGGGCATTGGCTTTGGAGTCAGAGCTTAGCTCTGTGGCTCTAGGGACTCTTCTAACTTTTCTCAGCCTTAGATTCTTTCACAACTGTAGGAGGTGCAATGGATGGAGGGCTGGCCTTGGAATTCAGAAGATCTGAATTCAAATCCAGCCTCAGACACTTATTATCTGCATGATGCTGGACAAGTCACTAAATCTCTCTGCATTGAGCTCCTCATCTATAAAACGGGGGTAGTAATAGCATCTACTTTCCAGGGCCATTGGGAGGATAAAGTGAGGTAATATTTTTAAGGTGTTCTACAAACTATAAAGTGCTACAGAAATGCTAGCTAAAATAATAATGTGTCGCTATTAACTATAAAATGAGGAGCTCCTTTAAATCTCTGATACTTTCTCACTGGGTGACCATGGAAAAGTTATTTCATTTCTCCAAGGCTCAGTTTCCTTGGTTTGAAAATGGGTGTGATTATACCTTTAGTACCTTACCTACCTCACAGGGTTATTGTAATACTCTAGTGTTTTAATATTCTTTTAAAAACTCCACTTTTCTTTTTATATGTTAAAGATGGAAAGAAACAGAGGGAAAAGGAAAGAAACAGAGGGAAAAGGATAAACATTTATCCAGTAATTCTGTAAAGCACTTTTTGATCTTCACAATAACTCTGAGATGTAGGTTTTATTGCTGCCCTCATTTTACAGTTAGGGAAACTGAGACAGAGGTTAAATGCCTTGCCCGGAGTCCCATAGCTAGTAAGTATCTAAGGCTGAATTTGAACTGGGGTCCTCCTGATTCCAGACTTGTATTCTCTGCACTGGGGTACCAGCAGCCTCTGCTCTTAGAAAACACCTTATCCAATACACTCATTTTACAGATGACAAAACTGAGGCTTAGAGCAGTTAGTGCCTTGTCGAAGGCTGTGTTGATACTGCTGCTTCCCAACTAATTAACAGTGAAGGATAGCACATTTTTGTTAATTGGAATAATTTGGTTTTATTCAAAATTTTAGAACAGCAGCAGCAAATTCCACCTCCTTTGCAGATCTGGGTGTAGAATGCTGCCCACCCTGTCATAACTCATGGATGTCCTGTTTAGTTTGGCTAAAATGCTTCTTTCCTTCTTTATTTTTGAATTTTTGTCACAAAGGATGTAGGTATATGTGTAATGTATATGAGAATGTATATGTGTAAGCATGTGTGTCTATTTATTATATATATATGTGTGTGTGTCTATGTATATGTGCGTATCTATATGTATCTGGAGCCCCCTCCTCTATCTATCTCTGTCTCTCTGTCTCTTTGTGTGTGTCTTTCTGTCCATATTTGCATGTATGAGTCCATGTGTGTATGTGCATGTATTTAAACATGTTCATTACATACATGTACATATACATACAGATATACACAGACACATGCATGTCTAAGATCTATATTGTTTCTCCTGGTAGAAGATAAGCTCCTTAGGAGCAGAGGCCATTTTTGTTTCTCTCATTGCAATGGGGAGTTGAGGAGAAATCTTCATAACCTGGAAGCCAAGGGCCTGAGGGTTGTTGACATCTGTGTGACTCCCCAGGCCAAGCCACTTAACTTCTCAATGGATTAGGCAGCTCTCTAGGATCATGAGGTGCTGAAAAGCTGTTGGTTCCCATCAACAGTGGGCATTCCCTTCACCAGTAACATTGCAGATTCACTCCTAATCCCTATCCACTATAACCCTAATGTGGGCCATGTAGAAGTAGATGTTAATAGATATTTGTTCCCTAGAAAAGGAATTATTGCTTTTTTTCCCTTTGTATTTCCAGAGTCAAGGACAGAGGCACATAGTAGGCACTTCATATCAGCTAGTTTGGTGATGGGCAAGTTGTTTAATATCTCAGAGCTCTAGATAGTTCTCTCAGTCTCAATAGGTTGCACAAAGAATGCTCACCGGCATTGTTAGAGGGAGTTTCTTCTATGCCTATGTTGGCGGCATCCCAGTTCTCATCCCTCTCATCAGAAACTTACAGCTATCTTATCCTGGGCAAGTCTCTTAACCTCTGTTTCCTTTTCTTTATGAGGATGTAGTGGGTGGAGACAGGGTGGGTGGGGAAGACTCCATGCTTTCTAAAATACCTTGAAATTCAGATTCCTGTTATCCCTCACCATTCTGTCCTCAGGAACTAGGGGACCAGTGATTTTTTGGTGATATTTGACTTTTCATCACCCCCTTTGGGGTTTTCTTGGCAAAGATCCAGGAGTGGTTTGCCTTTTCCATCTCCTCATTTTACAGGTGAGGAAACTGAGGTAAATAGGGTGAGGTGACTGGTCTAGGGTCACACAGCCAGTAAGTATCTGAGGCTGAATTTGAACTCACAAGATGAGTCTCCCAGACTCCAAGCTTGGCACCCCATCCACCTGGCTGCCCATACCTAGCACATAGTAGGCACTTAATAGATGCTTTTTGATCAATTGATTGTCGACTAAATGAACATAGTCATACAATACAGAAGGCCCCATGGACCTGACTCAGAGCTGATATTTATAGAGAAACTTTAAAGTATTTTAAATCTGCAAAGCACTTTCTGAAATGCGAAGTGTAAGTGATGGGCTAGTCCTATTTCTTCCCCTATTAGCATATTATAATATCACTATTGAGCATTTTAAACAGCACTTTTCTGCTTCAGAGAACTTTACAGCCATCCATTAATTAATCTTCATAATACTCTGGTGGGGTCAGTAAATATTAATTTCATCATTAATAATGGGGAGCATTATTGGGAGTCGGTGTCTGCCGAAAGTGTCTAAGAGACAGCCTTGTGGAGTCTGGCCTTCTTGGTGCCCAGGCTCCAGGCAGAGAAGCAATTCAGATGTCCTGAGGAAAGTTGTCCTTTTGTGCCAAGAACCCAGGAGATAGCTAAGAGGCCTGCTGGAAGGACAGAGGCCAGAGAGGAGATCCATGACCCCTCAGGGCAGCTCTTCATATGTTCATTTGCAAAGTCATTGTTAAATATTCCCCAGCAGGAAAGAACTTGCCTAACTCTAGATGTGTTTGTATACCAAGAGCTGTAATAGTTCCTAGAAAAAAAACCATGCAAGCATACTGCATGTTTTTCTTCCTTCTCCTTGGTAAGAGTATCTTGAGGGCAAAATTCTATCCTATGTAAATGTGAGTCATCTATTCCAATGGCACTACCCTGGTTCTTTCTCAACCTAATGGGGGGAAAATTTGATATCTTTTTTTCCACCGCACCCATTCCAAGAAAAAAAAAAGTGTCACGTGTTCAGATTTTTTCCAAATATTGAGAGACCTTAAGGCAAAACACTGAGAACAAAGTGTAAGAAATATAGGCATGTGGTAAGAGCATCCCTTGTTCAGAGAGGTAAGCAATCAATTATCTTTTATTTCTGCAGGAGGGAACAGTTGAAGCATTTTTGCAGATACCCTCTGAGGCAGAACTGCCTAGGACGGGTGTGAGTTCTTGCTGGTCCTCGGTGGTGTTACTGCCCCATAATTCACAGATTCCTGAAAGGAGTTAAACAATTTTAGAACCATCATAAATTTTACTATTATTTCCTGAGATGGATTACACTCACTCTCAGGGTGCTCATTAAGGCATGTTCTCTTCCAGTCTCTCAGAGTTCAGGTTTGCCCCCCCAAATAGCCACTCCCCGCTTTTTTATGCCTCCGAAAGGGAAGTTAGTTATTGGCTCCAGAGATCAAATTACAGGAGATTAAAACTTGGACTGTTTTTGAGCAACAGTATTTAGCACTTGCTTCATTCCCAGACTTCACAGTTCTCAAACGAAAGCTTCAGGCAAAGGTGTTTTTCCTTCCTTCCTTCCTTCCAGACAGAGAGAGAGAGATAGAAATGAGAGGCATACAGAGAGAAGGGAAGGAGGGTATGAGGGAGAGAGGGGGAGGGAAGCAGGGAGAAGAAGACAGAGAGAGAAAAAGGTGATATATATATATATATATATATATATATATATATATACACACATATACACACACACACACACACACATACACACACAGAGAAGAAAGGGGAGGGGAGAGAGGAGACAGAGACAGAAATGGGGAGGGGAGAGAACAAAGAGACAGGGAAGAGGAAAAGACAGATTCACGGAGTTAGAGAAAACGAGAGAAGAAAATGAGATCCAAACCTGCCCTAATGATGATAAAGTCCTTAGGAATTATATGTATCATCATGTAGGAAAGGAATGTAACTTTAACTTTTCTGAGTTCCTTATGATTTCCCTTTTGTATTTACCTTATTATGCTTCCCTTGAGTCCTGTTTGAATGTCAGCTTTTCTGTTTACCGTTTTTTTCATCAGGAATGCTTGAAAGTTCTCTGTTTCATTATATCTCCACTTTTCTCCCTGAAGGATGATACTCAGTTTTACAGGGTTGGTTATTCTTAGTTGTGATGCTAAGCTCCTTTGTTTTCTGGAATATCTTATGTGATCCTGACTGTGGCTCCATGATATTTGAATTGTTTCTTTCTGGCCGCTTGCAATATTTTCTCCTCAACCTAAAAGCCCTGACAAGGTTAAAGGTTGACCGTGGACCCCAAAATACCGACAGTCCGAGTCGTGCTCAAATGAATTCCACTCAAGCCTTCTTAAAGCCAAAGAAAACAAAGTTTATTAAAGATTCACCAAACTGGGTTGCCTCTTAAGGAGCCTAAGCATTTGTGATGCTTTGTATTCACAAACTGGCCAGATAGAATCCCAGCTAGACAAAGTCTGAGCTGGATTGAATCTGAGAGCCTTCATGGAGGCAAGAAGGAACTTAAATACAGAAAAGACTGTAGGACAGATGGGGGGG
>CM053772.1:22771865-22802977 GCA_028658325.1 Potorous gilbertii
TTTAATAAATAAATAACAAATAATAAATAAATAAAATTAATAAATAATTCTCAGAAACATCACGTTCATAGCACAGGAAAGGACAGTCATTCTATGCTCTGGCCTGACTGGAGCACATTTGCAATACTGTGTTCATTTCTGGGAAGTGGATCACCTGGAGAGTATCCTGTGGTCAGCAGCCAAGTCAGTGAAGGGAGTTAAAAGTAATCTATGAGGATCAGCTGAAATAATTGAGATTTTCAACCTGGAGAAGAGAAGATTCCATTTGAGGAGAGGAGAGAGGGTAAACGTCATGTGTGAGACAGATTAGACCTGTGCTATTAAGCAATGTGTAGAAATGATGGAGATAGATTTTAGCTCAACACAAGGGAAAACTTCGTAAAAATAAGAACTGACCAAAGCTGTAATGAATTGTCTCAGGAGGTACCATGCTTCCCTTACCTGAGGCATTCAAGCTGATCAATCAATTAACATTATTAATCTCCTGCTATGTGCCAGACACTGAGTTCAGTACTGGGAATACAAAAAGGGGCAAAAGATAGTCCCTGCCCTGGAGGAACTTAAAATCTAATGGGGGAGACAATATGCAAACACATCAGTATCTGTTGGATACTGGTATCTTTTTTAATATCAATGTCCATTTGTTGGTGACGCTAGAAAGGAGATTCTTGTTCAGGTAAGAGCTAGCTAGCCTAGTTAACCTCTGAGTTCCCTTCTCCTTTGAGATTCTCTGATATTTACTGACACCATGAAAATCTCTTTTCTTCTCCATTTCCTTTCCTTTTGGACAACTACCTAAGATTCAGCCTTAGGGTATCCAAGGGAAGATCAAGTAATTTTATTTATCTGTGTTATTGCTGAATCAGTCTTACCTGTCACTGGGAAACAGCGGTGGCTAAGTCAGGATTCCATGCACTACTTTCCCAGCTCTTCAAGGATTATGAAAGGGCAAAGATTAGGGCCAGAAATGGCCTAATTTGAGGTTAATTAAATATATGTGCAGCAGTGACAAGCCTTAATCTCCAACTTGTTATGCATTTGCAAACATTGATCTCAGATGCAGGAATCTGCAATATGCATAGGAAGAAATCTTGGCCAGAATGAAACTAGCACTTTCAGCAATTTATCTAAAGGACTCCCATTAAAACGGCAGAGAAAAGATGAAGTAAATCCCTCATCACAAAGGATGCCACCAGAAATTGTAGCATATGAGAGAAATTTGAAGAGAGTGGGTCAGGTCCAATTCCCTGTATAACGGATACATGTAGATAGATAGATAGATAGATAGATAGATAGGATAGGGTAGATACATACATACATAGATACATACATAGATAAAAAATAGATACATAAATACATAGATAGATACATGGATATAGATATAAACAGATATTTGTACATAGTTGTGCATATAAATGTTTATAAATACATATTTCTATATACATATTATCTACATCAATGTGCATATACGGATAAACATATATATATATATATATACACATACACACACACAAATTCCACCCCTGCCACTTACCACCCCTTTGCCCATAAGCAGTCAATTAAATTTCCTAAGCTTCATTTTCCTCTCTTGTAAAATGAGGAGGTTGGAATAGAAAAGGAAAAATAATGACAACAGAACTGAAATGATTAACTGAAATGACCAAACATGGTCCCAAAGAAGAGAGAAGGATACCCATTCCTCCTCTGTCTGCATGGTGAGGGACTATGGTTATAAGACAAAGCATATATTGTCCAGTTCAGCTGTGTCAGTTTTGCTGAGATGCTTTTATCCCCCTCTCTGAGGAAGACTATCTTGAGAAAGGGAAGATGATGTAAAAACTAGATACTTTTTAAAACTACAAAGTAAAAATAAAATGAGAAGAGTGGACTATATATCCTCTAAGATCTATTCTGCTTGAAATCTATGACCTTTTGCTTTCATATTGTACTGCCTTTCAAGAAACAGGCGAAAAATATGCTGGTTATATTGTACAGGAAGGGAAGAACTCAATTCAATTGGATAAGTATTAAGCACCTACTATGTGCCAGGCCCTGTGTCAAATGCTGGGGACACTAAGAGTTGTTAAAGACAGCTCTTGCCCTTAAAGCTCTTGCAATTCAATGGGGGAGACAATCAACAAATATATTTATACAAAGCAAGCTACGTACAGCTTAAAGAGCCTCTGAGAAATGTGAAGAGTAGGTGTGTGGGCAGATGAGTAGCTATGAGAGGATCACAGCTGGGGCTGCTAGGTAGCTCCAGAGCACTGGGTCTGGAGTCAGGGATACCGGGGCTCCAATCCAGCCTTAGATACTAGCTATGTGATCCTGGGCTAATCTCTTAACCCTCAATTAAGTTTGCCTCAGTTTCCTCAAATGAGAAGGAAATGGCAAACCATTCCAGTATCTTGGCCAAGAAAACCCCAGATGGGGTTAGGAAGAGTTGGACATAAACTGAGAATGACTAAAGTTCAAGAGTTGAAACTCTGTAGTAATTACATAAAATACTGTATTCTTTAAATGAACCATGTAAGTACAAAAGGAGAAGCCACCTGCATTAAAAATCACCCATATTTAAAACAAACAATAACTATAGGTTTTAGTTTACTTCAAGCTCAAAGACAATCAACATCATGGCATGACCACTAAAATAAAAGTGAACACAGTTTTAGAATATATTAATAAAAGAATAGTGTGTACAAAAAGAAGATTAAGAATTCCATAGTGTTCTATATGTCTGGTCCACATTTGGTGTATTATCTTCATTTTCAGGTACTAAATACTCCAACACTCAAATGAAACTGTAATTTCATAGATATGGGTATATGCTGGAGTGACAGAAATTGCAATTTATCCAAGTCTGTCTATCCTCCATAACTCACGGCCATACCTTCCCACAAATTTTCCAAAGAGAGTCCACTCAATGTATTGGGCCTTTCTCACTTCCTCTTCACATTGCAATGCTAACACTGAATAGTTCTGAGTGTTGACCTTTTAGATTCAGAGGATCTTGGGTCTTACTTCTACTAGCTCTATAACCTCTGCCAGATCAACTTAATCTCTTTTGGCCTCAGGTTCCTCATCTTTAAAGTAAGAATGTTGCATTACATGGCTTTCTAAAATTCAAGAAATCTATGATCAATGATCTATGAAGGCAGAAATTAATTTTATTTTATCTTTTAGGCAATCAGGGTTAAACGACTTGCCCAGGGTCACACAGCTAGTAAATGTCTGAGACCACATTTGAACTCAGGTTTTCCTGATTCCAGGGCCAGTGCTGTGTCCATTACATCACTTAGCTTCCTCAAAGGAAGAAATTTATAACACTGAGGATTAGGCAACCTACAAGATGAAAGACACGAAAATCATGTTACATGGAGTAATGGTTGAAGCAATTGATGGATTAGGTCAAATTAGAGAGTCTAATTCAATTAGTCGGTCAATAAGCATTAAGAGCTCACTATGTGCCAAAGTTACATTGGTGGAGGATCTTTTTACACAGGGAGCTCCATGAATCTGTAAAATCAAAGGTGTTTTTTAAAAAATCTTTTGGAGGATTAGGAGGGCTGAGATAGGTTCACAACAGAATTAACATGCTTCTTTGGAATTCTCCATTGAAAGACCTCTTACTATAGACTATCTAGCACTTTCTAAAAATTCATTCAATGCAGAGTGGATTGGACAGGTAAGCAGAGCTGACTCTACCAATCAATCAGTAAGTACCTTTAGCCATCTTCTCTATTCTTAGAGAATTGAGAGGAAAGGGTCATCTTTAGTCCAATATCAAAACATACATGCTAGGGCAAATCACCTAACTTCTGAAACATTCATCACCATCTTTGTGCACTTCATAATGGAACTCTGTCAAATAGTTAATTAATATGAAGATCACTCAATCAGCTGTCTTGTGATTAATAGGCTGAGTCCCCTTTCTATGGCGGTGACTGAGCTCTATTAAAAATTAAACAATTTTCTATCCAATGAATAACTATTGAAAAAAGAGTTCTGATTTTAATAAGCAATTAAGTAATGGAGAAAGATCAAGAATCTATTAACTAAGAAAGAACTTATCAGTTCATCTTCCAAGTCATTATTCACTCATTTACAATTTCTCTCCTGAAATTTTTAATTATTCAGCTAAGAAAAAATAGTCCTGAGTAGAAGGTAAACAATTCTAAAACAGTGTCATAGCTTGGTTAACAGGTGTGCTGGTGAAAAGTGGGTGTGTGTGCGCGTGTGAGTGTGCGGGTTTGTTTGGCAAAGGCTTGAGGGCACCTAACATTGTTCCTTTGTGCCCAATGAAGAATGCATTAAGCCAGATCAATAGGCAACTAAAGCCCTATATGTAAAATGTAAGGGTCTATTCATTGAAAAATTACTAACCATGCTATAGAACTTAGCCAGGTCAGAGCTAAATTAAATTATTGATCTACATCCATTTTTTCCCTATCTGTGCAAGGATCACCTAAATTGTTTTATAACTATATATTACTATCTACCTAGAAAATGAATCTTCCCATTCAAAGACCGACACATCTGCTGACCTGCGACTTTCTAAAATTAACCCTCTTGTTTGCGGCAGATTGCAAGCAGTTAATTTTGTAAGATGATCTCATTTGACATAGATATATACATTCTTACAATCTCATTTGGACAATTTTCTCCCCAGCATAGTTATTAGTATATATAATGTAATTATCTTATTCTGTCTTTTGGGGTGAAATATAGAGGCAGTATAGGAAAAGGGGAGAAATGAAATAAAAAAAAATTAAAGTTATTTCACTTAACCCTATCCCATAAGTTATTATCAAGGTACATTCAATGGAAGAGGCTAAAATACAGTCAGCTGACAAAAGAAATCAATGACTTCACTTAGACCTCCCCTAAGCAAAGGATGAGCCAAACAAAATTCAGTGAATTTCAGTAGTATTTTCAACCCTCTAGTTTCATAAGCTCCTTGACCAATCCTCTGGGAGCACTTTTATAAATGTAACTCTCCTTTCCAACAAAATGATAAACATGTGTCCCTAATTTAGATTTTCTTTCTCTGGCTAAAATCTGAAATTCTTAAATATTTCCAAAGAAATCTACATTCCAAGGCCCCCTTGCTTACAGCTAAGAAAGAAAGCATTTCTTTGAGATACAAAGATTTTTTATTTGAAGTTATACTTAACCAGCAACTTTTGCCTCTAGGGGAAACATTTTCACTTTCACAGAAAAATGTCGGACTAAGAGGTCTCTTCATTTACTCTAATGGAGACATGATCATTCTGATTCATGTATCAAATAAAGCAGAAATTATTTTTAAAGTACATTAAGAGTATTTGAACCAAAATACAGTAAAAAGATATTTTAGAGAGAAGCAATAGGAAGATGATGTGAGGGGAGGGATGGAAAATCCACCTCCTATGCCCTAGGAGCTAACACAACCCAGTGCTTGGTTTCGTGGGATGCCCAAACAAAAATACATGGTCTTCCTCTTTACTTCATGGTGTCTACTAGACTCAAAGGTATGAGATCTCTTTGATGCAAGGATCTCATGATCCACCAGGTTTGGTCATCTAAACATATTCTTGACCACATTTTCCAAAGTTCCAGGGACCTTCCTTTATGGTACCAGGAAGGCACTTGGGTTATATATCTAATATGCTTGATGTCAGTGAGATGCCCCAAATATCTCCATTTTATTCCATTTTGATATGTTCAGTTTGTTCCAGATCTGGAACTTTATCCTTGTAGTAAAATCATGGTTTAAAAACTCCTTGCACTGATGTAAGTCAGCAACTCACCTGTACAATTTATAATATTTGACCATTTTGAGATGAAATGACTTACTCAAGTTTACACAGCTTGCATATTTTACAGATAAGATATGAAATCAGGTCATCCTGACTTGTAGGTTGGCTCTTTATTTACTATATATACTATATATATAATATATGTAATTTTATAATTAATATATATAGTGAATATTAGCATATACTACATAATTACTATATATAATACTGCCTCCTATGCATTTAATTTTATAAATACTGAATTGTCACTTGTCAGAGATTTATTGCTGTCCCTTCAGAGGCAGTATAGAATAGGGCATTCAGAGCTGGATTCAAAGCCAGAAGACCTGGATTCAAGCCCTACTTCTGACACCTACTGCCTGTGTAACCCTAGATCAATCACATCACCCTTCATTGCTTTGGACCAATAGCATCAAACTCAAACAGAAATGGGAGCCACCAATCTATACATACAGATCCCCACTGGAGCACAGTGACTTAGAAAACCACATGGTAACTGGTTCCAGTCCACTGGAAATAGACAGTGTGAATATGAAAAATGCAACCACTTAATCTTGACCAGTTACACTAATGAAATCTCAGGTCCGTTTCCTGTTTCTATTCCTCTCACTTCACAGTATATACTAACGTATCTAAAGCCAGACTCAAAGTCAGAAAGATCTAAGTCAAGTTCTGGCTATGGCCTATAATGACATGATGACCGTACGGGATTTAGAATTTAGAGGAACAGAGTATGCTTCTGTTATTTACTATCTTTGTGATCTTAGGAAAGTCATGTAAACTCATTGGGTCTGGTTTTCCTCCTCTGAAAAATGAGGGGGTTGTAGTAGATGGCCTCTCAAGTCCTTCCATAATTCTACAGTCACACTATCATCCCATGAACCTGCTTTAGGAAAGTCAATTCACTTCTAAGTGGCCCATACAAGTCTTTAAACCTATAGGCTACAGAGAGGGTGCTGAATTGCAGTGGTTATTGCAGTTGGCACGCCTCACTGGAAATCCCATGTCCTGACCCAGTCATATCAACTTAATTTCTTCAATAACACACTTGGCTTCTTACTCACAGAGCATCATTGTTAAGATACTATAGCCTCTTCGTCGGCACCATGGTCCTCTCCATTGCCTTTTCAATCACTCACCTGTTTGGTTCATCTAGGAATATTAGAACAAAACACACCAGGCTTTGCATGTCCCATAGCTCAATGAAATGGCAATCAGGGTCACGAGAACATGAAAGATTACTGCCTCAAGACCGGAGGGACCACTGCTGCTCTCTTAATATAGATCTGTTCCAAAACTGAGTAACTCTTGGTCTGGAGAAAAAAGTATCATTCAATCAAAGGCTTCAAGGGAAAATTATAGCAGTTATAAGGTAATTACTGAAAACTAGACAGTGCACAGGGCATCATGCCTAGAGTCAGAAAAAAATCTTCCTGAGTCAAATCTGGTCTCAGACACTTACTAGCTGTGAGACCCTGGGCAAGTCACTTACCCCTGTTTGCCTCAGTTTCCTCATCTGTAAAGTGAGCTGGAGAAGGAAATAGCACATCATGCTAGTATCTTTGCCAAAAAAAAAAACCTCAGCTGGGGTCACAGAGAGTCAGATGTGACTGAAAAACAACCAAACCACCACAATAACAAGGTGAATGGTAGCAAAGACCCTCATGTCATTATAGCAGCTTCTCTCTGTCTGCCTCATTTCTGCTGAAAGCGAGAGGGATAGTAAGCAAACAGAGAAGTTGCCCTGTAGGTTATCCCCTTGAAAATGGCCTCCAACATCTCAAGTGTTGGATCAGGAAGGGACCTGAGGCAGAGCCACGATTAGCCTCCAGGTGTTCTAATTCCCAGATCAGTGTTCTTCCCCCATACATAACTCTACCTCCCTATTCTGTCAAACACAACTGCTTGCATGTTGTCTCCCCCAAGAGAAAGTGAGCTCCCCGATGGCAGAGACTTGTTATTTTTATTTGTATCCCCAGCACTTAGCGCAATAACTCACATATAGTAGTCGCTTAATAAATGCTTGCCAATCACAATGATGATGATATAACGGTCCCATAGCAACAAGTACCTCCTCACTTGTATTTCATATGCCTTCAGAAAGTGCTATTTATCTGCCAATTAAAAATCTGAATTATAAGCTATTATTAAAATAACATGACTAATAAATATATTATAATCAACAACATAATTTAGTACTAAGATGCTAAATTGAGCAAAATTAATAAATGTTAGAATTTAATTAGTTAAATTATATAAAATGCACAAAAAGATAAGTCTTTTGATATAGAAGAATTAGTAATTGGAAGAAGAAATTGAAGGAAACGAATTTCTGGGGCCTGGGAAATTTTAATTTCTTGGCTTGTAGGAAAAAAATGACGATTTTAAACAAAATTCCCCTTTTTTAGTAGCAAGGATCAGGAACTTTACTGGTAAAGAATTGCTTTGAACTTTTTATTTTTTCAGGACTCCATAGCACATCCAAATTTTTGCAAATCATAATAAAAAGGGAAATTGACTCACAATAGGCTTTATTTCATGGCCCTAGCAAGCAAACAGCAGAACCACCCCCTAACGGGAACAAGGTGGACTGCCATGACCAGATCGGGTTAAAAGAGTTTCTATGGGATAAAGATCCAGTGATTCTACACAGCTAGATGCTTCTTTAATCGACTTTATCTTTCTACCATAAAATAAATGTTGGTTTAAAAATAAATGGTTCAGCCCAGGTTTTGATGAGGAAAAAATTGGTCTGGCAAACATTACAATCTCCTGTGTGCCATGTTCATGTTAAGTTTTATGTTAACGAGCATATGTCTGAAGAAAAATAAGCCAGTTTTATAGAACAAAAATCCAAAGAAAGTAATTACTTAAGTATGTCATAATTACTGCAATGTTACTAATTTGAGATATGAGCATTCCTTTTTCTCCCCCTTTAATTCTCAAAATACCAACTAGTGGAGGCTACTCTTGGCCTCTTAATTGGACCCATTCCTTGCTGTGGTGGTTATTTCTGCTCCTACTACTTTACGCAGGCAATGTAGCAGAGAATAAACACATGACTAATCCACGGGTTACTTGATAACATCTTTATCAACACTTCTTTTTTTTCATACTCAGAGGGTTAAATCAATTTAGCATTCCTTTTCTTGGCAATGTTTCACACAGTTCTAAGACAACAGCAATGCACATACTTCCCCATAATATGAATGGTGAAGAAAATAGCTCTTTAAGAAATGAGTGGCTCAAACTACAACTTCAAAGATGTCTTCATTCTGAATGATGTGCGCATACCTAGTGCACCCCATAATCTTACACTTGTGTCTAACTAGAGACTGAGTACTGGATAATGTCGACCACAAGGAAAAACAAGTGGCAAAATAGTTGTTATCAGTCTCACATTCATTTTCTCAGAAATATTTGTTTAAGGAAAGTTTTTGACTTTGGCTACTAATAAATTAACTTCATAAATATGTCTGATTTTGACTTGTCTTGGATTTCAAAATGCTTTGCACATAGAAGCACTTAATAGATGCATTTACCAAAAAAGTCAATTTCAACAGACAAGCTAGTTTCTGTTAGTCTAACCATGATATATAGTCAGTATCTATGTGTATCACACTCCCTAAACCACGAGTTTTTAAAAGCCAAAGACTCTGTGAAAAATGATGCATATAGTCATTGATTGGGTGATTTTCTTCTTAGGTTTAAACTACTCCTTGTGAATAATTTAGGTAACTTGGAAAATTTCATTAAATCTCAGGTCACAGAGTGAGAGAGAACATTTCTGATAAATGTTTGTTAGGCCCAGGATAATATGAATAGAAAATAATAACACACATTTCTACAGTACTTTATGGAATACAAACCATTTAACAAATGTTATCCTATTTGATTCTCACAACAGATCCCTTAGGTAGTCAGGGGAGGTACTATTATAGTCATTTTATAGATAAGGGGACTGAGGTTCATAGGGATCTATTGATTTGTCCAAAACCTCATAGCTAGTAAGTAACAACGTCAAGGCTCAAACTCAGGTCTGAAGAATTCAAGGGAAGAGAAACCGCTTCTATGCTGTCTGTAAAGCAGGATTAAACTTAGGGGTAGTGCCAATTCTACCTGGAACTTAGACAGAAGAATCAACAACAAACCAGAAGGAATCTAGACTCACAGATTTCCCGGGGATGGTCCCTGGAACAATCCTCACAAGTATATTTTCTGACCTACAACAGCTCATACTCCAAGTCTCCACATAATTCATATCACTCCAGCATTCGTAATCGAACTCTATGTCCATGCTCCTTAGGTATTCAATAACTTGTACCATAACTTGGTAGAAATCCTTAGGTGAGTTTATTCACCAGGTCCTTTTCTGATGACCAGCAGCTGCTTTATAGCGTAAGGACAATAAATGATTGCAGAAAGCTGTCTTTTGTTCTCTCTTCCCCAGAAGTTCTGAACCCTAGCAGCCTTATCCCAGGCAATAGCCAATTCTCCTAAGGCATGTGGTTGTGAGCCAGGAAATTTTTGAGGCTATGATATCAATGACAGTTAATTTTGTTCCATCCACGGTCAGGAGTTGTTTAGGCAGTCGTCTTGTAAATGCATAACCACCAGCAATAAAGGAGGCCAATTGGGACAGGGGGAATGGATCCCTTCAGGTCGAGCCTCCCAACTGACAATGAGCCAGAAAGGTGATTTTCATGGAAGAAGAATATTAACAGAGATGCCAAAGAGATACATATATTTTCCACCATCTCCTTCTGTTCCTACACACCCTCAGGCAGCAATATTCATAAAATATAGACTCACTAAAATTCAGGTGGCAGGAGGAGAAACAAAGGGAGAAGAAGCAGGGAGCTTTGGACCATCTACAAATTAGATTATCATTCTCAGAAAAATCTATACTCCTGAGAGGACTTGTTTCTGTTTCTATTTTGTCTTCGTGTGAGTGTGAGTTTGGAATCTTGCACAGTGCCTTACACCTAAAAGGTGCATAAGATATATCTTGTTAAATTAGATTGGTTGAAGACATATATCATTACTACATAACAGATGTTGCAGATGAGGGAGTATGATGAATGATTTACTAAAAAGTGAGGAGGGATATGCTTTATATCCAAATTCTTTTGGTTTCCATACCTCTTTTCACACCTAACACTGAAAAAGGTGCATCATAAAAAGCTTAGCATAAAAATTAATTTTATTTTACAACAATAAAAAGCAAGCATGTGGGATGCTATGTAGTCACAGAATATCAGCAAGCTCCTAAATTAGACTTTCTTATACATGTTAAAAATTTTCACCTTTAAACCAAAGGCAATAAATTCAATAGGTTCCCAAACTCTACACGACAACACTCAGTTTTGTTGACCTGAAAGCTGACACTCAGGGAACATCATTGCTAATCACCACAAATGTAAATTACTAGAAGTGTCAGCATTGCATCTATTACTAACCTCAAGTGATAAACACAAAATTGTGAGCCAAGCTTCTCTTCAAACTCCCATTTTAGCACCATCTCTATGCCCATGTTTCAAAGCTCACAAATGTATAAACTGCCAGGTGAACCTGTGAAATCTGATCCTTTTACACTAACATCTAACAACCTTTTTTTTAAGCCTAAGAAGCAAATTTCCAGGTGAAAATAAATTTTGTGAAGGGAGATATTCTAGAAATTAACATCTGACCTCAGAAACCTACTAGCTATGTGACCTTGGGTAAATCATTTAACCTCTGTTTAGGTAGGAGACAGCTAGGTGACTCAGGGGATAGAGCACCTGATCTGGAGTCAGGAAGACCTGAGTTCAAATCTAACCTCAGATATTTACTAGCTGTGTGACTTTGGGCAAATCATTTAATTTTTGTTTACCTGGAGACAGCTAAGTAGCTCAATTATACAGTCAAGATGTAGAGTCAAAAATATATATATATGTGTGTATGTGTATGTTTGTGTATATATATATATAATATGGAGAGAGATGAATATAGATAGATATATAAAAAGATATATAGATATATAAAAAGACATATGAGGATACATACATATACATAATACCTATACTACAGATATATATACATATATATACATATGTGTGTATATATATATGTGTGTGTGTGTATATATATATGTGTGTGTGTGTGTATATATATATATACATATAATATGGAGAGAAAAGACATATGAGGATACATACATATACATAATACCTATACTATAGATATATACACACATGTGTGTATATATATATATATATGTGTGTGTGTGTGTGTGTGTGTGTGTGTATACATAATTTGACTGGCCAAAACAATGGGGTCCTTTTTTCTATAACTTTATCCAGTATCTCAATGACAGTGCTGAGGAGGCAGTATGGTACTGTGCAGCAAAAGACCTAAACAATTGACCAGCGCCTTCCCGTGCATTCTGAGGCTTACGATGTTTTTTTTCCTCCATAATTCCTTGAAATTTGTGCTGATGCAACAATGAGAAGGAAAATGAAAGGATATGCTCTGGGAGGCAGGAAGCACTAGACTTGTAGCAGCATAGCAGGTACAGGAAAGGAAAACCACAAGATAAGAGATAGGCATGAGAACAAGAGTTCAAATCCAGTTCTGTTGCCTCCAAAGGGAGCATTCTTTCTACCACTGTCTTTTATTTCCTTTATGTCTTTGAAAGTGTTTTCATCATTTTTCATACTTTGTAAAAATGTAGGTTCATTTTTAGCCCTGTAACAACCTTAAGAAGTCTACAAGATGATGATTACCCAGTTAGAAGGGACCTTAGAAGTCATTTAATTTTACCTTCCATTTCACAGATGAGAAAACTGAGTCAAAGTGTGGAAGGGACTTGCCCAAGGTCATGAAGATATTAAATGGAAGAGCACAGATTTAATGCCAGGTCCTCTGACCCCAAATCCAACCTGTGTTTGACTCCCCTTCACTAAGTGGCTTCGCTGAGATCTGAACCCACATTTTCTCCTCCACCTAAACTGAGGCACAGAGATCAATGTCTTGAATGCAATCTCAAACAAAAATAAGTTATAGAACCAGAGGCCTCCCTCTATCGGCCAATCCAATTAGATCCATATACCCTGTACCAAACAGTGATTGGTAAAGAAACTCCAAATACCCCCTAGCTCCTAATCAATGTCTGAAAAACTGCAACAAGGAAAGAGGAGAGATCCTTCCCACAGTTGGAAATTCCATCTTCCCTGGGCAAGAGGAAGGGGCTATGATTTCACAGGTACAGAGAACTCCCTCAAATAATGCAAGTCAGAACCTTCTCTGTAATTTATGGTCTTACAGAATATTTTGGGGGTATTAAGAGGTTGTGGCTTGCCCAACGTTACATAGCCAATATACATCAGAGGGAACTTTTGAACTCAGTTCTGCCTAGGTTCAAGGCTGGCTCTCTCTCCACTATAACACATTGCCTCCCATTTGGGAAGGAATAGAGAGAAATATAATTGGATCTATGTGCCACTAAAACAGTTGTTCTAAAACTGGGCTAGTTCATTGTGAAAAAGGAAAAATTAATCAGTCAGCTGGTCAGCTGTATAAAGATCAAAGAGTGAGCAGAGTGAGCTTTCTCTGGTGTTTTTCCCTGCGTCACAACACACACTCCTGCCCAGACCAACATCATTGGCTACTCTAGCCAAACATGCTCGAGTCAAATGAGAGAGCCATAGGGGAGAAGGCAGAAATACCGGATTCTAGAATTGTTGTTTTACAACCGGTTTCAATTACTCTCCAACTTTCATAAGCTTTCTCTAGACTTATCCTGGTCAATTCCAAATGAACAGTAACTTCACAGAAGAGAAGAGAAACAAGGGGAAGGGGAAGGATGGGTAGAGAGATATAGCCCAATGCCCTAACCACAGAGGAAATCCAGGACTTTCTCCCATGGACTTTATACAGAAATCATTCCTCAATTTCACTCAAGCTGGAAAGAAAGAAAGATGAAGGAAGAAAGGAAGGAAAGGAGGGAGGGAGGGGGAAGGAAAGAAGGAAGAAAGGAAGGAAGGAAAGGAGGGAGGAAGGAATGAGGGAAGGAAGGAAAAAAGGAAGGAAGGAAAGAAAGGAGGGAAGGAGGTATAGAGAGAGGAAGGAAGGATAAAAAAATAACACTCAACCAACTTCTTTCAACATTTTAAAAACATTCTGCATGGAGGGACATCATATAGTACATACTGTCAAGTAGCATTTACCTTCCAAAGCTCAGACTAATCAGGAATGCCTTGACTTGGCTAGGCCTTTCTGCAATTGGTCTGTACACTGATTTCATTTTTCATGGTGCCAAAAGTAAATGATCACATTCCTAACCAAGTAAGTCAATAAATCCCCTAGCTTCCCAGTCCCATCCTAGATTGGCAAAGCAATAGCAACTGGGGTCCTGCCCAGTGGAAGACAAGAAAATCCTGGGAAGACAAAGGAGAAGCTAAGAAAGACGGACATAAACACAAACACGCACACAGGCATCAAGACAAGACACAACCAGTTCAAGGTTCTCTCTGGGTTAGCACCCACTCAAGTCATAACTGATGAGCCCCCACAAATGTGTTTCCTTTTACCAGCTAGCAAGAGTAGACATTCATTGAAAGCAAAAAGGCATTTAATCAAACAACAGAGTAAACACCAAAACATTCCATGCACAGATGTGGTGCACTCTCTTCCAGGGTACAACATTTACATGATATAGATATCCAGTTATCTATGAGCTAGCAAGACATATGCAGGGCAAATGAAGCACCAGACCAAATGGCTTACCAATTTTTCTCTCAAAGCATAGTGTTATTCTTTGTCATAAAGAACGTGGTACAGTACAGAAAGTTGGAAAACTCATTCATCTAATTCAAGAGAAACCAGAATATATGTGATGTGCCTGTGTTAAATTACATATAATAGGTAGCACATGTAGCTGAAACTCAGGAAAGCCACTGTGTTAGGGGGTATAGAAGGGAAGGCTGTCCTCTGCAATACGATTCATACACCAATGTCTACAAAAATAAATGTTTTCCAAATGTTTTTTTCAAAAAGAAATGTTTCATAATGGCTCATTTCTAGCTGCTCCAAGATTAGAGTTAGCCCTTTCCACCTCCCAAGATTTCCCTACACAAGGTCTCCAAACCTTTGCTCTGTATTCATGTACATCTGCTGCTGCAACCGATCCAATATATTTATTGATTCAACATTACCACTCCCATTTGGGTAACCAAGAGAAGAAGCCAATCTTTAATGACTCCAGCTACATTTCACAATAGACTCCAAAGGACACATGACATCATTTGCTAAAATGACCCAATCCAAGATTGAATGCATCCAGAGCCATCCATAATTGCTTAACCTTTGCTATGCTTCTCCCCATTATTTATGTACTATCATATGCATGAATGTATATCAGCCATATTTACACTTGGCAGCTACTTTTGAGAATGCATTATTCAATTGGAATTGAAAGCTTTTTAAGATCATTTCCTGACCAAACGGACATAAATGAAGGACAGAAAAATATGTTACCTTAAAAACGATGAATAAATACCTATTAGACTTTGAAGTGGTCTCCAAATAGTCTAAAGAAAAACTTGTTATTCCAGTTTTTTAAAATTATACCAGACAAGCTGTATGTGAAATTGAATTGAAAAGACTCACAGTTAAAAATGTCAGAAATCATCTTATCTCATCTCCAAAAATATTTGGTGACTCTTGACTGGAACAAGGTATTATACTGAAATGAAGAACTCACACAAGGGAGGTGCTCATACAGTGGCCAGAAGAAAGGATACAAGGATACCTATATGTACCTATATGGATGTATATGTCTGTATAAATATCTGAATATATGTGAAGAACTTTAGAATCAATTGTGTGATGTGGGAGACGCTGGCAATAGACTGTTCAGCATGGTATGCCCACCTTGAAGAAGGCACTGTGCTCTGTGAGTGAAGCAGAATTCCAGTAGCTCAAAAGAAATGTGAGATGCACAGATCTAGAAACATCTCCACTCCAAATGTTCACATGGGCTATTTATGTCTGATCTGTAGAAGAGTATTTTGTGCTCATATTGGTTTGATCAGTCACAGTCAGACACACTGTACATTGTCTTCCTCTTCAAGAAGGAAGGACAATGACCATTACCATACTAATATCAGGGCCTACCTAAAGACAAGAAGGACGAGTTGAGCTTTACCAATACAACCAGATAGATCAAGGTTAAATATAGAGGAAAACTTCTACAGGACTGGCCATTAAACATCAGAGTAAGTTACAAAAAGATTCTGTACAATTCACTGACATACCTTTAACTTTTTTTAAGTTGATAAACCTTTAAATATATATATATATATATATATATATATACGTGTAAGTGTATATATATGTATGTGTACATGCATGTAATGTACATAGATGTGTACACATGTGTGTATGCATTTATATAAGGGCAGCTAGGTGTTACAGTAAATAGAGTGCTGTGTCTAGAGTCAGGAGGACCTGAGTTCAAATTTGATCTCAGACATTTATTAGCTGTGTGACCTGGGCAAGTCACTAAACCTATTTGCCCCAGTTTCCTCATCTATAAAATGAACCAGAGAAGGCAAAGGCAAACCACTCCAGTATCTTTGCCAAGAAAATCCCAAAAGGGGTCACATATATTCATATATTTATACATACATATAGATACATATAAATTCATGTATCTATAAACATATAATTGTATATACATATATGTATGTACGTATATTCAAATGTGCATGTATATTCATAGATATGTGTATACATACACATACATAGATGTATGTCTCACATCATTAAACTTGTCCTTAAGTAGTTAGTAATATAATAGGTTGGAAAGACATAGATACAAATCACTTTGATACAAAGGAAAAGAAATGAATATCAAAATATAGGTAAAGTGCTGAGAGAAATTGAGGAGGAAGGCAGCACTTTGCTCAGCCACACACCATACCCCAGGACTGGTTGGACATCTCCTCCTAGGTTTCCTGTCAGCATCTCAGCTCTATATGCCCCAATGCTTTGACCTTTAGCTTGAAAGAGGCACTGATTGGAGGCTCACTTCCTCTTATTCACAAATATGGCATTTGATTTCCTTTTATTTCAAACCTCATCAGGAACGTTTTGCTCAGGAAAAACTATGTCTACAATTCATAAATTAATGTAAATTTCAAGTTATTAAAGTTCAAATGAACAGTTTTATTGCACATTGAGTTTTTTTATTCAGGTTGAAACTTTTCAAGGGGCAATTTGGTCAAAGGATAGAGCAGTTAAGATCCCCTAATTTCACCGGTATAGAGATTTCCTGGATCCCCATATATACAATGGTGGATTTTATTTTATTGTTTAAAGACTGAGTCTCCCTAATTCATCTAGGCTGGAAACACAGGGGCTGGTCACAGGACTGACCTGCAAATTCTCTATTTCTGACCTGAACTGGTTTATACCTTCTTAAACAACCTAGTGCACCACCTCCCACTCCACACTTGGTCCCAAGGGTTCCCCATACTACGGTCTAACTCAATGTGGACAGCCAAATGATTTCAGCCACTTCAGCTCAGAACACCTGAGCTCAAGGGATCTGTCAAGTTCAGTCTTTCTGTCAAGCTGGGATTACAAACATGGGCTATTATGATCAGCTGAGTGCTGGATTTTAAAGCAGAAAGCCCTGGGTTAGAATGCCAGACAGTCACTAACTGTTGTTTGTCCTTCATTCTTGAAGAAGACCATGACATCAAGAAGGTAATACCTTGAGTTACAAGTGAATTGGATTTAAGTGAGGAAGTTCTGTGCAAAGTCACCAGCCTCACTTTCTCCTCTGGATCCATTTGAATCAGTGGCAAGATGTAGATAAGAACAACTGGAGATATCCCCAAGCACAATGGGAAACCATGACCTTTTCAAGTTAAGGTCTTTCCCAGGTCTCAGTCTGACTGAGGCAACACCCATTCAGTGATTAAGGCTAGGTAAGAAATGAGACGAAAAAATGGCCTCTTTTACCTAGTCAAAAATATATAAATTGGGGAGGGGAAGATTCTCAGGTTTTCTGGCCAAAATGGAAAAAGCTGCTATTTACATTTACTCTGAGCCATCAGGGCCCAAATAATCACCCATTGGGCTTGAGTTAGGACAAGCTGTTTGCCAATCAATGAGAACCAGAGTGATATGGGTTAAGGCATGGTCCTTAAGAAAAAAATCTAGCCTGTAACCCCCAAGATATCGTGCAAGGTTTTACCTACAGGTGCTCTGCCCAAAGGAATGTAAATTTTGACTCACTGCTATGGGACTCTGGACAAGTCATTATCCTCCATTTTCTTTCTTCTGTCGAATGAGGATAAAAATATCACCTTTTTCCCAGAGTTGTTGTAAAGTTCAAATGAGGTGATACAGGCAAAGCATTTTGCAACACTTAAAGCAACATATAAATATAAACTGTTGCTACTGAATTATTATTTTTAATTAAAGTATAGCACCCCACTCCCCCAATCCAACATACCATACAGCCTTGCACATGCACATGAATTTGCGCAAGACATCTATACTGATCTAGATGTCATCTGACTAAAGAAAACTGGTCAAAGTTTGTGTTCACAGACATAAAATCCATATATTAAAATTTATGAGAAATTATTAGAAGTACAGTATATACATGTCCTTTAAGACTTATGTTTAAGTCTAAAGAAATGGATCTTGGCAGTTCTCCCTAGTTCTCGGGCCTGTTTAACAGAAATTAATTTTAAAATGAAATCAGTTGAAAGTGAAATAAAAGTGGTATTATTTATAGCCCAAGCTTGTTCTTCAGTAATTATTGAAGGTGACACAGGTCTCTTTTGTCCAAGGGAATTGGACTTTCTTTGATCGATTGTCTTCCTTTCTCATGAAAAGCTGTGATGATATGAATGGTTTTTGCTGCAATTCCAGGCTTGATGGTGCTTTATCATGGATATCTTGGTGGCCTAAATACTGTGGGCGACAACAGCGCATAAATTCAGAGTAATAAGTATATCTGAGATAGAAAGAAAGTGAAAAGAGGTTAATGTCTCCCAACTCCTGACCTGAACTTATGACAGATTAATTAACAAAGACTTAATGATCCATCTTGAAGCAGGACCTTGTCTTCTCCTTCCAAAATCACAGCTGTCTTTGAAGGATGTCTTCTTTGGAAGAGGCCATTTGGCACCAGAGGGACGATCAGTGCCAGTTGAAATGAAGGTAACGAAGTCTCTGGGGAAGGCATTCTCAGATTTACTTTTTCTATTCAGATCCAAACAAGTCAGATAGAGTTACTGGCTGGCTTATGGTTAGATTAGTTTATGATTAGATCTTTCAAGGTCCACCTGGGCTTCTGCCTATGCTATCTACCATTAGTGAAATAACCTTCCTCATGTATAAGCTATTACCTCTGGAGTCAAGAGTCAGATTCTTCAATTTGGCCTTCACACGCTTGGAAAAATTCCATCTAACTCCGACTCCATTCCTGAATGGATCTGTGATCTCACTAATATAGCTTCTCCATCTAACAATGCAATCAATCAAAAAGCTCGATCAATTAACAATTATTAAGCTCCTACTATGTGTGAGACATGGGCAACTAGATGGTGAAGTTGATAGAAACCTAGGCCTGGAGTCATCTTTGTGGGTTAAAATCTGGGGTCAGACACTTAGTGGTATGACTCCGAGCAAATCACTTAACCTTATTTGCCTCAGTTTCCTATTCTGTAAAATTATCTGGAGAAGAAAATGTCAAAGTACTGCAGTATCTTTGCAAAGAAAAGCTCAAATGGGGTCACAAAGAGTTGGATGCAACTGAAACAACTGAACAACAACAAATATGTCAGACACTGTGCTAGATCCCAAGAATTTAAATACAAGGAGAAAATAATTTCAAAGAGTTTACTTTAGAGAGAAAACGATGCATACAGCCAAGAAACTATAAAGAACAGGGATAGGGTCCTTTGGAAGAGGGATACCCAAGATGAAGAGACTCCCTTACCCATGCATATTGGTACATGGTACCTTCTCTGCAAACTAAAATCTTAAAAGAGTTGTCCAGAGCACTGATAGTTTCAGTGACTTCTCTTAGGTCATTAAGCCTATTATGTGTCAGAGGCAGGATTTGAACCCAGGTCTTTCTGGCTTTGAGATAGGATCTTTATCCACCACACCAAACAGAAAATATATACAAAAGGAAATAAAAGGAAATTTCGGTACGAGGATACTAGCAACTGGGGAAATTGGGAAACTCCCAATCACAACGCACTGATGCCCTCTGATTTTGCATGACCATGGTTCACAACTCTACCAGAAATCCTTCCCAATGGGACGCAGTCAAAGTGCTTGAAACTTTTCTCTCATTCTCACGATGTTCTGCAGGGTGGGGCCACCAAAGCAGCAAGTAGAGTTTTCATGGGTTATCCCTTATCGTCAGCATGAGAACAGCCCTCATCCAGGCCAAACATAAGTCTCCTATAAAAATCTTTCAGTCACTTCTATGAATGTTATGGCCAGTCTTGTGTTACAGCCAAATAAAAACAAGCCTTATGCCCCTTTCCCTGGACAACTTGGTACCTGAAACCTTAGTCCTTTAAGAATAAAAGCCACACAGCCTCATATAAAGAATAATTTTGTTAAAATTGAATTGGAGGGGCAGCTAAGCAGCATGATAGAGTAACAGCTGGAGAGTCAGGAGGAACTGAGTTCAAATCTAGCCTTAGATACTTAATACCTGCATGACCCTGGGTAAGTCACTTAAACCGAATTGCCTCCAATATAATAACAATAAAAAGTAATTAAAATAAAAATTGGGTTGGCCTCACTCACTTAGTAGGGAGATGATACAGGGGATAGAGTGTTGGGCTTAGAGTCAAAAAGATCTGAGTTCAAATCCAACCTCAGATACTTACTGCCAGTATGACCTTGGGGAAGTCACTTAACCTGTCTGCCTCACTTTCTCCAACTTTAAACTGAGGATACTCTGACAGGTTTGTCATGAGGATCAAATGAATGTAAAACACAGTACCTGGCACATAGTAGGTGCCATGTAAATGCTAGCCACTATTATTATTTTTTATTTTTATTAACTGAGAATATGTGATAGTAGATGTAGCACTGACTTTGACATCTGGACGCTCAAGCTTGAATCTTGCATCCACTGTCCACTGACTCAGATGAAGGACACTTGATTTAACTTCTTAGAATCTGTTTCCTCACCTGTAATACAGGGATATCATTACATGCCCCATTTAGAAATCAGTACTGACACATGCAAAGCACTTTTCAAACCTTGCTAGAACTGCAAGTTGTCATCACGACTGGGGATTTTTTCATACTGTGTTTTCATATCCCTAGCACGTAGTAGGTGCTTAATAAATATTAGTGGAAACCACATGATGCCTTCAACTGGGAAGAAGCCCCAAAGATCATCTAGACTGATCCCCTTTCACAGATGAAAGAATTGAAGACTGAAAAGGTGAAAATACTCACCCCAGACAAGTAGCAGCTGCTAGAATTTAAAAGTTAGAAGGGCCCCTAGGGATCTATCTCATTACTCCATTTTTTTGAGGAAACTGAGGAAGGAAGGTATTAGGTGAAGTACTCAGGTCACAAAATGGTTAATAGAAAAGCCAGGTCATGGTTCAATTCAGTTCTACAGCCAGTGCCCTACTTCTCAAATCACCTTGTATTTAACTGCTTTATATTTATCCTCTTTTTTATTTTTCTGCACATACTTACATATGCACTTGTCTCTCCCTTTAGAATATAAGTTCCTTGAGAGAAGGAATTCTTTCCTTGACTTTACATCCCTAAAGCCCCTAGCATAGTAACTGGCATATAGTAGATACTTAATCAATTGATTAAATATATTCTATGTGCAAAGCACTGTGCTAAGAGGTACTGTATTTACAAAGGTGAACTAGAAAGTGTTTATCCTATAATGTGCTTATAATCTAAAAGCCAATGATGAGAGGAAATTGGAATTAAGGAGACTAGAAGCATTGTTTTATGTTGCTCTGTGTCTGTGGCTTATTCCTCTAGCTTGGATCTATTAATAAATCTATAATCATTTCTTGGGCAACCAGATGGGTCAGTGGGTAGGACTTAGGTCAGGAGTCAAGAAGACCCAAGTTCAAATCTGGCCTCAGACACTTACTACCTGTGGGACCTCCAGCAAATCATTAACCCTCCATTTGTCTTAACTAAGCACCAGAGAAGGAAATGGCACACCACTGCAGTGTCTTTGCCAAGAAAACCCCATAGACAGTAATGGAGTGCTATGGTCCATGGCACTGTGATGAGTCAGACATGGCGGAATGTCTGGATGGCACCAACAAAAAAATAATAATGAAACCACCCCTCCCCTCAAGGAGCTTTTATTCGATTGGGTCCCTCTGGAAAATGTCCTCTTCTCCTCCTGGGGGAGTGAGATGATGATGACGGGGAACACAACAGGAGGCAAACAGGTAAAGCCTGTTAGCCTTTGAGCATCCTTTCCTTAAAGGCATTTAATAATCCAGATATCTCACCTGAGCTGGCCACCACAGATCTGACCAGTGTTTGGATGAGGGGGAGGCAAAGTAAGTAACTTCCGCCCATTCTTCTCAAAAGAAAATGAATAGGAATGAAGGAGAAGGATCATGGGAGTAAGTCAGTTCTGGGTGCAAATTTTATTTGGCAAAAGAACAGTGGAGACAACTGGTTCATCAAGGGGTTAAGATTTGGGAAGGGATGAATGTATAACCAGGGCAGGAGCGCTACCTCGGGACAGAATGGAGGGGCAGAAGACTTAGAGGTCACACTGAAGGCAAAGAACAGGGAAAGATGGAATGATAAAAGATGATGATCTGATAAAGGAATTTTGGAGTTCACAATATACATACATACATATAAATACATGTGATGACCATGCAAGTGATGACAAGATCAAGAGTTTGACCATCCCCGTGTGTAGTTGGCATGGAGTAGGAAGGCAGATCAACAGACTGAAGAACCAGATTCAGGAGATCTGAAGGAATATCAACGTGTATGAGAACAGGTACAGGGGAAGTTTGGGAGCCAGACACAAAATGCATGGAGAAAAATGGAGAATGACCTGCACGTTGGCAGGTAATAGTCACCCAAATCTTGATGTGGTGATAACCATGAATTGAATGAACCTGAAATGAATGATGAATGGTGGAGAGTCTGGCAGTGGCCATGGAGAGCAAAGGGCAATACAACTTTGATACCCTGCCCAGTGAGTCAGGGGAGATGGGTGAAGATGCAAGCAGAATTAGGGAGGGTGGCCAGGCACACTGTGACATCAGGAGGGAGCCTGGTCTCAGGAAGAAACAAGCGAGGAGGAAGTTTAACACTAGAAGAATTTTATTAATTATGGAGCAGATATTTGAGCCGGCAGCATAAAAGGCTGGATAGACCCAGAGGGGGCATCAGAGGGGTTCAATAAACATGGGGGATCAGATAGCTGGGCTTGGGGAGGAGGGTTTGTTCTCTGACAGTATCACTGGGATGGGGAAAATGAGAGGGGGAGAGGAATGTTCTAACCCCAGGCACAAGTCCCCTTCAGAGTAGCAGAGGATTGGGGAGAGACCTGCCAGGGAGGGTAAAGGTTCTAGGGCAGCTAGGGTCTTAAGAAACCCCACAGCAAGTACAGGGGGGAGGAGGGACCCCCTTTCTTCTTCACAATTTCCTGTGAGTGATGCCACTGTGCCAACCCTCCGTTCCCCATTGGGTGAACATCTCTTCCAATTCTTGGGAGATGCAGATGATCAAAATAGAAAATCAGAGCCAGCAAGTGTTTAACATTAGTAGAATGTAAACTCCTTGAGGGAAGGACCTTTCTTTTGTTTTGTCTTTTATGCCACTGTTTGGCAGATGGAAAGGGCTTACTAAATTCATGTCAAATTGAAAAAAAATTAAAAATTAAAAAAAAAACCCCAGGTCCTGTGGTGTAGGGCGTTTAACCTTGTCTCTGTTCTAAGGTAAAAGTCAGCATCACTTTCTCATCTTTGCAGGATTGTCCTCCATGAAGACACTCACACGAAATAGCAAGAGGCAGAAGAGATAGTAGCAAACAAGCAGTGACCTTCACTAAGAAATCGGGCCTGGGATAATGTCAGGTAATCCAGAGCTCACTCAGGAAGGCATGGGGCAGAGGAGGGGGCCAGGGAGGAAGGGGAAAGGAAATGGTGTTATTTATCGAGGACAACGCACAGAACAATTTTATGGCTCTTTAGGGATTCCAAAGCTTTTAAAGAAGCCATTATTACTTGGAATCCCTCCAGAAAGCACTAAGTACTAAATATAGCACCTGGACGCAGCTAAGTCAAATCACCTGTTTATTACCCAAAGTGATGAAAACCATTTAATAAAATATTACCAACCCAAGGTGAGAAATATGACTAGCTTCTTCACCTACTGTGAAAAGCTTAGAGGGAAACGGGAGGTGGGGGGGGCGGAGAGGGAGGGGCAGAGAAGGAGGAAGGGAGAGGAGATGAGATATACAATGATAGAAGCAAAGCAAGAGAGGGCAGTGGTTTTATGAATTAAAACACAAGTTTTTTTATTAGCCCAAAGAGTCAGACCTCCATGGCAGAAAGACCTGCATATCAGCATGTAAATCATTACCGGAGTCTTCCACCCCAGGCGTTCAAGTGAAAAATTCTTAGACTGCTGACTGAAATGACCCGGCTCCACAAGGGGTAATTTCCCAGAGGCCAGAATGCTAACTATGTTGTCATTGTTTCATGAACACAAACATTTCCCCTACCTGTAAAAGAAAAAAAAAGTGGTATTGAACTTATAAAAGCCTGCCGATTTCTTATCCTCCTTCTGCCTCTACTAACTCAATGCTCAGGACATCCAAATAGAAACATTCAAAGAGTCCAAGGGAGGTGCAATCTCCTTCCTTCTAAGGATGACTATCTCAACCTTTCCTCTGCCTGCCCATTCATTCTCTGCATCTCTTGTGAGGCACCATCCCACGTGCTGAGAGCCTGGTGGCTGTCTCTGGAGGGAACCCAATGGTCCATGCATCAGTTACACAAGTGGACCGCCTTCCTCTCCCCACCATGTCTATGATGACAGGATTTTTTTTTAGCTGCTCTTCATAGCTTCATGAGCCCTGTCTTGCCATCTACTCACATTTACCGAGTCTCTCTTTTCATGGTCCTGTGGGGGACTTGCAATTTTAATTTTCTGGAGTTGCAGAAGATCAGAAAAGAGAAGGCATCAATAATTTCCAACAGTAGACCTTCCCTTCTGAGTTCAGTCATTACCAAAAGTCATTAGGGAACATCATTAAAGTCATTGCCAAATGAATCCATTTTTCATTAGACATTTGATCATTTGGCAAATTGTAAAAGGTTACTGGAAATATAATAGTAGCTAACATTAAGATAGCGTTTTAATGTTTGCAAATAGAGTCTCATTTTATTCTTAACAGTCAATCTAGGAGGTAGGTGTTACTATTACCTTCCACTTTTCAGTTGAGGAAACTGAGGTATATAGAGGTTAGGTGACTTGCCCAGGTTCACACAGTAAGTTAGCGTACCTGAAACAAAACTCAAACTTAGGTCTTTCTGACTCTGGGTCGCGCTGCCCAGAAGAAATTTTTGTTTTGATGATAGGAATTGAAATTGTCTATAAGCATGGCATATAAGTACAGAACATGAAGGTTGTTGGAAAAAACTTCAGTCCAACCCAGACTTGAAAAGATTCCCCTGGAACAAACCTGCTCAGTGGTTGTAAAGCCTCTGTGTGAAGACTTCTAAAGCTGGAGAGGGAAAGGTGCTGAACAATCTCACTGAGCTTCCTGTACCTGTGGACTAGATATTTGAGGTGTTTTTGTTCATTTTTACAAGAAGACTAGGAAATCCAAAAAGATAAATGGTGTGCCCATTGTGTTTAAGGCTAAATTCAAACCCAGGTCTTCCTGATTCTCAAGAGTAGCCTGTGATTATCCCCTCTTTGTTAATGTTAGACAGAAAATTCTCTGAGAGGAAGTATCAAGGTACAGAAGATAGAGAACTGACCTCAGAGCCAGGAAGGCAAGGCAACAAGGCAACCTGCATTTATTAATCACTCACCACGTGCCAGGCATTGTGCTAAGTGCTCAGGGACATAAAGAGAAGTAAAAAATATAAAAAAAGACAGCTCCTGGCCTCATAGGAGTTTATATTCTATTGGCAAAGAAGACCCACACAAGGATGCTGAAAAGTGGAAGAGTTGGAGGAGGAGGTATCCTTGCATGGCATGGAAGTAGGAGTCTGGAAAGTCAGAAGTAGAGGCATGAGAGGAATGAAGGTAAACTGACCCCTCCCCAAGTGGTGAACTCAGGATTGAGAGAAAAGGGCCAATGTGACACTCTCCATGGCCTAGCTCAATGGAATCCAACTCAAATAAACACAGGAGCTGCTCTTTATGTATGGTTATACATAAACGTCCCTGAAATTTCACTTAGATAACCTATGCTTTATCGTGTTTTTAATTATTTTGTTAAGTATTTCTCAATTGCAATAATTTGGCTTGGGCCACTCTGTTGGCCAATGCTGTCTGTGGGGAAACTGAGACTATAAATTAAGGTCAGGTGCCAACTTGCACTAGTAGAGGGAATAGCCTTCTTCATGAGTTCTCTATGCTAATGAAATCACAGATCTTTCCCCTATCCTTGAATTTCCTTTGGAGAGAAGGCATGGAACTAGCCAAAGATAGCTTCCTCCAAGATATCTTGGTTCTCTTGGCTCTGCTGTCTCTTGCTGCCTGCACCTCTCCCTGGGCACTTAGCATCCACTACTAGGCTACTGTTACTCCTCTGCCTCCGAACAGTCTGCCTAACTGGTCATGGCTTACCCCTGATAGCTAGTAAGCATCCTGAAGGCAGACCAAAAAAAAATTATTTTCAAAACTGCTCAACATCCAGTAACACCTTCATAAGGGCACCTGGGTGACACAATGGATAGAGCACTCCTCCTGGTATTAGGAGCATTCATGTTCATGAGTTCAAATCTAGCCTCAGATAAGTATATGTATGACACTGGGCAAATCATTTAACCTTGTTTGACTCAGTTTATTCATCTGTAAAAGGAGCTGAAAAAGGAAATGGCAAAGAATTCCAGTCTCTTTGTCAAGAAAACCTCCAACTGGGTCACAACGAGACTGAACAACAAGTCCTTAATAAATATTAGTCATAGTACTGAATATATAGGGGCGGGCAAAAGAACGGATTTATAATTTTACTGGTATTATGAACTTTCAAGTGACAAAACTATGGGTGGCACTTTTTTATATTGTATGGCCTAGAGATGCTTGGAGCATTAACAGTTTAAGTAACTTATTCAGGGTCCCAAAGTCAGTAGGTGTCAAAGGTGGTGAACCCCCAGCCTCCAAGGTGGTCTCCTTATACACTAATAGATCATGTTGCTTCTCAGAAAATAAACAAAACAGAAATAATACAAAATAAATAGCCTTTCTTCATTTCATGCTTGTTATTTCAACTTTGCGGGGAGAGTAAAGTGAAGGGGGAGGCAGGGACAGACATACTATCTGTAAGTAAGAGCATATACCTGTCGCAACTAAAATGGAAATTCCTTAAAAACATTTATTCCTTCAGAAGAAGGTGGATATGACCTCTGTATATACTGAGTATTCCACATTTCTTTTCTTGGCATTTAATTAGGGGTAAAGCAAAATGTTCAGGACTAGAATTTTAAGTGTTAGTTTAATAACCTTTATCCAAGTCATTTCTGAATGATTTTCTCCTCTGGAGAGGCATCTAATGTCAAAAAGCAGTATTAAGGTGAGTCATGGTTACTGAAGAGGCCCAAGGAAGGCATATGACAGAATTATTAATTTGGGGAAAAAAAGATGAAATATCCCTTTCCTTGTATCAATGCTCAGCTAACATGTCCATGAACTTTTCAAAGGTGTTCTTATTTTCCAGAACCAATATACAATCATAGAAGCAAGGGGTGTGATAGGTAGAGGGTTGCCCTTACAGTCTCAGAGATTTGGGGTCTAAACCTCATTTTTGACGTATTCTGTTTCTTATGAGTGCTCTAGGCAACTCTGTAAGACTATACATGTTACAGATAGGTTGTTGATTTGAACCCACGGAGTAAGTTTCCATGCTGAGAGTATCCTTCATACCTGAAATCACACTTTTTTTACTGAGATCCCCAAATAGCCAAGAATGGCTTCCAGGAAGGTGAGATTTGGAGGAACCATTATGGGGTGGGGAAAAGAGAGGGGAGATCTTATTTTCAAAAGTCAAGAAAGAAAAAGTAGAAATTAATTTTAAAAATAACAGCCTATCATTTATTGCTACTGCTTTTCTCCAAGCCTTTTATGTTAAATATGTCTCCCCCCTGAAAATTCATAAAGAGCGTTAAGTGAGGGCAGATGTGCCGACTTTACAAGATTATAGTCCAGAGTATGTGATTTTAGAAGTCAGGCAAACATTAAACATCGTAAAATAAAAATGCTAGCTTGCATTTTGTTGTTCAGTTGTGTCCAACTCTTGGTGACCCCATTTGGGGTTTCCTTGGCAGAGATACTGGAGTGGTTTATTATTTCCTTCCCCAGCTCCTTTTACAGATGAGGAAACTGAGGCAAACAGGTTAAGTGACTCATCCAGGGTCACACAGCTAGGAAGTGTCTGAGGCCAGATTTGAACTCAGCAAGTTGACTCTTTCTGATTCCAAGACCTGTATTCCCTGCTCCCTACTTGCACCAAATTGCATTTACACATTGCTTTAAAAGTTTGCAGAGCTCCTCATCCTGAGTCATTTATTCTTACAATAGTCCTACAAAATTGGTGCTTTAGCTATGATCCTCATTTTATAGAAGAGGAAAGCAGGTTTAGTAACCCGTCCATATCTTCATTGAGATTAAAAGGCCATGTCTCCACTGATTCCTTGCCTAGAATTCTCTCCCCTGTACTCCATGAACTCTTGAATGGTATTAGGGTCATTCAAACATTATCAGTGATCAACATGGCTCCAGTGCTATGACTTGATGTCAGGAAGGTCTGGGTTCAAATTTCACCTCTGACACTGATGAGTCATTTATTCTCTGTGACCCTCATTTCCTCATCTGTAAAATGAGGAAAATACCTGTAGTAGTCACTTCTCAGCACTTCTGAGAAGCTCAAATGTGATAACAAATTAATGATGTACTCTGCAAATGAAAGCACTAGGAGAATGTTGGATGGGTTGGTCACATGGAGAATATAAGGGATAGTCAGTAGCCAGGAGGCATGGGACCTCTTCTGATATTTTATACAATGTCAAGAATAGAAAGAAGATTTCCACAGAATGGTGGGTGAGCCCCATGGAGAATGAATGAGAGGCTAAAAACAAGTAAGACAAGGTGCCCAGCCATAGGTGAGTGGTAATCTGAATTATGGGAGGGAATGCCCTCATTGATGATATCACAGACACATTGGAGGTTTGGAGCCTAAATTGCAATTCTTACTCAAACTCTTGTCGTGAGGGAGCATCTGGGTCCCAGGAAGCAAAATTTCCATTAGTTCTACAGGGTACAATTTTGAGCCGCTGTTTGTGAGTCCTACTCACTACACCAGCTCACTCAATGGAGCCTGGGTGAATTCATGGGGCTGTTCCAGCCTTGAGCTACCAACTCACTACTCTCACATACAAAAGGCTACAAATACCCATTCCCAATGCCCTTAGGATCCATGTGTAGCATCTAGGAAAAAGTGTAATTTAAAAAAAATTCATAATTCTCTTGACTTGTACACCATCCCCTTGGATCTCATTCCCTCATCAGCATCTCATTGAAAGAACTTACTTTATCAGCTTCATGCATTTATTATATTGAAAATAAATGTAAATCCAATAAGAAACACAATGTGCTTGATCAGGAGCACTCCTGATAAAACTAAATTTCCAAATCCCCAACCTCAATTTTTGACAGCTGGTTCCTCCCTCTCAATGCTAGGTACAGATGTTCCCTAAAGCCTTGACGGAAGAGTACTACTCTCCTTAAAGCAAAAATAGGGATGGGAAGCTCAACTAATATGCCTGCCCTCATAGAAAATGCATCCAACCTAGTCAGTCTATTTGCTGGCCCTGGAAAATACTGTCAGATGCTTCCTTTGTGCCTTCTCTCTGTGAAGCACCCCAAGAGGATAAATCATTCAGAAAAAGCAAATGTTGTAAAAACACCATGCGTGACCTTTTAAAAGGGCCACCAGGGAATGTGACATCAATAGGACTTCTGGCAAACATCCTTTAATGCAGTCCTTTCCTGTCCCAATGGGGCACTCCAGCCCCTCACTTCCCTCACTCTTAGGCATCTAAAAATCTGGAAATCTGCAGGATAAACAGGCATCTACTGCACAAACAGCTGCCATAGCAAAGGTTACATCACAACTAAAGGAGAGAGATAAAAATTAGACCTGTGATTTTACTCATCTAGGGTTCCCAGATGAGGGAACTCCCTCTACTGACACAGGATGCCACTCTCTACAATGTTGCCTAGAACCCTGAGAAGTTACCTACCCTTGCTCATCATCCAGTCTCAGAACTGGGACTCAAACTTGACTCTGGCTGGTTCTGAAGCCAGCCAACCATCTTCACTACACCTCACCACTTCTATTTCATGATATAAACTGGGCAGCCACAGCTTATCAAGTGCTCAGCTTCCCCATATACTTGCATGACCACAATTCAGTTCAACAGGACTTGTTAAAGACCTGCTATATGTCTGGTACTGTGCTAGGTGCTTGGGGAAGACTGAAAGAATCCCTTGTCTTTACGGACCAAATGTTCTACAAATATACAGATCAATCAGCACACAGTGAAACATCCCACAAAGTAGCTGGAGGGGCGAATACTACCCCTCAGACAAATTCCTTTCTATTCCCACTCAGTTACAGAACACAAAAAGATGCTAATCATGCTTTGTGTGCTTACAGGGATTTCCTGGCTTCCTTCAAGTCCCAGCTAAAATCTCATCGTCTACATGAAACCTTTCCTGATGCCTTTTAATGTCCCCATTTATCCTGTCTATATCATGGTAATCTTTTATAATTACAATAATAGTGTTCCTAAAGTTCTTTAAAGCTTGCACTGTGCTTTAAAAATCATCCCATTTTATCCTTCACATTGGGTCTCCTCCCTTAGATTGTAGCCCCTTGAGGACAGGCACCACTTTTGTCTTTCTTCATATGCCCCATGTTTAGCACCATGCCTGGCATGGAGTAGGTGCCTAACAAATATGGGTTGATTTGACCTGCCTAACAAAAATAGCTGAAGGCATAGGACGTAGGGACATTGTTTTGTTCAT
>CM053772.1:22812338-22843906 GCA_028658325.1 Potorous gilbertii
AAAGAATGAAAAAATGGAAGATAATGTGAAATATCTCATTGGAAAAACAACTGACCTGGAAAATAGATCCAGGAGAGACAATTTAAAAATTATGAGACTACCTGAAAGCCATGATCAAAAAAAGAGCCTGGACATCATCTTTCATGAAATTATCAAAGAAAACTGCCCTGACATTCTAGAACCAGAGGGCAAAATCAATATTGAAAGAATCTACCAATCACCACCGGAAAGAGATCCAAAAAGGGAAACTCCTAGGAACACTGTGGCCAAATTCCAGAGTTCCCTGGTCAAGGAGAAAATATTGCAAGCAGATAGAAAGAAACAATTCCAGGATTGTGGAAATACAATCAGGATAACACAAGATCTAGCAGCTTCTACATTAAGGGATCGAATATGATATTCCAGAAGTCAAAGGAACTAGGATTAAAACCGAGAATCACCTATCCAGCAAAACTGAGTATAATACTTCAGGGGAAAAAAAATGGTGATTCAATGAAATAGAAAACTTTCAAGCATTCTTGATGAAAAGACCAGAGCTGAATAGAAAATCTGACTTTCAAACACAAGAATCAAGAGAAGCATGAAAAGGTAAACAAGAAAGAGAAATCATAAGATACTTACTAAAGGTGAACTGTTGACATTTCTACAAGGGAAGATAGTATTTGTGACTCGAGATTTTTCTCAGTATTTGTGTAGTTGGAGTGATTATATGCATAAAGACAGAGGACACACAGGGAGTTGAATACGAAGGGATCATATCTAAAAAAATAAAATTAAGGGGTGAGAGAGGAATATGTTAGGAGGAGAAAGGGAGAAATGGAATGGAGCAAATTATCTCTCATAAAAGAGGTAAGAATAAGCTTATTCAATGGAGGCAAAAAGGGAGGAGGCAAGAGGGTAAAAGTGAAGCTTACTCTCTTCACATTTGACTTAAGGAGGGAATAACATGCTCACTCAATTTGGTATGAAAATCTAGCTTACATTACAGGAAAGTAGTGAAGGGGACAAGTGGAGTGAAGGGGATGATAGAAGGGAGGGCAAATGGGAGGAAGGAGTAATTAGAAGTAAACACTTTGGTGGAGGTACAAAGTCAAAAGAGAGAATAGAATAAATGGGGGGTAGGATAGAATGGAGGGAAATATAGTTAGTTCCATGACTATTATGGAAGTCTTTTGCAAAGCTACACATAGATAGCCTGTATTGAATTGCTTGCCTTTTCAGTGGGGATGGATGGGGAGAGAGAAAGGGAGAGAAGTTGGAACTCAGAGTTTTAGGAACAAATGTAGAGAACTGTTTTTGCATGCAACTGGCAAATAAGAAATACAGGTAATGGGGTACAGAAATCTATCTTGCCCTACAAGAAAAGAGAGAAGATGGGGATAAGGGAAGGGAGGGGTGTGATAGAAGGGAGGGCATATTGGGTGAAGGGGAAATCAGAATGCATGGTGTCTTGGGGTGGAGAGAGGGGAGAGATGAGGAGAAAACTTGGAACTCAAAATCTTGTGGAAATGAATGTTGAAAACTAAAATTAAATCAATATTTTTTTTAAGAAAAGAGAGAATATATGAGATACCAAGGGACCAGAGAAGGACAAATGTCTTGATTTTTAAAATACATAAAAACAAAAAAATCTAAAAGTGTTAGATATTATTATAAACTTAAAGGGATATTGTTGCACCATCAGACAGGATAAAAATGAGGAATTCAGGAAACATGGAAAGCCCTGAATGAAGTGATACAGAGTGAGGCAAATAGAACTAGAGGAATAAAAGACAGGGTGGCTAAAATAGCGTAAGCTATAACAACATTCAATGTAAGCCAAAGTTACGTTAATGGTGATGGACAATCTTGGATAGGTAGAGGAGTATGAGTTTGAAATGTTGTAATTACTATCAGATACAGTCTCATGTTCAGTTGATTTTGCTTAACTGTTTGATTTTTTCCCATTATAATCAAGAGGATAAAAAGGGAGATGGTATGTCTGGAAACGACCATGGCTTAAAAAACAAAAACCATCAATAAAACTAAAATAAGATAGATTTACTGAGTTCCTAAGTAAACACATGTAGAGATTGTGCTGGTTTGTATACTTTTAAAGATGAGGGTTTTTTTTTACACAGTATAGTTTTTTTTCCCATTTTCTATTGTGCTGGGGTCTTTGCATTTTCCTCTTCTATATACGAAACACTAATAAGCATTTAAACTATATATATATGTATATGTATATCAAGGACATTTAATAAGTAATACATTATCTCTGGGTCCTGGGATTAAAATTGTTACTGAAGATGCTAAACAGACAGCTACATTTGTGCACTGCCTAGAAAGAGCAACAGAAGCAGGGAAGTGTGAGTTGGGAAGAGGAGATGAATGCCTAACCTTGGAATTGCATGTAAATGGGAGGGAACTGTTCAGAGATAATAAGGAATTATGGGTTGGCTGTCTGGGAAATATGGCCTCTCACCACCCTGACCAAAGACACTCAATTGTGTTCTGTCTTGGGATGTTTTGTTCAGTTTACTGAGCCATGAAGACAAGGGAAGAAAAGAAGATCCTGCCTACTGACTCTATCCTGCTTGAGGGCACCCTGGGGCACACAGCAAGGGCATTTCTGGAGTAGGAGGATAGATTATGGGAGCGCCATCCTCTTGGAAATTCATTATGAGTGTCCTAGAATAAAATAAAATCTATACCAACACATCTTCCTCTCTGGCCCATTACAGCTGAGTATGATTAATGGAATAATGAATATGAGTTTACAGAGGCTGGCTCACAAGCTTATGGAAATTAGAAAATTGGGACATCGTTTTAGCCCTGCTACAAATTGGCTAGGTAAACCTAGGCAAGTCAGGTCTCTTCTCTAGGTGTCCGTCTCCTCATCTGTGCAAGTCAAAGAGGGAACCTGATGATTTCCAAGGTCCCATCTCATTCTAACATTTTAATACTCTATGTTGCCAATTATTATTTGGTCAAAGGCTAATTATTACAGTAATTGCTAGCATTTATAGATTTGCAAAATACTTTCCCAATATTAGATAATTTTATCCTCACATCTATCTGGGGATATAGGTGCAAATATTATCCACATTTTATAGAGGAGGACACTGCGGTAAACAGAGATTAGGTGACTTGCCCGGAGTCACAAAGCAGTAGGTGTCTGAGGGGAGATCTGAACTCAGGTCATCTGGACTCTAAGTCCAGGGTTCTATATCCACGGTACCACCTAGCTGGCTCTAGGTCTTTCTATGATCCTACCTTTAATCATCATAATAACTTTCATTATATTTAATAAAAACACACACACACACATAATTATGACCTCATTCAAACCCCTCATTCTACAGATGAGAAAACTAAAATGTGAACAGGTTCAATAATTTGCCCAAGATCAACCAGGTTACAAGTGGAAAGTCTGAATTCAAACCCCAATCCTCTGGTTAAACTCTTCTCACTTTCCCGTGCTGCCTGTTCAAATACTCCTGCTGCTCAACACTGGTGTTATAATCCATACCAACATGCTTTCATTTGCTTTGCATGCAGCATTCTAGGCTAGTCACACCATTCTAGGATTCCAGAGCAAGCAATAAACAAATCATAAACAAAGGACCCTTACTTGGATTAGATGATTTGTTCTGACATTTTGAAAATGGCTTCATGGCCAGAAGTCAGTTCCTACAATTTCAAGTACTTTTCTGCATCCGAACCTAACAACTCAGTAACACCACCCACTCATCTCACCTGTACAAATAGTCATCTATTGTGAAGGAATAGGCTTCTTTACCAATTTCATTTTTTAATTTAAACTGAAGAAATGGCTCACTCTTGTCAAAGGCATTGAGAAAAGACAGAGGTTGAATGCATGGCGATAAGAAGGAGGAGATGTCTGATGAAGGTGTTGGTCCACTCTAGAATACCACAGTGTTCTCACAGTTTTGATAGTGCCTACCTGATGTCAAGTGAACTAAACCGGTCTCTAACCTGGGGATGGTGGAAGTCAACCAGAGCAAGGCTGGAGATAGAGGAGTCAAGAATAAAACAGAAGTTTAATTTCAAAATAGAGAAAGGGTTTACTAGGAAGGAAGCTGATGTCCCTAGCGGGAGAACCAGCAGCAGAGTGAGATCTCAAGAAATGAGCTATAACTCCGACAGTGAGAGATGATGGGAACCATAAGGCAAGCTTGATTCATGGCAGGGCTACTTGTCTGTGCTAAGAGCCACTGGGTGTTGGTCAAAGCAAAGCAATAATTTTATGAGCTGGTCAGAGGGTGAGAGCAAAGGATTGTTGTTATGCCAAGTTCAGAGCACATATTGCTTGTGGACCTTAGCTCTGGAAAACAGGGGGTCTCCCAACATCTTGACACTGTGATGTCATTCACACAGGGAAATTCCAGTAATGAAACCCTGTTACCAAAGTGGATTGACAAATGTTCAGTGGGTTAAAGCCCTAGTGGTTAGAGACATTGGGATATTGAGCTACCTGCCAAGGGTTGATCACATAGCTAGTACATATCAGAGGTGGAGCTTAAATCCATGCCTTCTCAACTCTGGAGGCTGGCTGGCTTTCTATCCACTCCTTACATTGAAGCTAGGTTACTGTAGGAGATGGGATGAAGAATTAAGGCAGTTCCACTCATAATTCAGATGACAATATAAGGAGAAATTATCTACAATGCCCAGAGTCACTGGAGAACCGTCATCCTTCATATGTAGCCAGCCTATACCTGGTAGAACCTGGAGCAAAAATCTCTTTTTGAGGGACTAAAATTTGTAATTCTATCCACTTCAATTCATCAAGGGCTTGTAAATACTATTTATAACTCTTACCAGGAGCTACGGTGGGATGGGGGTTGGAGGGAATGCAAAAACAGTAAAAAAAAAAATAGTATCTGCCCTCAATGAGTTTATAGTCTACAAGGGGAAAATGATACATTTACTGTATAACATGAAGTTCTCCCCATTTAACAAGCACTTCTGGGGAAAACCAGAAAGTGGTCTAGGAATAATTAGGGTTAGACCACCACTTCACATCCTATACCCAAATAAGCTCAAAATTGGCACATGAACCGAGGTAATATGATAGGTTATGATGAGGGAAAATGACTCAGGGAGTTAATTCTTGTACCACTGATGCTTACTGCTGTGACTTTGTACAAATCAAAACTTCCTCTGGTATAAAATAAGGTGATTATACTCGAGGTCCTACCCAGATCTAAATTTATGATCCAATAAATAACAGAAAAAAACACCAGGAAACAATCAAAAAATGAACTCTATTCAAAATGACTATAAAATCAATAAGGTTTATGGGAATCAATCTACAAAGAATATTACAAATATACTTATAAAACTTTCCTTAAAGAAATAATGACAAATAATTTAGAATTATATATATATATATATATATGTATATGTATTGTTCATAGTTAGGCTAGGACAACAAAAATGACAATACTAATTAAATTAATTTATAGATTCAATGCTATAGTAATCAAACTACCAGGGGTTTTTATAGAGTCAGAAGAAATAATAACAAAATTCTTCTGAAGGAACAAAAGATCTAGAATATCCATGGAAATAACGAAAAATGGTAGGAATGAGGGAACATTAGGCTTTTCAGACCTCAAACGATATTACAAAGCATTAATCATCAAAGTCAGTTGGTACTGGCAAACAGCAAAGTAGACCAAAGAAATGAACTAGACAAGGGAGAATCAGAACTAATGAAATTCAATAATCCAATGTTCCATAGATTCCAAAATGTGAATTCCTTGGGGAGGTCCTCCTCATTTAATAAGTGCTACTGGGAAAACCAGAAAGTTGTTTGGGAATAATTAGGTTTAGACCAACACCTTAAATCATATACCCAAATAAACTCAAAATGGACACATGGACAGAATATAAAAGGTTAATAAACATTAGAAAAGTCACGATCAAGTACATTTTACAAGTATGTAAAAGAGAATTCTGAAACAAATAAGGGATAGAGGAGATCCCAAAAAGGTTTAGGATCATTGTAAGCTTTTGAATGAATAAAATTATGGTCGCTAAGATAAGGAAGGAAATGTTGCTAGGGAAGGAAGAAAGATTAAATATCTCTGATAGGTTTGTGATTCTAAGATAGAGGAGAAATTAACACTAATATAAAAGGCTAAGAGCTGTTGCCACAAAAGATATATAGTATTAATAAATAATCCTCAAAATAACTATTAACTATATGAAAAAATATTACAAATCACTGATAATGACAGAAATGTCATCAAAACAACTTGGAGGTTTCATTTTATAGGGAAAAAATTGGCAAAGATGACCAAGAATAACAAATAATACATGCAATAATAAATATTAGAGGTTCTGTGGGAAGACACCAATATTGTTAGTAGAGCTAAGAAACGGTCCAATTGTATTAGAAGATAATCTGGAATTATGGCATAGGAAAAGTAAAAAAGTGTATGTTCACATCCTTGGAGCCAGAGATTTCCCAAAGAGGTCAAGTACCAAACTATCACAAATACAAAACATTCACAGCAGCACTTTCTGTGATAGAAAAACATCATAAACAAGTAAGTATTGATTAGCTGGAGAATGACTAAAGAAATGGCACACAAACATAAGGAAATATGATTGCATCAAAAGAATTCATAAAAATTAGGAATTTGGAACGGCAGGAGAAATCTTATATGAACTGGGATAAAGTGAAATGAGGAGAACCAGGAAAATTATCAAGATAAATGCAAGAATTTTTTTTAAAATTAAATACTATGCAGTCATAATGACCAAGCTTAAAAGGAAAGGAAATAGACATGCCTCCTTTCGTTGAAGCGGGCATGGCTTTGGGAATGAGGCATCATTGCATCTGCTGTCAGACATGGATTTCATGTACTGATTTTTTAATCAGAGAAACCTCACTGCTATTGTAGGGAAGTGGGTATATTCAGAAATAAAGGTGATATAAAAAATCAATAAAACTTTAAATTTAAATACATACATATTTCTCTCACAGAGAGAAAACTCAAAAGTAATTTGGTGCTTGAATTTCATCCAAGCAGGTAATACAGCTCCCATATATCTATGATGCCAGAGAAACCTAAAAATAGCAGCAGTTCGAATAAAGATCAAGAAATCCAATGAGAGACTACAGTCAGTGACTTCTTTCACCTTAGAATCAAACAAAAGGTCAGCAAGAAGTCCATGGACAGAAGGAAAGAGAGCCTGCCAGAGAAGCCAGCACCTGTCTACACAGGCAAACAAACTAAGAGACTCCCAGAATGCAATCCAAGATAGGTCAGAGACACCTGTAGCCTGCCGTGCCTTCAGAGCTCACACAGAAAAGCCTTAGGTTGGTTAGAAACTCACAGTATGGCCTTTGGAAGCAGACAAGAACTGCAGTTACCTATCAGACTGCAGTAGTCACAAAGGAACAACCCAGGTCGATGGAATCCAAGGAATGGAGTGCTCTGTCCTGAAGACTCAGAACTCTGAACGTCAAAGTCTCAGAGGGTCCTAAAATCTATTAGTGTTTTTAAAAGAGATATACACCCAAGAGGTGCAAGTCACCACAAGAAAACTAGATGACCTAAGGTTAAGCTACCCTCCCCAAAAGGAACTCCGGGTACGGAGTCCAGCCCTGACACAAAGACCCATTTCAGGAACCAAAGATGGAGAGAGATGAATAAAGAAAAGGCATTCAATCTATACTACAAAGTCACTATTATAAAAACCTAACAATTTTGAAAGACATAAAACTGAAGGTTGGTGTGAAGCATGCCTCCTCATGATGGAGAGATGACACATTAATACAGAGAATGAAAAGTGCATTTGTGGATGTGGAAAATGTGAGAGTTTATATTATAACTGGAAGATATCCAATATCCAAAGATATTCCTGTGCTTACATGAAACAAGGATTTCTTTTCTTTCATTCTTTCTTTCCTTTCCATTTTCTTTTCTTCCTTTTTTCTTCCCTTCTCTCTTACTTTCCTTTAACTCCTCACTTCTCTTTTTCTCCTCTCCTTTCTTCCCTTTTCTCTTCACTCCTTTTTCTTCCATCTCTCCTCCCTCGTTCCTTCTCTCTCTCTCTCTCTCTCTCTCTCTCTCTCTCACTCTCTCTCTCTCTCTCTCTCTCTCCCTTCAGTAGAAGGGACAAAAAGAAATACAAACAATTGAAAAATATTTTTTAAACATTTAAAAAATAATTATTATAGATCCAAAGATATCCAAAAATTCAACCTCAATGAAAGAGTAACACTACTGATGTGAGCAAAGGTTCAAAGGGAAGAAAATGGGTTTTCCAAAAGAACTGCATGAATAAATAGAATAAATTAACCAAAGATCTTTAAAATGAAATAAAAGGTTTAGAAGAATAGAATTGGGAATAGAATAAAGAACCTTGAGTCAGAAAATGGAGAAACTTACCCAAGTAACAGAATCCCTGAAAATGAGAATAAACCAGAGAAGTTTATCACTATAAGAAAGAGGAAAAAATATTTGGACACAATCAAAAGACTGAAACAATTGAGGAAAAGGTAAAATATTTGTTATTCTCCCCTGCCCCCCAAAAATAAAACAAAACAGAAAAAAAGGCCCTGAAAACTACAATGAAAAAGCTTGACACAGTATTTCCAAAACTCATAAATGAAAAATTTCCAGATGCATTAGAACCAAAAGGCAAAGTAAAAAAAGAAAGAATGTAACAATCAGCTCCTGAAAGGAACTCCATAAGGAAAAATCCCAGGAATATCATTGCCAAAATGTAGAGCTTCCAAATCAAAGGAAAAAAAATACTGCAAGCAGCCAGAAAGTTTAAGTTCCAAGGAACCTCAGTAAGGACTCCATAAGACAGCCCAGCTTCTATTAAAAGGAAAGGAAGATTTGGAATAGAATGATCCTTAAGGTGCAAGTTAGAGGCTAACAGACAAGAATAACTTATTGCGAAGCTAGGTACAATCCTACAGGAGGAAAAAAAAAAACATGAACCTTGAATGGAATAGACTTTCAAGCCAGTCTACCTGATGAAAAGACCAGAGCTGAGTAAGAGCTTTGAAATGCAAGCAGAAGGGTCATGAGAAACCTTGAAAGGTATATTTATGCACACAATTCAAAGGAGACATACAGTGATGAAGAGCTAACATTCTAATAGGAGGAAAGAAACGTGTCCCTTCAGAACCTTAATGTCTTCAAAGGGAATTAGGAGAGGTGAATAAGAAAACCCAACAGCCTAGAAATGTTCTGAGAGCTTAAAAAAAAAGAAATAAAAGGCATTGTAAAATGAATACCCCAGTGTAGGAAGGAGGCTAAAGGGGTTGGGACTTGACATTTCTCATAATTTCAGGGCATTAAGAGAATATGTAACCATGGAGGAAGAAGTAGAAGGGGCAGGCAATAGATGAACTACATTTTTATATGAACACGTAGGACTGAAAATACACTCATAAACACAAAGAATTTAGAATAGGAACACATTAAACACAACATGAAAACAGGCAAGGATGCAGAGAGAGAGAGAGAGAGAGAGAGAGAGAGAGAGAGAGAGAGAGAGAGAGAGAGAGGATGAAGAGTGAGGATAACACCAGTAAAAGAAATAAAATAAAAACAAACTTTTTGATACTGAAAGAGGTATTAAAATTGAAGAAAATAAGAAATAAAATAAAACAAGAAAAGACTATGAAGTACAAGAGTTTCCATAAAATGGGAAATGGTTGATAAACCATGGAAGGAGAATGTGTATTATTGAGCCACAAGAAATATCAGCAAAGCTGACTTCTAGGGATACTGGGGGATAGGAACTGATTCAGAGAATCAGGAAGACTATGCAGGGCCAGTAGCATTTAGAGAAAACTGTCTCTAAAGGACTTAAGAACCACAATTGGTGCCACGATGATGCACATCTCCAGAACATGTGTGGCGAAGCCTGTTTTACATCTCCTGACAGGGAGGTGGAAGACTCAAGATGCAGAGGGAAGCATATATTTTTTTAAACACATTCTGTGAATTTGTTCATTTTTTTTTATTATTCTTATTTGAAAGGGTTTTTTTTTCCTGATTTTTTTGTGTGGGGGGAACAGGTTTGTTAGTGTACCACCATAAAGAAAGAAAGGGGGAAGACCAGTGAAACATTTCAACAATTGCCCTAAGAAGAAGAGAAGGGAGTTCACAATCATGACAGATTTGAAAGTAATGGGTTGAATGTAGTGGGTTTTTAAAAAAGAAGTTAGTTACTCTATAAGCTTTTATGAAGGACAGCACAGGGCTAAGTGCTGGAGATACAAAAAGGCAAGATACAGTCCTTGCACTGGAGAAGCTCACAATCCAAGGTGGGGGAGAAACCACAAGCAACAAGTAATGTGCAAACAAGCTGTGAGCAGGAAAAGTAGGAGATGCTTAACAGAGGGAAGGCTTTAGAATTAAGAGGGCTTGGGGAAGGCTTCCTGTAGAAAATGGGATTTTCCTGGAGACTTGAAGGAAGCCAGGGAAGACAGCAGGCAGAGGTGAGGAGGGAGAGCATTCCAAATGTGGGGGACAGCCAGAGATAATGCCCAGAGTCGAGAAGATGGAGGGTCTTATTTGTGGAGCAATCAGAAGGCCAGTGTCTTTGGAATTGAAGGGTACGTACCAGGCAGCCGGAGATATGAAGATTGGAAAGGTAGGGAGGGGAACAATTACGAAGGACTTTGAGTGCCGGAGTAGGGAAAGGTACTTGGGGAAAAGGAACCATGGTTTTGTATACAGTCTTACTGTGTTCCTCTTCCTTTATGAAAATTCGCATGGAGAATTTCCTTAGGAGGAAAGAAGGTGTTGATTAAGTACAGAATAAGTAAATAATAGTTTTAAAATTGAAGTAATTTGAGGACTTGAGCTGAAAGGTCATCGCCCTAATATTTGCTGAATAACTGAAAAGGAGCAAATTCTATTCATGGTTTATGAATCTATGCTAATTAACATCACCAAAGTGCCATTTCTGGATTGAATATCCCCAGTCTCAATGATGAAAAACAAAAGGACAGTGCAGGGCAAACACAGAGACCAGAAAATATTCTTAATCCATCAATCACCAAACTTTTGTTAGGGACTAGCTATGTGTGCCAGGCACTTTAGTAGAAGCTAGGGAGAGAAGGACAAAAGAGAACCATTTCCTGTCCTCAAGGAAGTTACATGCTATAAAGAAGACAACATGAATATATGCAGATATATTCAAAGCATGTACAATGTGGAAAAGCTGTAGAGCTGGTAAAGAAAGCCATACAGGAATAATGGCACCCTTTGTACAACAGGCTATCCCTGTTTGTTTGGGAGATTCCCCTGCCCACTCATGCCTCAGCTTTCATCATTCATCGGCATGAATCGCCATCTTACAGTCTGGAGCATCGCTTTTTTATGCTCATGATGTACCTTGTTCACCTGAGGTTTCCCAGAAATAATATCAACAAGCAGCAAGAGAATTTCTGAAGTGGAAGAGAAAATATTTCAAATACTCCAGCACAGATCTCCATAAAGCAGACCCAACGGCTTGTAGCATGGAGAAATAACCAGGAGGAAATGATTTCACTCTTCCGATAGAGTACCAAAAAAACCACAATGGGAAAGTCATTACATCCCAAAGAAAGGCATGAAAAATTGCCTTTTAGGCAGATCAGCCTAAAAAGTGCCCGGAGCAAATTTTTATGACCATATTATAATCCCCTGAAATTTAGTCTTGAGAGTTAGCTGCGAAAATATAACTCCATTAGTGCAGCCTTATGCAGTACCTAACATGGTACTGGAAATGGAAGCAAATAAACTTTAAGCCTCTAGACAAGTTATTCCAAAATTGCAGAACCACTGAGTTAAAGGAACAGACCTAGAAGTCATCCACTTTAACCTGTATCTCACCAAACAACCTTGGCTATTTGGCTACTTGCCAGGTATGTTATAGAGGGGACAGCTCCAACTGGGAATAGGGTGGGGGTGGGGAGGCGAGGGAAGTAGATGGAGAAATGAATTACCAATTAAGCAACCCATATTCACAAATAAATGATAGGGTTATTTTAAAAATTTATTAATATTTTGACAATTTTCATCTTTTACCCATCCATAACAATTTGTTGTTAAAGTAATTTGAGGACCTGAGCTGAAAGGTCACCTCCTTCATGTCTGTTGGTTCATTGTTTATGGGTCTATGCTGATTTACATTACCAGGATTCCATTTCTTGCACTTCAGGGGTTGTTTTGATTTGCATTTCTGTCATTTACATTGATTTGGAATATTCTTTCATATACATAGTTATATATAACTCTATGTAAAACTATACATGTATATATAATAAACACACATTTATGTGAGGTTATATATGTAAATTAATATACAAATATATAAGGGAGACTAGGTGGCGCAGTGGATAGACTCCTGGTTGACCTGGAGTCAGAAAGACCCATCTTCCTGAGTTCAAATCTGGCCTCAGACACTTACAAGTTTTGTGACACTGGGCAAGGCACTTAAACCTGTGTGCCTTGGTTTTCTCATCTGTAAAATGAACTGAAGAAGGAAATGGCAACCCACTTCCTGTATCTTTGCCAAGAAAACCCCAAATGGGATCACAAAGAGTCAGACACAACTGAACAGCAATATATGTAAGTATATGTATAGATAGAGTTGTTGATGGTTTGCAATCCTTTTTGTGAACTCTTTATATCCTTTGCCCAGTTGGAATGGTAATCATGCAATTAATGAGTAAATATTAATAGTATTGATTTTATGAAGTCCCCAATATAAAAGGGTCTCATTTGTGTGATTCATGATCTCTCAAAAGAGATTACTCTAACAATCTACATGGGAAAAAACAAACGAATGAGGAATAACTTTAATCCAACTATGATTTACGGTAGGATGGTTTGCTCATAGATTTAGCCCATCAGTCCAAATATCATAGGTAGGTATACAAAGAGTGAAGCAGGGCAAAAAACAAATAAGAGGAAGAGAGTAGGTTGGATTACATTGACTGAAGCTACACTAAGGCAGGACTGGGACTCAGAGTGACCTTGAGCAAAGTTTTAAGAACAACTTTGAGCAACAAAGCAATCTTGACTATTACAAATATCCGAATTAAGTACAAAGGACATATGAAGGAAGACACTCTCTGCATCTGGAGGAAGAACTGATAAATAGAAATATGTATAGAGTGGTTTATATAGATGTATTTGATTCTCATGGTAGCCATCTCTAGGGTTGGGGGAAGAAAAGGGGAAAAAGTCACATGAGAACTTCATTACATATCTAAAAGGAAGAGCAGGCAGTCTATAATAGATATGCAGTTTCATGCAGAATCTTTTTTTCTATTCTACTATGCTGTGGAAACGCATGTTTTATTTCTTAAGTTCAGAATAAAATAATTTTTAAAAAAAATCATTGACTCTCTTTAGGCCTCAGTTTCTTCATCTAAAATGAGGGATTGGACAGCTTGCAAATACTTGGTAGTTCCAGATCCAGCATCCTCTGTCCCAGTTCAGAGCTCCTCTCATTGTCTTTTAGGCTGATTCAATATGAAAATCTGAATCAACATGGTGGTGCATAAAAGACAACCTATTTCAGCCCCCATACTAGGCGATTTTTGTCATCCTTTACTCTACATGGCCTCCCAGTGTTCTCAGCTTATTTCATCTACATAAGTCTCATCTTCCCAACAACTCTAGAAGTTCCAGATGGTGGTAGTCATGTTGGGCAGTCCCACGCCCATGGCCACCATCATAATCCAAGCCTTTATTTCATCATACCTACACAACTGCAATAAACTTCTCTTTTTTCCTCTTTTTTGTCCTCTGTCTCTTGCCTCTCCAATCCATCCTCCATGCAGCTGCTAAAGAACTTCCTTAAAGCACAGGTCTAACCATGTCACTCTCTTACTCAAAAAGTAAGATAAAATGCAAGTGCTTGTTTTTGGTTTTAATCATTTAAAGCCTTTTCCAATATGTTTCCAAGCAATCTACCCAGACTGACTGCACATTGCTCCCTCTTCTACACTCCACATTCCAGTGAAGCTAACCAATTGGCTTTTCCCTTGTACATGTTATTCTATCTCCCTTCCTCATACCTGTATTCAGGCTATACGTCTGTCATGTCTACAATGCTCTCACCACTCATCTCCACCTCTTGCAGGGTTGAATTCCCTTCAAGACTCTGGTTAAGGGCCATCATCTATCAAGAATCCCTTCTTAGAAATTTGAAAATTATCCCCAAAGGGCTGTGCATACCCTTTGACCCTGAAATACTACCACTAGGCTTTAATCTCAAAAAGATTTTAAAAAAAGGAAAAGAACCTATATGTGCAAAAATACTTATAGTAGCTCTTTTTGTGGTAACAAAGAATTGGAAAGTGAGGGAGTGTCTACCAATTGAGGAATGACTGAACGAGTTGTGGTATATGATCGGGATGGAATGCTATTATGCTATAAGAAATGATGAACAGGAGGACTTCAGGAGACTTTCTAGTCTCACACGAACTGATGCAAAGTGAAGTGAGCAGAACCAGGAGAATTTTGTACACAAAAATAGCAATACTGCATGATGATCAACTTTGAAAGTTGATCTATTCTCAACAATATAAAGATCCAAGACAATTTCAAAGGACTTATGATGGAAAACGCTATCCATTTCTGGAGAAAAGACTGATAAGCGTCTGAATGCAGATAAAAACATGCTATTTTTTTTACTTACTTTACTTTGCATGTGTGACTACTTTTATTTCTTTTTGGCCCGTTTTCTTTCACAACATGATTAACATAGAAATATGTTTTGCATGACTGTACATGTATTTGTGCACATCAGATTGCTTGTCATCTCAGGGAAGGAAGAAGGAAAAGAACTTGGAACTCAAAATTAAAAAAAAAGCTGAAAATATTGTTTTCACATGTAATTGGAACAAAAGTAAAGAGTTCCCTTCTTATTCCCTGAGTTGTTGATTCTCGGCTCCCAAACATTAATTACATATTTTGACTTGTATTGCTTTGTCTCTGTCCATGTTTGCAGTACAGTGTAAGATCCTTGAGGGTTAGAACTGTTCTTTATTTGTCTTTGCATCCCCACTATAGAACACAGCCAAGTTCACAGCTGGTGCTTACTAAATGCTCTTTGAATTTAGCTGAATTAAAGCTTGATTTAAGAAGGTTGATCCAATAATAAAAGACTATGGACCAACAAGAGAAATAAACCACTTGCCTATGAAATTGTGGCTTAACTACCTCCATTAAAACCCTGCAATCTCAGTGAAAGCAAGACAGAAATAATTAAATCATATCAACTCTCCAGTTTACCAACACACAGCAGCTGTATCCATAAAAGTGAATAAATAATTCAAGCTCTTCATTTGCACAATCTGAAGTTGGCAACAAGCTGCCTGGTGAATGAGTGATGACTCCTGGATAGGTCTGTAGTTCAGGCTCTGAACTCAGAGTCTGGGACCATTGACTGATGGTGGGCCCATATGGCCAAACTAGGCACAACAAGCAGAAATGAAAAAGAGGCCAATTGATGCTTACAGTCAGAAGGTCTTCCTAAAAATGAGAACAGTCCCAATGTAGAAACAGGACTTCCTCAAGAGATAATGGCTCCCCTTTCACTGCAGGTCTTCCAGCAAAGGATAGATGACCATGAGTCAGGGATGTTGAAGGCAGCACACCTTTTCAGATATGGTCTCAACTACTTGGCCTCCTTCTGTACAGATTATGTAAAGATTCAAGAATGTCTTTGATCTAGGAGGCAACCCTCAAATTCTGGAGCCTATAAATCTCCCTGCTTTAGGATTTTAAAATTTAACATTGACAAAAGAAATGTCATGGGCCATTAGTGAATGATTTAAATTGGGATTTTAAATATATTAACAAATGTTTTGTTATTTTGAAAACATATCTTAGTGGATATTTTACCTAACATGACTTTCCCTATGTTTAGGTTCAAAAACAGTTTGAAATAAAGTTCCTATAGTACCAGTGTCTACACAATACTCTCACCATATCCTTCCTATATTTCTATTCTCAGGATAGAAAACGATCAATTTAGGAGCATCATCACCTACTTTAGTAGAATATTTCAGAGCTGGAAAGGACCTCAAAGATAAGTCAAAAAAGGGGACCTTCTCAAGAACATACCCATGTCATCTTTTGTCCAGTCTTGCCTGAAGACTGTCAATGGAGAGATCCACTGCCTTCAATTTTCAGATAGCTCTAATTGTTAAAATTTTAAAGTATTTAAAAATAATTTAATTAATTTAAAGTATTACTTTTTCATTATAAATTATAAAAGTAAATACTTTAAAGTATTTTTTAAAAGTTGTTTTTACCCTTTTATCTTTTCCCTACCCTAATTTTATCCAGTTTTTCCCAAGGTTACTGGCTAGAGATGGCACCTTCTACGCTTCCTTTAATACCCAGGAATACAAAGAGCTAAAGCCCACCTCCTTGAAGGCTGTCCCTGAAAATGCCATGTTAAATTACTAAACAACATGATGATCTAGTCTCTGGAATCTCTATAAGATTCCTATTAACATGTCAGTCCTCACAAACTTACTCAAAACTTTTATTTGATGTCCGGACCTACTCGGGATCTGAGGTCATCTGTTCAGGTTCTTGTTCAGCATGGATATGGCAAAAGACTTTCCCATTCCAGTCTTTCCCTTGGTCAGTGAAGAGAGGAAGAATTCAACAAAATTAAACAGACTACATGCCAGGCATTCAGCTGTTTCCAACTCTTTGTGACCCCATAGGGGGTTTTCTTGGCAAAGACACTGGACTGGTTTGCCATTTCCTTCTCCAGTGGATTAAAGCAAATAGAGGTTAAGTGACTTGCCCTGAGTCACACAGCCAGAACTCAGGTCTTCCTGACTCCGGGCCCAGGACTCTATCCACTAAGCCATCTAGCTGTCTCCTGGTACTCTGTATTGAGCACACAAAGTTGAAATATGAAACAACAGCCCTGCCCTCTAACAAGTGACATACTTATATTTAAGAACTTGCTAAGACAAGGTTTTTTTGATTTGTTGTTTTCAAATATATACTGGAGAGGTGGGATAGGAAAAAAAAGCAATGTTTGTTAATTAAAAAATAAAATTTAGTTTACAAAAGTATTTGTCATGGTACACATAACACCTACATCTATCTCTGCACCTATATCAAGCTTCACACTCAAAAATCTCTCTCCTTTTCGTCCCAGAAGTAAACTAGTAAAGAGATATAGTGTCTATTAGATTCCGTCTGTTTGTCTATCTATAGATAACTACAAAGTTAGTTACTGTTAATATAATTACCATTATAATTTCTCTTACCAATAGGTCCCTGATTTTCTGCCACTCCGTCATCTAAAAGGAGAATGGGACATTCCATTTCCTTTTGTTGACTTCTTTAGGAGAAGCCGCCTCTTTCTTAATCTATGTAGATTACTTAGCTCAGGTTACCCCTAGCAATAGCTTCAGTTTTGATTTCCTTTACAAACTGCTTGAGGAAGAAATGTTTTGAAGTACCAGGATCTCTTAGAATAGAACAGAAGATGAAATGGAAAAATTAAACAAATACTCTAATGAGCTGCCTGCCAGCAGGGTAAGAGCAGGGTGGGAAGTAATCACCATGCGATAGCTACTATTAACTTATTAGCTACACTTGCAGAGTTTGCAGATGGATAAAAGTTAGATAACAGGGAAACTAGGGACAGTCTCACCTTGTGTGTGAGAAGAGTGAAGTCCATCCCTATGAGAGAGACAACTTCTCTCCTCCACTGGGGCTATCTAGCATAAGAAGATTCCTACCAGTTAAAAGTAGTAGAGCTTGAGGATAAAAAGGAGCAGAGTTTGGATTATTTGAAAGTGATTTACATCACATATAACATATTAAATGGCTTACCCTCTCAGGGAGGGGGAGAAGAAGGTGGGAGGGAGAGAATTCAGAGCTCAAAAATTTTTTAAAAGATTGTTAAAAATTGTTTCTATATACGATTGGAAAAAAATAAAATATTATTTAGAAAGTAATTTGCCTATTCAATGAATCACAGAATTTCAGTCAGAAGGGATCTTAGCAGCTCTGTCCAGGGGCATGAAAATGTAATCCCTTACTCATAGCTTGCTCCTCCACAGCACCCTGAAATTGGAGTGAGAGGACCTGGTTTGACTCTTGGATTGGCTCCACCCTGGGTCCTCAGTTACTCTGACATATAGTGCTCAATAAATGCTTATTAATTGACTTACTGGTGAAATATTTTTTAAAAAATATGTCTGATGAGATCTTCTCCAGCATCCAGTTCCTTCCAGCTCAGATCCTTAGAAATGACTCAACATTATTCCTCTCCAACATCAGCCTGAATGAGATGTAGAATGCTCCAGGGATTTTAGAGTGTTCCAATATAGAATTCAACACCTGTGGATGTGTTCGAACTCTTTGTAGGAAAAGTACAGGATAAATCCAAGGTGCTACTGAGGACATTAATCACTGCCTCCTTTAGGCCTCCTGTGGCACTCATCCTTCCCTTCATGTGCCATGTACCCACAAATATAAATTGTGGCTAATGAAACACTGTGCTGAACAAAAGCATGGCCTGCATACAGAGGGAGCTGGGGGAAAACCAAACCTGCTGGAAATATCTCTCCCCCATTTTTTTAACCTAGTAATTTTGTCTAAGCTCTTCAAGGAAATCATGAGATTCCCACCACACACACACACACACACAAACACACACACGCACACAAGAAACAATACCCAATCCTCTTCTCTTGGCAAATGCATTTTAAAAAGGAAAGCTTTGTTTAATTTTTTTAAAAAGTCTGGGGAAAGGAGTTACTCTAGTGTTCATGCTTTTGGTGATCTCCAGGAAGGAGAATTAGTTTTGAACTGTGATAATTGCAGACCCAGGGATATAATCATCCACAGCGCCATTTCTGACTTGCTTGCAAGCTCTATAAATTTTGTTTTACTATTTCTAGTTCACTCAAAGTTGGCAAGATATTTAATGGTGTAGCTGAAATGGAAATGAAATCTTAGAAGGATGGAATCAAGTAAACATGTTTCTTAATATCATGCTTTTTTATTTTTCTTTTCTGAAGAGACATAAAGATTTGAAAAGGTGGGCTGATAATAAAGGATCTGAATAGGCTTTGCAACCTTGGAAAGGTCTTCAGCACCCATCTGGACCAACTCATACCCATAAAAGTTTCCCTCAACAGCACCCCCAGCAAAGAGTCATTCCGCCTTCCTTTGTAAGCTTCCAGTAAAGGAGAACCAACAGCCTCCTATATTTGTCCATATCACTTTTGGACAGTGTTAATTGTGAGGAAAGGATATTTTTTGGTTTGGGATTTTATTTTCCCTTACATCAAACCCAAATTTGCCTCTTTGCAACCTTGACTTAGTGCTTCTCTTTTGGACCATTCAACCAATATGCATTTATTAAGTGCCTACTCCATGTTCTACAATGGACACTAGGCATACAGACAAAAAGCCATACCTTCCCTCAAGGAGTCTACATTCTATTGTTCAAAGAGAATAAATTAAATCCAGTTTCCTTGGAATAGCCCTTCAAATATCAAAGATGGTTATCATATCTCCTTCCTGACATCAGGGTCCAAGTCTTCATTTTTCTGGGGTAATGTCCCCAATGTCTTGAATGGATCTTCATATGGAATATTCTCAAGGTCTTGGACCACCTCGGCTATCCTCCTCTGGACATTTCTCAAACACTGTATCTAAAGGGAAATGCAATATTCCCAGGAGAGAATCCAGTAGGAACCGTCTCTTGTCATGCAGCCTGAGATCCCACCATTAGTAATTTTGGCTGCTCTACAAGAATTGTCTCAAACTGAACTTCCAATCCACTAAACCCACCAAAGCATTTTCAAATGAGCTGCTATCCAGCCAGGCCTGCCCCATGTTGTGTTTGTGAAGCTTATTATTTTGAACCTAAGCCTAACCCAAGCCTAACACTCCTTACTGATCCCTATCAAATTTCAGAGTATTGGATTCAATCTAATGATATAGCCTATGGAAGCAGTTCTCAAAGAGTGATCCAGGGCCTCTTACAGATCTCCAAGACTTTTTCTGGTTATCCACAAGGTCAAAATTATTTTTGTAATAACATAAAGATGTCTAATGGTTTACATATGTTTATAGTTTATAGATAGTTTTTAGATTTTTTTATAGATGATATGGTAAACATCAACAGGTATAACCCATATAAACAAAAGCACTCTGGGGTTAGATCCTCAAAAATTTCAAAGATTGTAAACAGGTCATGAGGCCAAAAAGTTTGAGAATTGCTAGTCTATGGGGATCTTCTATGGATCCTGATTCAGGCTTCCAGCAAGTCGGTTGCCCCTCCCAGCTTTATGTCAATGTGCAAACCTGATCTGCCCATTTATGACAAATGAGGAAACTGAGGCTATGAATGAACAGGGCCAGACTCCAACAGAGGTAATTTGGTATCCCTTCTGCCCATTCTCTTGCTACTATGAGAACTAGACTTTCTTTATTAATACTTAAACAAACTGGTCTCAGGGCGGCATGAAATATGAAATCCAGCAAGTTCTCCACTGCTGAACATCATAACCTGAGAGAGCAAATAAAAGGGAACTTAGCCCATGCCTGGCATATACAAGGCACTCAATAAACAGCTGCTGAGTGAACAAAACAGGAAATTCTGATGTGCCTATAAACTATGTGCTTATTCATGGTGCTAATTGTGATCTCTTTATTGGGATCCATTTCTACTAAAATGCAGCTTTCCTGACTCCTAGTGGGACAGAAGTATGCTGGGATTCTCAAGAGAAGCTGGGAGGACTTCTAACACTGGTCAAGGGTAAACTGAATCTCTGTTTCCTGGGGAGCAGCCAAGATAAATGGGTAGAGTTTTTCCACCAGAGTGCTCGCAGGAAGAAGAATTCTTAGCCACAGCAAAGCTCTGAGAACATTTCATCAATCATAAAGGGGTAGCCACCTACATGGATGCAACTGGGACAACTCGAGACCATGAAGTACTGGGACATGACTCAACTGTCTTTGCTCTATTCTATTGTTTGTGGAGAAAAGATGGGCCATTGTCGAGGGCTTGGAGGTCAGCGACCTTGAAATCATAGTATGGAAGTGGATTCTATTCCGCTCAGGGTTGAGTGAGATTTCCAGTCATTTTGAGGACAGAACACTTTTCCATGGTTCATTTAACCTCGTGGCACTGGGACCATCACTACCATCACCAAAAGTCTAGGGTTTTGTGTGTATTTGCCTAAAAATCAGTCTCCTTCCCACCAGTGTCTCTCTTGTCCTGTTCATGTCCCATGTTGCTACCAAACTGATCTCACTACATACTATATGATGTTAGTAACTGAGCATGTTACTGCCCATGAAGTGAGTGGCTGCCTCTCTCCCTTGTTTAGGGAGATTTCAGTGGCTCCCCAAAAAGCTTTTATGTATTGGTTTAATCTACTGATATTTACTATATTATAATCTATTATTTATTAATATAATATTACTAATATTTACTATATTATAAATTAGAAAGTCAGTATTATAAAAATAGATACTATAAAATACCTATTATATCTATATAGATAGATATATAATATCTACCTATAAAATAAAATGTACAGTTCCCCCAATTGGCATTTATACATCATAACAGTGTGACTTCAGTCTGAGATTTTTCTGCCTTCATTCCAAAAGGACCCATTTACTTTTTCTTCATACAATCTTTCTCTGTCTTTCCATAGACTCTCTTTGTCTGGATCATGTCCTGGCCTCACTTTTTACTCATGAAGTCCTTAGCTCTCGTCAAAGCTCAGCTCAAGCGTCTGCTTTTATGGGAGGCCTTTTCTGATCCTCCTAACTGCTAGCACTCTTCTCCCCATCCCAAATTATTGTGTGTTTACTTTATCTAAATATATCTGCTGACCTGTGGATAAGTGGTTCCCCCCATTGGAATATAGCAGCCACTATTTTTCTTATGTCACAGGAGGCTCAAACATGATGTTTGGCACACAGCAAATGCTTAACAAATGTTTGTTGACTTGAGATGAATTCATTTGTCCAGACCCACAATTCCATTTGTACAGGGAACTCCCACAGTGAAAACTCCATTCATGAATACAGATTTGGGACTTATAACTGATCACCTGGGAAAGTTGCCTGGATCTTAAGAGAGTGACTTCCTCTTAGGTCATAAGAGCCAGTATGTGGAAGAAGTATAACTTGAACCCAGGTCTTTGGTGGCACCATAGTGGATAGAGCACCAGTCCTGGAGTCAGAAAGACCTAAGTTCAAATCTTGCCTCAAACATTTACTAGCTGTGTGACCCTGGGCAAGTCACTTAACCCTGTTTGCCTCAGTTTCCCAATCTGTAAAATGAGATGGAGAAGGAAATGGAAAACCCTTCTATTATCTTTGCCAAGAAAACCCCAATGGGATCACAAAGAGCTATACACAATTGAAATGACTTAAGAGAAGGAAAAAAAACATCCAATACACGAGGGTGGCTCTCCTATTATTTTAGAATAAACAATTTGCTGACACTTCACAGGATAAGTAGCTATACTCTTGGAGTACATCCCAAAGTAAACTGAAACCCTGAAATAAAAACACATTAACTGTCCCTGACCCATTGGGGTCAGAGACACAGAGACAGAAACAGTAAAACAATCCAAGGAAGGAGAAGTGAACAAGCATCTATTAAGCACCTACTATGTGCCAGGCATTGTGCTAAGTGACTTACCAATATGATCTTATCTCATCCGCACAACAAGTCTGGGAGGGAAGCACTGTTATTAGTCTCCGTTTTACAGTTGAGGAAACTGAGGCAGATACAAGTAAAGTCACACAGCCATTGTCCGAGATCAAATTTGAACTCAGATCTCCTACTTTATCAAATAGTTCTACTGAGCAGGTGGTTTTATTAACAAAGAACATTTCAAGATACCAACAAGACTTTGATCCTTCGCTCTAAGACATTTCCCCACATTTCTATCTGAAAAACAACAGTGATATCAATATTCCTAGATAATGTTTATTAAAAAAAGAAAGAATTCAGAAGAAATATATACATCAATGAGATAATATGTATAAAGATGGATTTCTAAGCAGGCATGTACTATTTTGGTACCTGGGAATAACAAATGTACTGTTATAATAGCAATTGAATACCACTTTGGCCAAGAGAGAGAGCCTGTGTTTTATTCTCTAAAGAAATTATGGCCCCAAGCCTCCTACAGTTACCTGGCCTAGATACTAATTCCATGGGAGAGAGGCCAAGTGTTTGCCCAGAAAAATGCTGCCAACTAACTTAGAAACTGGGTTTGGGACATTTTAGGGTAATATTTTTATGCTCTTGTAAACTCAGTTTTTTCGTATTTCCTAAGCTGATTTACTTTCCATTTTTAACATCTAGATGTAGATATTATACACAATTATGTATAAAATGAATACACCGTGAATTGGGGCAGAGGGGAAACTTTCTATTGGGGAATCAGGAAAGGGTTCGTTGAGAATGAGGCTTTGAACTGAATTTTAGAGGGAAAAAGCAGAGGTGAGGAATGAGAGCATCCCAGCCAGGCATTCATGGACAAAAGATGAGATGCTACGTTCTCAGGAAGAGCCAAAAGGCCATTTTGACTGGACCATGGAGTGATGTCTAATGAGGCTGGAAAGTTAGGCTACGCCCAACTTCTGAAAGGCTCTAAGAGCCAAGCACAAGAGGTTATAGTTGATCCTAAAGATAATCAAGAACCATCACTTATTCATTCAACCAATAAGCATTTATTAAATGCCTACTGTGTTTATTACTAATATTTTTTATTACTAGTATTATATACTGTATTTATTAAGTGGCACTATGCTAAGCACCAGGGATACAAAAGACAGTCCCTGACTCAAGGAATTTACAATCTAATAGAAGAGACTAGAATTTATTTAATAGGGGAATCATCTGGTCAAATCTGTTCTTTAGGGAAATCACTCTAGCAGTTGCATGGACTGAAAAGAAATAAACTTGAGGCAGGGAAAAAATTAGGAGACTCTTGAAATTGTTCAAACAAAAGATGATGGAGGCTTGAACTACTAGGGTGATGACCAAGGGATTGGAGAGAAGGGGAGAGACATTTTGAGGGGGAGAGGAAAAGTGACGGACAAGGATATCAAGGTTGAGAATTTGGGTGACCAGAAGGATTATGTAGAAGTAAGTCTGGAAGGCAGTGAGTTGGGGAAGGAACCACGAAGACAACAGGTTCTATTCTAGACATGTTGAGGAGAATCTGCCTATTGTATACAAAATTTGAAATGGTGAATGGAGAGTTAGAGATATGAAACCAGAGCTAAGGAAAGACACCAAGGCTGGTCCAAGATGGAGACGGAGAAATCATCTACATCAAGGTGAGAATTAAGCTTTTGGGGGCTAATGAGGTCACTAAACGAGAAAGTAGCAGGAGAGACCCAGGAAAGAGGTCCCAGGCAGAATCCTGGGATATACACACAGTTATTTGTAAGTCAGCTGTATATTTATAGTAAAGTCAGGTATGACAGAAACTAAGAATTAATGATTTTTCAAAGGATAAGTGTAATTGTATCCTGTTCAATTTTAATGTAAGTTTCTTTCAGCGACTGATCAATTGAGGTGGCAGAAATTCCAGATGAGCAAATAGAAGAGGCTCCCTCCAGTGAGAAAGATCTCCATGTAGTCAATTTAGTGGCACGGTGGGAAATAAATAAGCAGATACGTGGGAATGGAACCAGTTCGAAGCAGGGGGTATGTGTGAAGGTGTAATATGCAAACTACTGTTTACACATTCAAATCAGTTGGTGGCAGAGAAACATCATCACTTAAGGATAATGCTTTGACAGGCTTTTATTCTAGAGAATCACCAAGATCCTGTTGCATTACACATGAAGCTTAGGAAGAGACAATGGGACACCAGAGATACCATGCTAGCCTCTAGATCAGTAAGACCTGGGTTCAAACCAACCTTTCTGATTTTTATGAGTTATATGACCCTGGACAGATCACTAATCTCTGAGCCTTAGGCAACCGTCCTGTACTTCCAGATTACAACGGAGATGAGGGGATCTTAGCCTTTATTTGGTGGCATGGCAAAGTCTATGGACCCCTTCTTGGATTAATGTGCTTAAAGAGACAAAATAAAACCCACAGGATTATGAAGGAAAACAATAATATCCAAATGTAATTATCTAGCTAGCTTTGTATGTCAAAATTTCTTTCTATATATAGTAATGACAATAACTAGCATTTTAAGATTTGGAAAGCACTTAACAAATATCTCATCTGATCTTAGCCTATTGCCTGACACATAGTAGGTGATTAACAAATATTTATTGATCGATTGATCCTCTAAACAACCCTGGGAAATAGATACTGATATTATCTCCATTTTAAAAATGAGTAAATGCAGCAGACCACTTATACAGAAGGCTCAGATCAGGGGCCACAGGTTGCTAACAATAGCTGACATGTATACAGTCCAGTAATGTTTGCAAAGTGCTTTATATGCATTATTTCATTTTATTCTCATAACAGTCTTATGATGCAGGTGTTTCTCCATTTTATGGATGAGGAATGTGGGGGTGAAAGAGGTCAAGTCATAGTCACACAGCTTAGCAGTGTCTAGGGCACAATTTGAACTGGGGGTCTTTCTAAGTCCAAGCCCTGTAGACCATCAAGCTAGCCTCAGGACCTTCTTCCACCCATTCAAGGATGTTTACTGATGCTGCGGTTTTACGAAGGTGGTGTTTGCAATACAGAGTGCTTCAAGCTAGGGAAGACCACTGTTTAAGCCCCTACATGCTCCCAGGACGTTCCCTGCCACCCTTTTACTTTTATTTTTTTATTTATTTTTGTTTGGTTGGTTGGTTGCTTGTTGCTATTATTGTAGATTGGGTCTTTTTATTTTTATTTTCATTCATTCATTTTGTTGTTTGTTATTGGAGATTGGATCTGCCTATCTGGCCCAGTACAGAAACCACTCAAAGGTTTAATGCATTATTGATCAGCAGTGGGGTCTGCACCTGCTCCACCTGGCCCTTAGCCAATCTGGTCCCCACTCCCAAATGTTTCCTCAGTGGTGCTTGACTTAAGTCATCTAGCAGCCTCAGCCCCACTACTGAGAGAGTGGGGATTACAGGTATATTTACTATCATGCCTGATCCAAGTGATGTCTTTTAGGTCCACATTTTGCTTATGTCCAAGATTACATCCATTCATTACCACAGTCAGGTTTGCTGATGTCTTTCAAGGCTACCCTTTCCCAGAGCCCAAGAAGCTTCTTAAGGAGGCAGAGAGGACAGGGTGGAGAAGTAGAAAGAAGAATGAAGATTGTGAGGCCAGAGCCCAACCCTGAGGTCTATGCCATCAGACAGCTTAGTGCCCTCATCTCTAAAAAGAAGATGAGGTGGGAGAGGCCATGGGTAAATCTTGTCTGTAATTCCTCCTCTCATCACAGGGAGACTGCCACCTACCTCTGTGGAGAGAATTTCCTCTCTGGGAGGTACCCATGCTGACAGGATTGGGTTGGAGGCAAACTCATGGGTTATCAAGTGCAATCCTCTTATTTTATAGAAACTGAGGCCCAGGAAGTTGCAACCCCTCCAAAGTCACAGCTGTAAGAGGAATCAAAGGTAGGATTTGAATTCAGGCCCTGTGATTGCAGAGGTGATGCCCCCTCTGCTCTGTCTCTGACTCATCTGTATTCCTATGAAAGGAATGATCTGAGAGGGTGCTTCTTGGTCATCAGTGAAGTCCATGATTTCTGAGCTGAGGATAACACAAGTTTTTAACTTATTCAAAGGTGAACGCAAATTAGATGCCCAGAAAAGGAAAGACCACTTTGTTACCCAGAGACATAGAGTCACATACGGAAAGGGACCTCAGGAAAGCAGAAGGGAATAAGCATTTATATGACACCGACTCTGTGCCAGGCTCTGTGGAAAGCACTTTACAAATTGGATCCTATTCTATCCTTACAACAAACCCATGGGGAAAGCACTGTTATGACCCCCTGAGTAAACTGAGGCCAACAGAGGTTGAGTGACTTGGCCAAGGTCACCGAAGCATCTGAGGCTGGATTTATACTCAGGTCTTCCTGAATCCAGGTTCTGTGCTTTTATCCACTCTGCCACCAGCCGCCATCTAACCTAACCCATACATTTTACAGATACACAAACTAAAGTTTAGGGAGGAGTAAGCATCCAAAGAAGGATCTGAATCTAGATCTCAGGCCACAGAGTCAGAGGTCTTTCCACATCATCAAAAACCTTGCCTAAAAATACCCAGCGTGCTCATGGCTTTCCGTATATATTTATACTGTGACCATCCTGTACTCAGCACATTCATTAGCCAATGTGTTAAAGTCACCATTCTGTCTCTTGTTCTCACCCTGTCTTCTCCTCTTTCTCTTTCACTCCTTCTGCTTGGGGGTGGGTGTGAGGCTTGAGGTGCCAGGCTCCTGTGTTTGCTGAGCGTTCTTCTCTCCCCAGAGTGATGTGGCTTGCCCAACTCCAGGCTTTCTGTACCACCTACAGATCTGTCCAACCAGCTGATGGTTGGCCTGGCCTTTTTGGTCAATACTTCTCTCCTTTTCTCTCCAGTCTAGTACTGGGGGGTCAGATCCTGAGGATAACTGGGAACATGCTACTCAAACAGGGCTTTTCTTTCCCTTAAGCTAGTACTCTCAAGCACAGCCTGAATCTTACTCTTGATGACAAAGAAAGAAGAAGGCAAGTATAGCTGAGGAATCTTCTCTTCCACTACAAAGGAAATTCCCAGTATCCTGGATGTCAGTGCTTGCTCTCTGGGCATAAATGGGCACCCTTCTACACCCCCAGCACAGACTCAAGGAGCAAGCGTACTAAGTGGCCTCTACAGTCTTCTCTGCATCTATATTCCTATTAAAATTATTTTCCCTCCAGAAGCCTCAGTTTCCTCCTCTGTATGTGAGAAGATTTCCAGGGATTTTTCCAGATCTCAGTCTATGATCCTATTGATTAACAACTCAGTCTTTCTAAGCCTCACAGTTCCCTCGTCTATACAAAGAGAGGATTGGACCAAGTGGAGTCTGGAGTACCTTCTGGCTCATTCTATGACCAGAGGCTACCCCCTCATTTTACAGATGAGGAAGCAGAGGCCCAGAGATGTCAAGTAATAGATCCAACATCATGGAGCTAGGGAATGGGCAGATTCAGAATTGTAACTCCATTTCCAAATCCAGCATAACTGCCCCTGTATCCTACATTGCCTTTTCCAGCATTTACTAAACACATACTGTATGTCAAGCACTGTGCAAAATGGTGAGGAGACAAAGAAAATATGGAAAGAGCTTCTGCCTCAGGGAGCTTACAGTCCATCCAGGTAGATAGCATGCACACATAGGAGTATACATTAAATGATTTTATATATAAATATGCATTGGTGACAGTCTGGACCCATAATTTCATTCCTATGTAGAAATCTGGCAAACAATTTGCCATATACAGGTTCATTTGCCTGGGTTAGAATCGGAGCACAATTAGGGTTAGGGTTCTATCAGGTCAAGTGAATTGTCAGGAGTCAGGAGGACTCCTTTTCCTGAGTTCAAATCTGACCCGAGACATGTACAAGCCGTGACTCTAGGCAAGTCACTTAACCCAGTTTGTCTCAGTTTCCTCATCTGTAAAATGATCTGGAAAGGAAATGGCAAATCACTCCATCATCTCTGCCAAGAAAACCCTTAATGGGGTAACAAAGAGTCAGACATGACTGAAAAACAACCAAAAAGCAACAACAAAGAAATGAGTGTTTGTATATACATGTGTATGTATAGATGTATGGATAGATAAATGCGCATATATGTATGTACACATATATGTATGCGCACATATAGATTTCCATGTGCACATATATATGTACATATGTATGTGGGTGTATATACAGAGTTATATAGATATATTCTTCAGAAAGACTAAATGGAATCAGAGATGGGCTTACATCAACTTCTTTAAGCAATGGGCTACAATTGAGCCAAATTTTTAAAAAGAAGATCAGAGGATTACATAGATTCAGAGCTGGAGGAGACCTGAGAGGTTACCCAGTCCAGCCCTTCCACCAGGGGCACCCTTTCACAGATGAGGAGACTGACACTCAGAGGGTGACTTGCCTTGCCAGTGTTCACCCAGTCGTGAGAGACAGTTTGGGATTTGATCTCAGTCCTTCCAACTCAAAGTCCACTCTAATTAATCTGCATAAAAGGAGAGAAGGTTTTATTTTGAGGGCAAAAATATGCTGATGTTCCCTGGTGAACTTCAGAAGTTTATTTCAATTTTAAAATGAAATAAATTTCATTCTCTTTTAAACTGGACTTCAAAATACAGTGACAGCCCTGCCTTGCTGCCACAAATTTTGATCTTTCTGATATTAAAATGTATCAAAATGTTAGCAATAAGAGGCTTCATTTATAATATCTGTACTATTTTAGTATTTAATTATAATACACATTTCAGTAACAAGCTCTATGTATGTCTCCCTGCAAATGGAAGCTATGAATCCTGACATGTCTGGCTTTTACTGTTAATTAAAAGGTGAAAGGCCCTTACCAGAGAATATGCAATCCAGCTCACCAAAGGAGAAGCATCAGTGTCTAGTTATTGGGAACATTTGAAACAAGTTTTAATAAGCAAGGAATGCAGAGACGGAGCAAAATGTTCTGAAGTCGGCAGTCCTGAAAAGTTACCATTTCTCAGGCCTTCTAGGCATCTGTCCAATTTTTCTCCTCATAGCAGATGCTAGAGAAAAGAACTGCTGTCAGGGACATCCATTTCTATAACGTTTAGAGATACAACATGTCAACAAGACCTTGTCTTTACAGGATCTCACTTCAAGGAGCAAAACGTGTTCTCCAGATGTCCTTACTTATCCCAATGCTCAATCCTCACACCTGGGATAGAAGGTGGTAGGAATGTTCCTTTGGCAAAGGAGAAAAACAGCAAACACAGACCAAGTCCTCGGGGCTGTGGGGCACAGGACAATTCAGCAGGGAGTCATCCTTTCCTACAGAGGCATCAGGGGGCATCGAGGGAGTGATGGATGGGGTTGTCATCAGGAGGCCCTGTGTTTAAGTCCTTCCTCAGAGCCTCACCAGCTCTGTGGCTCTGCAAAAGTCACTCGACTTCTCTACCTCAGTGTCTTCATCTACAGAATGTGAATAAAAACAGCACATTCCTCACGAGGTCATTGTGAAGATCAGAGGCCTTATGTACAGCGTTGTGCAAACCTTAAAGGGATTTTATGTATAACACGTAATGTGCACATATTATATATATATATAAATATTATATACATATATAATGTGTATATGTACATATATGTATGTATACTAGTTATTGGATGGCCAAAAGTTGCCCAGTTGACCTGGGTTTTACTACCTCCTTTCCTCTCCCCTCCCCTTCCCTCACTTCCCTTCCCCTCCCCTCTTCTCTCCTCTCTCCTGTCCCCTATCTTCTCCCAAAACTTTAAACCTACTGCATTCTGAAACTGGGACTCCAAGGGGCCCCTGCCAAGGGCTCCTGGACCCTCCTAGCTTTATCAATGGTAGCTGTTGCTGTTTCCCACCCAGCCTGATGTCTTTCTTTTTCTTGACCTCAGTAAAGGGGCCATGCCCTGGCTACTTCTTAACAGGTCTATTCAATGAATGGGCGTTGCCTCACTCTAAGTGAGTAACTGCAAAGACCTTGGCCTAAAGGGCCCAAGGTCTCCCAGTGCATCCTGGCTCATCTCCAGTCATCCTGAGGAATATCAGGTCACTGGATTCAGATGGCTCTGGAGGAGAAGTGAGGCTGGTGACCTTCACAGTCCTCCCTCACTCACAACAAAGTCAAGTGCAAGTCATGTCATCATTTCTCTGATGGCATGGTCTTCTTTGGCAACGAAGGACAAACACGAGTTATTAGGAGTTATTTATAAAGCACTGTATAAATGCATGTGATTATTGCCCCCTTGCAAATTGTGTGAACTTTATTCCAGCTCAGATATGCCAAATGTCTCCCTACATCTGCCTGTTGACCCTTGGCATTGCCCTGTTGGTAAGATGAGTCCCACTACTCTCCAATTATGTGAATCCTACCCATTCTCCAAGGTTGACCTTAAGTCTCACCTCCTCTATCAAGTGCCCTCCTCCCCTGCTGATTCTCAGTTTTCTTTTATTTGTTTAAAAAAAAGTATGGTACCATCTGAACTGCCAACTTCATGCAGCGGGGACAACAGATGAGACAAGAGATGTGCAAGGTTTTTGTAAATTGTGGGCAAAGAAAAGCACTCCATAACCAACAGAGGCAGTAGAGAGTAGGTGGGAGAGAGCAGGCCTCTGTATCAGAAGGACCCAGGTTCTATCTCACATGTGCTGACTGTGGTTGTTCAGTCATTTCAGTCACCCCTTTGGGGTTTTCTTTCTGGAGTGGTTTACCATTTTCTTCACCTTTGAGGAAACTGAGGCAAACAAGGTGAAGTGACTTGCTAGGAAGTGTATGAAGTCGTATTTCAACTCAGATCTTCCTGCCTCCAGGCCTAGAGCTCTATCTACTGGGTCACTTAACAGCCCTTAGGTTAAC
>CM053772.1:22844406-22860462 GCA_028658325.1 Potorous gilbertii
CAACAAATTGTAGATGGCTGTGAGAGATAATGAGTGAGGAGGCAAGTAGAAAACCTTAGTGTGAGCATGGGTACCTGGGAGGACAGTGGTGCCCCCAACAGTAACATTGGAATTGAGAAAGAAAGGTTTGGGAGTAAAAGATAATGAGCTCAGTTTTGGATTGGTTAATTTTGAGACATCTGTGAGACATCCAGTTTGAGATGTCTGATAGGAAGTTAGAGATGCAAGACTGGAGGTCAGCAGAGAGGTTGGGGCAGGAAAGGTAGATCTGGGAATCAAACATACAGAGATGGTAGTTAAATCCATGGGAACTGATAAGATCACCAACGGAAGACATAGAGAGGGAGAAGAGAAGCCCCAAGACAGAATCCAAAGGGACAACCCATGGTTAGAGGGTGTGATCTGGAGGGGGAACCAGCCAAGGAGACAAAGGAATACACAGAGGTAGGGGGAGAACCAGGAAGAGAGAGGAGAAAGACAGAGAGACAGCAAGAGAGAAACACAGAGAGAGACAAAGATAGGGGTGCCAAAAAACCAGAGAAGGAAATATCAAGGAGGATGGATCAACAGTGTGAAAGGCTGCAGAGAAATCAAGATAAATGAGGATCGAGAGAAGGCCATTAGAGCTGGCAATTAAGAGACGATTAGTAACTTTTAGAGCAGTTTTGGTTGAACGAGGAAACTGGAAGAAAGCCCATAGAGAGTTAGGAACAAATTCCCAGGAAATGCAGAAACAAAGGTATGAGATCAGCCTTTCTTTTTTTTCCCATCGATTTGACTACAACCCCTCATCCTTATCCTCCACTTTAGACACTGTAAAAAGAGAGAAGAGAGAGGAAAAAAGAGAGAGGCATAAAGGGTCAGGGGTCCTAGCCAGATCTGCTCAAAAGTCAAGGTGGGGGAGGGTGCTTAAAAGTGCTCTAAGAAAAGCCACATATGACTTTAACCACAAGTTTCAAGAAAAGAAAACAACCAAAACTGAACAAAGAATAATGGGTATTAAGGTTGTCTGTTTCTCTACCATGAAAATTGCTCTGCCGTCTCTGACAGCCCAGCTAAAGATATTAAACACCCATGTTCTACAATTAGGTGAAATTCCAACAATTTTATGAACATAAGATCCGTTTAGTTTGTTGGAAATTGACTCAAGGTGACACTCAAGATTTGTGTAATGGCCCATTACCAACAAATGGGGCTAAAATCCACTTCCTCAGGATAAGAGCGTAAATAAGGTCTGATGTGAAAAATCCACAGAAGAAATATACAGTTTGGTGGAGAAATAAAATTTCTTTTAAAAAATTGATTTGACTTGAGGAAAATTCACTGCAGCCTTAAATAAATGAACACGACTCCGCTCTCTTCAGTTGGAGTTATTTGGTAGAAATTTAACAAAACTGAAGCTTTTGTTAACATATATGAAGTCAGAAGCCAATCAAGAATGGTCACATCTACACTATGGTTTCTCCAACCCATTCATTTTATCTTTTTTTTAGAAGAAAAGGTGGATAGAGAGCCCGAAGAATGAGAAGTTGAATCTTTCTCTAATCTGTCTTCTGAATTTTTCCCTCCCATATACACTGCATAGACACATCTGCATATCTTGTCTCCCTCACTAGAATGGGAGCTCCCTGAGCTCACCTTGACCTCGACATGTAATTGTCTGTTTTAAAACTGAAGTAAAGCATAGTCTTACTTGCTGTTACTCATATCAAGAAAGGGACAGTGTATTGCCGCCCTCTCTCTGGTACTACATTATGGGAATTCTTTTTTGAGGAGATATTCCACAAATCTGCAATTTCAATTCTTGGCATTGAACCTCAAATCATAAAGACAAGGGTTGAAAAATGTCTCTGAAACCTACTAACTGTGTGGCCCTGGGCAAGCCACAGAATCTCCTGAGTCTCAGTTTCTTCATCTGCAAAAGGAAGAGATTAGAACAGATGACATTCCTTTCTAGCTTTAAAGCAATGATTCTTAAGACTCCCGAACCAAAGGGCAGCTAGGTAGTGCAATGGAGAGAGTACCTGCCCTGGAGTCAGGTGAACCTGAGTTCAAATCAGGCCTCAGACACTTGATATTAACTAGTAGTGTGATGCTGGGCAAGTCATTGTCCCTGATGGTCTTGCAAAAATATCCCTGAGCCATGAAGAGTTCTCTTTTACCTACTAAGTCAAAGACCATCTGTAACCTTCAAAAGCACGGGGAGTTCCCATACCAGGACTTCCCACTTTCTAAAGAAATCATAGCTCCTTTGGGCATCATTTGGATGGCATGTGTGGTGGCAAGGGGCACAAACCAGATTCAGAAAGTTTTACAAATTTACCTGCTGCCCTAAGTTAAAAAATACATAGCTTTCATTCAAGGATGTAAAATATTGAATTATCAGTATGGTATATTTAATGTATTAATATCAAATGATGCTTCTTTTTCCCTGTCGTCTTTCCTAAAAATCACCTGTCATTGTAAACGCGAGTTTCTTAGTAAGATGATACCACCACATGATAACAGGTTTGAATTATAACTAGACCCATGGAAGATTGTTGTTCTCTATTTTATTGCTTTTGATGTTTCTTTAGTAATCATCTTTCCAGCCTGTCTAAACAATTCTCTGTGCACTGACATTCACAATAACGTGTTTTCATCACCAAGTTAGGCCCTGTCATTAGATTTAGCAAAAGGCTGCATTTTGCCATCCCCACCCATTTTTCATACCTCACTACTTCATTGGGACAGGAAGGCAATGATTTTTACATCTGTCATCTTAAGTTATATTTACTTCAATACAAGCATTAAATAACAGATTACTGGAAATCTATAGAGAGCTGATAAATAAGTTCTATCCTCTATTATCCAAGTCTTGGAGTTAGGAAGGCATCTCCATATCTGTTTTCAAGATGAAGGGTGTCATGGTGACACATGACTTAATCCTCTGAAACATAAAACCCAATATTCACTCATTATTACATTAACTTTTATGTATGCATATGTTATACTTAATGTATTATTCATTATTTGATTGTCAGGGTGGCAGAGTGGAAAGTGTATCAGGCTTGGAATGAGAATTTAGGTAGGTTTGACTTTTGTCTCTGACATAGTGCATGCAATATGGTGGTCAGAACCCTGGCTCTGGTATCCATGGACATGAATTCAAATCCTGCCTCAGACACTTTCTACCTGCGTGCCCTTGATCATGTTCCATAACCCCTCTTGGCCTCAGTTATCTCATGTGCAAATCAGGGAGATTAGACTAGCTGGACAATGTCCCTTGGGACACCATCTAAAATCCTGGATCCTAACTAGTGGTGTAAAACTGAACAACTCATTTAACCTTGATGTACCTTGAGCATCTCCATAGGACTTAACACCAAATCACAGATGAATTGCCACCTGCATTGGTGGAGAGAATGTCTACACTGGAAGATTCTCATGCTGTTGAAATTTCAGATCCGTTGTGTATGCCTTTCTGACTAAGGGCTTATGTACATTACCAGGTTCACAGACAGGCAAAAGCTATCAAATACATTTTCAGCATTCTTTGTTCCTCAGCAAAGTCACTAAGCCTTCATATTCATCCACAACCAGGTCTATTTACTGTGACTATTGAAAAGTGGCTCTTGGTTATAGAATTAAAAAAAAAAACCCTACACTATTAAATGAAAATCAGCCACATGAATCAGCTTCCAGTCCACAGTTCTAGAAAATCTGGTTTTCGGAAATCTGATCCTCAAACAATAAATTAAACAACCTGACACACATTTATTATGTGTGCAAGGTGCTGTCCTAGAGCCTGTATGAAATAGACACAGATTCAGCAGAGGTGTGCTCTTGGCAGGCACCAACTGTCTTCTCTTTGCCTCAGTATCCCAAGTACCTAACACACTGACCAGCATGAAGTAGGTTTTCAATAAATACTTGTTGAATGGGATGCTGCCTCCTCCTCTTCTCAGCTCCTAGAGTGTTTGTATCCCGCCTGCCCAATGCAGCTAGTCAGGCAGGTAATAAACATTTATTAAGTGCCTACTATGTGCCAGGCACTGTGTTAAGCACTCAGGTTTAGAAGAAAGATAAAAGATAGACCCTGACCTCCTGCAACTCACAATCAAATGTGGGAGATAAAATAAATGCAAACAACAAGGTACAAATAAGTTCCAAGAGGATAAATGGAAATAATCAATAGTGGGAAGGCACTAAAATTATGAGAGATGGCCTGGAATGTAGTAGCAGGACAATAAATTACTGCTGATGAACTGAAGGACTGATGAAAGGACAAATCATGTCCATGAGGAGATGTGAATGATGGGTTTCCTCGGCTATGAAAACTCACCCCATCCCCTGATGCCATTTTTAGAGTCCATTCCCCTTCATACTTTCAGAGTCAGGTTTTCATCCCCAGGCTGACCAAGGAACATGGAGGATGTTCATTCTCAAAACAAGATGAAGCAAAAAAAGGCATTTACAGTTAAAGGACTAACAAGGGGTGGGAGGCGGGGGGAAAGGAGCTGGGAAGATAAACAGCAAACTAAAAGAAGGCTTTTGATGCTTCCTCAAAAGAGTCGGTGGAACATGCTGGCCAGTAGAGTCTAATAATGGGAGGATGGGGCACTGGGTTCACTCTGTCACTAATGAGAGCTTCAAAGGCGAGTGTGAGCAGGGCCCACCTCCCAACCAATGCAGCATAAATCTAATGGGGACAGCTTTATGAGGGAAAGACATTATCTTTTCTCACACTCCAATTTTATTCACATAAGAAATGCTGCCCATATTGGCAATTAACTTTAAAGATTAATTAAATCCAATTGAAAGTTCAGTTGCTTCCATGGAGCGCCGTGATATCGTGTAAAAGGCCTAACATACCGTGGGCGCTTAGCAAATGTTAAATAATAATTACTACAATAATAAAACTAATTTTTGACTATTTTATTTTTTGGCATAAAATCGACAGTTAATCTCCTAAGTAAATTAATTCCATATTCTGACACTGCCATTCAACGTTTTACCCATTCTTATCCTGAACTCAGCCTTAGGCTTTAAAGCTCACTCCAAAGGATGAAACAGCATTCATCATCATCATCCTCACTGACAGGTCTTTTGGACTCCACATCTGGTGCACCAAGCACCAGATGTGGAGTCCAAAAGACCTGAATTCAAATCTCAGATGCTTCTTAGTTGGGTGTACCTGGACCAGTCCCTTAAGCACTCTGGACCTCAGACTATAAGATGGGAATAAAATAGCACCTCCCTCACAAGTCTGATTGATGAAGCAATACAGGTAAAGCATTTTTCCATAAATGTCACCTATATTTATCACCCATGGTATTTTAAAGGTGCTTTAAAGAAGGCATGCAAAGGGCTTGCACATCATTTCATCTGATATTCACAATAACCCGGGGAAGGAGGTACTATTTTACTGATTCCTATTTTACTGATAGGGAAATAGGTTCAGAGATATAAAGGAATTTGCTCATAGTGACAAGTCAATATCAGATACAGGATTTGAACCCAGGTTTTCCTGACCCCAAGCCAACTGCTCTATGATGATACAAATAACAGAAATTTAAATGGGCACTTTTAAAAGTGCTTTTTTAAATGTAAGGCACAAGTACACTCCCTTTTTGGGCGTGTGTTATCTAGAACATTCGGAACGCCCAGAGAGGAAATGTCCTTAACCAATTGTACAACTTAAGAGTCTATGGAAGCAGACTGGGACACAGAGAGGTGTCTCAAGGAGAGTAGGTTGTTAAATATTTACCATGACACCTCTGCTTCCTTCCCAAACTGGTTTGTATTTAACTACTTTGTATATATTTGTATAATTAATTTTATCTTTATGCTTTATGCCTTTTCATGTGTACTTGTTGTCTCCCCCAAAATAATGTAAACTTGTGTGTATGGATTGCCACAGACTTTGTGCCTGTTGTCCCAGCTCCATCATGGGTGTTTGTTAAATGATTGACTTTTCCTTCCATTCATTTCTGGGCATCAGGATACAGTGAGAAAAAACACTCTCTGTAGAATCAAAGGATGTGGATTCAATTCTGCCCCTGACCCCCGTCCCACTATGAGATTTGGGACATGAAGAAATTCACTTCTCTGAGATATCAGCAATTCATTTACTCTCACTAGGTCTTGGTTTTTCATCTCTAAAATGGAGATGTGAGATTAGTTTCTCATCTGTAAAATGGGGATGTTGGATTAGGTCATCTCTGAGGCCCCTTTCATCTCCGGATCTATGGTTCTATGACCACTGTACATGTTCAGTGTGTGTGTTGATGGATTTAAACCAAAAGAACTAATTTTAAAAAAAAGACATTGCTTTGGTGTAAAAAAATTCATATAAAACTGATAAGGACTCCATTTCCAATATTTTTTTCCATCAGGCATTGGTAACCCTCCAAAGACTTACGACAGTTTCACCACATGTATCTTACTTAAAGAGGAAGCCAACTCAAACAACAAAGGAGAATTAAACCCAAAAGAAGCCCCATCTTACCCTAATAATCCAGTTGTAGAGACACAACAGACTACATCCACAGAGGGCTGGGATCAAGTGCTTAATCCTCCCACAGGTTTAGAGTTACCATTGTATGGTCAAACATCTAGAAATCCAGAACCTCAGTAGGAGTGTGAGAATTATTAAACTACTGATTAGACTCACATAACAATGCACCCCATAAATCAAAATAGATGATTATTGTACTAGCCAACAAAACTCTGGGTTAGCATATGTGTAGTAAGAATGACTAGTTGCCTTTTGGTCTGGTTTACAATTTTCAATGTCATTACTGAAATGTTTATTGTCCCTGTTTGTAAAGCTGTTATATAATGCTTCACCTATTCCTTGGTAAATATGTATTATTGCTGCATTTGAATATACAGGATTACTAAGCATGAGTTATGTATTTGGATTCTTATGTGCTCTATAATTGTATGTATACAGCGATTGAAAAGAAGAAAATTTGATTTTGCATTGATATACTGGAAATTATGTTGATTACATTAAAAATTGGCTTAGGGGTGGGTAGATTACATGCTATTTGCAAAATCTCTTCCTACCTTGAATTCTTCATTGTCAGAAGACTGCAAATGTCAATAAGGTGTGGGGGTCGGGGGGAAGGTGATGTATGGTATTACTCTTATAGCTTGTGAACAGTTTGGCAGCTGAAAGGGGCATAAAAAGAACATAAAAAGAGAGAGTCTTTCAGATGCTTGTGGGAGAGAAAATATTGAGAACTCAGACAGACTAGTCTGAAGATCAAATAGAGAGCTGACCTACAGATGAATAATCTGAGAATGCCTGTTTAGTGCCCAGTTAGTTCCTTTGCACATTAATGAGTCTAGAATGTGAAGATAATAGCTGAGGAATTATATAATTGCTTGGATACCATGAGAAAATTATATGAGCATTGATTTCACATCATCAATCAATAAACAGGTATTTGCTAAATACTTAACATGTACCAGAAACTGATTTAAGTTATAGGGATACAAAGATAGTCAGAGTTCTCAAGAGGCTTCCATACCAAAGGGGGAACCAAAGTATATAGGTACAAATAAGATATATGTATTTGGGAGGAATCATTGTTTACAAAGAGGCACTGATATGAGGCATTTCAAATTTGAGAAGAATCTTTAGGAAAAGATAAGTAGAAAAAAAAAGCAGGGGAGTAAGATGACCAAAGAAGCATCATCAGAAGCTAGAGACAAAAGACATTGAAAGCAAAGAAAGGAGTTGCTTCTAGGTGAGATCACTGACTGATGACAGGCAGGTGCTTCCGCTGCTGTGCTGGGAACCTGCTGATGGGAAAAGCAGCCTTGATTTGAGGATTGGTTGGAGAAAGGTGAGACCAGCTCTCTCAGCTGGTCTCCTACATTTCTTGTAAGAGAGATGAAAACTGATGCTGTATACAGAGTTTTCTGAGCTTGCTACTCTTGTACCCTAAAAGAGGAGAAAACTCTTGGGGATGCCTGCATGATCTCGCCATCCTTTGCTGGTTTTAGAGAGAGAAAAAAAGGTTTTGTTCCTATTTTACTAGAGCAGCTAGATGGTGCAGAGTACTGGACTTGGAGTCAGGAGAATCTAAGTTCAAATTTGGATTTGGACACTTACTAACTGTGTGACTCTGGACAAGTCACTTAACCCTGTTTGCCTCAGTTTCCTTATTTGTAAAATGAGCTGGAGAAGGAAATAGCAAATCACTCCAGTATCTTTGCCAAGAAAACCCCAAATGAGGTCACCAAGAGTGGGACATGACTGAACAAATCTGTTTTTACTGTCAATTGTACTTCTGAGAAAAGGTTTTGTGTTGCTTTACTTTGCTAGAAGAAGAAAGCAGAGTATTATTGAGCAATAAGTTGGCTGGGCTTCTCAACATCACCAAAAAACCCTCTTGAGGAGTTTACCAATTCTCCATTGTAAGGGATTTGCTTGTCACTGAACATTTTCCCCCAAAACAAAGGAGTACTTGCTCAGCATTGCATTGAGTGCCTGAAAGCTAAAAGCACTTCTCACCATTTTATTAGATCAAGAGCAGAAAAGGATGGGTTTTCTCCAATAGAGGAACAGAAGGAAGAGAAGTTGTTTTGTGTGGTGAAGATTGTTCCCAAAGGGACCAAGAACATCGAGGTCTGCAGATCAGAACTATAAGTTGCCCCGTTAGACATGTGTGGCCTGACTCCTGTGCCTCTGTGTTGAATTTCTGTAAGTATATGCCCCCTTGGTCCCTAGACATTATATACCTTACTGGGGAAAGTGTGACACAGCCATAATGGAGAGCTAATAAATGTGGAACTTTCCTGCTTTTATCTTCTGTAGAGTAAAAGTTATAATTATTCTTTCTTTTTCTTTATTGTTTGGTATATATTTTATATTGAAAAAATGAATAGTGTTGACATATGAGAAGCAGACAGAAGATAACAGAGTATCACTACAAAGTATATCCTAGCTCCCCACCATGCCTCCTCCACAAAAATATAGAAAGTAAACCAGATTGAGTCATGGTCTGAAAATCTAAAAAAAACACATTAAGTCATTTCTTCAAGCCATTGTCAGACAAAGCTCAACAATCACTGGGGATGGAATCTAGCAAGAATTGTGCCAGACAGTATATTAATGGGGGACCTTAATTTATTTCTCTCAGATAAACCTAATCATAAAATAAACTAGAAAAAAGTGAGGGAAATGAATAGAATTTTAGACATTATAGATATTTAGATAATCTTTGTGTCTCACCTTCACAAAAATTGATCATGTATCAGGGAATAAAAACCTCACAAACAAATTCAGAAAAGCAAAAATATTAAATGCATGCTTTTTCTGACCATAATACCACAAAAGTTACATTTAATAAAGGGACTCTGATTAGTTGGAACCTAAATAATTTAATCCTAAAGAATGGTTGAGTCAAGAAACAAATCATAACAATCAATACTTCATTAGAGATAATGACAACAATGAGACAATATACCAAAATTTGTGCAATGCAGCCAAAGTATTTAGAGGAAAATCTATATCTCTAAATACTTACATCAAAAAATGAGAGAATAAACAAATCAATGAATTAGGCATGCAACTAAAAAAGGAAACTGGAAAAACATTAAAAACTCTTAATTAAAGACCAAATTGGAAAACTGTTAAAAAATAAAAGGAAAGACTAAGAAAATTGAAAGTAAAAAATCACTGAACAACAAAACTAGAAATCTTTTTTAAAGGAATCTAATACAATAGATAAACCACTAGTTAATTTGCTTTTTTTTTTAAAGAAAAACAAATTAACAGTATCAAAAGTAAAAACAGATGAAATCATAGCTAATGAAGAAGAAATAAAAGCAGTTAGTGTATATTTTGCCCAACTCCATAATAATAAAATGGAGGACTTAACTGAAATGGATAAATATTTACAAAAATATAAATTGCCCAGACTATCAGAACAGGAAATAATGCTGTTTTAGAAAATGAAATTAAATAGCAGTCCCTAAGGGAAAAAAAATCCCAGGACTAAATGGATTTACAAGTAAATGTTTCCAAACATTTAAAGAGTAATTAATTCCAATACTACATGAATTATTTGGGGGAAAAAAGGTAAAGCAAGATTCCTTCCAAATTCCTTCTATGATACAAATATAATAATAATATCTAATCATATATAAACCAATTTTCCCAAGGAACAACTATGCAAAAACTTTAAATAAAATACTATCAAGGTAATTATATTATTATATCACAAAGAGCATTACACTATGACCAGACTAGACTTATACCAGGATTACAGAGCTGGTTCAATATCAGGAAAACTATAAGCATAATTGATATCAATAATAAAAACAATTAAAAGCCTATATTTATTTCATTAGATACAGGAGAATAATACCTAATTTTGATGATACAAAACCATTTTTTCATCAACAAAACCAGTACATATAAAATTAGAAGAAAAGTAGGAAACTGGAGAGAGGAAGTTTTGTGGCAAGGTTTTTTAATTGTTTTTGATAAAGTTTCATTTCCAAAATACATGGAAAACTGAGTCAAATCTAAAAGAGCCATTTCTCCACTGAAAAATGATCAAAGGATATGAATAGGCAGTCTTCAGAAGATGAAATCAAAGCTATTAATAGCTATTTGCGGGGGGGAGTTAGAAATCACTAATTAGAAAAATACAAGGTGAGAAAAAAGAAAAAATTATAAATGCTAGAGGGGATATGAAAAACAAAAACATTAATGTACTACTGGTAGAGCTGTGAACTAGCCCAAGTATTCTGGAAAACACTTTGGAACTATGTCCAAAAAATTATCTGATTGTGCATATCCTAAAATAGTACTACCAGATCTATACCATAAAGAGAACAAAGAAAGAGAAAAGCAACCCTTATCTACAAAAGTATTTATAGTAGCTTTTTTAGTGGTGATTAAAAAAATGGAAAGCAAGTGGATATCCATCAGAGAATGGATGAATAAAGTACTGTATAGGAACATGACAGAATACTGTTATTAGAAATGATGATGAAAATGGTTCCAGAAAAATCTGGAAAGACCTGTATGAACTATGCAAAGTAAAATGAGAAGAACCAGAAAAGTCTACTCAATATCAATCAATAGGATGAACTCACCCATAAAACAGAAAATTATACCAGACAGGATAAGAAAACAGATTCTAACAATATATTGTTTCCAAGAAAGGCACTTGAATCATAAAGATTCACACAGAGTTAAGATAAGGGACTGGCCCAAAAATGATTATGTATAAGCTGAAGTAGAAATCTCAGATATGGCAATAGTAAAAATAAGACTAATTTTAAAAGATATATAATGAAATGATATTTTTCTGAAAGACATGCGAAACAATGAATTAATATCAATACTGAACACGTATACACCAAATGGCATGGTATTTAAATACCTTAAGGAATAACAAAGTGAACTAGATAAAAAACTATAATGTTTGGAGAAATTCAATTTACTCCTTTCAAACCTAGTTAAATCTAATTTTTTTAAAAAGGAAGGAGTTCAATACTAGACCAGAATTTTAGAAAGTTAGATTTGCAAGGCCTCTAGAGATTTCTGAATCAGAGCATAGGGGAATATGCATATTTCTTATCTGCATACTACATCTTTAAAACAACTGATCATAACAGGACATAAAAACTCACAAATGAAGAAAAGCATAAATACCAAAAACATATTTTACAGAACACAATGCAATAAAAACTGTATTCATTGAGGGTTACTGATAAAAAGAATGAAAATTAACTGAAAACTAAAGGACAATCCTAAAGAACGGATAAGTCAGGTAAATTATAGACACAATGGACAATTTCATTTTAAAAAATGGAAATAATGAAGCAACATTCCAAAATTTTGGAGAAAGAACCAAAATAATCTTTAAAGGTAATTTCATATTTCTAAAAATGTTCAACAATAAAAAAGGGAAAAGTCAGATTAACAAACTGGGATAGAATTCAAAATAAAACAAAATTAGAAAAACCAACCAACTAAAAACTCTCAATTAAATATCAAAATGGAAATCTTGAAAATCAAATGAGTTAACAATATTAAATAAAAAAATAACACCATGAAATTAGTCAATAAAACTAAGAGCTTTTAAAAGAATAATAAAAGATAAACCCATACCTAACTTGATTTGTAAAATAAGAAAACCAAACTAGCAAAATAAAAAATTAAAAACCTAAATTTACACCAAACAAAAAAGTAAAGATACTATTTTTAAAAATTATTTTACTCATTTATATGCCAATAAAACTAAAAATTTAACTGAAATGGAATGATACTTATAAAATATAATAAGTGCATATTAACAGAATGAGAAATAGAGGACTTAACCAAATATGAGAAAAGCAAATTGAACAAGACATGAATGAACTCCCATTAAAAATAGGACCAAATAAATTTACAAATGAATTATATTGAACATTTAAAGAATAATCAATTCCTATTTTATTTAAGCTAAAAAATTGATTTTCATTAGATAGCTTCTGTTACAAATATGATTCTAATATCTTAACCAAAAAAGTCAAAATAGAGAATGAAAACTATAAAACAAAATCCCTACTGAATATTGATGCAAAAAAATCATTAATGCTGTGTTAGTAAAGAGACTATTGTAACAGAGCACAGAGATTACTTATACTTATCAGTTTGCATTTTTATTATGAATGCAGAGCTGATTCAATATTAAGAAAAATTCTAAGGTAATTGATTACATAAATAAAAACAAAAATCATAAGATTTTATCAAAAGTTGCTAAAACTTTTGATAAAAAATGTAACACCCATTCCCGCTTTATAAAAAATTATAACACATAGGAATAAATGGACTTTTAAAATATTCTACCAAGTATTTATCTAATTAGTTTTAGATGGTTCTTAGTTGAGCCACCATTATCTGTAATGGAAATAGCATGAAGCCTTTCCAATAAGATAAGAAGTAAAACAAGGTTGTCCATTCTCACAATTACTTTCTATAAATTATGTGTTAATGATGATAGCTATCATTAAAAGACAAGAAAAAGAAATTTGAATAAGCATAGGCAAAGAGGAAATAAAATTATGTTTTTCTTCAGATGTTAAGACAGTTTACTTAGAGAACTATGGTAAATCAACTTAACAAATTTAACTGAAACAATTATGCAGGCCATAAAAATAAACCCTCATGAATCATCAGTATTTCTGTATATAAACAACATAATCCAGTTAGAAGAAATAGAGAAATTCCACTCAGAATAACTACAGAAACTATAAGATACTTGGGAGTCAATCTGCCAAGATACTCACAGCAACAATATCAATACAACTATAAAATATTCTTTACACCAATAAAAGCAGATATAAATTACTGGAGAAATATTAACTGTTCATCAGTAAATCAATCCTATATAATAAAAATTGCAGTGCTACCTACATTAATTTACTTAGTGCCATAACAAACTATCAAAGATTTATATTACAGATCTAGAAAAATTAAAAACAAAATTCATATAGGGGAATAAAAGGTAAGAATTTCAATGGGAAAAAGTGTGATGGAAGAAAGTTTAATAACACTAAATCTCAAACTATCCTACCAAGAGATAATCATCATCAAAGTAATTTGTCACTGGCTAATAAATAGAGAAGCTGATCACTGGAATGGATTAGGTACGTCACGCACATAAGAAAATCAGTATATTAGTTTTTGATAGATGCAAAAATCCCAGCTTTTGAGGGCAAGAAGTCACGACTCAATAAAAACTTTTGGGAAAACTGGAAATCCATCTGGCAGAAACTAGGTCTACAATATCATATAACAAGCTCCAAATAGGTATATGATTTAGACATAAAGTGTGGAGTTAGAAATAAATCATAGGAGAAAGGAAGAAATTAACTGTCATATCTTTGAATGAAAAACTCATGATAAACTAAGAAAAAGAAAGGCTCATGGATGGAAAAAATGGAGAATTCTGATTAAAATTCTGATTAAAAAGGTTTAGCATAAACAAAACCAACACACTTAAAATGACAGAAATAAGAAACTAGGGAAAATAAGATATTTGCATTAATTTTCTCTCACAAAAGTCTCATTTCTAAAATATATAGGGAACTGAATCTAACTCATAAGAATTAGTGTGAATCTGCACTTGATATATGGTCAAAGAATATGAGCCATTTTCAGAGGAAGAACAAACTATCAATAGGCATATTTTTAAATGCTCTAAAATACTAATAATTAGAAAAATTCAAATGAAAAATTCTCTGAGGTTCACCCTCCACTCCTCAGTCTGGCAATGTTGATTTAAAAAAATAAGGAAAATGACTGCAGGAGCTGTTGGGGAGAAAAGGTAAATTAATGAACTGTTGGTGGAGCCATCAGGTGATCTGAATATTCTAGAAAGCAATTTGGAACTGTGTCTAATAAGTCTGGACATATCTATCTTATACATATCCGTTGACCCAGTGAAACCAACTGCTGGGTCTATATCCCTCCCTGTCAAGTTATCAAAGAAAGAGAAAAAGGAGCTATAAATATGAAAACATTTGTAGCAACTTTTTGCAAGGTCAAAGAATTAGAAATTGATGAGGTTCCTATGAAATGGGGGATGGCTGGACAAGCAATGGCATATGAATGTGGTAGAATACTAATATGTTATAAGAAATGATGAAGAGGATGGATTTCAAAAAACATGGAAACATTTCTAGGAAGAGGCAGAGTAAAGTGAACAGAAACAGGCTAACAATTTATATTATAACAACAAAATTTAAAGACAATCTTGAAGGACTTAGGAACTTTGATCAATGAAATGGTCAAGCATGATTCCAGAGGACTTCTAATGAAACACGCTTCCCATCACCATATATGCAGGTGATAGACTCACAGTAAAGAGTGAGACATGCTTTTTTTTTAAATGTAACCATTGTAGGAGTTTGTTTTATCCAACTACATATACACACAGCATTGTCCATCATTGATTCCCTTACTGCCTTCTCTTACCATTTTGCTTATGTACAGCTGGTGAAATGAAAGTGATCCTTTGCTCCAGATGCATGCATTATATAATATTAGAATCTGGGGGGTGGGGGGTGGAGCCAAGATGGTAGAGTAGAAGGACAGACCTCCTCTAGCTCTCCCCTCCATAGCCCATAAAATACCTGTAAAAATGACCCAACAAATTCTAGAGCAGCAGAAGCCACAAAACGACAGAGTGAAGGCTGACAGGAAAGAACCATCTCTCTGGGCTCAAAGCAGAGCATAGCCTAGCCTGGGTAACCTGGCATGGACAGGACTAGAGCAGGCTTCAGGGCACAGAAGCATGGGTAGCAGCTGCGGTTCCCAGATTTCTCAACCCACAAACATCCAAGACAGCTTCAAAGGTCATTAAGAAAGCTCTTTCACCTGGATGAGGGGGGAGTGCCATTTGCCCTGGTCCCAGGGTGATTGCAGCCACTGCGGCAGCATTTACGGAGCCCTTGGCCTAAAATCACTGGGGGAATCTGGGGGAATTGAACAGCTGATCTGGGTCTCAGTTCTGAGAGGCAGTCGTGGGGTGAGGAAAAGTACTGGCACTAGCATGGTGGAACTAGTGGTGACTGTGAAGAGGGAATCCTACTCACACATCCAGGGCAGAAAAGAGTGCTTGTGCTTGCTCACAGACCAGAGCGCAGGCCAGGAGAGGAATAAACTACTTTCCCTTGATTGTGAAACATTGGAGGAACTGAGAACTTGCACGTCCTGAGAGTATACCCTCCACTTGACAAAGGACTCAAAAATCAAGTAATTGACTGGGAAAATGCCCAAAAAAGGGAAAAAAAAATAAGACTATAGAAGGTTACTTTTTTGGTGAAGAGGTATTTTCTTCCATCATTTTGGATGTGGAAAAACAAAGTTCATTAAAGGAAGACATAAAAGTCAAGGCTTCTACATCCAAAACCTCCAAAAAATAGGCAATGGTCTCAGACCATGGAAGAGCTCAAAAAGGATTTTGAAAATCAAGTAAGAGAGGTGGAGGAAAAATTGGGAAGAGAAATGAGAGTCATGCAAGAAAAGCATGAAAAGTGCATCAACAGCTAAAGGAG
>CM053772.1:22860962-22893468 GCA_028658325.1 Potorous gilbertii
GGCTAATGACTTTCTGAGAAACCAAGAAATCACAAAACAAAACCAAAAGAATGAAAAAATGGAAGATAATGTGAAATATGTCATTGGAAAAACAACTAACCAGGAAAATAGATCCAGGAGAGACAATTTTAAAATTATGGGACTACCTGAAAGTCATGACCAAAAAAAGAGCCTACACATCATCTTTCATGAAATTATCAAGGAAAACAGCCCTGATATTCTAGAACCAGAGGGCAAAATAAATGTTGAAAGAATCCACTGATCATCTCCTGAAAGAGATCCAAAAAGAGAAACTCCTAGGACCATTGTGGCCAAATTCCAGAGTTCCCAGGTCAAGGAGAAAATATTGCAAACAGCTAGAAAGAAACAATTCCAGTATTGTGGAAATACGATCAGGATAACACAAGATCTAGACTCTTCTACATTAAGGGATCAAGGGCATGGAATAAGATATTCCAGAAAGCAAAGGAACTAGGACTAAAACCAAGAATCCCCTACCCAGCAAAACTGAGTATAATACTTTAGGGGAAAAATGGAATTTCAATGAAATAGAGGACTTTCAATCATTCTTGATGAAAAGACCAGAGCTGAAAAGAAAATTTGACTTTCAAATACAAGAATCAAGAGAAGCATGAAAGGGTGAGCAAGAAAGAGCAAGTCATAAGGGACTTACTAAAGTTGAACTATTTACATTCCTACAAGGAGAGACGGTATTTGTAACTCTTGAAACTTTTTTGAGTATCTGAGTAGTTGGTGGGATTGTACACACACAGACACAGAGATGGGGAGCATGGGGTGAGTTGAGTGGGAAAGGATCATATCTAAAAAATATGAAATTAAGGGGTGAGAGAGGAGTGTATTTGGAGAAGGGGGGAGAGATGGAATGGGGCAAATTATCTCTCATAAAAGAGGCAAGAAAAAGACTTTTCAATGGAGGGAAAAGGGGGGAAGTGAGAGGGAAAATGTGAAGCTTACTCTCATCACAGTTGACTCAAGGAAGGAATAAAATGCACACTCATTTTGGTATGAAAATCTTTCTTACAATACAGGAAGGTGGGGGAGAGGAAGATGAGCAAGGTAGATAAGATGATGGAGGGCAGAGCAGTGGGAGGAGGGAGCAATTAAAGGTCAACATTCTTGGACAGAGACAAGGTCAAAAGAGAGAACAGAAGAAATGGGGGGGCAGGATAAGATGGAGATAAATATAGTTAACCTTATATAACAAGATTATTAAGGAAATCATTTGCAAAACTACTCATATATAGCCTTTATTGAATTGTTTGCCTTCCCAGTGGGGATGGGTGGGGAGGGAGGAAGGAGGAGGAGTTAGAACTCAAAGTTTTAGGAAACACTGTTGAGTATTGTTCTTACATACAACTGGGAAACAAAAAATACAGGTAATGGGGTATATAAATTTATCTTTCTCTACAGAACAAAAGAGAAGATGGGAATAAGGGAAGGGAGGAATGTTAGAAGGGAGGGAAGGTTAGTGGTTGGGATAATTAGAATGCTCAGCACTGTGGGGGAAGGAGGGGAGAGATGGGGAGAAAATTTGGAACTCAAAATTTTATGGAAATGAATGTTGAAAACTTAAAATAAATAAATTTTAAAAAATTTTTAAAAAGCTCGCACATCCTAAGAACTTGAACCAGTGCCATGATCACAGAGGACCATGCTAGTCCTTTCCCAACAGAGATGTGGACTCATGCTACAACCCAGGACATGCCTTTCCGAACTTGGACAAGGAAGGAATCTATTTGCCTTGACTGTGCACATCGGTAATAACAATCTTATTTCCTTTCTTCTTTAAAAAGGGGCTGTGAGTGACTTTTGGAAAGAAGAGAAAATAAATCTATGGTTTAAAAAAGAAAGAAAAGTTCTCCCAAAATCTCATTCAATGCCTCCTTCCTTTCTCTGAACAACTGGATAACTAGGAGGATGGCACATTGCTTAGGATGTTGGACATGGCAGATATGTTACCTGGTTATACTGAAATGCTTCTTTTTTTAAAAAATTCTTTGTTACAAGGGATGACTCACTAGGCGATGATGAGGGTGGGAAAAACAAAAGACAGCAAAATATACCCATTTTAAAAACATGCATATGTGTATATGTAATTTTTCAGTAGATGTTCTAAGTATCAATATTCAAGATGAGAATAGAAAATTCGATTAGTTAATTTTCCTAGAAGAATATCTCTACCCCAAAGCTTGAAAAGCATAAAGAAATAACAAAGCATCCACTAAGAATGACAACAGGACTTTTTTTGCTGACCCTAAAAACACCACTTCACCAAGTTTTGAGACAGTCCAACACAATTCAATCCAAGAAGCATTCATTAAGAACCCGTAATGTGTCAGTTACAGAGTTAGACAAAAACTGAACATGAAATAGCTCCTGTTTTCAAAGAGGCCTACATTTTAGTAGGGGCTTCTTTTTTTACTAGTTTGGGGCAGTTAGGTGGCACCACAATGTGCAGAGGAGAGCAAGAAGACTAGCCTTACAAGATCATTAGTGACTATGAAGGTCACTCGTTCCACTTTCAGAGACCCCTGTCATTAATAAGGCCTTAAAGGAACACATGCTCATTAATACCACAGTTAGAATTTAAGAGGCCACCAAATAATTTTCTAAAGAATGCCTAGACAGGACAATCCTAAGCTATTTGATCCCATATATTCTATTCAAAAGAAAACCCATCATTTGTTCCCTTCTCTCTAAAGTCCTGACAAATAAATGGAGAAAATCTGTTCATAATAAATCTAACCCATACTGGCAGTATGACCCTGAGCAATTTACTCAAATCCCACTGGAAGTAAATGCAAGCCAACAATAAAGACCCTCAGTCTCACTATGAACAACGCACGTTTCTGAAGCCCACAGAGAACTTGGCCTTCATCTCTTCATCCTCTGTTCATGGGAATGCTGGTGGATGACCTAACCTTTAACTGTGCCTTCTACTGTAGGATCTGGAAAATGCCTATATAGTTGAAGAGTGAAAATGTCTTGTTGCTTATTTTTTTTAAACAATAAAACGTTTTTAAAAATAAGAAACATTGGGAATGAGGCCATGATGGGGGAGTAAAAGCAGGGACTTCCCTGAGCTCTCCTCCAAAGCTCTCCAAATACCTGTAGTAAATGATTCTAAAGAAATTCTAAAGCTAGAGAACCCACAAAATGACAGAGTGAAACAATTCTCCAGCCCAAGACAACCTGGAAAATTGACAGGAAGGGACTTTTGCACCAGGCAGGGAGTGAAGTGCAGTCTGGCATGGGCCACACCAGCACAGACAGGCCAGAGCAGCCTTCAGGCGACTGAATCATTGGCAGCTGTGGCAGTTTCCAGACTTCTCAACTCACAAAATGCCAAAAAAGTCAGAGGAAAAACTCTATGGGACCTGGATGAAAGAGGAGTGTGTGGTCTGGCTCCAGCCCCAAGGCAGTGGGAGCAGTGGTAGCAGTGGCCAGGGGCATCCATGGCAGCAGCAGCAATAGCAGCAGTAGCAGTGGCAGGGGCTGCTTCTGGAACTCTGAGCCCACAGACAGTGGGGGAATCAAGGGGCTGATACAAAATCTCTCAAGCCTGGGACAGTACACCCACCCCTACACCCATACCCATCCCCACCAGCAGCATTGCCCTACATTGACAAAGAGTTAGGAAGTCAAGTATTTGACCAGGAAGATGAGTAAACATCATAAAAGAACTCAGACTATATAGAATCTTACTCTGTGGACAAAGAAGATCAAAATATAAAGTCATAAGAAGATAACAAAGTCAAAGCTCCTGTATCCAGAGTCTCCAAGGAAAATATGAATTGGTCACAGGCCATGGAAGAGCTCAAAAAAGATTCTGAAAATCAAGTAAGAGAAGTAGATGAAAAATAGGGAAGAGAAATGAGAATGATGCAAGAAAGTCAAGAATATCGAGTCAACAGTTTGCTAAAGGAGACCCAAAAATACTGAAGAAAATAACACCTTAAAAACATACTAACTCAAATGGTCAAAGAAATCCAAAAAGTCAATGAGGAGAAGAATGCTTTGAAAAGCACAACTGATCAAATGGAAAAGGAGGTCCAAAGCTCACTGAAGAAAATAATTCCTTCAAAATTAGAATGGAAAAAATGAAAGCTAATGATACCATGAGAAGTCAAGAAATTATAAAACAGAATCAAAAGAATGAAAAAATAGAAGATAATGTTAAATATTGTCATTGGAAAAACCACTGATATAAAAAATAAGTACAGGAGAGATAATTTTAAAATTATTGGACTACCTGAAAGCCAGGATAAAAAAGAGCCTAGATATCATATTTCAAGAAATTATTAAAGAAAATTCCCTTGATACTCTAGAACCAGAGGGTAAAATAGAAATTGAAAAACTTCACCAATCACCTCTGGAAAGAGATCCTAAAAGGAAAACTCTGAGAATATTGTAGCCACATTCCAGAGTTCCCAGGTCAAGGAGAAAACATTGCAAACAGACAGAAGCAATTTGAGTATTGTGGAAATACAATCAGGATAACACAAGATCGAGTACCTTCTATATTAAGGTATCAAAGGGCTTGGGATATGATATTCTGGAGGTCAGAGTAGCTAGGATTAAAATCAAGAATCACCTATCCAGCAAAACTGAGTATAATACTTCAGGGGAGAAATGGTCCTTTAATGAAATAGAGGACTTTCAAGCATTCTTGATAAAAAGACCAGAGATGAATAGAAAATCTGACTTACAAATACAAGAATCAAGAGAAGCATGAAAAGTTAAACAGGAAAGAGAAATTGTAAGACACTTATTAAAGTTGAACTGTTAACATTACTATGTGGAAAGATGATATTTGTAGCTCACAAGACCTTTCTCAATATTAGGGTAGTTGAAGGAAATAAGACAGACAGAGACACAGATGAACAGATAAGATAGATAGATAGAAACATACAAACATAGATGATTGAAAAAGAACACAGTGAGTTGAATATGAAAGGATGACATCTAAAAATAAAATTAAGTGGTGAGAGAGGAATATATTGGGAGAAAGAGAAAGGGAGAAATAGGCAAGAAAAAGCTTTTTTAATGGAGGGGAAGAAGAGGGAGGTGAGAGGGAAAGAGTGAGCCTTACTCTCATCGAATTTGGCTTAAGGAAAGAATAATATACACACTCAATTGGATATCTTACCCTACAGGAAAGTAGGGGGAAGGGTGTAAGAGGGAGGGATAATAGAAGGGAGGGCAGATTGGGGGAGGAGTAGTCAGAAACACTTTTGAAAAGGGAAAAGATCAAAGGAGAAAATAGAATAATTGGGGGGGGATAAGATGGAGGGAAATACAGTCTTTCACAATATGACTATTATGGAGGTGTTTTGCGTAACTACACATGTATAACCTATATTGAATTGCTTTCTTTCTCAATGAGGGTGGGTGGGGAGGGAAGAAGGAAGAGAATTTGAAGCTCAAAGTTTAAAAAATCAATGTTAAAAATTGTTTCTGCATGCAACGGGGAAATAAGATATACAGGAAATGGGGTATAGAAATTTATATTGCCCTTCAAGAAAGGAGGAGTTGGAGATAAGAAGGAGAATGATAAAAGGGCAAGCAGGCTAGAGGAAGGGGTAATCAGAATACATGCCCTCTTAGGATGGGGGAAGGGAGAGATGGGGAGAAGATTTGGAACTCAAAATCTTGTGGAAATGAATGTCGAAAACTAAAAATAAGTAAATAAATTTTAAAAATAAAAAAATAAGAAACATACTGTGACTAAATAATAATGACAAAATTTAAATAGCACTCAAAATTTTACAAAGCAAAAAATTTGGAAATTTTATCTTATTTTATCCTCACAACATCCCTGGAAGATAGAAGTTATGACTATCCCATTTTACAGATGAGGACTTCCCTATAGTTCCACAGTTGATTTAAACTGAGATCTTCCTGACTCTGACCCAGCATTCTATCTACTGTACCACCCAGGTGTCCATCTGCATCAATGGAGGGAATGTTCTCCATTGGTCAGACTAGAGTACCGAGGGTTCTGTGTCTAGTTTTGGGGGTCATATTCGAGGAAGGACATCAATAAGCTATATCATTTGGAAGAGGGTGATGAAGAGGGCAGAGGTCATCATGACAATGCCACATAGAGAGTCTTGAGGTTGGGGTAGGGAGCTGTCATGTGGAAGAGACATTAAAATATATTTCTGTTTATCAGCTTTGCAGAACCAGGAGCAGAGGGTAGAAGCTGAAGAGATCAAGATTTAAGATGGGATGTAAGAAGAGAAAAAAATAAAGTTCTCCAAACTATTAAATATATCCCAAACTGAAATGAGCTATCCTGGGAAGTAGCTGGCTCTTCCTCATAGGTCTTCAAGTTAAGGCTGGATGATATCCACTTTTGGGATATGTATTTTTAAGGATAGTTTAGAATAGATGGTCCTTAAAGTCCCTCCCAATTTCTGTATACTTTAATTCTAGGAAGAAGTGATAGAAATCAGTCCCACCCCATACTACCGTTTTAGATTAAATATATGCTTTTAAAACTAGTCGCATGTAAGAAAGAATACTAGTTTCATAGATAATCATATATCTTCATGTTGGTATATGGTTAATGTTCATTGATAATGTGTCAGATTTATTTTTAAAAGGACCTAGATCTATATATCTCTCAGAGGAAAAATAGAGGATTTAACAAACATTTGGGGGCATTTTATGGTGTTATCTCTATGTAATTTTGACAAATATTAAATGGGAAAATGGGGAAACATATAAAATATATTACTTTATAATTACATATGTGTGAGTTGGAGAAAGAGAGGTGGGAGAGAAAGAGAGAGAGAGACAGAGAGAGAGAAATAAAATATACTCGTCATTCTGACAAATCTAACTACTATATTGAGAAATGCTGGCAAAAAGTAATAGGTAACCTTCTACCTATTAGGAAGTCAGTTTCCTGGCAAGTTTCCAGGAGAGTCAGTTTGCAGGAAATAGAAAAAAAAATGAAATTAGCATTTAAGAGACATGAAGTGACAAGTGAAATCCTTCAACTTGATATGCTTACTGAGAAAGGGCTAAACCCCCAAATCCGAAAGCAACTGTGTGGTACAGTGGCTAGAGTCCACGCTTATAGTCAGCAAGCCCTGAGTTCAAATTCTTCCTCAGATACTTACTAGGTGTGTGATCCTGAAAAAGTCATAGCCTCAGTTTCCTCATCTGTAAAATGAGAACTTTGGCTTCTCACCAACCTCTAAAGTTACTTACAACTGTAAATCTATAATCCCATGAATAAGAGAGACATGGGCTGTACAGTGAAATGGGAGGAAAATTTGTACAAAGAGGGAAGTGAAATGCTCAACCTGAAATAAAGGTGTTTTTAAGGGTGTTTTTAGAGTTATGGGTTTAAAAACAATGCAGCTTGTTTTGACCCCATAATGAGACAATTGATCAAACTTATGGCTTCTCTAGCTACTCAAGGAATTAGTCCAGGTGTGGGTAAAGAAAAGTCATGGTGTGAAAGATAAAAACAAGTAGACAGGAGTCAGCAATCTAGGGCAGAAATAATCTGAAGGAAACAATTAGAGACTGGCCCATGTCCCAAATCAATAAACGGAGGTTACTGGAGGGCAGTGAACATAATGAGGAGGTAAAGACATCCCAAATGCACACAGGGAAGCATGGGGAATGGACTATCAGTGGCCCTCTTTGAGGCCCAGGGACTGCTCATAGGTCATCTGTCAGCAGACTCTTGAAGACATGCCACCATCACCTGCTCGGACAGCTCAGCAGTCCCACCTGAGCACCAGGCAAAGGAGCCTGCAGCTGGCACCCAGAACAGCTGCTGCTCGTCCACACCTGGAGGAGAAAGCAAGTTCCCCCCCCTTCTCTCTCTTTGTCAGTCTTGGAGTCCAATAAACACATGGGGAAAAGAAAAACACTTATTAGAAAATGTGCAGTGTCCTGTGAAGAGCTTTAGAAATACAATCGCCATTAGCTCTCATGAAAGCTCTGCTAACGATTTCTCCAGCATCAGACCGAATGGGGTGTAATTCCCTAATGTGTCTGTAATTGAGTGCTGTCAATGAGATGGGATCTGCAATGATTTTTTAAAAAATAAATTATATCACCTTAAAGGGAGAAGGTCAGAGAGGTTAAGTGATTAGTCCATAGTACCAGGGTTGTGGGAGACTACGAAGACAGATCATAGGACCAAAGAACTAGAGCTAATAGGGATTCCAAAGATCTTCTATACATGAAGTAATGGGCTCAGAGAGATGGTGACTGATCAAAGGTCATTATGTGAGGTAGAATTCAAACCCAAGTCTTTCTGACTCAGTTTCATCACTCTCTCTGCTAAGCTACCACGCTACCTTTATAGTATGAGAGATTTTTAAAAAATATATTTTACTGATTGATAGCTTTTCATATTTCTTAATTTTTATGGTTTTTGATTGATTAATTTGCTATCAATGCCCAATAATCTCTTCCCATAGAATTCTTCCTTGAAACAAGAAGTTAAAAAAATTAAGCCTGCATGCTGTCCATACCTGACATTTCCCATCAAGTCCATTGCCTCTCTTCCAAGAGGAAAGACTTCATCCTTAGTCTTCTGTAGTTGAGTAGTCAATGCACATATCTTACAATTTACAAATACCTTTTACAATAATTTTCCCGTGCATCCTCAAACACTGTGCTGATTATGTTCCTGCTTCTCCCTATTTCATGATGCATTCATTCATTCAATTCTTGCCAGTTACTGACTTCTCCATACTTATTCTATTATTTTCATCTACCTCAATTTCTTTAGCCATTACTCAAGGAATATTTCTTGTTTCCAGTTTCTTGGGACCACAAAAAGTTTTATATAGCTCATTCCCATAGGCTATCACACTTCTTTTTTTTTTTTTTTTAGCATAAATAGCTTTCATTTTCAATGGGCCAACATCTTGTGTCTGTGACCTGTGACCTCATTATCGTCTAAATTTCAGCTATGTGATCTCTAAAATGAATGGGTTCTTTTCTATCCTGTAAAACAAACAGGGAAAGTTTGTTCTACACAGTCCTAGAGGTTTTAAGCAAAGTACTCCGTAGCCTTGGGACAGCAATTCTTACACTTAAGGATATATTAGCATGGGGTCATTAAAAAGTCTCTTCTCCCTGAAATTAAGAGCCATCTTAAGGATTCTTCTGATGAAATATGGCTTCAAGTAAAAAAAAAAGTATGGTCACTAAGTTGAAATTGAGCAGTACCAGAAGGGCAATGGATGGGGATGTGATGGGCCATGAACACAGAGCAGCACATTCCCAGTATGGAATTACAAAGCATCCTAGGATAACAGGCAGAGAATTGGAAGGGGTCTGAGAGAGTCTATGGTATATAACACCTTCATTTTACAGGTAAGGAATTCAAGAGGTAGAATGATTAGTCCAAATCACATAAGAGTATATAAGAGGCAGACTAAGAACCCAGGTCCTCTGACTCAAATGTCGGTGCTCTAGTCACTGTTCTACACTGTCTCTCAAAGCAAAGGATTTCAAAAATGAACAAACTGGCATTTTTAAAAAGATTCTCAGAACAGTCTCCTGGTAGACAACAGGATGGGGCCCATTAGATTGCAAGCCCTTTGAGGGCAAGGCTAATTTTGCTTCTTCCACAAAGCCTAGGATAACATCTAGCATATGGCAGACACTGAACAAACGTTTATTGATGCGCTGATTGATTTAAAGCATTGTGTGAGGCTGGCAAGAAGTAGCAGGTTAGGTAAGGTTTTACTTACTCATCTACCAATTGGGACACCTCAACCTCTATTCAGAATCCCCAGACTTAATGAATAAACTCCCCAAAGGTAGTGGAACATAATCTCTAGAAGTCCAGGTCCTGACAGTAGCTATTCCTGATGTGGGGAAAGAGGGTAGTTGTGGTTCATATGGAAAGAAGAAAGGAAGGGAATGAGCTTGATTACATGTCCACTATGTGCCACGCACTGTCCTAAGCACTTTATAAATATATTTCATTTGATTCACACAATAATCCTGTGAGGTAGTTACTATTGTCCACCTTTTACAGCTGATAGCAATTCAGTGACTTACCAAGGGTCAATAAGCTAGGAAGTATCTTGGTTCCTAGGGGTCAATGGATGGACAGAACCCAAAATAAGATACAATCAGAAAAGTTAAGCTTATCAATGGTGAGGGAGGAGATGATTAATGGATAGATAGCCCTTGTGTTCTACCCGCACACTCTCCATATCAAGGAAAAGAGATGAAGACCCCTGACATGGTCGGTGAATCCTGTATCCCACTGCAAACTTACAGAAGAAATGAGCAAGGATTACACAAGATTGACCGATCTGCATCACTGAAGAGAATGTCTATGTCTATGATATCACAAATCCAAATAAGTATTTTGATTAGAGGTAGCCTATTTTTGTCAAAATGCTATTTTACACAAATAGGATTAAAAATGGTCTGTCTCCATAAAGGGAGAGGGTAAGCAGCTACCCTTGGTAGCAGAGACTAGAATGAGACTAATTCTCCTGTCTACTGATGTTCCCCTCATTTTCTCTAGGGAACGCCCAGATCACAGTTTATGGAGCATGTCTGATGAAGCTCCTCTCGAATATTTGGGCCATCTAGACCTTACAAGTAGGGAAAGCATATGGGGGGAAGGGAAGAATAAGCAACCATTATAAAGGCTCATTGCACTCAGCTGAGAGATTCATAACAAACTCAGAAGAAAAGTCAAGCATGGCTAGAAATGCAAAATACCCTATGACACCTCTCCTGGCAGCTGCCCCCAGCCTCCACCCCTGCTCAGACTAACAGGAATGTCTCTCAAGCCCAAGAAGGGGTCGTACCAGGGGGAGGCCAATGGCAGGCTGAAGCAAAGACTGAATAACTCAGGCAATGGGGCAAGTTTAGGGATGCCACTGGATAAAGTTGGATCACCCCTTGTGCAGGATCTATGAAAAAGCTTGCACCTAATACATATTTGTTGATTGATCAATAACTGACAATTATTCATCGTTTTAAAGTCTGCAAACTCCTCCATGTCGTTTGTCTTCTTGGAACCTTACACCAATGCTGGGAAACAGGTATTATAGGCAGTATTAAGCCCATTTCACAGAAGTCCCAGAGGCTTAGAGATATTGAAATGATTTGGGCAGTCAGTTGGCATAATGGCTAAAGCCCTAGACCTGGAGATAGGAAGAACTAAATTCAAATGCTGTCTCACCTATTTACTGGCTGTGTGTCTGGGCAAGGGCACTTGAATCTCTCTCAACTCACTTTTCTCAAGGATAAGATGGGTGTATAGATCTCTATATTCCCTGCCAGATCCAAATATGATTTTATTACGTACCCATCATCACAGAGCTGGAACCTGCCAGAGGCAAACCCAGGTATTCCTGATTCCCAGTCTATCACTGCATCCACCATACCACACTGCTCCAAACTTAGGTAAGAAGTATAATAGACAATCATGTACCTATGTCAGTTACTTTCCCCTTGCTAGAACTTACCACTCTAAAATATATTGTGTCTCATAGATATAAAAAATCTACAGAAGTTCTCTTGCCATCAGAATGTCCTGAATGGGAGGGCCCAGTTCTTATAAAACTTGATCTTAGTTCTGCAGGTATGTGTCAAGAAAGAAGGTCTACCCTATAGCTACAATCAGAAATGAAACCTTTCACCGAATACAAATTACAGAACAAACCCTTTGTTGGACACTGCTTCAAAAGTCTAGGCCAGCTTATGTCCACAATAAATTGCAGGGCTGAGTATCCCACAATAACAGCTTACACAAGGAGCAAGCTGGATTCAAGCACCTCAATTACACTACCAATCACTGTTATAGGTTGTTCCATCTTTTCAAGAAAACAGCTAAGAGCAAACCAAGACTATTGGCAGCCTCCCTCAGCACACTATCAACCTCTGATTCATGGAGCCACAACATGTCAGAGTTGGAAGAGGCCCCAGTCCTCAGCTAGTCCACTGTACATCTGATAAAGAATCCACAAGACAACGTATCCAAGATACAGTTCTACATTCTCCACTTGAAGACTTTCAGGTACCTCCCCAGGCAGCCTACACTACTTTTGAACAGTTCTAATTGCAGTGATGAATTGTGCACCTGATAATTTCATCAAACCAGTTAGTTCACAATTAGTTTTTCACAGCTAGTAAACCATGGCCTAAAGAGTTTTCAGACTAAAGTGATTTCTTGACTCTTTTATGGAGTTCTCAACCAAGTACTTACAGAAGTGTTTGGGAATATTAAAGCCAATTTCTGAGTGAAAATACAAGTTTTATCCTGCTCTCCATACCAATGGATGGGACTTAGGTCATGTAAGCTGACACATGTAGATTTTCTATTGGAGAGAGAATACAAGTCCATTTTTTTACCCAAGAATGATATTTTCCCCTTTTCATATCTAGTATCTAAAGTACATGGCTTAAAGATGTATAGCAGTACTGTTTTATAGGAGCAAAAAATTAAAAACAAAACAGGCACTCATTAATTGGACAATGGCTGATCAAACCGTGGGATATGAATATATGTGTCTATACACCATCATAATCTAATCTCACTGTTCTTATAGTAGAATGAGAAGACCTATATGAATTGATGCAAAACAAAGAAAGAAGACCCAGAAGAACAATATACAGGATGAGTACAATAATATTTTTAAAATATTAAATCTCAGCTCAATTGAGATTAATTGAAATAAGCAATGTTACTCCTAAAGAATGAAGGAAAAATACTCTCATTAGAAGGGTAGAGGAATCACATGTGAAGACTTTTGCAAAGGCAAGGCAGTTAACTTATTGGTTATTTTTGCTTAATTTATTTTTTTTATAAGAGAAGGTTGGGGAGACAGCAATATATTGGGAAATGATTGTGGTGGGGGAAAAAAGATTTTAATAAAATTAAGAGGGTGTATAGGGCAGAAAAGATAATTCATAGTCTTCTCTCTAGTCCCAAACAGTATGTCATTAGAGAACGTTCTCAAAATTCATCTAAAACATTTATAATATCAGAAAGAATGTTAATGTGCTAACTACCCATTCATCTTCATTCATTAAATTTGATCCCTTTCTACAATTCCGGCTTTTGAATGGCTCCAAGTAATGGAACACTATAATCTTCAAAGAATTAAAAATGAATATTACACAGACATCAGTAGAGATGTGCATGGTGGGTATAACCCATCATGAGCAAGAAATTACAAAAGAAATGATCAGGGACACACAAAGGACATGCTTTGGACTCCATTAACTATCCTTATGATGTTAAGAGCAATCAAGAAATGCCCCCAGCGGTGAACATATGGGAGGGCATGGATTGGAGTCCTACAGGATAGGGAGGCATTGGTGGGAAAGTCCACATTAATGAGTATTTAAATATTCAGGTAGGTCATCAGGAAGCAAAGTAACTAGACGTGACTAGGCATTATCTTACTTCCATCCCACTCAACCCTCTCAAAAACGTCTTTGCTAAGAAACAACTTTGCTATTCCATGTGCCTTTTATGGAACAACTTCAAAAGTATTTCATGTCTTTTGTTAAACCATCATCATAAATAGTGCCTGCTCTAGTATTACTGGTCATGTTTGCAATGGCCTACATGACATTTTTCTCCTTCAGTTTACTTCTAGAATAGAAAAAGAAGAAAAATAAAACTTTGTTAACCCAGAAAACTTTGTGCTTATTTTTTCAACACAAGGTAAATACTACATAGCCTAGGTCGCTATCTTTCTTTTTAGCTTAATTGCCTAAACCTTTTAAGCAACATCCAGTGTTCCATATTAACGAATAATTCGCTGACTTTATGACCATTAGCGTCTACTCCACCTTCTTTCTTTAGGTTGCCTCTGCTCAGCTTTTTTCCCTAATCGGGCTATTCTGCATTGTTATTATTGCATCCCTTAGCAGTGATCAGGATACAAAAAATGCCAACAGCAAAGACAAGAACAACCATCTCAGGTTGCCACAACCTGTTATTAAGGAAGGCCATAGAATTTGACTCTAATTATCTAGACAGGTTATACATGCAGAGTCAATTAAATGGTCACATCTCTGTAGTGTTCTGGGTAGAGACATAGCCTAAGCAGAGTGTGTGTATGTTTGTGTGTGTGTGTGTGGTGGATGGATGGATAATGTGTATGTGTATGGCATATATGTGTATACATATATACACACATGTGTATATATGTACACACACATATATTTATGCCAATTCCCTGTGTAAAAAAGGGACTCATCATATATATATATTAATGGAAATAGTTTCCCTACCATTTGAATGCTTGTTTTCTTTGTTGTTCAGTTGACCTGACTCTTCATGACTCTATTTGAAGTTTTCTTGGCAGAGATACTGGAGTGGTTTGCCATTTTGCTCTTTAGCTCATTTTACAGATGAAACTGAGGTAAACAGGGTGAAGTGACTTGCCCAGAATGACATAGCTAGGAAGTGCCTGAGGACAGATTTGAATTCAGGAAGTCTTCCTGATTGCAACTCAATCTCTCCATGAACTGTGCCATCTAAGTGCTGGCTTTTCTTCTAGCTGCACTAATTTTGTTTATGCAAAGCTTTTATACTTAATACAAGTTAAGTCATCTATTTTTATCTTTATGAAACATTCTAGTCCTTGGTTGGCTAAGAATTCTCTCCTAACCATTCCTATTAAACATTATCATTGCTCTAGCCTAAGTTCAAAAAATAAAAAATCCTTTGCTCAGTGTTAGCTGTCTCTCCCAATACTGTGTCATCTGCAAATTTGATAAACATAACATTTATGCCTTTATCTAAGTTATTGTTAAAATATTAAACAGATTTTGGATAAAAGAAGAATGGGACACTGAAAAGTCCAGCCAAATCAATGAACATTTTTTAAATGCTCACTGTGTGAAGGCAGCTAAGCAGCACAATAGCACATAGGGGCTGGGGTCAGGAAGACCTGAGCTCAAATCTAGACTCAGACTTACAAGCTGAGTGACCCTGGACAAATCATTGTGCCTCCATTTACTTCATTTTCCTCAACTATAAACAGGAATAAGAACAGCACCCACCTCCCAGGGTTGTCATAAGCACCAAAAAAAAAAAAAATGAAATAAGCAAAGTGTTTAGCGTGGTGCCTGACCATAATAGGAGCTACATAAAGGCTTATTTTCTTCCCCTTTCTCCTCCCAATATGTGCCAGTCATAGTGTTAAGCACTAGGAATATAAATTAAGTTTAAAAAAAAGACAGCTCTTTTCCTTAAGGAGTTTACATAGTGAGATGGGTTTGGAAATGAAGGACTTAGGCTCAAATTCTGTTTTTATCACTTTCTATTAAGTCTGGGCAAATCCCAATCTCTTGAGAGCACAGTTTCCTCATCCATAAAATGAAAGGACTGGAATGGATGACCTCTATGGTCTCTTCCAGTTCTAAATCTATGTTCCAATAATGTTCCTTTATTCCACTGGCCAGCCTTGAAATTTGAGAGTTCTCTTCCCTGGGAGTTCCTTTATTCTCCCCACCTATTCTTGAGTCACAACTATGGGTTGTTTCTTTTGTCTGCTTCATCATCCATATGTGGGACTGTTGAATGCAATACTGGCTTCACACTAGATATTCAGCCCTCAAAATAACTTGCACTTGGTCTGAAAGACACTAGGGTGTTACTGAGATCTTGAGACAGATTTCACTCCAGATGGAATGACTTCTGTGTCAATCAGACACAATCCTTAAGTCAGTTTCCAGGTTCTGTACCCTCATAGGAGAAAAGAATGATTTCAGTATTTATTTCTTCACTAAATTTGAAAGATTTAGTGGAGATGATGTCATCTTAATTTCTTGAACGTCTCCCTTGCCCCAAAGTCATGACCCTCTTTACAGTAACATATTATTAATAATATTCTTAGTATTAAAATTCATAGCTTGCTATCCTATAGAACTGACTTTGCTTCCCTTCTACTTAGTTAGGGACTCTGATGAACCCTGATGTTATTTTCATACATCCTGTCCCACAGAAATAAAACCTGGGCTCAATACAGAAAGAGCCATCAGGTATAAGACAACGCATAAGTAGACCTACCAAGAAGAAGGATGGAATGTCGGAAAGCATTTGAAACATTTAGAAGGTGACTGAACGTGATTCCTTTTTTTACCTTATTTTCCTTCGAATAACTTGAACTACCTACAAGTTTACATGAACTTTGTATTTGTTTCAACTATGAGACAGACGTTCCTACCAAGGCTGCGACTTTGTTTTATAGGTGGTAGAGAAGACCCTTGGGCTTGGCAGCTGGCATCGTCCCATGCTGTTCACTTCTCTTCTTCCTGGGTCTTGCTTTTCTGTTGTTCTGATGTCTGTTTCTGTTACTTGGGCTCACTACAGGTCCCTCCACCACACTCAGAATCTCAATTCTCAATTCTTATCTACTAGATTACATTGTTAATGCTATCATTCAAATTCTGTACCATCAATTGCCAATGAGTGTTATGATTTCCTTCATTTCTGTATTAATGGAATCATTTCAAAGAGAATAAAATATAAAATGGGATTGTAACTGGACCTGATGATGCCTCCCCTAAGAGTGAGGGAGCGCTAACCAATGTGTAGACTGCATTTTCCCAGGGTTTCCACACAGTGTCAGCAGATAGCTAGAGGCAAACCACCAGCCAAGTAGATGGATCAGCTGTGGAGAATTTAGGGAAGGACATACAAAAAGCACATCACGGAATAAGAAAGCATGGAGGAGTGGCAAATTGCCCCACTAGAGGGAGTACCCACATTGTTACATCTAGAGATCCAAGTATGCTGCCCATAGATATTGCTACTGGACTACTGCCTCTGGGCTCCCTCCCTCGACAATTTGCACTTAGACTTAGGGTCATCTAGAAGGGCAGCTGCCTTGGATTCTAAGGGTAATCCTTAAGTATGACTTAAACCTGACACTATAGATTCTGAGCCCCCACCAGTGTACTGCAAATTAACATTCAGCCACTAGACAGCATTATAGGAACAACAGATAATTTCCATGAACCCAGAGCACACTCTTCTACCAATATACAGAGATGCTATTGGATGTGGATGTAAAGCACAATATTAATGAGACCCATGCATATAGAACATGCATAGCCAAGGCTATTTACAACTCTAGGACTACAAGGCCCCAAAGTCATTTATCAGTCCTAAACTCTAAAGACTCAAAGTCTTCTTTCTCTCTTGAACCATCTTCATCTTTTATTGGTGGGAGTAGTGTCTGGGTTAGAAAGAAGACTTTGCTACTGGCCTGGGCTAGTTCCTCCCAGGTCATAGCACTTCAGCTGGATGTATCTATATACTAGACTTTCTTAGATGGGCTGGTCCTCAACTCAGATGAGCCTGCTCCTTGATAGCAGATGTAGTTTCTGACACTTTTTACTTCAACTCAGAAGACTCTTTCATCTGAATAGTGGTGCAGTCTTTCAGAAATGCTAGAGACCCTTAGCTGATGCTTGGCAAAAATATTTTCAAGTTCTGCTCCCTTGGCTAAGCTCTGAGAGTTCTTTTTACAGGTCATCCAGTAGGTATTACTGCAGGGTGAGAGGCTATAGCATCTAGTTTTCTTTCACAGCTCTTCCTGGTTCAGGGCTGGGCCATCTTTATGATGGACTTCTAGCTAACTTATGATGTGTATTTATTTCTAAAGATTATGGCTATTTACCAAATATCTCAGGGATATAGGATGTTGTTGTTGTAACTGCAAACATATTCTATTGGTGTCAAATGATCAGCCAGAAAACAAGTTATAAGACAGTCCATGCCCTGAGGCCAAGTCTGTTGCCTCTGTTGCCTTCCTGGCTTTGCAAATCAGCTGCTCAAAGTTCCATAGTGCATCTGTCCTTTGTCCCTGTAACCTGCAAACTTGCCAGAATTTGAAAGTAGCACAACCTTACACAATTTTATAATTACATTTAGTGAGCTGTTAAACTGGGCTTGGAAAAAGAATTACACACCTTACCCTAAAATAACCTGTGGTCTCCCTCAAAAAACTGCTCCGCCCCTTATTTCTCCAGTAGCCTAAAAAGTAGAAATTAATGAACCACACAGACACCAAGGGAAAAGTCAGTATGGGAGTGAACCTTCATCAAAAATGCATCATATTTAGGGTCAGTGTGGGAGTGAAACTTCATCAAAAATGCATCAAATTCTGAGCTAGATGTACTTTATGAGACTTGTGGTGCCCCTTCCTGCCAAATCCCCACTTTTGCTTATATCCTGAACCATCTGCCATCATCAAGGGGAGTAAGCCCAGTGGAAAATGCACCCACATATCTCACCACAACCAACTGTCATCAATAAGGTAGACAAAATAGCCTAGTTCAAGCAGCAAAGAGACAGAAAAAGAAGAAGCAGTACATAACAGGCAGTACATCATTGATGAAGATGCCCCAAGAGCCCCCAGAATAGCAGCATTTCTTGGACCACTGTCCCTATTTTCTCTCCAGATGCCATAGCCACTATCTAGGGACTCAACCCTTATAGAAATGGGACCTAGTAACTGTTTTTTTCAGATGTGGTAGCTGCTATTTGCTAAGCAGTCATCACTACTAAATGTCTGGAAAAGAAAGTTCCAAATATGCAAGTCCTCAGTACTTTCAAATGATTGAGCAACAGAAATAGATAGAATTTAATGATGGAAATGACAGTAAGGAAGATGCATTGCCACCTCTCCATTGACCTGATAGCTAAAACCTTTACATGTGGCCTCTCCCAGTATAAGTAAGTTCCTTGAGAACACAGAGTGTCTCTCCAGGACTTTCCATATAGTAAGCCTTAATTTTTTTCACTCATTCAGGTCATACATATCAGATGGTGACCTCTAAAGCAGGAACTGTCATTTCCCTTTTCTTCTATCCCCAGGGCTTAGCACAGTGCCTGGCACATACTAAGTATAATGTTGATTGACAATAAATGCTTACTGACTAACACATAGAACTGTCAGCAATATTTTCTGTTTCCTTTGTTATGTTCTCCACTATCCCAGATTGTTTGACAGAACAAGCCAAGAATACTTCCAGTATTGCCATCTCGGATGAGGGAGCCTTGAGCCCTGACTAGGAATGCCCAAAAGTGTAGCTGGAGGTCTGAATGCACTCTGGGAAGAAGCGTTCTGATAAATGAATGCCCATCAAGCACCAGATCCCAAAGGGCCTCTTCTTCACCATCCACTGTATGTGAGTTGTTAGCCTGCTCCCATAACTGAGGATACATTGTGTGCAGAGAACTGCAGAAGACCTGGGGGAGATTACAAAGGAGGTCACAGAATTCCTGAATTTGAGAATTAGAAGGGAGCCTGGAGGCCGCCTGGAGGCCATCTAGTGCAAACCACACCTAAACAAGAATCCTGCCTACATCAACCTAACAAATAGTTAGCCAGTCTTCTCTCAGTGCTTCAGGTGTGGGAAAATTCCAAAGCCAAACACCTGGTTACAACTCACCCATATGTACTGTCTCCTCCGTTAGAATGATTAGCTCAATGAAAGCAAAAACTGGCATACACACTTCTGTATTTGTATCCCTAGTATTCAGCAAGGTGCTTAGCAAACAAAAATTCTGTTTTTCATGTATGCATTCATTCACTCAATCCATTGAACTTATACACCAAGGCATCGTTTTCCCTTTTTGACTCACTCTAACTCTAACTTCTTACCAGGTTATGTACCCCATTGTCAATCTGGTAAAGTCTATGGATCCTTTTCCAAATAAATTTTTTAAGCAATTGAAGGGAATGCTCAATTTCAATTGGAGATTGATGAAAATAAAGATTTACTTTGTTTTTCCCATTCAAGTTCACGAAGGCTGTTTTAAAAATCCCTTCTCTAATTGTTAGGAAGTTTTTCTTTATGTGGAAATGAAATTTCTCTTTGTGCAACTTCTGCCCATTGCTCCTCTAGAAGAAAGGAAATTCAATCTCATTCTTCCCCTATTGCAGCCCTACAAATCCCTGGATGCATATTGTATCATTATATCATATCATATTCCCTCTACCTAAGTCTGATCCATTCCAGGTTTAACATTCCTAGTTCTTTCAAATAAAAAAAAAACTCAAAAAAAACTAGAATTGTGTCCAGTGTGAAAAAATTAGTGACAAGGAATCTTTGTCTTATCCCTTTTTTCTTCCTTTCACACACACACACACACACACACACACAGAGTCTTCACAGTTGTGGCCTCCAGGAGACAGTCCTGGACTCCATGCAGAAATTCAAGTTCTTGAGACCAAGTTCAGGCAAAGGTCCTGCCACTATAACACTCACACTCTGCCTGGAGAACTAACATCATGCACAAGCTTTTCAAAATAGATGAAATGCCTTATGGGGATGCATAACAGGGACCAAATAGCTACCATGGTTACCAGGCAACTGCACATAGGCTGCTCTGAAGCAAAATTCATGACCCTTGACTCTCCAAATGAGGGCCTTTATCCACAACTGATATGCATAGGACCAAGCTTGACAAATCCCATCCAGTAAAGGTCAGCAGTGTACATCCAGGCAATCCAACCCATCCAGGCCTCATTATTCTGCCAACTTATATCATTCCCAGTCACATCATAAATTTAAGTTTCTGCATGCAGACGCAAACGATGGAATGCAGACTGTCCCGGGGCATAATTCCATGTCTCTCTGCCTGTCTCATTAGAGAGACAAATCGACTTCATCCAGCCAAAGGAGAAGAACTCTTGAAGGTTCCCATCAGCCTAAAGAATCATTACACAATGGGAGAAGTTTTTGTAAACATCTTCCAAGCATCTTAAGGAGGTTGAGATCATTCACAGTGATGAATTCAAAGGTGCCAGGAAGGAAAGGCCTCCTTAATTTGCACCTGCCTCCAATGTAAAACTGCCTCCCCGAGGTCAACAGAAGATAAATCTGAATGCATCAAGAGAGACTGCAGCCCCACATGTCCCACTGTGTGAGAGGGCTTGGAGGTGGCTGACACCCTTAAATACCTGTGTAAATGAGGACCAGAGAAGGATAATCTAAACTGAGAGAACATGCAAAGCCTTCATCTTAGCGATTAGCTGGAGTTTGCTGTTCAAGTTTAACGTATGCTCCAAAAGACAAGGAGCAAATTGGCTAATTTCAGTTTTGTCCCTAACTTGCGTGTGATCAGATGTTCCCAGGTAACAAAATGGTGGAGGACTGCAGAAAAGCAAGAGATTTCAATGAAACAGCTACTAAGCTGTGCAGAATTATACAAATACATTATACAGTTACAATATAATTATACAATTACATATATATGTAAGATGAAGATAAAGAAGAGATTTATTGTGTGCCAATTTAGGCTCTTTCTTCTAAGAGGTGAATCACTGCTATAAAAAAATACAATAACAACAAAACAATGGTGATGATGATGACGATGATAAACAGCTAGCATTTACATGAGGTAGTGTGCCGTAATGGACAGAGGGTTGGTTTCATATTCACAGAGATCTGGGTTCCAGTAGTGCTTCTAGCTTATACTGGCTATGTGATCCTAAACAAGTAATTTAACCTCACAATGTTCAAAGCTCTAGGAAACTCTCCAAGACTCTTAGTTTCAAAGAAGATACCAGTCTCCTCATCTGGGAGTTCCCTACTTGAGATTACCGATTAAGTCCCTATTCTTAATCCTTGAAAACTGCAAAGCATTTTACCTGTTAGCACTGCCATTGGAATTCAGTGACTTGGGAAGAGAAAGTCAGGCTGACAATTTTGCACAGTTCTGCCCACTTAAATTTAATTCATGCACAAGTCAAGACCTTACCCTGTAATGTCATTGGTTCTCTTTTTTGTTTGGACAGTACTTTATTTTTCCCAATTACATGTTAAGATAGTTTTCAACATTCATTTTTTAAAAAAGATTTTGAGTTCCAAATTTTTCTCCTCCCTCCCCAAGATGGCAAAGATTTTGATACAGGTTACATATGTGCAATCATGTAAACATAATACCACATTACTCATGCTGTAAAAGAAGAAACAGAACGAAAGGGAAAAATCACAAAAAAGTGAAAATAGTAGGCTTCAATCTGCAATCAAACCCCATTGTTCTTTCTCTGGATGTGGATAGCATTTTACACCATGAGTCTTTTGGGAATTGTCTCAGATCATCATAATACTGAAAAGAATTAAGTCTGTCATAGTTGCTCACTGAACAATGTTGCTGTTACTGTGTACAACGTTCTCATGGTTCTGCTCACTTACTCAACACCAGTTCATGTAAGTCTTTGCAGGTTTTTCTGAGGTCTTCCTGCTCACCATTTCGTATAGCACAATAGTATTCCATTACATTCATATACTACAACTTGTTCAGTCAAGATAATAACATTGTAAAGCACCTTGCAAACCTTAGAGTGTGATTTATGTCATTGCTTCTCTTTGAAAACTCAGAATGAGCAAGTTGATTCTCACAGCACCCCCAAGAGGTGGATACTATTACGATGTTATTCCCATTTCACAGATGAAGAAACTGAATCCCACAGGATCCTAAGCACTTTGCAAAGATGAGGTATGTGGCAGCAAGCTTGGCATTGAAAGAAAGGGGAGAACAGGCCCTGCTGGAGGAGGGAGAAAAGCAAGGAGGCCCAGAGCACAGAAGCACAAAATTTCAGAGTTGAGACTTCAACAGCTATCAAGTACAATCCAAAGGTGAAAAAGAATTCCCTCCTCAGAATGCTCAAAAAGCAGTCACTGAATCTTTGCTTAAAGAACCCAAGGAAGGTGAGATTCCAGGCAGCCCCTTCCATTTATGAACAGCTCTCATTATGAGGAAGTGTGTTTTCCCCCAATTTATAGCCAAATTTGCATCTGCTGCAGCTTTGATCCATCATACCCTCTTCTGCCCTCTGGGGCCATGCAAGATACTGTGAATCCCTCTTCCCTATCAATGTCTTTGAAGACATTAATTGTTGCAGACCAAAATCATGTCCCTCTCCCCAAATCAACTCTTCTCCAAGCTAAGCATCGCTACTTCCTTCAGCTGATCATGATAAGAATGAATTCAAGGCCCTTCATCATGCTTACAAGTATTTGACTTATGAATTTCCAAAACGATTATAAAAATTTTGAGGGCAGTAAATTTGCCCAAAGCTTCTCTGTATCCTGATACCAATCTTGTTGTTGAGTTGTTTCAGTCATGTTCAGCTTTTGACCCCATTTGGGATTCTTGGCAAAGATCCTAGAGTGGTTTACCATTTCCTTCTCCAGCTCCTTTTACAGACGAGAAACTGAGACCAAGGGGTCACACAGGTAGAAAGTGTCTGAGGCCAGATTTGAACTCATGAAGACGACTGTGGCAACACCTCACTGCCCTAACACTAATCTCAGTGCCCTACATACAAGGGGCTCTAGACCAAAGTTTAATGATAAAGATTTCTGCTATACTGGATAGCATCCTGGACGTAGAATAAGAAAGACCTGAATTTTAATTCTACTCTGACATTTACCGGCTCTTAGACTCTGAGCAAGTAAATTAACCCTCAGCCTTTAGTTCCCTACTTCTAAAATGGACAGAATAAGCTAGCTGTACCACCTACCACCTACCTCCTAGAATCTAGTGTCTGACACACAATAGGTAGCTTAATAAATGCTTGACTGGTTGATAGGTTCATATACCAAATAAGCATGTGAGGAGCTTTGTAAACTTTGAAAGCCCAGAGGAATGTACTTATTTATTATTAACATTAATGTTTACAGGTTTCCATTTTTAATGCAGATGTGCCTAGCGAATGTTGAACTTCATTCAGGTTCAGTACATGAATTCTAATAAAAGCAGAAAATGTATAACTGGATTGAGATTAGGTGGTTATACAGGAGAAAGGAACATTAGCCATCATGTAGTTTGACCCTTTCTTTTTATAACTGAAGAAAAGGAAATGAAAAGAAAAAAATTACCTGCTATGTCCCACAGTAAAGGCACAGAAGACTTGAGACTACAAGTCAGAACATCGAAGTCTCAGCCCTTTTCTCTCCTTTATCAATAACCTAACATACTTTTTACCCTTTCCTGCTGATCACAGGAGTCTGGTTGGGTTCCACGGCCCAGAATGAAAAGTCCCCACTCACCAGAAAGGGGAACAAAACAGCCAGGAGATTCCTGTGTAAGGAGGGATCAAGAATGCCCTCAGAAAAACCCAAGGTCAGGAACCAGGATACAGGTGGCAGAACAAAAGACCTAGAAATGGAAGGTGATGTCAGAGCCAGGACCAAAAAAGTCTGAGGCAGCTAATGAGAAACAAGGTCTGGGGGAAGGCTGCAGGATTTTGATACCAAAGTAGACAACAAAGGATGGAGTTTGACAGGTTCTGCACTCTACATTCACCTGCTGCCTGTGGATTTCATAGTCAGCTAGTGTGATCAATCCCTGCTTCCAGATTTCTCTACATTTGGCTCAGATAGAAAGTTCTCATGGCTCAGGGGCAATGACTGTCTATGATCAGAACATCTCACTTGGGATTGACAATACTTCTGGGATAGGCCCTTCAGACTGAGGAATGGGAAAAGGAGGCAAAATGTGAAAGCCAGACAATAGACTTTGGGGTTGGAGATTCTGGGGCCATGGAGACACTGGGAACCTGGGGGTTAGAAAGTGGCCAAAGGAGCAGGAAGCAAGAGGCCGTCAAGATGTCTACAAAAGGGAGACAGGGTTCCCTCTCCTCCTTGCAAGAGGTCAGACACTGTGGCTATAGAATACTGATTATACTGTCAAACACAGTGCAGTTCTTTTTTACTTTTATTTTTATTTGTTTTTCCTTTCCCCCTTTTAATCATTGTTAAATCAACAAGCATTTGCTAAATTTCTGCTACGTTCCAGACACTGGGCTGAGTACTAGAGGTACAAATGCGAAGAGTGAGGTGATACCTACTTGCAAGGAACATTCGTAAGGAGCACCAGTGCCTGGCACACAGTAGGCCCTTAAATGCTGCTTATCTTCCTAGTCTTCCTTCTAATGGAGATGGTTTGCTGGGTAGAAGCTGGTAAGGAGGACTCTCATCTAAAAGTATAGGAGGTTGAAACCAAAGAGACCCAAGGTGACTAACATGGAAGCATATTTTGCATGATTTCACACATATAATGGGTATCACATTTCTTGCCTTCTCAATGAGTGAGGGAGGAGCTAAGGTGAGGGAAAGCATTTGGAACTCATTTTTTAAAAAAATGAATGCTAAACATAGACAATTTAAGGAGAGAAAAAAAGTTGTAATTAAAAATAACACAAAATTATTTTTTAAGAAGGTGAATGACCAACAAAGACATGGGCTACCTTGCCCTTTTGCCTGTGGAGCTGAAAGTGTGTCAAGTGGAGCAAAGGAGTTTGTTGTCATTGGCTGAAATGAAAGATGTGGACAAGATAGCAAGCTTCAGCTGCTCCCATTCCAGCCCTGACTCCACGTTGTAGGTTTGGTCATTCCAGCCTCTCTGGTTCAGTCCCAGGTGTCCCCTACTGGGAGGAAAGGAAGAGGAGGAGGCGGGGGTGGAGAAAGCAGAGAGAAAGGACATGAAGGATGAACCCTGGCCTCTCTCTACTCCTCCACCATCTTATGGAGCCATCCAATGCTTGCTATGTGGCTCTAGGCAGGGGAACATTTACAAAACAGAACCTGTGAATGAGACAAAACATGGCACAGTGGAAAGGGAAATGAATTGGAATCCCCAGCTTTGCCACTTCTTAGCTATAGAATCCTGAGAGGTCATTTCATTTCTTTGAGCCTCAGTTTCCTCACCTGTAAAATTAGGAGTGAAAATTCACCTAGAAGAGCCCTTCTATTCTAAATCTACCATCCTGTAAATGTTAAAGTGGAAGTTTTATGCAATATCCCTTCCATACTAATAAATCTACAATAATGCAAATATCTCCAAAGAGTGACTTGTTCTAAGACATAGATGTCTGTCCTCCAGCATTGTGTCATTTAATTCACAGTGCTGTTGATCTTAGCTACAGAAGAATGAATTACTAGCATATTCAAAAAGCCTTGTACCACCTTTCCTCCCTCCATTATCATAAAAGTTAAAATTATTTATTTATGAACCAAATAATTTATCTGAACATTTTAACAATGCAATCACACTTAGGTCGGTTTTTATTTCAACATGTTAGATGCAAAATGAAGTCAAATATCACCCTAGTACAAGTATTTATAGGTTTACTCAGTAATATGTAATGTATGGGACAGCATTCAGGCCTTGCATAAAATATCCATAATTAACAAGAGGCACAATGGCCCGAATGGGACCTCCAGTAATCCCTACTGGGGAAGGGCAAAGGGGCACCAACCATAATTCTTCTGCAAAAAGGACTTGCAACAGAGGCAAAAAGCAAGGCAAACCAAACAAAGAAAGGGCACTGCCATGAATTCAGGTGGCTGAGCCACCTGAGTGTTCCATAGAGGTTGCCCCAAAACAAAATGGCATGTCTTCAGAGTTTTTTTCCATTTTGAGGGGCAGTTTCTCCCCTTTTCTTCTTCCCTTCACAACTCCCTTATGTAGGACACTAAATGAAGTGTGTGTGTGTGTGTGTGTGTGTATGTGTTACCTATTATAAGGAATGTATTGCTAGGTAGAAGGTAAAAAGGAAAATACTCTAAAATTAATGAGATATAAAAACAAGAAATCAATACAAATAAGCTAAAATTGTATGTATGAGAAGGGGAAGAAGCAGATGATTGACCTGCATGATTCTTTCTTTCACCATTTCACTCATTTAACAAGTCTTAATAAACACCATCCATGGGACAACGTGGGGAATACAAATGGCAAATGAATGGAGGAGTTTTCATTCTATTGCCCAAAAGGTTCAGCGACTACAGGGACCTGAGAGGTCATATGGACCAAACCTTTCAATTTACTGACAAGAAAATGAAGCCCAGAGGGAAGAAATTACTTCCCTAGGGTCACACACATAAGAAATGGCTGAACTGGGATTCCAACTCACTTTGTCCAATTTCAAATCCAGTCAGTCCTCTTTTCATTCTACCACCATGTACTTAACATGCATGTAAAAAAGTAAATTGAAAATAAATGCTTTTTAATTTAAAAAAAATCTAATCTGAGAGGAGAAAAGAGGCAATGGACTAAAATGTGACGAATGAAATTAAAAAAATTTAAATCTTGAATGCATAGTTGTTATAAAAGTTGTGTTTGTTCTTTTTTTTTCTTTTCAGTGGGGAGCTTGGTGGTGGAAAGGAGAGGAAATAAAAGCATTTTAATTGAAAAAATACATAACTTAAAAAAATAAATATCCAAGTAATATAAAGTGAAGAATGTGCACAAATGGACCAGAAACATCAAACCCAAATAGAAATGGAGGGCATTAAACCCTGCGTAAGGATCCCTGTGGGGCATGCTGACTTAGAAAATCACATATTAACATTATCTAAGTTCTGCTGTATTTTTATTTATTTCGTAAAATATTTCCCAATTACATTTTAATCTGATACAACTGCACTTGAGGATTGGGGGCCGCATGTGGCCCTGAGGCTGAATGTTCCAGACTTCTGATGAACTACACAGACACAAGCTCTTTTCAAATCTCCTTGAAGAGCATATTTCCTCCCACTAGTATATCTCGTAAGCCACGGTAAGTGCACATATAAATATGAACTAAGTGTTGAACTAAGATGATATATGCCTCTATGCAGTAACTTACGTGTCCATAAGTCTTCAATAATTCAATTCAACATTTAAGTATCCATTATTCATTAAGCACTGGGCACACAAGCACCAAAAGGGGTGTAGCCCATCCTCTCAAGGTACTTACCTTCAAATGGGGTGGAGAAAGGGGTATATATACCAAGTGAATAGATAAGAAGACAGAAACTATAGAGAAAGTGAAGACAAAGTAACAGAGGTGATGAGAGGCAAGTCCCACCAACTGGAGGTTTCCAAAGGGCCACTTTCAGAAAGCAGTGCCTAAAGTGAGCCTTGCAGACACAGAGAAAGTGAGGAGGGTAGGTATTCCTGGCATGGAGGACAGATTATATGAAGGCACAAAGGTAGGAGAAGGAATTTCCTATTCTAGGAACAACAAGTCATTGGAATATGTACTATAGATAAGTTTGGAAAGATATAATGGAACCAGGTTGAAAGTGGTTTAGGGGATGATGCAGTGGAGTAAAAGAGAGCTGCCTAGAGGTATGACCCTGGGCAGAATCACCTAAGCTCGGTTGGCCTCAGTTTCTTCATATGAAAGATGAGTTGCTCTAGAAGGCCTCTGAGGTTCCTCCTAGCTCTCCATCTATAATCCAATTATTCTGAATGCCACTCAAAGGGGTCATTTTATCCCATAATCACAAGGAAGCTATAGACACTTTGTGGCTGTTAAACCAATGGAAAATGACCCAGTCGCTGAATTACTCTTTCTATGATCTTTCTGCCATAACCCAGAAGGTTGCATCTGTACTGGATAGGAAGGGCCAGTCTAGAATCCTCATGGGCATCTTCCTGATATAAGGAAATGTCCAGTATCAATCTTTCTTTTACAACCCAATGCACTGTCCATGTTTTCACTCCAAAGTCTGTGAAAAGTAGACTGAGGAGGGCTCCGAACACCTTGCCAACCTTGAACCAAATATGTCATTGTTGCTTTGAGTTTATTTTCGCTGCCCCTTCCCCCCACTCCCACCCACACACACACAAAGTCTGACATTCTGGAAGAGGTAGTGACTGTGTCCTGGCTGGCCTGCTCCTGCCTGTCATATCTGGGCACTTCCAGTTAATGGTATGGTTATAATGAGCAGCAATTTAAATAATGGAGCCTAAAGCCCAGGCAGGTACAAGAACACAAAGCTGAGATCGCTGCCATTTATCAACATCCTCGGCACCCAACTCTTTGTTACTTCTGCCAATAGGGTCAACGTAGTGAAAGTGATGCCATAAATACTGAGGATTCAGGACCAGACATCAGCTACAACAAACAACTTTGCACAGATCACTGGATACAAACAGAGTTGATACTAACCAAATTTCCAGCTTAGGGAATTTTCTTACTGTATGTCAGGTGAACAGAAACAGTGTATTTTAAAAGCCTTAGAATTGATGGAAAGATAGACAGAAAGATAGCTAAATGGACAGGTAATGTATGTGTATATTTATATTCATATTGAAGCAGACATATTTTGTAGATCATATATATTAAATAAATCTCTTAATATATATCTCATGAAGATCTTGGCTAAAAGATTATATGTGTATATATGTGTGTACACATATATGTGTGTGAGTATATATGTATGTATATAGATATACATGTAACATGTGGCTAAAATAGAGAGATAAATCTGTTTGCCACGATCCTCATGAGACATCCTTGTCTATCCCTGCTTGTCAAAGTCTCACAGACTTCAGAGCTTGAAGGAATCACAAGGGCCATTTATTACAAAATCTTCACCATACAGATGTCCCTGAGAGGTTAAGTAATTTATCCAAGGTCACACAGATAGTGATATAAAAGTAGGATTTGAACTCAAGTTTCTAGCTCTCAGTATTTAGTGTTCTTTCCTCTATTGTGCTCAAGGAGCTTATACTCTGCTGTGGGACGGAGATACATAACATACAAACTGAACACTCAATTTCAACTTGCTTCTCCTTCTAAAAAAGGTATGAGAATAGCACTGGTGGTGATAATGATGGTGATGGTGGTGGTTGGTGGTGGCGATATTGGCAGTGATTTTGATGGTGGTGGTGATGGTAAGAGCGTTGGTGATAGTGGGTGGTGTGAGGGAATGTACAGGGGAGGGGTGATGGTGAAGCAGTATAGGTGGTGCTATCAATATATTTGTTGCCTTTGATCAGCTAGACTAAGCTTCATTAGAAATGTGGGAACCATTTAGTTTTTTCAGGCTAAAAAAAAAGTGTTTGTCACACAATAGGGCACATAATAAATGCTTAATTGACTGATACCTCCCACCATTTTGTGGGAGCTCCTTTGGGACAAGAACTGTTCTTATTTATATCTTTCTGTTCCATGTGCCTAGTACAGTGCCTAGGACACAGTAGATGCCTAATAAAACATCTACTGTGTTTTACCTAGAATAAACCTGTAATATAGTCATTGAATGATTGATTCACACAGTATAAAAAGTGCATTTAGGGCTTTGTAGTCTGAGGCTAGAATTCCAGCATAGCTACCTCTGTGACCTTGGGCAAGGTTGACCTTTCTGGTCTTCAATTTCCTCAACTGAAAAATGAAGAAATTGGACTCAATGACCCCCAAGGTTCTGTTAAGCCTTCAATCCTGTGATCCCTTTGATTCCTGACTCAGTGATTTCAAACTGTTCTTGGTTCAGACTAGCAGGGCCTCAGTGACTCATCCCTAGAAGGAAAGAGAAGTGTAGCCTCCCACTAGCATGTCTCCAGGGGCCTCTAGTGCCTCCAAAGAATGAGCTAGATGGCATACAGGTCTAATGTGGTATGGCAGCTGCGATATTCCTTTCGATAAAGAGGCTACAAAGCTCAAGGCAAATTTTGACACCCAAAGGTGTGACTGTTGCAAAGAATATATCAAACTGGAGTACAATCAACTCTAATTTCGCACTGCAAACTCAGTCTGCTTCCCTTGATCAGCATCTGCTTCACACAAAAGTCGGGTGCTTATGATTATGAGGCTAATATCTGATCTTTGTTCACAGTGCCAAGGAGGGTCAAGGAAGAATGAACTTGTGCTCATAAAGTAGCAGATCCCAAAAGCTTGCTGGGGAAAGGAGAGGTGAAAATTCTGTGATTCCAGGAACTTCAAAGGATGCACAGAGTCATCTGATTTCTATGACAGACAGATTTATTATGAGTTCTAAATATATAAATCCCAGGTTTTGCTTTATAACTCACCTAATAATCTGATATATGTGTCTGACATCCCATCTTAAAATCAGACTCCAGCTTCTAATTAATTTTATTTCGCCCATCACTGTAACTAAAGGCGATTGCAAATTTCTGGGATAAACACTAGAAGTGGGAACTCTAAGTTAAGTCATGTGGTAGGTTGGCTATTCAAGCTTAAACTTTTTCATCAACAAAAGGTTGTAATGTTAATAATATTAATGAGAGTTAAAGATCTTCCCCACCTTTTAATGCCTTATCTGTTACAGGCAGCTTTGCTTTACAGGAAGGCGCACACCTTATGTTAATTTCTAATGAGTCACTAATTCTTACAAGTTGTGATGCCCTTGGGCTCTGAAAAGTGTACATATACTCTGAGGTGAGGTTTTGTTTCAGGGCTTACTCATTAGAAGCGTTTGCTTGGTCTGAGCAGACTCTGGGTAGCCTCCAATTAGCCCGTCAGTCTTTGAAAGCTCAGATGTTGGTGCTTCTCTGTCTGGTAACTACGTATGTATGGTCAGACAGTTGCATCTGTCTGTCGATCTGTGGTGTATGTATTGCTTATGGTCAGACAGTTGGAAGCTGTGTTGGTCTTTTTGCTTGTATTTTCTCTGAAGTTCAGGGGGCTGACATTTCCCCTGAACTAAGTGAATGATATATATGTTTGATTAAAGTAGATTGCTGACCCCTCAAAAGCTGCTTTCCTTTTAGAAAAGCAGATCTGGGGGAGGAGCCAAGATGGCGGAGTAGATAGATTCACAAATGCTAGCTCCGAACCCACAGCTCATGGATCTCCTGTAAAAAGAACTCCCAACAAATTCTGGAGCAGTCGAAGTCATGCAGCAACTGAGTGAAGGAGATTTCCGTTCTAGAGACCCCTGAAAAACTGATCCCAAAGGTACACCACGCACCAGACAGGAGCAGAGCCCTGCTCTGCCCTGGCCACACGGCAAAGAGAGGAGCAGATTGGGGCAGGCTTCAGGGATGGAATCTCCAGCAGCTGCGAAGGTCCCTCCACCTACAGATGCACAGGTCAGTGAGAGAGACTTCTGGGCTGGTTGAGAGGGGAGCAGGGTGTCTCCATAACTCAGGCCCCCTCGAGAGGCAGCGGGAGAGGCAACAGGTGGTCAGGAGCTCCTGAAGCACACAGGAGTTTGGCAGGAGCTCCATTACTGAAGATCTCTGCATAAATCCCCTGAGGGAACTGAGCCTGGGAGGAGGCCCTGCCCCTACCTGACCACCAGAACTTAAGCTCACATTGAATAGCAGCCAGGTGCGCAGCTGAAAGCCCTGAGGCTGGGGAGCAGCATTTGAATCTCAGACCCCAAGCACTAGCTGGGCAGATCTGGGCAGGGGTGGAGAGGAATCTCAAAAGTCAAGTAATTGGCTGGGAAAATGGCCAAAAAAGGGAAAAAAAAATAAGACCATAGAAGGTTACTTTCTTGGTGACCAGATGATTCCACCCTCTCTCTCTGATGAGGAAGAACAATGCTTACCATCAGGGAAAGAAATAGGAGTCAAGGCCTCTGTATCCCAAACATCTAAAATAGATATCCAATGGGCTCAGGCCATGGAAGAACTCAAAAAGGATTTTGAAAATCAAGTTAGACAGGTGGAGGAAAAACTGGGAAAAGAAATGAGATGCAAGAAAAGCATGAAAAATGGGTCAATGCCTTGCAAAAGGAGACCCAAAAA
>CM053772.1:22893968-22915329 GCA_028658325.1 Potorous gilbertii
TATTTTCTTCAGTGAGCTTTTGAACCTCCTTTTCCATTTGACTAATTCTGCTTTTGAAAGCATTCTTCTCCTCATTGGCTTTTTGAACCTCTTTTGCCAATTGACTTAGCCTATTTTTCAAGGTGTTATTTTCTTCAGCATTTTTTGGGTCTCCTTTAGCAAGCCATTGACTTACTTTTCATGATTTTCTTGCATCTCTCTCATTTCTCTTCCCAATTTTTCCTCCACCTCTCTTACTTGATTTTCAAAATCCTTTATGAGTTCTTCCATGGCATGAGCCCATTGAATATTTATTTTGGATGTTTGGGATACAGAAGCCTTGACTTTTATGTCTTTCTCTGATGGTAAGCATTGTTCTTCCTCATTAAAAAAGATAGGAGAAGATATCTATTCACCTAAAAAGTAACCTTCTATAGTCTTATTTTTTTCCCCTTTTTGGGGGCATTCTCCCAGCCAGTTACTTGAATTTTGGGTCCTTTGTCAAGAGTGGGGTGTACTCTGGGGATCTGCAAGATCTCAGTTCCTCCAAGGTGGCACAATCAAGCATGTACACTGGTCTGGGAGCAACCAGAAACTTTTGTGCCCAGAATCTGTGAGTAGTAGTTTCCCCTCCATAGCCACTTGCCTCCAGTTCCACCAAGCCAGGACTGGGGGCCGAGAGTCAGATAAACTGCTCAATTCCCCCAGGTGCTTTTGGTGGGAATAGGGCTGTCATTCAGTGTGAGATAAAGATCAACTGCCCAATTCTTCCAGGAGCATTAGATGGGGGTAGGGCTTCCACACAGGGCTGAGGTAAGAATCAGCTGCTTAGTGCCCGTAGGAGTTTTACCATCCCACAATGGAGGCAGGCTGCTGTGGGAGCTGCTGCTGCCTTATGAGGCCTCTGCTGTGCCACTGCATGAAGTTGGACTATGGGAAGACCCTACTCCATTCTTGGGCAGCTGAAAAAACCCTCTCACTGACCTTTAGTGCCTGTGGATTGAGGGATCTGCAAACCACCACTACTGCTGCTAGGGATTCCAACCCCGAGTCCTGCTCAGGCACCTTGCTTCATGGCCAAAGCTGGACTGGGCTCTGCTCCATGTCTGGTAAGACAAACCTTTCCTATTGGCCTTCAGGTCACCTTGGGCTAGAAATCTCCTCCACTCCATTGTTCTGTGGCTTCTGCTGCTCTAGAATTTGTTGGGAGTCTTTCTTTACAGGTATTTTATGGGCTGTAGGGAAAGATCTAGTATATATGTGTCTTTCTACTCTGCCATCTTGGCTTTGACCCTGAAAAGAAAAGATGTGTGAGCTTTTAAAAGCCTCCTTGGATGTTGTGATGCTAAAGAAAGAATAAAACACAAATCATTAAAGGTGACTTTTAAGATACCTGTTGGGAAGTTTATTCCTGCTTTCCCCACTAACAGAAAGTATAGTAGGACATGTTCAGTAGTAGTCATCCAAGGGCATAACATCAGGGGAATGATTTTACTTGACTAGCTCTTCCAAACCCTGCCACAATGAATGTGACACCACTTTTAAGATGACATATGACTTTATAAAAAGCCTTTTAGGGTGGCAGAAGTCTCCTGTTCTAAGCTGTGGTCTGGCACACAGTAGAGAAGCAAAAAAAAATCCATGGAACATATGTTGAAAAATCATTTGTTTGACTTTTGCTAAATAAGGAGCAAAAGATGAGAGGAAGGAAAACATAGTAAGAAGAGTTAGCAAGTGTATCCTAAGTTTAAATTCTGATTCATTTCTACATAAGGGCATATCTATACTACTTAGCCATGTTAGCAAGTTATGTTTTCCTGCAATGTGATGGATTCCACTTTGTCTTGCCAAGGCTGACTAACATTGGAGGCTTACTGTTACAACTTCTTATGGTTTTCCAGATGGTAGCTGAATACTTTTCAAAGTAGGACTGACCACCTTTTAGAGATATAATCCAAGGTAGACCAGTAAGGTAGTAAGTTTGCCAGAGTGTCTGGGATAGAGACTTAAGACTTTCAGATAATTGACCTCTAATCCCACCATCAACGAGGGTCTCCTCCCTGGCTACTCTGTCTTACAATGCTTGTGAGTTTAGAGAAATTGGCTAAGTATAACATGCGAAGATAGAATGAGTGGATGCAAACAATTTGTTCCAGTGGTCATGAAGGTGACTGAAGCAGGTTAGAACTTGATCACATATCAAAGACAACAAGATCATCCACTGCATCCCAGGCCATTACCAGTCATCTTGACTTGTATCCTGCCACTGGACTTCAATGAACCTGTAAGAATTGGTGACGCTGATGACTGTGCAACTCTGCCTTACCTTAATCCAATTCAGGCACGAATCAAGACATCACCCTGGGTGTCATTGGGTCCTCTTCCAAAATGAAGGATGAACAAGAAGTACCTCAGTTGATCTAATGAACATTTCAAATATTCATGTCATGCTTTAATGGACTTTGTTGAATCTTTTGGTCTTTCCTGAATCATTGATGATAGCAATAACTGTTTATCAGGCAAAGAAAATAAGTCAGATTTTAGTGTATGACTTTTTTTAAATTAAAAGTGATCTAAGAGAGAAACATTCAAACAAGTTGTGATATACAGATGCAGTGTTGTACCATGAAAAGCCACCAATATAAGAAATATGGAGAATCATGGGGTGGTTTGAATGAAGTGATAGAGAGTGAAGAAAGTTGAACCAAGGGTTTTAGTGATACAAATGAAAACAATGCTGAAACACTCAGATGAAATTCAATGAGCAATCTTGGTTCTAGAGGTCGGGTGATGAACCAACATTTCCCTCTTCTAGACAGAGGTGAAATGCTACAGGTGCTGAGATAAGAGCTGTTGTGTTAGCTTTGGTTTACTCCTTAGCTTGGTTACAAATGAAGAATCTCACATGACTAATGTGGAAATATCTTTAATATGATTATACATGTATTACTTTATCAGATTGCTTGCTGCCTTGGGGAGGGGGGAAGGCAAGGAGGGAGAAAAATTTGGAACTCAAAGTTTTACAAAAATGAATGTTGAAAACTCTTTCACATGTAGCTGGAAAAAAAGTAAAATACCATTAAGGAAAAATAGGGGTGATATTTATCAAAGTCAATCAAAGACAGTAATAAAATTAATACCCAAAAGAAAAAATAGAAGAGACCTACATTCATCTGTCCAACTCTTTATTTTTATGGATGAAACACCTGAGACCATGGAGGATGCCTTAGTGTCTCTAAGATGTCATCTCCAGGTTAGTGGGGGTTGTTTCCTTGTGAGGTTCTCACTGACGGTGTTTTATATAGGAACAGTTTGGTTCTTAGAGGGAAATTCAGACTCTTAGCCAAACTCGCATTTTTTTTTTTTGTGAGGACATTGGATTTAATTGACTTGCCCAAGGTCATGCAGCTAGAAAGTGTCAAGTATCTGAGGTCACATTTGAACTCAGGTCCTCCTGACTCCAGGGCTGATGTTCTATGCACTGCATCACCTAACTGCCCTCAAACTCACTTTTGAAGAAAGTAGCACAAGCTCTTGGCCCCTGTGTAAGACATAAGGGAAGAGATTTTTTTAAGTAAGCATTTCTGGGTAGAAATGGGATTATAGTTGTTTTCCTTAACCTTGAAGGACAAAAGTAGGCAGCTGGAGCTTGTTAGGGAGACAGATATAGGCTTAAAGTTGGGGAAAGCTTCCTAAGAGTTAGCCTAGAGGGTCTGTCTCAGGAGGTAGTGAGCTGCCCCTCATTGGACATCTTCCAAAAAGCCTGGCTGACCTTGAAGTGGGGCTTTGTCAGGGGTGTTTTAGAAGGGATTGGGTTGGAAGAGATTACCCTTGAGGTCTCTTTCAACTTTGACATTCTCTGATTCCAACCTAAGAACATGAACCATCCAGATTGCACAGCTTTGGTTTTCAGTTTCTTTCTTTCTGTCCTGTTAATATGCTAAGGCTTAACTTCTCTGCCAGTCTGCAGAATTCTTTATACATGAGTACCCACAAAAAGATTCTTGATGCCACTGTGTCATGTATAAGGAACAGATGAGCCTTGCAAAGTGAAATGATGGCTGGTTTATTATTTGTTTCAGTCTATGAAAAGTGACCCTTTCCTCTTCTCTGAGAAGGAATAGGGTTCTGTTATGGCTGGTTGTGATTACTGGGGAAAAATACAGGGTGGGTGGTTAGTCATTATGGTGAGGATTCCCTTTTGGGTTTAGTTTCCCATAACTGAGCTGGTTACTTGAGTTATCCAAAAGGTGACAGAATCTTAGACTTTGTTCTGGAAAGTATCTTTAGAGTCATCTAGTCTAAAGATGAAAAAATGGAAGCCCAAAGAGACTGAGAGACTTCCTCAAAGTCAGACAGGTAGTAAGTGGCAAAGTTGAGATTTGAACACAGGTCCTCTGCCTCTTCACATAACACTTTCCATTACTCTGACCTCTGTCCCTCATTATCCCATATCCAGAATAGAATGGCTTTGTATCCATTGACTTGTGGTGTTGTTGACTCTAAAGTGATATAGAAGGTCTTATCTGTCGTAGCTAAAGGAGAGCTTGAACTCTTTCATGATGTTTACTGTTTGTGCTTTTTTGGACCACTGCTGTCCAAGCCTTTGTACACCCTTGAAATGCAAAATTGACAAAGTCAAATTCACCCACTCAGAGTTCATAGGAACATAGTTTCTGGAGATGGAAAGGTCCTCAGAAATCATCTTGTGCAACTACATGTTTGATAGATGAGGAAATGGAGGTACAACTTAATCCAACAAGTATCTATTAAGTATCTACTTTACCCCAGGCACTGGTCTAGGTATGGGGGATACAAGGTCAAGAATAAAAAATGATTCATGGATCGCTGTCCTCACTGCCTCGGGCTGCCCCAGCCAAAGGAGAGGTGGTACAGATGGTGACCACAATGCACTAGAAGCTTCTGAAGAATGTCCACTACATCTAGCTAGGTGTCTATCAGCCCTTTCCTGTGCTGGTGCCATGTGGCATGCACCTCTACACCTACGAGCAGATCCCCCATCCCTCCAGGACAACTCTTACCTCACAGATGGCTACTGGCCTCCCTGCCCTCCTGCTTTTGCCTCAAGAGCTTGTTTATCTTATCCAAGGAGAAGTTAAACATTCAGAGTCATTTGTTGGACTGGCTCCTCTTCTTCCCATCAGATCTATATGCTTTGTTCTGTGGGCTATCACCTTTTTCTTGTCATCTTCAGAAACAAAAAACACTTGTGGAAGATGGATGGCATTAGATTATGCAGGAATCTCTGTTGGCCTACTGGGGTGCTGTGCGTCTGGAATATTATGTGCATTTTATTGTAATAATTACTGGCATCAAGTCTGTCTTGTGCTTGCTGTGATCCTCACCGACAAATTCATCCCAATTATCTCACTCAACCTTGACACAGGCTTTGTTCTATCATCTTTTGTTTGGTGTCTGGGTATGTTGTGATTCTAACTCTTCACTAGGTCTGCCTCAACGGAAGTGTTGGTATGCCTATCATACAGGAGTTTTCACCTCCTGTAATTGTGATATATGTGATTCCAAAGTTCCAGAAAGATACTTTGCAGAACAGCTAAACAACTTCAAGTCTAGCCACCAAATATGGCACATCCTTGCAGTGATGAAATGAAAACAGGGAGCCCATCAACTACAGGAAGATTGAGAAATGGGTAGATGACCATGATGGAATGTTACTGTACCAGAAGCAGCAGCAAATATGAAGAATTCAGGAAAATACATCAAGCCTTATACAAACCTGATGCAGACCAAAGAAAGGAGAATCTGTGTAACAACTGAAATACTGACCACATAGGAAAGCTATGTTTCACTAAAATAGTATAGTCAAAAACAATAAACTGCTGAGCGCAGATGAACTATAAAGGGCAGTGCTACTCCCAGAGAACAGAGGATGAAACCCACTCTTCCCTGGCTGAAGAACTCCCAAGTACAAGTACATAATGGGGCAGATGCTGCCAGATGTTACTGATTCGTCGACTGGATTTTGCTGAGCTTTTTTTCTTAGCAATGAGAAAGGTCTCAGTTGAGGTTGGGGAGATATATGGAAAATTATCATGATGTTAAAAAAAGGTAAAAATAAAGTTTTAAATTTAAAAGATATATATAATCAGCCAAAAAATGATTCAAAAATAGTTCCTGTCCTCAAGGGGCTTATATTTCATTGGGGAAAAGTATATATACATATGTAAGAATATACAAAATGTATGCAACTAACTACAAAGTGCTCTTGTTCAGAAGGATAAAAAAGAGTGTACAAAAAGAAAACAAAAGTGTCTGTTCTTTTCCCTTCTAGAGGAGAAGCCATGTCCACAGACAAGTGAATACTATGCATCTATATTTATATATATATATATATATATATATATATATATATATATATATATATATATATCTACATGACATGCATGCACACATTATTTACAGACACTAGTGTCCCCCCAAACTGACTTTGAATTTTATGTATATACAAGTGTGCATGCACACATGTGTGTAGAACATGTGCACACACATGAAGTGCAAAGCAGGCTGAGGGCCAGAGACACTAGTAACTAGGGTTTTCAATAGAAGTCTCATGTCATACTTATGTGATAAGTATTATATGTGATAGATATATTTTATATATGTAGTCTAAATTAATATTACACATAGACATGAGCTTAGTTTGAAAGGGGGTTAGATGCTCAAGAGATACGCATCAGGAAGGAGAGCATTCTAGGTCAAGATATCAAAGCCATGAAGTGGCAGATGGAATGATGTATCTGGAGAACAGAAAATAGATCAGCTTGGCTCAAGTGTAGAGTACATGAGAGGAAATAATGTATAACTGTCCTGGAAAGAGGGACTAGAACTGTATTCTGAAAGACTCTAAATGCCAAATGCTGAAGTTTTTCTTTTATTATAGAGATAATAGGGAGCTGAAGAATTTTCTTGGGCCAAAAAGCAACATGGTTAGACCTACTCATTTGAAGGGCTGGATGACCTGGCCAAGGGAAAATAGGTAGTAAGTAGCAGAGATGTTTAGACTTATTCATCTGATCCTTGGTGCTTCAAGAAAGCTATGTAGATTGCTTGTGTATTCTTTCCTTCCTTCCTTCCTTCCTTCCTTCCTTCCTTCCTTCCTTCCCTCCCTCTCTCCTTCCTTCCTTTCTCTCTCCCTCCCTTCCCTCCTTCCCTCCTTCCTCCTTCCTTCCTTCCTCCCTCTCTTTTGTTCTTTTTTCCTCCTTTCCTTTCCTTTCTTTTCTTTTCTTTTTTTGTTCTGTCCTGTTGCTGACTTGCTAAGGTGGAGTCCTAGAATTCTGAACTCTTGGACAGGTCATTCTTTTGATTTGATCTGTTTAGCAGGAGTTGCTGTTAATATTTGCTACCAGTTTGGTTCTGAGTTGTAGGTAGAAACCGGTCTGACCTTGTGACTGCATATTAAGGGGGAATCTGAAAAGGTGTCTGCTTTTTACAGTGATAAATTTTAATGACTTCTGTTTGTGTGTCATTAACAAGCGTCTGCTGTTGCCCAAAGGCATAAATAAAGTCATTTTGCTAGGGCGGGACTGTCCTTCCACAGCCCCAAGATGACCTTGAATTCTGAAAAGCTGTAGTTTAGAGTCCTTTCTTGGGAACCAGGATACTGCTGTACAAACGCAAAAACCTTGTTAGCTCCCTTGAAAGACCAATATCATTAGAGGAGCAATGTGGTATATTAAAGAGAGTTGGGATTATGGACAGACATGGATTCCCAGCCTGCATCTGGTGCAAGATAGCTCACTATTTAGCTATGGATTACTCAATCAGTTGTCAAATGGGGGTAACATCATCCATAGTTTCTTCTTCCCAAGTTTATTTTAAGGCTCAATCAAAATCATAGGATCCTGTATTTAGAAATGGAAGAAAACTTAGAGATCACCTTGTACAACCCCCTCACTTTATAGATGGGGACCCTGAGAGTCAGAGCAGTGAAGTAATGGTGATGACGGCGATGACTACAAAAGCTGACATTTATACGGCACTCACGATGTGCCTTTCACTGTGCTAAAAAAGCAGAAAATAGCATAATTATTGCTATTATGGTAACTATTCATAGCCATTCCTCCCAGCTCTTCGTGGCCGCCCACCGCAAAGATCGTGCGTGCATTCCCTCGCGTCTGTATTTATCTTGTATATTTTGATTTATATATGTTGTCTCCCCCATTAGAATCCATGCTCCCTGAAGGGAGATAGTTTTGTTTGTTTTCCCTTATAGTCCAAGTGCTTAGTACAGTGCCTGGTACAGAATAAGTGCTTAATAAATACTTGTTGATTAATTGATTGCTAGGACCAACTTCATAGACTCAAATAAGATACGGGATGTAAAGTGCTCTGCCAACTTTAAGATGCAATTTATTTTTTATGTTAAGTTGTTTTTTGAGGGGGCCAAGGGAAAACTTCTCTGCTATAATGGATAATTATCTATTAGCATAGAGGATTTAGTCTCTTTAAAGAAGACAATACTCTATTTCCATTGGTTTTTAAAAAAGAGATGCATAGTATATTTTTTTCTGTTCAGTTTGTATTTCAGATAATATTTGCATTTCAAATTCCCATTTCTCAGTTGTCTTTTTTTTCCAATCTGTAGCTGCATAATTTGGTTTGTAATAATAAAAGGTATGGGAGTATTTAGCTATTATAAAGCCTTTCAGAGTATCATTATTGAGGTTGACTCTACAATTGGCTTTTATCTGGGAGAGTTGGGGTAAATCAAAGTTGCCTGGTAAAAATCTCATAAATCTCTTTCATTGTTATTGCCACAAAGCTCAACTCTTAAAGAAGAAAGTATCACCCAATTGTTCCCTGAGGTTGGAACTGAAAACTTCTTTCACCATGCTTTGCTTTGCTGCAGATCCAGGGCATTCACTCCTAATGACAGTATTCTCCTTCCCAAGTCAATTTTGTCCGAGTAATAAATCTTGGTGTATATCAGTTTTAAGCATTTTTAATATTTAACCACAATTAAGATTTCAAATGAATACATGATACTGGTAATGGGTACAGGTAGCTGATTTCTTGTGTCCTTATCCAAGACACAATTTATCCTTTGTGTCAGGGGTTAAAGAAAGCAGTTTCAGAGTGATGCAGCCTTCTTTATGCCCACTCAGCCCCAACTGAGGAAAAGGAAGGGAATTGGACTCAGTGGAGTTCAACAAGAGTTTATTAAGCACTTCTATGTATAAGGTTCTGTGCTGTCTGTCTCCTCAAGGAGTTTCCACTCTTGTAGGAGGATTCATTGTTTACACAAACAAGTAGCTACTTGGTAATTTGAAGAGGAATATGGTGTTAAATGAGGTGAGGGCTAGTGTGTGCTCGGGGAGAATTTTAACAGGGATGGTGAGCTGTGAGCCGCAGCTTTAAAAGAAGAGATGGAGCTTGAGAGACCAGAGTTGGGGACAGGTCACATTACAGGCAGGAGGAAGCGCAGGAGTCAGGGGAATGTTGAGCTGAGTTGAGGGAACTGACCATTGGGTTGCATCAGAGAAGACATGAAATGTTGTGATGTGAGATCAGCTCAGAAAGGTTCATTGGAACTGGATGGTAGAGAAACTTTTGTGCTATCAAGAATCCCTGGAGGTTTTTAAGCAAGGGACTGACATGACCATGTACTGTAGTAAAGACTGGTGAGGGAAGAAGCTGGCAACAAGGAGACAAATTAGGAATTCATGGCAGTAATCCAGAAGAGTGTATGATAGTAATCTAAATTACTAAATTTTGGTAGTGACCCTATCAGTGAGGAGAAGACACAAATGTAAGAGGGGAGATAAAATTGATAAGACTTTGCAAAGACTGGAAATGAGGGTGACAGGAGAAGAAAGCTTCAAAAATACTCTGAAATAAATGAGCCTAGGTGACCACTACATAATGGATAATAGGTGCTCAAGGAATACTTATTGATTGATCAGTTGATTGGGTTGGAGGATGCTGGGTATCTCTTGATAGAAATAGGCAAGTTCTTGAGTCAAATTTAGAAGAATGCAAGTCATTCCCCAATTAATAAATGGTCAAGGATATGAGCAGGCAGTTTTCAGATGAAGAAATCAAAGCTATCTATAGTCATATGAAAAAAAATTCTCCGTCATTATGATTTAGAGAAATGCAAATCAAAAAAACTCTGAGGTACCACCTCACACCTATCAGATTGACTAACATGACAAAACAGGAAAATGATAACTGTTGGAGAAGATGTGGGAAAACTGGAACACTAATGCATTATTAGTGGAGTTGTGAACGGATCCAACTATTCTGGAGAGTAATTTGGAACTATGCCCAAAGGGCTATAAAACTGTGCATACCATTTGACCCAGTAATAGCACTTCTAGGTGTATATCCCAAAGAGATCATAAAAATGAGAAAAGAACTTACATGTACAAAAATATATTTATAGCAGCTCTTTCTGTGATGACAAAGAATTGGAAATTGAGGGGCTGTCCATCAATCAGAGAATGGCTGAACAAGTTGTGGTATATGAATGTAATGGAATACTATTGTACCATAAAAATAAAGAGCAGACAGACTTCAGAAAAATATGGAAAGATTTATATGAACTGATGCTGAGTGGAATGAGCAGAACCAGGAGAATATTACACATAATAACAGCCACATTGTGCAATGACTGACTTTGATAGACTTAGCTCTTGTCAGTAATGCCAGGATCTAAGACAACTCCAAAGGACTCTCGATGAAAAATGCTATCCCCACCTAGAGAAAGAACTATGGAATCTGAATGCAGATGGAGGAATACTGTTTTCTCTCCTTTTCTTTTGTAGTTTTGTTTCTTATTTCTAATGATTCTCATTAGTTCTGTTTCTTCTTTACATCATGACTATTGTGAAAATACGTTTAATATAAATGTGTAAATAGAGCCTATATCAGACACCATCTCGGGGGGGGGCGGGAAAAGAAGGGGAGAAAATTTAAAACTCAAGATCTTTTGGAGGTAAATGATGAAAACTAAAAATAAATTAATTATATATTTTAAAAAAACAGAAAAAGAAAAACAGAGCATTCAAGTGGGTTGGGGGAGGAGAAGTTATGTTCTTATTTAGCATCAGAATAAATTAATTCTTAAGTTTTGGGGGAAAAGAAATAGGCAAGTTCTGAGGAAGGGTTTATGGAGATGATGATTTCCATATTTACATATTGCTGCATATGAGATGTCAGTGGGATGTGCAGGTAGAGGTATCTGTCATATATTTTGTGGTGGAGGACTGGACTTTGGGAGCAAGATTTGCGCTAGATTTATTGATTTCTTGGTCATTAGTGTGGAGGGGGTAAGCTCACCAAGAAACAGAAGAGAAGGAAACCATCAGATTACATTAGAGAAGTTGCTACATAAAAGGTTGTTGAGATATTGTAGAATTCGGAGAGAGGCAGTATAGTACAGTGGATAGAGAGTCAGAGGCAGAAAGACCTGCCTCTTTTGATGCTATTTGACCCTGAGCAAGTCACAGGAACTCTCAGTGCACCAGGTAACTCTAAGTTAAAGAACAAAGGGAAGTTTTCTCATGGAAATTGTACATATACCAGTAGATCATGACACCCCCCACCCCCAAAATAGTAAGAAAATATTTATTTGGTAAAATATTTAGAAAAAATTAATAAAATTTTAGTGAAATACATATTTGGTATAATATAAATGAATAATAAAATATTTCATGTAAAATAAAAATTTAGTAAAATATTTTCATGATTTGTGACTTGAATATGTTTCAGGAGCTTGATTAGCAGTGTATGCAATCTGGAAATTTAGGGAACCCTATTTTATTGCTGTAAATTTTCCTTGAGTCTCATATCCTATAATATGTTGTCCTCAGTAATGAGCAGATTTAAGACTTTGGGGTTGATGCAGCATGATATATTGGGAAAAACACTAAATCTAGTCAGAGGACCTCTAGCCAAATCCTGTCTGTGATGCTGACTTTTTTGTGTAACTTTGGACAGAACAGAGTTTCCTTACTAGGAGTTCCCAAAAGCTATAATATCACAGGTCCCCCCTGCTCCACCCAAGGTGATCAAATAAGGTAATATATAGGGTGTCCTGTAGTGGTTAAAGCTTAAAATTGCACTAAGAAGACCTCTGGGACATCCTATATATCCAGTTTTGCAAACCCTATTAGTTCTGTAAAAGCTAGGTAGCTAAAAGTTCTTAGTTTTCAAGGCTCCGTCCAAGGTCCTGAGGCTTAAAAGATAAAAGTAAGACTTCCTGCTCTCAAGGAGTTACGATCTATTGTGATTTTACAGTTCATCCCTAAATAGTTTCCGGCATATGTGCTTCGAAACATAAAGACAGAACTCTGTAGAGTTAGACTGTCAAGATCAAGGACACTTTTTCTGTTAAAGATGCTGTGTATTCAGAAGCAGTGGTGTCTGATCACTATATGTAGAGACAAGCTTTAACTTCTAATTTGATTTTTACTTATATCCTTAGATTTTATACATAACATTTTAGTATTAATACAAATAGATGAAGTACTGTTGGTCTCTACTAAGGATAGGAAGGGGTAAAGGTAACATCCTTCCCCTCTTGGCGGGATACTGCATTTTTTTAATGGCCAACTTTGTTTGGATAAGCTGCCCCTATCAATTTTTCAAGGGACTCCTTTTTTGGATCAGCATTCATTCATTCAATAAACATTTATTAAACTGTTACTATGTGTCAAAATTTATCGACATCAAGATTTACTTCTTTGATAAAACCCACCTTGGAAAGAGAACATCATAATTGAGAATAACTGCTGCAGATCTGTAGCAAAGCAAGGCATGTGGGAGAAGGATTTGAGTTCCTTATTCAGGATAATAACCCTGAGTGATAGTCCTGCTCCAACAGCCAGGGCCACCTCCAGCAATGTTAGTCAGAAACTATTCAGTGACTTTTAGGCTTTAGATAATTGACCAGAGGCATTAAAGCTTAATCAGATGGGAAAAAGTGGGGAATGGAGCACAAATCACCCTGCTCTGCTACTCTTCAATGGAGCTGGAGCAGAAGTTTTGAAACAAATTGATTTTATATATATATATATATGTATACATATATACATATATATGTATACATATATATATATATATATATTCCCTGTCCTTATAATTGTCTTCGAATTTACCTCAGTAGCAAGATTTGACAATGGATTGGATGTGTGGGATGAGAGTGACAGTGAGAAATTTGGGGTAAGAACAAGGTCTTGAGCTTGAGTGACTAGAAGAATGATAGTGCTCTTGAGAGTGACAGGGAAATTTAGAAGAGAGGTTGGTTGGGGCTCATAATGGATTATAGTCTGGACATGAGCATTCATAGATGTGTATGGAGTGTAGAAATGTCTGATAGGTGGTGGTAATGTGGGATTGGTGCACAGGAAATAGAGACCAGAGCTGGATACATGGATCTTAGAATCATTTGCATAGACATCATAACTTAACTCCTGGAAACTGATGTAGTTATTAAGTGAGAAAAAGCAGAGAGAAAACAGAGAGCCCAGGACAAGTCCTTGGAGGATACCCACAGTTACTAGTTGCCTACATGGGAGTTGCCCTATACAGGGCAGTTAGGTGGTGCCATAGTGCACGGAGCACAGGATTTGGAGTTAATAAGAATCATCTTCCGGAGTTCAAATCTGACTTCACATACTTTATAGCTGTGTGACTCTGGGCAAGTCACTTCACCCTGTTTGCCTTAGTTTTCTCGTCTGTAAAATGAGTTGGAGAAGAAAATGGCAAACCACTCCAGAATTTTTGCTAAGAAAACCCCAAATGGGTTCATAAAGAATTGCACACAAATGAAAAATGGCTACACAATACAGTAAATATTTTGTATCTGTATTGAAAATGACTTTATTGATTTCCAAGAATCTATTGGAATGAATGATACCAATAAGTTTAAACTAATTTGCTTAAACTTTGTTATTAGATTTCTTTTTATTTGTTACATTTCATTTGTCTAATTTTATTAAACATTTTTATTTTGCTTGAACTTTGATTATAATAAAGCTGAATCTATACAGGAAGCTGGTGGTCTCATTAATTATGGTTCTTCAGAGAGAGACATTGAAGCAAATCATAGGACTTGAGTGTAGGAAGGACACTTTCATGGCCATCTAGTCCAACCTGTACCAGAAAAAGAATCCCCATTGGCCTTCACCCAATTAGGGGGCATCCATTCCTCCAACAGAAGGGAAATGTCTTCCCTTGAAGCAAGCCCTCCAACTTTTAAAGAGCTCAAATTGTGAGTGACATCAAGACTTTGCTTCTTGGCCATTTCCTCATTCTGACATTTGGAGTGAAGTAGGGCAAATCTACTACCCTTTTCAAGTACTTGCCCTTTAGATATGTGGACAAAGTGATTATGTATTTCTTGAGTCTCCCGATTACACCAACCCATTCAGTTAAACTTCTCTCCTGTGGCATGGACTTAAAATCTCCATCCTCATTGCCTTCCATTAGATGCTTATCAGTGCCCTTCTTAAATAAAAGCATGGTGGCCAGGGCTGAACAAAACAACTGTGGTGAGAATTTTATATGCTCATTAAGGTTAAGCTATGTCTTGAAACATTGAAATGTTTCTTGTGAAACCAGAAAACTTATCAAGTTACATTTTGTAGGCTACCTAATGGATGGAGCTATATTGGTGTCTCTTATGTACTACCTTAACAATTATGTTTGATCATAATCAGTGAAGTGTGCCCCCTTTTACATTCCATAATGTGATCGCTTAAATCATTTAATAGGTTTTGTTCTATAGACAGTGATACATAAGTCCTGTGTGGTTAAGCATAATAAATCAATACCATTTCCACTGCCTAAGAGAGAACAGGACCAACCTTGAATATTGTAACCTGTGAAATAAATTAGATTTCCATAAAAATAGATGTTGGCCAACTTTCTGCTTAGACAATGAGAGCTACATAAAGATTCTAGAAATCCCTCTGTCTTTTTATGGGGACAGGGGATAGAAGGGAGAGGAGGAGCAAAAGAAAAGCTTTCTTGTTTTGTACTTGCAATGGATCCTTGTAACAGTCATGCCTATCATGTGTTTTAAAGTTTGTGTGAGAGGCAGTAGGAAGGCAAGTAATTGATTAAATACTTACTCTGTGCCAGACAGTTTGCTAAGTTTTAAGAATACAAATAGAGGCAAAAGGAAGGGTGGTCCCTGCCCTCAAAAAACTTACCTTCTGATGGAGGAAGACAGCCCCCCAAAAGGGCTGTGAATGAGGCATGACCAACCAGGTTGGGCCTGTTATCAAAATGAAGACCTAGAAAGAACTCACCAATGGGAGAGGGGAGCTTGCAGGCAGAGGGATGAGAAAGCAGCTGAGTCATGGTGGCAAAATCCAGAGATGGAAGTATAACGTAGCAGATAGAAGGCTGACCTCAAGTTAGTAGCACTTGGGTTCAAGTTCTGAGCTGACATCAACCAGCTTGGTCACCTTGGTTAAGCCAAACAATCTCTTAGTTCCCTAAGCAATTAAATGTTAGGGATGTTAGAGTATAAACTTAGATGCAGAAAGGGTTTCAGCTCTAGGAATTGCTTGCTGGAATAGGATAACATCACAGGTCCACGCTAAGTATTTAAAGTTCATAAAATACATTATATGCATTATTTTATCTGAGCCTTACAGCAAGTCTATAAATTAGGTATGACAGGATGATATCCATTTTATAGTTGGAGAAACTGAGGCTCAGAGAGATTTAAAATGACTACAGTTCTTAACTCCAAGGTTGACTTTTTATTTATTCTACCAGGTGCTTCCCATACAAACGTTCATCAAATACTATGTAAAGGTTTGTTGTTGTTTAGTCGTTTTTCCAGTTGTCTGACTCTTTGTGACCCCCTTTTGGGTTTTCTTAAAGATAGTAGAATAGTTTTCCATTTCCTTCTCCAAATTATTTTACAGATGAGGAAACTGAATCAGAGTTAAGTGACTTGCTTAAGTTTATACAGCTAGTAAGTGTCTGAGGCTAGATTTGAACTAGGTCTTCCTGATTTCAGGATTGGCACTCTAATCACTGTGCCACCTAGTTGCCCTTATTATAAATGTTAGTGGCTACTATAATTCTTTGCAAGTGAGAGTTCTTACCATGTCACTTCTCTGATCATCGAATTTCAAAGGTTCCCTGTTACCTATCGGTTACAATGCACACTTTTCTGCTTGATCTTTGAAGACCTAGACAGTCTGCTTCCAACTCATGTTTCCAGACTGATTTCACATTATTGCCTTTCTGTGTTCCAAGCAAAATGGTTCATGAAAAATTATCTGGAACTTGAAGAAAACTCCGAGAATATCCCATCTAACCCTACCTGTATGATGTCCAGTACATCATAGAACCTCCTGCTTCTTAGCTTCTTTTCTTTGAAGTACGGGAGTGGACTCAGTGACTTGTGATAGATTGATGAACCTATAAGCCCTCATTTTACAGTTGAGGACACAGAGGCCCATGGAGGTTAAGTGACTTGGCCTCTTTCCCATAGTCAATACTCCATCTTCAGCTCCCCCTTTCCTGGAACACTCCTTTTGTACTTTCCCTCTCCTCTCTTTTCTTCTCCTCTCCTGTCCTCTCCTTTCCTCTCCTCTCTTGTCCTCAACTCTCCTCTTGTTATGTCATGTCATGTCATCCTATCATGTTGTAATTTATTGCTCTTCCCATCCTTCCGCCCTTTAGAAAGTAAGCCCTTAATCTCAAGCATAGGGACTTTATTTTTTTCTTCTTTGCACTGCTAGCATGATGCCTGCGATGTGGTTTTGTTTTGTTCAGGGTGATGGGTGGTGTTGATTTCATTAATGTTCAGAAATCTTCCTCCTCTCCTACCTCCTACACCACAGCTTCCTTTCTGCCCTCTGCTTCTCAGATCAGAGACCTGCCCTAGGACCTGCCTCTTCTCAATGGTGACTGCCTCTCCCCTGACCATTGTTTCAAAAGAACTCTACCTATGCCTTACCCCCTCCTCTCTGGCTGCCTATCCAATTGAATGATTTTTTCCACAAGACAGCTGTTCTTATACTTGAACTAAGGTACCATACCTGTTTTGAGTCTTCTCTTTTCTAGGCTAAACATCCCCATTTCTTTCAATTAGTCCTTTTAAGTCAGGGTCTTGTAATCCTCCTTGTTCTCCTCCTCCTGACTCGGTACAGGTTATCAATATTCATATAAAATATGGCACCTAGAACTAAATGCAGTACTCCAGATATTGCCTGACCAAGGCAAAGAGAAGTGACATGGCCATCCTCCTATTTTCTGGATAATGTGCTTTTTAAAATGCAGCCTAGGATTAATTTTTTTCCCTGTCAAAACAACACTTGATTAATTTCAAACTATTGGTCCATTAAATTCCAAGATCTTTTTTATAAACAAATGGATGCCTCTCCACTTGTAATTGTGAAATTAATTTTCAAAAATGTGTTTAAGACTTCACAATTATATCAGTTGATTCCATCACTTTATATTTTACAGTATTCTAAATTGTCAAGATTTTTTTTGCACTGTGGATCTTCTGTATTAGTCATCTATAAATTTGATAAAAAATAAAATAGACAAAATAAGCTTCTGCCCTCAAAGCACTTATATTTTCTTTAAACTCAGCATTCTTGTTTCCCTACCTCATCATCATCAATCTCCATTGTTTCCAATAGCATTTCATGATTGCTTGCTCTGTGAGGGTATGTTACCCATATTGTTGTATGTGTCAAAAATATAAATATTCTTAAAAAACCAAGGAGTATCTTCAGGATTTCATTTTTATTAGACAGTTCACTTAAAAATATGACATTTGTTCCATTATTTTTTGCTGTTCACAATTGATTTTACAATTCTTTCCATGATGAAAACTAAACGAATAAATAAAGATGTTGTCTTAGGTGTTTCTTATCCACTAGTGACTAGAGCCAGTCTAGTCTGCCTGCAGAAGAACAAGATATGACAACTTCTCTCAGATAGTTATGAGGGGGAACAAAAGCTGTTCACTGGAACTGATTCTGGAGTAATGTTAAATAAACCCTAAACTGAATCATTCCCTTCTCCATGAAAATGGTCAAGCATAGGTGAGAGCTTGTGTGTTCTAAGTCCACCACAAACACGTAGGATGTGCAATGTCATCCCATCTGCTAAGGTCATTCATTAACTGATGCTTAGAAAGTAGTCCCTGTTCTTGTACATAGTGGCACATTAAAATCACTTGCTCATCTGTTGTTAAGACATCGTAGTATCCCACTGGACCAAATATGTGAATATGAAGAAATACCTGGATTTTGTTGGTGTGGGGCCCTGCTGACTTTGTGGTCAGTCATAGACCAAGAGTTGGGAGGGACCTTAAGGATCGTCTGGTCTGGTTACTTTATTTTACAGATGTGACCAATTATATTTTATTTCTTACTAGATAAGCTGTAGGGAGTTGTCTTCCATTAAGAGAGGAAATGATGTCCCCATTCTCACCTATGTCCCTCCTCGCAGAGCGCATAAGTGTCAGAAGCAGAATGTGGACCAAGATCTTCCCAATTTCAAACCTCATTCTATATACCAGGAGTTGTTCTTAAGCTTTTTGCTATCATTGACCTCTTTGACTGTCTAGTAAACTCCTTTTCAAAACAATTTTTAAATACATAAAATATATATAACAAAGGAAACCAAATACATTGATCTATAATGATCAAAATACATTTATATACATGTATGTATACGCACATACACACACATGTGTGTGTATGTATGTTTACAGACAAAATCATGGGCCCCAGGTTAAGAATCCTTGCTCTATACCAAGCAGTCCTCCTAGTATTCCAAATACTGACCAAATACTTTTAGGTCACCAAATCCCCTACCCACATCTGAGATCTTTCAAGTATGAATGTGGTTTATAATCAATATCATTTTTCAATATTTTCCTATAAGCTTCCTTTGTTTTGGAGACAGTGCCAGACCCTGGAGTCAGGAAAACTCATCTTCTTGAGTTCAAATCTGGCTTCAAATACTTAATAGCTATGTGACTCTGGACATGTCACCGCATCCTGTTTGACTCAGTTTCCTCATCTGTAAAATGAGCTGGAAAAAGAAATGACAAACCACTCCAGTATCTTTGCCAAGAAAATCCCAAATGGGATCATGACTGAAATGACTTAACAACATTCCTTTGCTTTAAGAAAAAGAGTTGATTATCAGGCGCTGGCTTATTTTTGGAGCAGCTCATGTTCAGCTCAATTTGGAAAGTCTGTTTGAACTCATCCTTCTTTCATAAAGTATAATTGGCTCATCATTTGTACCTTTCCTCCTCTAAACACCCTCAATAGTGCATTATAAGCTACAAAGCAAAATGGTAGCACCTGCTCAGTCTCAATCTGGCCAATTGACAGGCAGGGAGTTAAGGCATCATGAGACAGTTGAAAGAGCGATGGTTTTGGAGTCAGAGCACCTGGGGTCAAAGCCTGGTTCCGCTATTTATTGTCAGGGTGATCTTGTGCTCTGTCTGAACTTCACTTTCATCACCTGTAAAATGAGGGGTTTGGATCAGATGAACCCAAGGTAAATTTATCAAGTAATAAAGAGGGGTAGTTAGATTTCCTAACCATTTGGATTAATTTCCAAAAGAGTTGATGGTGGGTGTGTGGGTGTGTATATGTATACATATATATGTACACACACATATATGGCACATCCACACACATGTAAATAGACACATACATATATAATGTGTGGACATTTGTTAGGTACATATAGGTGGATTTTTTCTAGCACCTTCATGGTTATCTCACTTGATCCTTATACCCTCTTTGTGAGGTGAGTGCTGTATTGTTATTTTCACTTTATAGATAAGGAAACTGAGACTAAGGGAATTTGTATGCTTTCTACAAGTCACTCAGGAAGTAACATCCTGATTGGAACTCAGGTCTTCTTAACCCTAAGACCATTAAGCTCCCTGAGAGCTGGGAGTGTTTCATTCTTTGTATCTGCAGTACCTGGTACACAGCAAGTGTTTATTAAATGTTTGCTGATTGATTGCTTAGCATTCACTTTGGCACACTGTGCTGCTGCTCCATATAGGGGTTGGAGAAGAGACTTAGGATGCATGGAACTCCTGAAGGAGAAATAACCCTCTACTCAGGTTAGCACTTTCTCTGTCCTTATGTCTTGGAGAGTTGCCTGGAGCCCCTGGAGGCTATGTAACTTGCTCAGAGTCACAGAACCATCCAATGTCAGTGCCAGGGTTCAAATCCAAGTCTTCTAGGCTCCAAGGCTGTCTCTCTGTTACTATGTTACAGCTCCATTCTAGGACTCTCAATAGATTTGTATTAAATGGGAATACTGTGGATTACACAGGTATGTACGAAACTTTTCCCAAGGAGGTCTATTAGAGTCCAGTTTTCCTTTTGGGTAGAAAAAAGGGAAAAACCCCTCAATCTCACAGTTGCCTTCTAATATAATTGCTAAAGAGTTTCTCTTCTGCTGGGGGGATTGACTATCGGTTATCCTAATTTAGAATTTTGTCATCTCCTTCCCCCAGTTTACTATCTTTAAGGTTTATCAGGTGTTCAATGGAGCCGAGCTCTTTGTGGTTTACTGAAGGCAGACCCATTGAAAGAGAATGAGAGCTGAAACGACAGTGGAATTTGTTACATCAGAGGTTTCACTGAGAAAGTATATTTCTCCCATGAGTGAGAGAAACCCAAATAACTTAGAAATGACAAGTGATTATACCAGACGTGCTGTGACTTAGAATTTATTTTTGGTTTTTGTTATTTTGGATTTAACAGTAGAGGAAGAAGTATTTGACAGGCTCAATTATCCCCCTTCTCAATAACCTCCAAACTCTGCTCCCCCTCCCCCTACCCAAGCTGATTAACTACAGACTTGTGCCCTGCTTTAGGACTGGTCCATGTTGTAAGTAGGCCCTTCGAGGAACATTATTTCACACTTAGGTCCACTTCGTAGAGAAACATCAGAGAATAAGCATTGAATGTCCGGTTGGGGAAATTAAAAATTAGTCATTCCCTTCTCCTTCATGCTTAAATGGTTGGGAATGCATGCAGTTATTTAAATTCTCCTGCAATAGGTCTGGATTCACCATTTTCTGCAAGGCAATCAAAATTGATATGAATGTGTTTAAGTTTTCAGAAAAATATTGCCTCCTTTATAATGACTAGACTGGACTGGGGTTTCTAAAATATATTCATTTCTTTTTTCCATAATCTTTTCCCTCTAAATTACTCCATTCAACAGATATTTTATTAAGTACCTGCTATGTACAAGGAGAACCAGTGTGGCATGTTGTATGGAGAGCTAGCCTTGTAGTCAGAAAGACCCAGGTTCAAACCCTGCTTCTGATACATGTGGGCAAGATGAGTCTGGTCAGATCATTTAACCT
>CM053772.1:22915829-22939829 GCA_028658325.1 Potorous gilbertii
AAGAGAGGGCAGATTGGTGATAGGAGAAATTAGAATGCTCGGTGTATTGGGGTGGGGGAAGGGGACAAATGGGGAGAAAATTTGGAACCCAAAATTTAGTGAAAATGAATGTAAAAAGTTAAATAAATAAATTTATATTGAAATAAAAAAATAAATAAATAAAAGAAAAGCAGATATAAGAACCTGTCCAGTAGGTCCTCCTGTGTACATCAGGGTTCTTGCACAAAGGTTCAAAGCTCAGTTTGCTTCACAATTACAAAAAGGAAGTGTCGAAAGATATAATAGCACAAATTATAATAAACACAATGTAATAATATTACTTATAAATATAGCACAGCGCCTGGGACACTGTTGTTGGGTTATTTTTCAGTCATGTCCAACTCTTCCTGACCTTATTTTGGGTTTTCTTGGCAAAGATATTGGACTGACTTACCATTTCCTTCTCCAGTTCATTTTACAGATATGGAACTGAGGCAAACAAGGTAAAGTGATTTGTCCAGAGCCACACAGCTAGTAAATGACTGAGGCCAGATTTGAACTCATGATGATGAGTCTTCTTGACTTCAGGCTCAGCACTCTATCCACTGGGCCACCTAAATGCCTATATATACAGATACATGAATGCATGTATATATGTATATATGGATGGATGGATGGATGGATAGAAAGAAAGGAAGGAAGGAAGGAAAAAATAAGAAAGAAATAAAGAAAAAGATAGATGATAGATAGATAGATAGATTTAAGTATAGGGACAAGAAAATTAAGTACAGGGACAGGAAAATATGCCTCTACCTAAATGGTATTTTTGAAAGCTATGTAATGGCATAGGGTTATTAACATGTCATACTTTTTCTTTAATATATTTTACATTATTTCACCCTTGAAATTAAACCCAGACTTAAAATAAATCTGGGAAACATCACTAAAAGGCAGCAGAACTCGGAGTAATTGGAGCAGCTAACCTTAGTCCTAGAGAACAGATGATGAGATAAATCTCCTTCCTCTTGGGGGATGTGGTGAGGGGGTTCATTTTGGGTGTGGAATGTGGCATATGGTGTCATATGCAGTCCTGTACAGGTTGAAGGTCTGTTTCTTTAGCAGTTCCTTGTTGGTTTGGGGGGAAGGGGCTACTGGTTGCTTTCTGATTGTTTATATTTTTGTTTTTTAGGGGGCAGTAAATGGACAGTGAGTGTCAAGGTTGGAGGCAGGAAGAGATATATCAGGAAATGGCATGATATCAAAACAAAACAGATAGCAACAAGACAAAAAAATAAAGCAATTATGTGTTTTAAAAATAGAAGAAACCTGGCTATAGTCCAGTAAATAATCTTAATTGAAATTATAAATAGAAAAGCTTGAATGATGTCTTTCCTGTGGATCACTGTGGAAGGCATTCAAGGCTCGTGGGCACCAGGCTCCAACCTACCTTATTGGTCTAATCCCATATGGTGCCTCTTCCTGGGCTCTGGGTTACAACTGAAACTGGATAACTCCCATCCTCCATTGTTTTTCCCACACTCTTCTCTGCATCTGCTTCTGCTACCTGCTCTTCCATATGCCAGACCTGGACCCCACCCTACAGTCCATTCTACCTCTACCTCTACCTACCCAATCTACCTCTATTTGTGGCATAAATCAGGGGCTGTTCTGTGGAATCTTCCATGCTATGCCCCTGCACCCTAATGAAAATGATCCCTCAATCCTCAAATTTCTCATAGAACTTGGTCAGGATGTCTGCCTCCTTTACACTTATCACTCTTTCCTGAATATCATCAATATCTGTGTACGTGTTTTCTGCTACCTTCTTCAGGCAGACTCCTTGAGAGAGGAGTCTCTAGTATCCTGCTTCTTAAATTTTCAACAATGAACACTGTGCCTCATACACAGAACACATTTTAGAAATATCTGTTGAAATTTTGTTCTTGAATTCATTCACAAAGGTGACCCAGAAGCGGTTGTGTGATGTTAGATGTTTAACAACTAACTGGTGAATAGGGAGGAGGGGAGAGAAGTACACCCAGCACACCCTTTTTGATGCTTAATCTACATAATTAATATTTTCTCCATCACTTAAGTCTAGACAATTAACAAAACAATCAAACTCAGATTTGTAGTGCTTGTCCCATTCCAATGATAAAACTGACAATTTAACCATTGGTTCTTGAGAGCCTGTTGAAGCTGGATCCCATCTCTGTGCTCTCAGGAAGAAATTCGGTACTTTGCTAATGAAGTACATATGAACATGGGTGTATGTATGAATGTCTGTATGTGCATGGAGCGAGGGTGAGTTTTGAAATGTGCAGCTCATCAATACGGATTTTCCCTCTAATAATGTGGATTCCAACCCATCCATGCCTGTCCCTCCTGTGCCCATGCCTTGTCATCATTTTCACCATGGGATTCACTCAACTTGATCAGGACCTTCCTCAGTTGTTCCTAATATCCTGAGCCTCCCCACGGAACACAAGGTTTGGTCATCCCTTGCTTTCATTTCCTGACCAACTCATGTTCCTGTCATCTTCACATTTCACAGATGACCCTTTTGCCTTCACTTTTCTTGAAAGCTTTTTATTTTGTGCGCATTTCAGCCCACTGTCCATGTCTATATTGCTGTCATTGTGTTCGTCCTTCATTGCTGAAGAAGACCATGCCATCAGAGAAATGATGACATGACTTGCACTTGACCCTATTCTGAGGGAGGGAGGGCTGTGCAGTCTCACTTCTCCAGAGCCATCTGAATCTAGTGACTGGATACTACTCTTTCTATAGATTTATGGGATGGGCTGGCATAGTAATTAACTGAATGAGAGAATGTGGAGGGATAGTAATCTATACAAGTAGGGGGAGGTAATAAAAGCATAAATACGCTAATAGAAACAAGGATAGATTAAAGCACATTTTATACATTAGAAATTAAATGTTTATAAGAAGACAGAAAATATGAAAATCAAAGCCACGGATCTATGGCTGATTTTCTTTTTATATACCATAATGAGATTTTGGGGTTTTGCATGTGTTGATGATTTTACCTTCTTGCATCAATCAGCCAACAAGCATTTATTGGGGACCTCTAATGTCTTTGAATCTCTAGGCACTATGCTAGACATCAAGATACAAAGAAAAAAACAACAGTTTCTGCCCTCAAAGAACTTATATTCTGCCAACAAGTCCTAGAACATGACAGCTCCTCTTAAATGATATCCAACCATTTCAAAGAGTCTGGCCTAACTATCTACACAGGAGAATCCAAGTGGATGAAAAATGGCTTTTGTCCAGATGATGCTATAGGTTAACATTTAAAACCTTTCATTTCCTGCCCTCCAATCATATCTTACATTACTTCCCTTAATGCACTCTACAAAACTGCCAAATGAACCTTCTTCCTATTCTTTATTCATCTCCTGTCACCACGCCTTTGCCAAAGTCATTCCCCATGCCAGGAAGCTCTCTCTCTCTCTCTCTCTCTCTCTCTCTCTCTCTCTCTCTCTCTCTCTCTCCCCACTTCTGCTTCCAAGACTTTCAAGGCTGAGCTAAAGCACTACCTGATGATGTCATTATTCCTGCCTTCTCACCAAAATCATCAACCACCAGAAAAACGTACATACATGCATGTGCTGGTACTTCCTATAGAATGCAAGTTCCTTGTAAGGGGAGAAACTATTTCATTTTTATATCTTCATATCCCCAGAATCTAGCACAGTCTTTAGTAATTGCTTAATAAATGCTAATTTTTACTCACATCATAATAAGAGACCTAGGGCACAAGTTCTTAACTAGGGTCTGTGGATGCGTTTTTCTTTTTTTTTTTTAAATACACTTTATAAATATATTCCAATAGAAATGTTTTCCTTTGTGATCCTGTGGATTTTATTTTACGCATTAGATTCCATAAGTTTCATTGGACCACCTAAAAAGTCCAGGATACACACACAAAAAATGAAGAACTCCTGTTCTGGACAGACTTCTCAATCCTATATGTGTGAACCCTAAGGGAAGGCTTTACAGAAAGATATGGATAAGGTTTCTGACAATGAGAAAGAATAGATAGGTCATGAGCTGAGCCACTGAAGGGATCGTCCACCTTGATGAGATGCCAGATGCATGGCAGTAGCCATCATTGATCTATAACAAGAGACTGGTGAGTGAGTCAGTGCAAACTCCCATGCTTCACAGACTTTAGCTGGCCCCAGAACATGTTTCACCAGTCTTTTCTTGCTTTTCATTCACCAGTTGTATTATTTGGATATCAAATCTTCATCTAGGTATCAAAAGATAAAAATGTTAAAATAAGAACTATGACGCTCAGATAAAAGACTATATAACTGGAGAGTAATTCCTTATCAGAAAGTCCTTCAACTTGTTCTCAGTCCCTGTCTCTGGCTGGAACAAATCCATTTTCAAACAGCTGATGCACTAACACTGTGCCTGCCCTTTCTCCCCTATGCCCTCAAAATTATTAGAGCACAATGTAATTTGTCCTAAAATCCTTTACATGCCCTAGGCAAACATTGGTTGGGCCCTATAAATGCTCTGCCTCCCATCAAAAAAGGGAGATGGAATCAAAGTGAAAAAGAAAATTCTGAGTTTTAAAAAACAGAAAATCAATTACTGGTTTTACTAAATAGTAATAGCTTTTGTGCCTAAAGTCAAAATAGATGCTCAGTATTACAGAGTACTAATGAGTACATTTACATACAATTTCCTGAAATTTATGTCCAAACATCACTGCAAGTAAAATTTAGTATCAATAAGAGTTTATAAAAATTCATTGATTTTTTTTTCTGTTCTAACCATGGTGCCTTTTTACTGTTCATAATTTCATGTGTCTCTGTCTCCTGGGCCAATTGGGTAAAATGACCATGGGAGCTTTGAAAAGAATGGGAAATAACTAATGCCTTCCCTGCGAAGGAATGAAAGAGTTTGCATTTCTTAGTGACAACCTAGGGGAACGGATGTTGGAAAAGAAAGGCCTGCTTTAAAAAGAGGAGAGAGAATGGCTGAGAAACCATAGTGGCTGTTACAGGCTTAGTGACATCTTCTACAGACCTCAAACCTTATTTCAAGTCAGGCCTGGGAAGAAGCCTCTGAAGAGGAACCAACTCCCATTGTACTGGTAAAGATTGATGTCACCCGAGGGAGTAACAGATTTCCTAGGATTTTGGTTTGAGAAATAAAAAAGGAAAATAGAATTCATTTGTAGTAACACCGGTCTCTTGTTCAGATTTCCCAAAGCATAATAAAATAAAGGAGTTTAATCTCCCTAGTTGTATTTCCAGTTGTGCACAGCAAGAAGGGGCAAAAAAAAAAAATAAGGTACATGCTGACAACTGTCACCAGCCTCAAAACCCCCATTCTCATGTTTCCAAAAATTTTTAAAGGAGGCTATAAAATCTCCTTCTTCTCTATGATTTAAAAACAGCATCTACTCTCATTAGACTGGGTTGCTTCAGGTGGAATCCAGAAAGAACTTCCTATTCAATGTCATATTTAATACTTACATCCAGGATCTCAAGGATATGGGCACTTTACTTCCTCCTCTGGTTCAATATTCAATCCATTCTGCCATTCTGAATTCCTCACTGGTCCCCCTGTCCTAGTCTCTGCCTCTCCAATACATCCGCCACCCAGCTGCCATGAAGACCGTTGTAAAGCCCAGGTCTGCCCACATGACCCCACACCTCTCCACGGCCTCTAGGATAAAATTCTTTGGCACTGACAGCCCTTCATCATCTGACTCCAGCTACCCTTCAAGACCTATCCCATTACTTTCTCTCACACACAAGTTCTGCATTCCATGACCTACTTGCAAAGAATTTTATCTCTCACCTCCCATGACTAATGAACAGCCACTCCTCACCTCCGTCTTTCAGAGTGCATTGTTCCTTTCAAGGCTTGTCCCAGTACCATCCCACAGAGGAAGCCTTCCCTGATCTCCAACATGATTAGCTCTCTCTCCAAATTATTTAGATGGCATTGGGAAAAAGTGGATGAAAACCCAGATTCACTCCTGTCTTTGCCTCTTGCATGACCTTGAGTCCCACTGGCTTCCTAGGCTTCAATTTGCTCATCTCTTTATAGTAAGTATGCTAAATTAGGTGCCCTCTCAGGTTCCTTCAAGCTCTATACCCACGATCCTCTACTTGGGGATTAATTATTCATTTCTCCAGAATATCAGAAATGTGTCTTTATTCCCTAGCACCTAGCACAGTGTCTTGCATATAGTAAGTCCTTAAAAAGTACTTGTTGACTTGAATTGCTCACATTTTCCTAAATCCACCATCAAAGTCCCACTCAACATCTGGGAGAATGTCTTCCAGTTCTTTAATTTATGCTCAAACTAGTCATTAAAAGGATCTTCATATCCAACATTTTGACTATTTCATATGCCTCTTGAAAATATTAATAGCCACAATAGGTAGCATTTATATGGTGCTTAAACATTTCTCTCTCTCTCTCTCTCTATATATATATGTATATACACATATATAAATATACATATATGTATATATGTACACATATGTGTGTATATGTACCTGTATGTATGTAAAATTATATTATATATATTACATAAAATTTTATCCTCACAACAACCCTGGGAAGTAGGCCCTTTTATTACCCCTATTTAACAGATAAGGAAATGATGGCAGACATAGGTTAAGTGACTTGACAAGGACCACATGGCTCATAAGTGTCGGAGGTTGGATTTGAACTTAAGTCTTCCTGACTTCAGGCCTGATGTTCTTTCTACTGTGCTACCTCAACTCATTTTAAAATGAGTTTGTTTGTATTTTAGACTGGTTTCCCTATAATCAAAAACAGTGCTAGGTCTCCATCACCAACACTCAAGGGCTAGATCTCAGGTCACCCCACCAAACGTCTGTCATTAGCATCAATGGGATACTCTTTTTATAGCCTGAGGAGTAATTACTAGTTATGGACAGATGTGGGCCCTTTTCACCTTCCCCACATGGCATCTGTCTGCCTTTCAATTCAGGCATCCCCAGTGTGTAACACTGTGATTCTTAAGCTTGTTTTTTGTGACAGCTAAGCATACTCCTAATTATGATAAATACCTAAATTCCCTCAAATGATGCCAAACAAACTTAATCTTAGTAAACTGCCATTTGTTTTGGAGGAGAACCTTAAAGACTTCATATGTACATAGATGCATACAAACATATAGGTATATATCCCTTACTTTTAGAAAAAGATACATCAAAAATAATAACTGTCATTTAAGTAGTATATCCAAACTGAACTCATTATTCTTTCATCAATGTGTCCCTTCTCCTCCCTTCCTGTGTCTGTGTTTGATGCCATCTTACTCCCAAGTACTCAGACTCAAAATGCTGGAGCCTTCTTTATCAGTTGCTTGTGACCAAGATTCTTGCTCACCTATGGGGCAGGATACATGGCCACTGAGGTCCCTTCCAAGTCTGTGACTCTTTGGTCATTTATGTAGCACTTTGACTATATTATTTAATTTGATCTTCCCCATAATCCTTTGTGGTAATAGAGGGAAGGAAGATAGCTAGGTGGTGCAGTGAATTGAGAACTCTTCATGAGCTCCAATTCAGTATCAGATGCTTATTAAGTTGTGTGACCCTGGGAGGGTCACTTAACTCTGTTTCCCTCAGTTTTTTCATCTGTAAAATGAATTGGAGAAGGAAATGAAAATTTGTCCCAGCATCTCTGCCAAGAAAACCCTGAATGGGGTCACAAAAAGTTAGACATGACTCAAAAAACAACTCAACAACAAAGATTAGGGAAGAATAAGCATCCTTATTTTATAGATGAAGTGATACAGCCTCAGAAAAGAGGGGGAAAGGACTTTTCCAAGACTACAGAGGTAGTAAGTGAAAAGTCAGGACTCAAACCTGGAACCTCGGAGGTCTTCAGCCTCCAAGTGAAGAACAATTTCTAATACAACATGGCTTCCTCAATCACAGTGACTAAGAATGAAAACTCCCAAATAGGCCAGAATTTCTGCACTACATCTTTTCCCCTATTCTCCTAGTTACCATAGAAAGTCTCATAAAACATTAAAAGACAGAGCAAGGACCATGGATTCTAAGTACCTCTCACATATTCATTTAATGAATTCAAGATTACATCCTGTCAAACATTTAAACATTTCCATAGCTCTTACAGAACTGATGCAGTGTTTACTCATTAGGTGCCATACTTCTATTCTCAAACACAGTGGCCTACATAGAAACTTCCTTTGTTCAATGGAGCAAAAGCTGCAACCATCTTGGTGACCAACCTTTAGTTAAGTATTCTCTGAAGGAATCATTTTGTACCATCCTTTGCCCATCAGGAACTGCAGCCTCCATGCTATGCATCATTAGCTACTTGGGAGGGAGTTAATTACAAATTAAATATAATTGAATTGTTGAGTTTCTTTTAGGTCCCTCCAAAGGAAGCACAAACATACTACTCTGTCAAGCAAAACTTACAACCAAAGAGGGATTAGACTTTTTCTGCTTGGCTCTAGAGGACAGAACCAGAAGCAATGAGAAAAGGTTCCAAGTAGGTAAACTTTAGACTAATTGAAAGAAAGGGTCGCTAAATATTAGATTAGACTAGATCGGATTAGATAAAGAATTTAACAAGCACTCACTAAATGCTAGGATTGGGCTGAATACTGGGAATAAAAATTAAAGCAAAAAGAAAGACAATCCCCATCCTCAAGAAACTTCCACTGTAATGGAGAAAGACTATAAAAAAGGAGACATAAAAGGAATCTGGAAATCCAAAAAGAGTCAGGCTTGAACCAGGTTAAAGGGAAACATGACTGGCATGGAAGGTTCTATGGGGAACTCACCAAAAGGAAGAGGAGGTTTTGCTAGAGTGAGATAGCACTGAGGCAGAGTGGAAAAGTTGTCCCTATGAACTAGGTTAGAAGTTCATTGAGTTCTCCCAATATGACAAGGCTGCTCCCAGGGTGGTTACTAGACACTCTTCAAGCAGAAGCTAGACAGGGTTCATGTATGCTATGAGGGTTTGACCTAGACAATCACAGTCCTAGATGACTGATGAGGACCCTTCCAAATCTAAGGTTCTGGGATTCTAACTCCATTGTTTTTCATTATAACTTACAGTTTCAAAACTAAAATTTATTTTAATGTAAATCAACCATCATAACAGGTGACAAAAGTAAACATCAGCAAGGATTAATCTTGAAATCAAATAGGAAATATTTCCCAAACCATGAAAGAAATTCACCCAAGCGCATCATCACACGATGTGACAATAAAATCTTTAAATACAGGATGATTTTCAACCCATATATTTTGAAAGCCAAGAAAAAATGAAACAAGAGATACAAAATGGCATAACTAGGGAGAAAAAGATGGCATAACTAGGGAGGAAAAGATGGAAAATAGAACTGACACTTTAGAAAAGAAGCTGAGAAACCTTTTCCAAGACCTTAATGCCCTGAAAATCAGAATGGTCCAAACAGAAAACAACAATTCAATAAAGCAATGATGAGATATAGCAATCGAAACATTTTTTTAAAAAAAGAAAATATGAGGAATAGAATATCAAAAACAAATGACCTGAAAAACAGGTTAAGGAGAGATAATCTGAGGATTATTGGACTATCTGGAAATCATGACTCTATCCACAAAAAAAACTTAGATACTCTATTTCAAGAAATCATAAATTAAAACTGCCCAGACCACTTATAGTGAGAAGGTAAAGTAAAAATAAAGCATCTCTTGTTACTTCTTAAAAGAAACCCCCAAATAAAACTCTTGGGAAAATCATAGCTAAAATCTAGAATTTCCAGGGATGGATAGATGGAAAGAAGGAAGAAAAGAAGGAGGGAGGGGAGGGAAGAAGGAGGAGAGGGAGGGAGGAAAGGAGAGAAGGAGGAAGAGAGGGAGAGAAGGAAAAGAAAGGAGAAAGAAAAGAAGAGAGAAAGATAATAAAATAAAAATTGGTAAGAAAGAAAAAAATGCTATTAGAAGCCAAAAGAAATAAAAAGTCAGGTATCAAAAAGTTAAAGTCAGGATCACAAGACTTAGCGGCCATAGGACAGAGAGCTTGGAATACAATATTCTCCCAAAATATTAAAAGATAAATTTCAACAACTAAAAATTACCTAGCAAAACTAAGTATAATCTTACAAGGGAAAAATAAACTTTAAATGAAAAAGAGGTTTTCCAAGCATTCCTGACTAAAAGATCAGACTGGGCAGAAATTTTAAAATTGGGGGGGAGGGGGTGCAATGGGAGAGGAACAAAAATAAAAACCAGGAGCCAAGAGAAATATAGAAAGGTACAAACCTTTGTTCATTGGAAGAGGCCATGTGGGATAAATTATTTACGTTTATAAGAGAAAAATGTATTCTCAAAACTATAATATCTTGAAGAGTCACAGAGAAAGGTAAATATAACAGACAGAAGGAATAGGAGTGGTTTTATTCTATTTTCACTGTCTCAGGCAAAAATGGAAATGGGAAGGACAGGAGATTATACTGGGGAATAAAAAGGGAGAAAAGGGAGGAAAATTCCCTTAATATAATTGAGGTGAAACATATACAGAGCACATAAACATGGAACGAGTGGGGGAGGAGGCATCCCATGTACCTCCCTTTCATCTGAGTCAGATAAAAGGAGTAAATACAGCTATATCCACATACATATATACCAATAAATAGTAGTATTTTTAGTAGTGTATGTCCAACTTAAAGGGGAAATAGAAACAGACAGGGAATAAAGAGTAAAAACCTAGGACCAAGGACAGGGGAACAACAACAGCAAAAGAAAAGGAACCCAAAACATGGGAAAATGCTATTTAAATTACAAATCATCAGCATTAGGCAAGCTCTTTCTCTCACACCATTTCATGTTGTCCAGTCATTTTTCAGTCATATCTGACTCTTTGTGACCATGTTTGGGTTTTCCCAGCAAAGATACTGGAGTGGCTTGCCATTTCCTTATCCAGCTCATTTTACAGAGCAGAAAACTGAGGCAAATAGGATTAGTGACTTACTCACAGTCACACAGCTAGTAACTGTCTGAGGCTGGATTTTAACTCAGGAAGAGGAATCTTCCTGACTCTAAACTCATATACACTATGCTGCCTAGCTGCCACACTACCTTTCACTACTACCTTCTTTGTAATAGAGGTGGGAAACAGCAAACAAAGGGAAAATACAAAGAAACAGAATGGAAAGAAGTATACAATTTGCAATTATAATTATATGTATGAATGGCATGAATTCACAGAGCAGAAGAGGATTAACAAAATGCATCAGAAAACGGAAGCCAACAAAATGTGGCTTACAGCATAACTGAAGCATAAAGATTCAAATGTAATTACAATGAAAGACTGGAGTATAATATACTACTTCTTAGCTGAACTGAAAAAAGCAGAATAGCAATCATAAATTCAGATAATATAGACATGATAAAAAGAGATAAGTAGGGAAGCTACATTATACTAAAAGGTCATGGATAATGAAATAATATCAGTACTAAATATACACACAAATTGCATAACATCTAAATGCTTAAAGAAAAAATTAATCAAAATTCGGAAAGAAATATATGGTAAAACTGTATTGTGGGACCTTAATTACCCCTTTTCAGACCTAAACAAATCTAATGAGGAAAAAACAAACAAAAAAAACAGTTAAAGACATCAACAGATTTTCAGAAAAATTAGAGATGATAGATCTATGGTGATTGCTGAATGGAAACAAGAATTTACATATTTCCTAGACATGCAAGATATTTTAACAAAAATTATAAACAAATATACTGAGGCACAAAGTAGGTCATAAAGACTAAACCAAAAAATGCAGAAAAATTCAAATCCTAAACTCATCACTTACTGATCATAACATGGAGTGGAGAAAGGGGCTGGCGGGGGAAGGGGGAGGTTTGTGTGTAGATGTGGGTACATATTTGAAAGAGAGGTGCATGTGTGTATGTATGCATGTATCTATTTCTGTGTATGTATCTATTTCTTAAAATATCTTTGAAGAAAGAATAAAAAATTAGTTAGTGATTAAATAACTTCATTTTAAAAAACTGGAAAGTCATGATAGAAAAAAACTCATCACAGAAAATGACAATGATGAAAGAACATGTTGCAACTTGTGAAACGCTGCTAATGAAGTCTTCAGGGGAAAAAATCTATCTCTAAAATATTTCATCAAAAAAGAAAGAATAAATCAATTTAATTGGGCACACAACTAAAAAAACCTAGAACAGTAAATCAAATTCCCAAGTTAACAACAAAGTAGAAATTTTGAAAATCAAAACAGAGATTAATAAAATTGAAATAAAAACCCCTTTGAATTAAAAAATAAAACTACTTGTTATAATTTAAAATTAATAACAGGCAAACTGTTAGCTAATCAGATTTTTAAAAGAGATAAAAACCACATTATACATGTCAAAAATGAAAAATTAGAATTCACACCAACTGAAGGGTCAATAAATGAAATGATCAGAAACTATTTTAATCTATTTTATGTTTACAAAACTATAAAATATCCAGACCAGTAAAAGAAGAAATAGATTAAACAACTGATTTCAAGAAAAAAGAAATTGAAGAAACAATAAATGAACTCCCTCCCCAAAGAAATTCTAGGACAAGATGGATTTACAAGTACATTCTATGAAACTTTTAAAGAACAACTAATGATAACATTATATAAACTGCATGCAAAAACAGGAAAAGAAGAAATCTTCTTATCTCTTTCTATGGTATAAATAAGATCGTGATACCTAAATCACCAAGTCAAGAAGGAAAACGACAGAACAATATACACAATGAATATTGATGCCAAAATTTTAAAGTATAATAAAGTGGCCAGAAGAACACATTAGCAAGAGAATACACTACGACCAGGCTGGATTTCCACAAGGAATGAATAGTTTGAAGAATATAGACATAATAAAACATGTAATAACATAAATAATAAAAACTACATAATTATATCAAAAGACACTAAAATTTTATTTGACAAATTCAATATCCATTACTGTTAAGCACACTAAATGGCATAGGAATGCACAGACTTCCCTTTTTTTTGTTTTTTCTGTTTATTTTTTAAAATTTATTTATTTTTAGTTTTCAAAATTCATTTCCACAAAATTTCGAGCTCCAAATTTTCTTCCCATCTCTCCCTTCCTCCTACCCCATAATGCCTTGCATTCTGATTATCTCTTCCCTCAATATGCCCTCCCTTCTATCACAACCCTCCCTTTCTTTATCCCCTTCTCTCTTTTCTTGTAGGGCAAGATAGATTTCTATACCCCATTACCTGTATTTCTTGTTTCTCAGTTGTATACAAAAACAATTCTCAACATTCATTCCAAATACTTTGAATTCCCACTTCTCTCCCTTCCTCCCCACCCATCCCCACTGGGATGGAAAGCAATTCAGTTTAGGCTGTATATGTGTAGTTTTGCAAAAGACTTCCATAATAGTCATGTTATGTAAGACTAACTACATTTCCCTCCATCCTATCCTACCCCTCATTTACTTTATTCTCTCTTTTGACCTTGTCCCTTCCCAAAAGTGTTTACTTCTGATTTCTCCTTTCTCTCATTTGCCCTCCCTTTCATCATTCCTCTCAAACCACTTGCCTCCTTCGGTAGTGCAAGATATACTTTCATACCAAACTGAGTGAGTATGTCATTCCCTCCATAAGTCAAATGTGGTGAGAGTAAGCTTCCCTTTTTCCCTTTCACCTCCTTTTTCTTCTCCACTGGAAAAGCTTTATCTTGCCTCCATTATGAGTGACAATCTGCCCCATTCCATTTCTCCCTTTCTCCCCCAATATATTCCTCTTTCATCCCTCAATTTATTTTTTTTAGGTACCCTGTGTTCTCTGTCTATATACACATGTATGTGTATATGTATAATCCCTCCAACTACCCAAATACTGAGAAACTTTTTAATGCTTCTCTTGATTCTTGTGTTTGGAAGTCAATTTTTCTATTCAGTTCTGGTCTTTTCATCAAGAATGCTTGAAAGTCCTCTATGTCACTGAATGATCATTTCTTTCCTGAAGTATTATACTCAGTTTGAATGATCATTTTTTCCCCCTGAAGTATTATACTCAGTTTTGCTGAGTAGGTGATTCTTGGTTTTAATCCTAGTTCCTTTGACTTCTGGAATATCATTCCAAGCCTTTCAATCCCTTAATGTAGAAGCTGCTAGATCTTGTGTTATCCTGATTGTATTTCCACAATACTGGAATTGTTTCTTTTTAGCTGCTTGCAATATTTTCTCCTTGACCTGGAAACTCAGGAATTTGGTTAAAATATTCCTAGGAGTTTCTCTTTTTGGATCTCTTTCAGGAGGTGATCGGTGGATTCTTTCAATATTTATTTTGCTCTCTGGTTCTAGAATATCAGGGCAGTTTTTCCTTGATAAGGAAAGATGATGTCTAGGCTCTTTTTTAATCATGGCTTTCAGGTAGTCCCATAATTTTTAAATGGTCTCTCCTGGATTTATTTTCCAGGTCAGTTGTTTTTCCAATGAGATATTTCATGGTATTTTCTATTTTTTCATTATTTTGTTGTTTTTTTTTTGTAATTTCTTGGTTTCTCATAAAGTCATTAGCTTCCATCCAATGGAAAGAACTATTCTAATTTTTAAAGAACTATTTTATTCATTGAGATTTTGTATCTCCATTTCAGTTTGGTCAACTCTGCTTTTTAAAGCATTCTTTTCCTCACTGGTTTTTTTGGACCTCTTTGCCAATTAAGTTAGCCTATTTTTAAAGGTATTATTTTCTTCTGAATTTTTTGGGTCTCCTGTAGCAAGTGCTTGACTCACTTTTCATGATTTTCTTGCATTGCTCTCATTTCTCTTCCCAACTTTTCCTCCATCCCTTTAACTTGATTTTCAAAATCCTTTTTGAGCTCTTCCATGGCCTGAGATCATTGCATAATTATTTTGGAGGTTTTGGACGCAGAAGCCTTGACTTCCTCTGATGGTATGTTTTGCTCTTCCTCATCCAAAAGGACAGGAGAAAATATCTGCTCACCAAGAAAGTAACCTTCTATACTCTTAATTTTTCTCTCTTTTTTGGGGCATTTTTCCAGCCAGTTACTTGACTTCTGAGTCCTTTGTTGAGAGGAGGGTATACTCTGGGTATCTGTAAGTTCACAGTTCCTCCAAGGTGGAACAATCAAGGGAGAGGAGTTCACTCCTTTCCTGACTTGTACACTGGTCTGTGAGCAACCACAAACTTTTCTACCCAGAATCTGAAATTGGTAGAAATCAATACTTTATACCACATACTAAGATAAACTTATAATGGATACATAACAGACATAAATGGAGCTATTACAAGTAAATTAGAGCAGTCAGGAATATGTAAAGGACCAACAAATGATAGAATCCCAAAGAATAAAATAGAAATCTTCATAACACAAAATTATTAATATTTTGCACAAGTTAATTCCTTTTTTATTATATTTAGAAGGGAAACAGATGACTAAGAAAAATCTTCAGAGGAAGTTTGTCTGATAAAAGTCCCATATCCAACTATTTAAAAATGAATTAACATTTCTAAGGGTATGAGGCATTTTCCAATAGATAAATGGTTAAAGGATAGAAACAGGAAGTTTAGAAAGGAAGAAACTCAAGCTATTAACAACTATACCAAAAAAAATTCTCTAAATCACTAGATGATTAAAACAATTCTGAAATCCCATCTCAAAACTATTAGCTGGGCAAAAATGACCAAAAAAAGAAAGAAGTTACAAATGTTGAAGGAGCTGTAGGAAAACAGGTACATTATAACGATGTACTTTTAGTGGAGCTATGAATAGGTTCAGGCATATTGTCATTAAATTGTGCATACCTTTTGACCCAGCCATACAAGTTCTTGACTTGTATCCCAAAGAGATCAAAGAAAGAGGAAAAGGACACATTGGCTCAAATTTCTTATAGCAACTCTTTTTGAAGTTACAAACAACTAGAAATTAAGAAGGTTTCAATCTACTGGGGAATGGCTCAACAAATTTTGATATATGAACATAGTAGAATATTATTGTGTCACAAGAAATAACAAAATAGAGAGTTTCAGAGCAAACTGGGGAGAGCTTTATGAAGTGATGCATACTGAAGTGAGAAAACTGGCAGAAAAATGTATACAAAAACATTATAAAGAAAAACAACTTTTAAAGTCTTTAGAAATACAAACAACACAATGACAAACATTACACCACAGAACCAAAGACGAGACACACTACTCACTTTAACATACTTAATGCAGGAATTTATTTTGTGAGACTGTACTTATTTCTTATAAGATTTTTTTCTCCCCAATGAAATAGGGTGGGGCAGAAACAAATAATAAATCCATGTCAATTTTTTTTGAAAAAAAAGTAAATCACCTGTGAAAAAATAATGTAATGTATATATTAGGAAAATATAAATTTCCTTTTATTAAAAAAAGGAAGACACTCTTTCTGACCCAAATGGGTAGACATAGAAGCAATTAGTAGAAGCTAGAGAAAACCAGATTGGCTCAACATAAGGAAATCTTTCTCACAGTTCGATTTAATCCAAACTGGAGTGGACTGCCTCCAGAGAAACCATGCTTCCCTCACTAGAGAAGCATGTCTTGAAGCAAACATGGGATGGTTGTTGCTAAGTGCATTCTTGTTCAGATTTAAATTGGACTAAATCATCTCTTGTGTCCCTTCTAACATTGGAATTCTAAGGTGCTGTAAGATCAGAGCCCATATTCTCACAGGAATGGCCCTGATGATTATGTAACTATTTATTAATAATTGTTGTTCATTTGCCTTTCAGTTGTGTTCGCTCTTGGTGACTCCATTTGAGGTTTTCTCGGTAGAGATATTAGAGAGGTTTGCTTCTCCAGGTCATTTTACAGATGAGGAAACTGAGGCAAACAGGGCTAAGTGAGTTCCCCAGCAAGTAAGTGTCTGAGGCCAGATTTGAATTCAGGAAAATGAGTCAGACTTCCTAACTTGAGGCTCTATTCACTGCACCATCTAGCTGCTAGTTAATAATAATAGCTGTTATTAACAGTGATAATTACTAGTAGTTATTAATCATTAGTAACTAATGAGTAGTAGTAGTAATAAATAATAACTAACATTTATACAGTACCTACTATGTACCAGGCCATATGCTAACCGCTTTACAAGTATTGTGTCATCTGATTCTTCTAACAACCTTGGGGCTCTTATTAACCCATTTTAGTTAAGGAAACCGAAGCAAACAGAGATGAACTTGTCAGAGATCACCCAGTAAATATCTGAGGCAGGACTTGAACTCAGGTCTTGTTGACTTCAGGTCCAGCAGTGCATCTCAGCATCTCAGTGCTGCCACCATATAAACTTCATCTATATATGCTTTAAGGCTTACAAAGCACTTTACATATGCTGTGAAATTTGATCTTCCTAACAACTCTATGAGGTGGGTGCTATCTGTGACCCCCAAGTCACAGATGAGGAAACTGAGGCTGTGGTCAAGTGATCTGCTTGGGGTCAGACATGTGTGAGACAGAATTGGAACTCATTTTCCTGTTTCCAAGTCTAACTACTATTGACTGGTCTATCTGACTGCTTTAATGCTTAGATGAGACTTTTTATTTCATTGTTCTTAGGCACTCTTACTCTCTACCAAGTCAGAGGAGCAAATCCTCTGAAACTCCAAATTTTGTAGAGTTACCTGGGGCAAGGAGAGACTAAAAGACTTGCCTTGTATCTGCTTGTGTGCTCTCATCCCATGACTCCTCATACAGTCATAAGTATAACCATAACGGTAGTGGTTAACCATGAGAGGCAGCATGGAGTAACCCAAAGTCAACAATCAATAAACATTTATTAAGTATCTACAACATGCCAAGTACTGGGCAAAACACAGGACAAACATGTGAAAGACAGTGCCTATCCTCTGATCTCAAGGAACTTGTAATTTAATGGAGGAAAATAACACACAAAATGTAGCTGATGAGGGTGGAGGCGGGGGGGAGATGGATGGGGGTATGGTGGAATGGTGTAGTCAAAGAAGATCAGAATGGGTGCAGCCTGTTGGGAAATGGGGAGATGAAGGTTCTATGCTCCCAATACAAAGTTAGGTTGAGGAGTTCATGGTTCCACCCTCTAATCAGAGAGAGAGAGGGTAGCAATGAAATGAGAGGACCAAGGCTGACTGAAACTTGCAGGATGATGAGATTTCCCAGGGAGGTGGTGGAAAAGTCACTGACAAAGAATTAGAACAAAAGTTAAGAAGACCTGGATTCAAGTCTCACTTCTGACACGCACTGACGTTGTCAATATAGTCAAGTCACTTAAGACAATGCTCTAAAAGTATAAACTTCATAACTTGTACCCAGCTGAAGGACTAGATGAAACTTCTCACTAGCAAATCACAAGTCCAGGAAAAAGAAAAATGGTAATAACAACACATTATAATAAGGAACCATAAAGACGACATCGATAGTAAGCTTTGAGGTTGAACGAAGCGCTACACAGATATTGCCTCAGACCTTCAGCCCATTTTTAAGTATTTTGCTTTAAATATTGCTATTCAAGCTTTTTAGAGAGTCAACAATCCAAACACCAAACATCAGAGTCTTACAGAACATTAAATAACAATACTGCGTGTGTGCATGTGTTTGAAAGAAAATGTGGGTGTGAAAGCATGGAAGACTGAGTTTTACTTTGAACTACAGTTCCAGGAGCCACTTAGTGTTTAAGAGCTATTTAATTTGGGGTCCACCATTACCATCAGTCAATTTTTTTCTTTTCTTTGGGACTCTTTCATCACGGATCATGGGAAGAGCAGTGAAAAGTCTGAATCATCATCTTCAGGCACCAAGGGAATAAAAATACCACGCTGGAATGACTCTCTACTATAAAGACCAAGGCTGCTTTCTTTTCTCCCCAGTGCCCTCTTCTTGTGCAACATCTCCATTTGTTTCCTGTTGAAAACACTTTCTTTCTGTCACTCACAATCTGTCAAGCCAGCACTCTCTTCATCAGCTTAAGAAAAACATCATTTTCCTGTGAGGGGCTGAAAAAGACATTTCATCCACGTACCTTAAGTGGACATGATTAGTCTAATTTTCACCTAAAGGCATATGTTACGTCAATAGCTTTTGTTAGAGGCTAGAAGGGATGAAAATGAAGTCATCTTGTTGGTGACATAAAAGAGGTCTTGGTCAAAACTCTGACATGACAGGAATTTATGCCTTTAAAATATTCACCATTGACATTTCTGAACATGAATAGGGGCAAGGGAGGAGCACATCCTAGGGAAGAAACATTCGCTCCAAAGCAAGCCAAGGTCCCTCCTTTCATGTTTCCCATTTGGTTATTTTTCCTTTCTGTTTATCAGTCACATTGCTGGTCCATTATTCTGTTCAATAAATAGATGTTATTAATTTATAAAGCAGTTGTTGAAACTCATTTGAAGAGAGAGAACAATGCCCCACAGCACTTGAGAACATCATTTTTCTTATTGTACTTGATGCTTAGGAGGAATCATTTGGCTGAAAACTTTCCTATCAGACTTTCCAGGAAATCTGCTATCTTCATGATCAAATTACTTACCCTTTTTTTTCTCTTATTAATCTTGTGAAGTGCCCATTCCAAATATTTTTGAATCTTATTTACTTAGAACACATTCACACAGAAATCTAATTTTTTTATAGTCAGAAGGATTTGTTCTAGAAAACAGGATCAGAAACAAAGCTTTTTAAAAAAAAATAAAGGAAGATTAACAATCAAGACCAATAGTTGTAAAAGAAAAAATTAAAAAAATATGACCTAGAATTCTATTAAAATTTTCTTGCTACTTACTAAGTGAACCAATGCTAACCCACAATAATATTCAGAGCATATCAGAGTCTGATTAATTTCTGTTCAAGTCAAAACTAGATGATGCCATGGACCACAAACACATTTGTAAAAGCTACTGCAAAGTGAGTGATGAAACATTCAGTATATCTAAGCAGCTCCTATAAATTTAGGCTCATGGGCCTGGCCATTAGCACGATTCATCTGAGCTCTCAGCCTTTCCCCATGGCCCAGATTTTTGTGCCTGTCCACCCCTCCACCTCCCCCATGTGGCATGATTATTTGGGGGCTAATGATTTCTCTTTACTAAGCATTTCCTAACACATAAGAATACAATTACTGAATGACACAGTAAGTCAGTGTGCTAGCATGGAGAGAGAAAATGGGATGATACAATTTAGTGGAGAGAGAGGAAGATATTGTATTATCAAGGTTATAGTCAAGGGATCATTGGATCAAGGCCTTTGAACTGGAAGGGGCATTCGTTAAAGAATTCTGGCTAAAGGCATGACAGCTGATGTCTGTCACCATGGATGTGAAAAGCTGTCTAAGGGACAGTGAATTGATGAGACTTGTTCTACTTGGCTCCAAAGGGCAGAGCTAAAGAAATGACCTAACATTTGCAGAGAGATAGACACAGGCTTCACATAAGGAAAGACTTCCTGAGCATCAGAGATGTCTAAAAGTAGAAAGTGTTGTCCCAAGAGGTAGGGGAAGAAGGGATGTCCCTTTCCATTGGAGGGCTTCCAGTAAAGTGTTCATTGCTCTGTTTTCTATGTGTCTTACATAAAGGATAGGTACTAGACCTGCTTTTGCATTAGTATAGACAGGGGAGCTCCCTCTAATGATGTAATTTAGTCTTGGAGGGTTGCCTAGACTCACAACTAAAAGGTTAATTGTCTCGCCCAGGATCACAGAGTTGCTCATTATGTGTCACAGGCAGAACCTGAACTCAGATTTTACTGTCTCCAAGGCCAATTCTCAGATATCTACTATATCACAATGTTGTTTATCCCAATAAAATAATGTCCTGTAAGTGAATGAATAAATTAAAAAAGCATTTTAAGCACTATGTGTAAAAAGCACTATGTTAAGCTCCAAGAAAACCAATAGAAAAATGTGTATTGGGGTGTGTGTGTGTGTGTGTGTGTGTGTGTGTGTATGTGTCTCCTTAGGGCAAGGACCATTACTCTTTTTCCTTAACATAGTTTCTTGACAAATGATGTGCCTGTTGGTGGACTGACTTAATAAATGCCTATTTTGTGCCAGGTACTGTGCTGAGCACTTTATAAATAATAGTATCTTATTTTCTCTTTGCAACAATCCTTGGAGGGGGCATATTTTATTACCCCCACTTTAAAGATGCAGTAAACAGGTCAAATGTCTCCTTAATGTCTCAAGTAACTAACTATCCAAGCTTTACCAAACCTGCTTTGCAGGTATTTTGCATTTATTTACCTGGGTGCCAGTTATCTGCCCCCCATATAAACTCCTTGAGAGTGAGGAGAGTTTTGTTGGTGTTTTTTTTTCTTTGAATCCCTTGCCTAGTGCCTGGCATGTGGTACACGCTAAAAATGCTCACTGAACTGAACTGAACTGAACATAATTGAATCTCCAAGGGATTATTATTTTTTAGATAGTGGTTCAAGTAAGTGGCCAGTGAGGTAGGATCCAGTGAATTCTGACTGTATTCCATGTCCCATTAGAATTTAACCCCCTTGAGGACAGGAACTGTATTTGCTTTCGCTTTTCTGTGTAGCCCCAGCATTTGTCACAGAGCCTGGCAAATTCTAAGTGCTTAACTGATAGAATTATTGATATTGATAGAATTACTGATGATTTATTGCTCCTAAGGGGAGATTTCAAAGAGTTAACTAAGCCTTACTTTCCTAGTAAAGTCCCTTAACCAGACTTGAACAGTCTTCTCATCTGTAAAATGATCTGGAAAAGGAAATGGCAAACTGTTTGCCAAGAAAACCCCCCAAATGGGGTGATGAAGAGTTAGACCCAAGAACAACAAACACTTACTTTCCTTCTTGTACTTGGAAGTTTCAGCTCTATCTCACTTAAATCCAATTTACCTGCAGATCAAGGTATCACCCTCCTGAAGTCTCTGGTCCTCTTTGAGAATGGAGGCTGAACAACTATGGGGGGCAACAAGTAATTCTCCCATAGTTCACTGACCAAAAGGTGTTGTAGAGGACCTGTTCCCTACAAGGCAAAACCCATAGCCATCCCTCACCTCCTCTTCAAATACATACACACATATACACACATACACACACACACACATGCCTTTTTATGGACTTTAAACTTTGGAACAAGGCTGGAATGAAGGGACCATTTCTCAGGAAGCAGTGTTTGCCAGGCACAACGAGGGTTAATCAACGAAACAAGCCTGTGGCATAAATGCCAGTCTCTCTCCAAATCCTGAGGGCTTCAAATCTTTTCTAAATAAACTGCAATTTGTAAAGAAAGCCCCAAATGAAGCTGTGGAAGGAAAGGAGGGAGGGAGGGAAATCACAGAAGGATGGAGTAACATTTTACCATCTGGCTGACATGCTAATCACATCTTAACCTTGTAAAATGTCTAATTGATTGGGAGGCGGGCAGCAACTGAGCAACCAAAACTTGTTCCTAGTGGTAAAGGAAGAGGGCTAGGGTCAGTGACCTTCTGAATTGATCTGAGCCCTGGAGCTGGGTGGGAAAAGCATGAGAGAAGCCCTCAGTGAGCTAGGACACCAGAGACATCAGTTCTGCCAAGCAAGCAAGCCTGCTAGCTCCGCCCTACTCAAGCTGGCAAAGGGAGATGGCACTGGACAAAAAGTCTGACCAATTAGGGTCAGGGAAGCAAAGATTTGAAATGATGGTCCTCTTGGAAACATCCCTGACAAATGGCCATAGATCTAACACAGCAGGAACAATTGGGTGATGCAACACTAGGTTTATAGGAAGACTGGAGTTGAAATCCTGCTTCAGATAACAGCTGTATGATCCTAGGCACATTGTGCAGTGATTTCTCTCAACCTCAGTTTCCTCATCTGCCAAATGGGCACAAGAACACCTATTCCACTGGGTTGCTGGGGAATCAGAGAAGGTGACATAGAGAAAGCTTGACACGGATGTGAGATATATTCGTTAGAATGTAAGCCACTTGAAGGCAAGGAAGGACTTGCTTATATTTACATCCCCAACACTTAATGCTAAAATCATCTTCATCATCATCATCATCATCGTATGAAGCTAGGTGGTGCCGCAGACAGATCCCTAGGCCTGGAGTCAGGAAGAGGACTTCAAATTATTAGCCTTGCGACTCTGAGCAAGTCACTGAATTTTTGTCTGTTTCAGTTTCCTCAATGGTAAATGAGGATGATGATCATTCCTCCCTCCCAGGGTTGTTGTGGGGAATCAAATAAGACAACGTTTGTTAAATGCTCAGTACAGTGCCTGGCACACAGGGTGCACTTATTTCCTTCCTTCCCTCGATCTGTTCTCATTGAAAGTTATTCTTCTTGCTGAGCCACACTCTCCTTCCCATAATGGGAAATGGAAAGAGGAAAAAAGTGACCAACTGCTTTTGAAGAGATTTTTTAAAAATAAGTATTTTACCAAATGGAAAAAAAATTTAACCTATTCATCCTACTTCTGCCCTTTGAAGGTAGAGAGACAGAGACCAGAGAGATGGAGGGAGAAAAGTGAGAGACAGATACAGAGAGAAATAAGGAAGAAAGACCTCCAATTTCCCTTACATAGGACAAGGGAGTGGAGGCTTGTCAGAAGAACTAAAATCTTATTCTCTCAACTCCAGGCATTTTCACTGGCTTTCTCCAAGCCTGGAATGCTCTCCTTTCTCAATGCACCTAGCTTCCTTCAAGTCCCAGCTAAGATCAAATCTTCTACCAGAAGCCCCTCACAATTTACCTTCTTTCCAGGGCCTTCTCTCTGTGAATTATTTCCAATTTGTTTTTTTTGTTTTTTTTTTAAATAAATTTATTTAACTTTTTACATTCATTTTCACTAAATTTTGGGTTGCAAAATTTTCTCCCCATTATCCCCTCCCCCCTCCCCAATACACTGGACATTCTAATTACCCATATCACCAATCTGCCCTCTCTTCTGTCATCCCTCCCTTCCCTTACCCCATCTTCTCTTTTGTCCTGTAGGGCTAGATAACTTTCTATTC
>CM053772.1:22940329-22962194 GCA_028658325.1 Potorous gilbertii
GTTCTCAGGTGGGGGCAGGGCCGCCTCTCAGGCTCAGTTCCCTCAGGGGGTTTATACAGAGATCCTTTGTAGTGGAGCTGGGGTGGAGCTCAGCCAGCTCTGGGAGTCTCTGGCCGAGCTGCCTCTGCCTCTGGCCAAGCTGCCTCAGCCTCTGCTGCAGCGGCCACTTCCCAGGGGGTCCGAGTCCCGGAGATCCCCCGCTCCCCTCTCAGCTTGTCTCTCTCACTGACCTGTGCGTCTGTGGGTGGAGGGACCTTCGCAGCTGCTGGAGATTCAGGTCCCTGACGCCTGCGGGGCTCTGCTCGCTCCTCTCAGTGCCACGTGGCCGGGGCGAGGGAGGGGAGCGCTCCGCCGGACAGGACTCTGCTCCCGTGTCCCGGTTACCTTTGTGGTCGGTTCTTCAGGGCTCTCTGCAACGCAAATCTCCTTCACTGTGTTGCTGCGTGGCCTCCACTGCTCCAGAATTTGTCAGGAGTTCTTTTTACAGGAAATCTATGGGCTGTGGGTTCGGACCTAGCATAGGTGAGTCTTTCTACTCCGCCATCTTGGCTCCGCCCCCTTCTTATTTCCAATTTGTCCTGTATACTCTGGTGAAGTCATAGGTCTGATGACAAACAAACCAAAAATTACTCTGAGAATCACTCAGGATCTTTTTAAAGTGGCACCATACTTTAAAAGATGTCAACTGCTAAGTCCATGTCCAGTTACCTTTTACTTGTGATAAGCAGACAAGGAAAACAAAGACCTTATCATAAGGTATTTCTCATTTATTTACATTTACTCCAACTCAGGACTTTACTGTTTCTGAAAGACAGAAAGAGGGTAGTAACCACTTAGGAGGAGTTTTGGTTACCCTGCTTAGCTAAATGTCTTATGGTTTCGAATGACCTAAAATGGCCCTTTCCATTTGAACACCCAAATCTAACTAGCTGCAAAGGCTCAAACAGTCCATTGCTGGATGCTGTATTTCACTGACATACTGATCCCGGCCACCTGTGTTCCACTCAGGCTATCATCTCTGGAGCCATGCTGGATATGGATGAGACACTATGGCCCTTAACTTGCTCAGTGCTGAGGCCTCCACTACCCTCCCATCACACTCCTTCCTCATCCCCTTTCTGTGCCTTCTTCTTCTATTATGAACTTCTTGAAGACAGACTGTCTTCTTTTATTCGTGTACCCTGCATATAGCACAATACTATAATAAGCACTTGACTTACCCTTATCTTTAAATATTATTATTAATAAAAAGAAGAAATATAAGTTCTATCTTCAAGCAAAAGGAAATTCAATTTAGTGTAACAGAAATGCCCAAGGAATAATGATGATAGTTTATTTTGAAGTGAGCAGAACCAGGAGAACATTGCACACAGGAAGAGTGATATTGTAGGGATGGCCAACTGTGAAAAACTTGGCTACTTTGACCAAGATAGTGATCCAAGACAATTCCAAAGGATCCATGACAAAAACATGCCAACCACCTCCAGAGAAAGAACCAATGAACTCTGAGTGCAAACTGAAGCAGACTTTTTAAAATTTCTTTATTTTTCTTGTTTATATCGGAATGTCTTCATTTGTAACATGGATAATATGGAAATATGTTGTGCATGATTTCACATGTGTGTGTGTATGTGTGTGTGTGTGTACCAACCATAACCATTATCATAGTGCTTGCCTTCTCAAAGGTCAGGAGGGATGGGAAGGAAGGAGAGAATTTAGAACTCAAAAATTTTTTTAAAAGAATGTTAAATTTTACATGTAATTGAGAAATATGTAATTAAATAAAAATATTTTAAAATAAAAACTTACTTTTTTTTACTTTTAGCTTATCCAAAAATCTTTTCCATCTACTACTTACTCATTAGAATCAGAAATGCAAATAGTGATTTTTCATTTGTGCCTAAGGCAATTCCTATGGCAAGGGCAGAGATACTGGAGACAGCTGCCAAGGAGGCCATTTCTGGGAATGTTATCTGGGCTGTAAGAATTACCTTGCTCAATAAGTGCTAAGCTCAGGTATTTTTCTATATTGCAGACAGAAAGAAAGCTCTATCCATACCCTCTAAAACTGAGCACCCTGAAGGATAAACATGATATCCAAGTCACCCTGCCCTAGTTACCCATTCTGATTAAAATAACTCAGTCAGAGTGTTAGACCAGGTTCAGGGTTTGTACTAGATGTTTGATCAGTCAGGGTCATGAAATCCAAGATTCGTAGACTCTAATGCTGAAAGAGACTTAGATCAGCCTTCTATCATATGGAAAAAAGGAAGTCACAGATAAAACATGGTACAACTATGTTAAGTTGACCCACCTTAGTGAATTTGGGGCTGGGTCAACACCAGAAGCCAGTTCTTCTCATTCCCAATACTATTTTTTCCACTAGACCTTTTTACTAACAGAAGTCAATATAATCACTAGAGGATAGTTAGCTAAGAGCTTAGCCTTAGCCTTAATTTGGAGGAGGACCTTCAATTTTCTGACGATATTGAATACTTAGTAATTTATAAGCACACTTGATAACAGCTACATTTACACATATAGAATTCCAAAGTGCTCTACGTTTGTTAACTCATTTGATTCTCACAACATCTCTGGGAGTTTGATGTGATTACTATTCCCATTTTTCAGAGGAGGAAACTGAGGCAAACAGAAGTTAAGTGACTTGGCCAGAGTCACGCAGCCAAAAAGTGGTTGAGGAAGGATTTGAACTCAGGTTTCCCTGCTACAAGAACTCTATCCATCCTTCTACCTACTGGCTGAAAAATCATGAGCTGCTACTTGGGCATGGAATTTGTATGTTTATATCCATCTCTGTATGCTTTGCCTTTGTTAAAGTACGTGCTACTCCAGTATACATGGATGGATATAGGCATAAGGGGCATATATCCTTGTGGAATTAGGTAGTTTTACCATGTCTCCCAATCATATCAGGAAGACCATCCTGTCCTCAGGTTTTCCAGTTCAATTTGTGAATCTGCTGACTTTAAAAAGGTTTTAGGTCACCACCTATATGGTGTAATTTCAAGGATACCCTGGGAATAGTGACTACCCACCAAACCCCGGCTCATTGATAGCTGGAAATTCATCAGCAGGGGAGACAGACTTTCATTTCACAGGCAGAAATGACTCAAAATGCAAATGCACAGTGCCCTGAATTTCTACTGACATAAATAACAGATAACAAATATTTTCCTGAAAGTAAGTTTTAATGGGGGGAAGAAGGAGGAAAAGGCGGTAGAGGAAGAAAAGGAAAGTATGAAGAAATGATTCCCTGAAGCTGGTAAAGGGCAAAAGTGAGGGTCATAAAAACTGATGGGAAGATGGAGTAGATATGAGAGCTAACGACTGAGATGCCAGAGACAAAGATCACACATTTCATACTTTTGCCTAAAGCCGGCCTGACCAGGTCAACTCCTTAAGTTAATATCAAGAGAACGAGAATTGGATTTCCACCTTCTACTAAAAAATGAGAGTGGCATGTGTACATTAAGCATTTTATGGCTACAAAGCATTTGTGCATATATTGCAGAATAACAAACCCAGAAGGGAGGAAAATTAGAGTCATTGTCAACCCCTGCCATTATACGGAAGAAGAATTGAGCCTCAAAGAAATGAACTGCTCTACCCAAGTCATTAGTAACGCCAGAGCTAGAACTCAAAGTAAAGTTTTCTGATTCCTCTGCTGGGCTCTAGTCAGAAGCCTGGTAATTTATTATCTCTCTCTGTCTCTGTCTCTCTCTGTTTCTCTCTCTGTCTCTCTCTGTTTCTCTCTCTCTGTCTCTCTCTGTTTCTCTCTCTGTCTCTCTCTCTCTCTGTCTCTGTCTCTCTCTGTCTCTGTCTCTCTCTGTCTCTCTCTCTCTCTGTTTCTGTCTCTCTCTCTCTCTCTGTCTCTCTCTCTCTCTCTCTCCCTCCCTCCCTCCCTCTTCCTCTCCCTCTCCCTCTCCCTCATATCTCATACTTCCTCTACTCTAAGCAAATCATGTAGAATTTAGACTAAGTAGCCAGAAAGGACAATTTTGTCACTAGAAATTTGTGGACCACTTAAGCTTGACAAAAAAAATGGAACTCACAAAATCTGAATACCTTGGTTAAAAAGTTACTTTGCCATTCTATTAATATGACCATCATTTATTTTGAGATCCAAATCTGTCACTCTTTTTCAAAGTCTTTATTCACCATATCAAATTTATTTTTAAAAATACTGCTTTATTTCTTCTTTGAGAATATTTTATTTCCATCTGACTTTCCATTCTTATTTATTCTTAAAATTCTTTTAACCCTCAAATCCTTGTGGAGTTTCTTGCCATTGTTTCATTATTTCCTTAGGTCTTACAGTGGTTATTGCTTTGTTTCCCCTTTCAACCTGGAGTTTAAAGGTAAGTGCTTATTCTTTACATGTGGTCCCTTCTTAATTATTTACTCTGCTATTTTCTTTCTTTGTGACTTCCACTGCTGATTTGTATTCTTGGAGGCTGAGCTTACATCCACCATCTCTCCCCTGGCTTTCTTGCCTTCAGCATTTTTCCTTCTAATTTAGATACCATTATATCAGACCCCTGACCATCACTACTGCCTAATTTGTTTTTTTCCTATTCAGACAACTGGGCCTAGATAATTCCAACTATTTCCTACATTAAGAGAGGGAGAATTAGACAATATTCCCCAGAAACTCCAAAAGGAGGTGGGTGACCATCACTTGGTTTATGGCCCATTTTCCTTTAGCTTAGGAGATAAATCCCTTCCTTTGGGTACTAGGCTGCTTCCACTACCAGGACCTCTTCACTGCCCACTTTCTCTCTTTCAAGACAAGGTTAAAGCTTTCTACCCATTTCAAGATGAGGAACAAAGTTGACCTAGAGTGCATCACTTCCATGAAGAAACATCAAGGGTAAAGGGCAGAATCCGTTGTAGTCAAAGCCAGAAATGTAGGCTGGCAATGGAAACCAGCCAAGCCTGGGCAGAGCTAGGGAGAGTGGGTTCCACATGCAACCTCTTATTCTTTTTTTCATAAGAATTTGCCTAGTGGGGCAGTGTTTCCCTTCTTCTCTTCTTTGTGTAAGTTTAATTACTTTCTTTGCTTCATTTCTTGTTGTTTTTAGGTGGCAAGGGAGGGAAGTAGGATGACACACAATCCCTCCCTATACCATCTTGCCTAATTCTGATCCCAAGACACATTAGGACCATAAATAAGAGGAGGAAGAAGTCAGCCCCAGGGTGGGCAGGTGCCTCTCCCGGCTCTTTTGGTCAACATATTGGCCCTTTCTTGAGCTATCAGATCAAGTCATGACCAGCTGTGTAGTGGGCTTGAAATGAGGGAGGTCTGAACACATGACATGCTGCTGAACAGTCCTGCCACCTTCTGTCTCAGTTCCTGATGACACAATTGGAATTTTCCTTCCTTTCTCTGTCTTCTCAGCTCTATTTCCGTCATCACAGTCATCAGCCTGCCTGATTCATAAGCAGCTCCTAGTTAAACTGCACCACTGAATGCCTGGAGATATGATAAGGCTTGGAGAGCCTTAATACACTGCACTGCTTGACCCCATAATACTGTCAAAGGGTCAGTGAAATTTGAATGAGACAATGAAGCAAATAAACACGACCTAAATATTTCTGTGTCTGCTGGTTATTTTTGTTTAAATTGTTTTACAAATGCACATGGGAATATTTGATTGGGTATAGGATATGTTCCTTATTTAGAGGAGACAGATATAATGAAAAGAGCAAGTGACTTGGAGTCAACTGAGATGTGAGTTTAACTACCACCTCAGACCCTAATAAGTGATCATGCACGAATGAGGTACAATGGAAAGTTTGCTGAATTTGGGGTCATGAGACCTAAGTCTAATAATAGTAGCAGCAGCCGTAGTAGTAGTCATAGTAGTAGTAGTAGTGGTGGTGACAGTGGTGGTGGTGGTTGTGGTAGTAGTAGTAGTAGTAGCAGCAGCTGCTGCTGCTAACCTTTATATAGCACCTTCTATTGGTCAAGCACTATGCTAAGGACTTTACAGATATCTCATTTGTTCTTTACAACCAACCTGGGAGTTAAGTATTTTTATCATACCCATTTTACAGATGAAGAAAACGTGGCAAACAGAGCTTAAATCACTTGCCCAAAGTCACACAGCTAGTAAATATCGGAGGCCAGATTTGAAATCAGGTTTTCTTGCCTACTCTACTTATTGTGTCACCTATCTAACACTACATGACTTTGAACAAGTCACCCTCTGTGCCTCATTTCCTTCATCTGACAAATCAAGGAGTTTTCCATGGTGGACTCCGGGGTCCCTTCTGAATCTAAATAGGTTATACTATAATCATAGGAGAGATAGACTTTCTGAGCCTCAGTGACCATATTTGTAAAATGGGAATAACAACCCACTTTGTGCCAATTTACTGGATTCTCCCTCTGTAGCCTTAGACACTATCTGTCGATCACTTCTTCTCCTTGATACTCTCTCCTCTTTAGGTTTTCATAACACCTCTTTCTCTCCTGGTTCTCCTCCTACCTATCTGATGATGCCTTCTCAGTCTCCTTTATGGGATCTTCAATCATGCCACGTTCACTAACTATCCCATAAGGCTCAGTCCTGGGCCCCCTTCTTTTCTCCTTCTATACTATGTCACTTGATAATCTCATAAGCTTCCATGGATTTAATTATCATCTGTATGTTGATGATTCTCAGACCTACTTATCTGGTCCTAATTTTCCTAGTCTATTGGACTTCTCAATTTGAATATCCCATAGATATCTTAACCTCAATTTGTTCAAAACTAAATTCATTGGCTTTCCCCGCAAAAGAACTTCCCATCTTCCAAAGTTCCCTATTACTTTTGAGGGCACCAGTTGGTCAGCATTTATTTATCACCTACTATGTTCCAGGCGCTACTGTGTGCTAAGCATGGGGGATACAAAAAAAGGTAAAAGACAGTCTCTACTTTCAGGCCATTCTCAGCCTAATGGGGGAGACAACAGGCAAACAACTATGAATAAACAAGTTACAAGATAAACCAAAAACAATCAATAGTGGGAAAGTACAAGAATTAAGTGGGATTGGGAATAGCTTTTTATAGAAGAGGGGTTCCAACTGGAGCTCTAAGCATGGAGAAGCGTGAGGGAAAAACCCTGCAGTGGGAGAGGGAACATCTTGTGGGTGGAGCAGTGAGGTCAGTATCATTGCCACCCAGAATACACCAGGAGGTTAAAAGAGTGAAAAGATGGGAAAGATGGTTTTAGTAGGCTATGCAGGGCTTTAAACCAGACTTCCAGGCCCTCAGGCTTGCCACTCAGAATCATTTTGGACTCCCCACAATCTATCACTCCCTGTTTCCAACTTGTGGCCAAAGTCTGTCAATTTTCACTTCTGCAGCATCTCGTGAATACTCACCCTTCTCTTCAGGGACTCTGTCCACTGCCTGCACCAACTGATGCAGACCTCGATCACCCTATGCCTAGACCACTGCAGTGCCTGCTGCAGGGGGTAGTCTGCCTGCCTCAATTCTCTTCCCACTCTAGTCCATTCTCCCTCAGCGATCACAGTGATTTTCCTAAAGTGCACATCTAACTATATCACTCCCTGCCACCTCCAGGGTAAATATAAAATCTTCTGGTTGGTGTTCAAACCCTTCAGCACATGATCCCCTCTTACCTTGTAGTCTGTCTACAGCTTACACTCTCCCTATGTAACAGGTAACTGGTATCCTTGACGTTTCTCTCACCTAAATGCAGCATCTGCTGGCTACACATCTGAGCTGGTTGTCCTCCATGACTGGAATTCTTTCCCTTCTCTTCTCTGCTTCCCTGACTTCCTTGAAATCTGAGCTAGAATCTCCTCATCCCAAAAGTTGTCTACAAGAAGGCTTTCCAGAGCCCCCCCCTCCCAGTGCTACAGCCTTCCCTCTGTGGGCTACCTGAAGTTTACCCTATCTGTATCTCATTGGCACATAGCCCTTGCATTCTGTCTCCAGTAGACTAGGGTCCTTGAGAGCAGAAATGTGGTTTGGAGGTTTGATTGGGTTAGTTTTTTCATCTCTTTTTAATATACCCACTGCTCAGCACAGTACCTGACACAAAACAGGTACTTAATATATACTGATTGACTGACTAACAAAGTGATTGATTAACTGGACAGAAGTAGATGAAAAGGGAAGCATTCAAGATGGCCTTCCCTATGATTGTATGGACAGAAGCCTAGAAGAAAGTCAAAAGAAAATAATACTCCAACTGTGCCACTGATAAGGCAAAGCCGCAGGGGTGGGGAAACCGAGGTCTCAAGGCCACATGTGACCTTCTAGGTGTTCGGGTGCGGCCTTCTGAGTCTCAGTTTTACAGAACAAATTGAACTATTGATTAACTGATTTCATCTATACCAAAATTCTACCCCTCCTAGTATAGAAGCAACCCTGGCCCCTCAGAGACTTGATGGTAGGTGGAGAGCTCTTCTAGGAGTTTTTCTGGGAATGAACCCCAAAGATTACCCCAGACATATTATAAGCTGTGATTCAAGCCCCCTCCATTCCAAGGTCATGGTCAGATTCGCTCAAGGGATCCGATTTTGTTCTTTTTGTTTACTTTTGCCAAGTCACTCTCAAAAACTAATCTACTGAGAGAAGGGCTGCTATCTATTTCAGAGGAAGGAATGCCCACACCCACAAAATTACAGACCTCTGAAGGACTGAAGATGTAGGAATCTGTGAGTTTCAGGAATCTGTTCCTAATGATACACAACTAGGAGGTTTCTCCACCGTAAGCAATTCATACTGCAAGAACACCCCCATCTCTGACCTGCCATAACCCATCCACAGTTTGGTGGGTCAATGCTAGGGAGTAGCCTGAGACACAAAGAGACTGAGTGACTTGGCCAAAGGTCACACAGCTAATGACCAATCAACTAATTCATCAACAAGTATTTTTCAAATACTTACAATACACAGGTACTGCACTGGGCAGTGGGACTAAAAAGACCAAAATGAGACAATATCTGCTTTCAAAGAGCTAACAGGAAACAAACAATTCTATCAGGGAATACAACATATACATGTACATGTGTGTGCATGTGTATATGTGGATATGCATGTGTGTATGTATATATAACATATTCATATGTACACATATGGATATGTATGTGTATATGAGTATATGTATTACTATGTACATATGTGTATGTATGCACAGGTATATAGTTATGTGTGTATATATTTATGGTTATATGTGTGTACATGTGTTATGTACATACATGCGTACATATATATGAAAATGCAAAAGACATGCAAAGTGATTTTGACAGGAAGACACTGGAAAATGGAAATTGAAAAAGGTCTCATGTGGAAAGGTGCTGAGTCATGAATAGGCAATAAATATACATCCTCTCAACTTTCCCTTTAGCTATTATGCTTCTGTTAAATGACACATATTTTTTCCAGAATCACCTTCTAGTCATGACTCTTGTTCTCCCAAGCCTTGGTGACGATCTTCTTTAAATGCCTCTGCTTGGGTTAGGATGGCTTTGAGTACCTGGGAGCAGTTAAATGAATGGGGTCAGACCAGATGGATTCAAAGGTCCCTCCCTGCTCCAAATCATACAACACCATACCTTCTTACTCTTATAAGAAATGTACTCAAACCCAATTGGGGTCTGTGTTTTCTTTATTTGGGATGCACAAAGGAAATATCTAAGAGTAACACTAAAAGTAAGAGAGAAAACTGAGGAAATATGAAGCCAATGCATCATTCAAGCGTGTGGCACCTCAAGACCAGCATCATGAAACAAGGCTTATTTCTTACATTGTGTAAAGAAAGTGCACCCCCCAATACATGAGCTTCCTACATAACAGTCCATCACCACTACAAAGCTACTATGGGAAAACAGGCATCCCTTCCCACACACTCCTTGCCTCAACCCCTTACCAAGGTCATGTAAACCATCTATCAACAAAAGGCCAAAAGCAATGAAGCATATTAATGAACCTAGTGCCCTTGGGCCAGAGCATCGATAAGTTCTCTTCCCCAAAAGCCCAAAGACCCAACTTAAAGGTTTATTTTAGTCATTGCTAGGCAGTGCATATGTTTAGTTAATTAACTTCATTTTCTTCAAAAATTGCTCTTTAAAAGATTTGAAAAGATGAGAAAGATGAATGTCTTTCATGAGCATATTTCAAAATAGAATAAGTATGAATCAGGAAGAGCTAGACTAGATCTACTTGTATCTAGAAAGAAAGAACTGCAGATAGCATGGGACAGTGGAAAGATTCCTGAACTTGGATGACTCAGTTTGGGAGTCATGGAACTTGAACTGGAAACCAGAGCCTGACAGCTACTGTCTGTTGACCATCAAAAAATCTCTGAAATTCTCTAAGCCTCATTTTCTCTATCTTTAAAATAAGGGTACTGAACTAAGTGACCTCAAAAGTCCCTTGCAGCTATGTGGTACAGTGGATAGAGTGCTTGACATAGTCAGAAAAACCTGAGTTCAAATCTGGCCTCTAGCACTTACTAGCTGTGTGACCTTGGGCAACTCATTTAACCTCTGTTTGTCTAGGAAGCAACCATATGATTCAGTGGATAGAGTCAGGAAGACCTGAATTCAAATCCACTCTCAGACATTTAATAGCTATATGACACTGGAAAAGGCTTTCTGCCTTGGTTTCCTCAACTGTAAATAATAACAGGGTTGTTGTTAGTACCAAAAAAGATAATATTTGTAAAGCACTTGGCATAGTAAGTGATATATAAATATTAACTATTATTTTTGTCATTATGTTGCTTCTCCAATTCTGTCCCTGTATCATTGTAAAGGTTTAGGTGTTAAGCCAGGAAGAAAGGGATCCAACGGGTATCTTTCAAAATGTAAAGAGGACTGTCTGCCTCAAACAACATTTTATTTAAATGAAAAAATACCAGTGTGCAAATTGGACAATTTGGGTACACAAAGTCAAGTGTTCCTAATTAAGTAAGCAAGTCATTAAATAAAATTGCATCTAAACTGGATGTACTAGAGAGTTTGAAGAACGGAAGTATAAAATTCAACTTCCAAGAAAGCTTCCGATATTTGATTTTGAAAGTATATCTGGAATAGAATTGCTGTCACTCATTTTTAAGTGTGTTTTAAACATACGCACATGTATATACACATATATACATATATACATGTGTGCATATACACATACATATATCTAAAGAATCCTCGGAAAACCAGAGAGAGGAAGACGAAAGGTTAGGCTGCTCTTCTATCTCTTTCAACATCACCCTAAAAGCAGGCCATCTTCTTGGAAATGAGAGACACATGACTTCATTCACCCAAAAGAGGTCATTGCACTTAAGCCACTGGGGCTTCCAGACTGAATTCAGCTCACTGAACTGAAGGGACGGGAGAAAGAAAAAAGAAACAGGCATCATTCTTTCTTCAGATTCTTCAAACAAATGCTAATGAAAATCACCTTACTTTGATTGCAAGAGTCAAGAAATGTAATGCCCCAAATCTGCTTTGCAAAAGTGTGGGCATGGTTCTAAAACAGAGTGTCCCTGAGTACTCTATCACAAAAGGGTCCTGGGGGATGCTGGGCATGACATCCAGCATGCAGCCCCATTGTAGAATGCTACCACAATCCAAACTATGGCAAAACCAACTAACTTTTCCTAGTGATGAGAAAGAGGACAACAAAAATTTTGTCCTAGGGAATCAGAGGCTTAGAGTTGGAACGGACTTTTCAGACCATCTAAGGCAGGTTCTTAAACTGTAGGTTGTAAACCAATATGGGGTTCAAGAAGTCCTGAAGGGTGCACGTGTGTAAAAAGTCTTAGCCCCAATCTAAGGTAACTCCTCATTTGACAAACAAGGAACCTCTGGCCTGGAGATGGGCCTGACGTGTAACCAAGGACACTGAGGAAAGTGGGCAGCCGGAGGATCAAGTGCGTCAGGAAGCCTTCAATGTCTATCTCAGACACTACTTGTACAACCCTGGGCAAGTTACTTAACTTTTCTCAGCCTCAGTTTCCTCATTTGTAAAACTGAGATAATAACAGCCTCTATTTCACAGAGTGACGATGAAGGCTGAATCAGATCTCACACACATACAAAAATATGTGCATATATACACATACATATATACATACATATGCATACGAATATGTTAAAGCATTATATAAATGTTAGTTATTATTAGTGCCTTTGTTCTTAAAGTAGTAGAGTCAGGAATTCAGGTTCTCCATCTGCAAATCCAGCAGATACCATTAGTTGGTGCTTTCCACCTAAGGCATTCATTTGGGGTTAACATATGCTAATTGGCTAACTTGGAAGAAGGTAGAAAGTTAATGCCCAGAAACATGAAATCAACCATCCTCCCTGTTTGGAGAAAATGCAGCTTAAAAACCTTACTGTGCCCAAAAGAGACAGTAGGTCCTCTGAAGACCCTCTTTATGGACCAATTCTGGGTTGCAAGAAGAAAGTTTTGAAAGGGGCTTTTACATGCATTATTTCATACAGACACCGTATTCCCTTCCTTGGGTACAATGTTGTGTTCCCCCTGTAAGCTCCTTGAGGTCAGGGACTTGCATTTGTGTCTTTGTATCTCCAGTGCCTAGCACAGAGCCTAGAATGTTCTGGAAACTTAACAATTAATTAATTAATTCAATGAAAAATTGAATCAAATTGGATCTTTTAAAAAACTAGCAAAACAAAAATTTCATTTACTTCTTTCAAAATGAGGTTGCATAATTTAATCTGAAAGCAGTGACTCATAACCTGGTGTCTATGAACATTTTTTTTTAAATCTGATCACTATAGAGCAATGTAATTAGTTTCCTTTATAATATCTGTGTAATATTTTGTGCATTTTAAAATGTCATACTGAAAAGCCATCCACAGGTTTTAGCAGGCTACTAAAGGGGTCCATACACCCCCAAAAAATTCTGTCTTAGGCAAGGCTTAACATTTTATTTCTTTGGATTTTTTTCAGTTTAGTGTCATTGAAAGGCAATATTTCAACAGGCTTTCACACAAATTTCAAGTCAATTTCTCCTGGTGATTTCTATTTCCTGGAGACTTCCAAGAAACTTGATCCTACCTGACTGTGTCTGCAGCAAAAAGATGAGCAGAGACCCATCAGCTAGCCACCCACCAAGGAGGAGGGACTCCTCTTGACTTGTCATTATCTCCCTGAAATAGTATTTGTAAAGCCTTTAGCGCAGGGCCTGGCACACAGTAGTTGCTTAATAAACACTGGATCCCAGCTCTTTCCTTCCCCAATTATCATATTCTTCTTCAAACTTTCCATTCCTAGCTGAAGTCATGGCTTTTCTTCCTCTCACCCAAGTTGCTAAACTTGGAGTCATTTTTGGCTCTTTTTTCTTCTTGACCACCTACAATCAATCAGTTGCCAAACCCTGTTGGCTTTTCCAGGACCACATTTCTCACATCCATCCCCTGCTTGTCATTCCTATCATTACCAACCTAGTCAAGGCCCTCCTCACCTGAAGAGGGTCCTCTTCAGTGCTCTTCATTCTCCAAGTCATTCTCCATACAACTGAGGAAACAATCTTACTAATGTACAGATATGGTCCATGCTCTGTAATTTCCAGTGGTCTTTAGGATAAAACAAAAACTCCTCTCCCTAGCACGGCTGGCTCAACAGGCCTATTTTACATTAGTCCCCTACATAATCTACATTTCAGCTAAACTGTCCTAGTTTCCAACTTTGACATTTTATCTCCCATCCTTATGCCTTCATACAATCTGTCTGCCATGATAGGAATACACTCCTTTCCTTTCTTCTTCCTTCCTTCAAAGCTTAGCTCAGCTTCCATGCTGCCCATGGAACTTTTCCCAATCCTCCACCTGTTTGTGCTTTCTTTCCTCCAATTAACTAAACTTTGTATTTCATTGGTATAGGGATTCTTAAACTAGGATTCATGAATTTGTATTTTTTAAAAATTGTTTGATAACTATGTTTGAATATAATTGTTTCCTTGGTAATCATATATTTTACATTATGCACTGCAGCCCAAGCGATCAACAGCACTCTCTCTCTCTCTCTCTCTCTCTCTCTCTCTCTCTCTCTCTCTCTCTCTCTCTCTCCCACACACACACACAGAATCCTAGGACTAGTAGAATATAAGTTCTTTGAGAGCAAAGGTCACTTTATTACCTCTATGTCCCAAAGTGCCTTGTACATAGTGGGCACATTAAAAAATGTTTGTTGAACTGAAATAAGAAAATTAAAAAATAAAATATTTGTCCAGGGGCTGGAAATTTAAATTTCTCCCACTACGTGCTGGCAAAATTCTCCTCCCAAATTCAACATCCCACCTTGACTTGATCACAGAATTTCAGTTAGAGCAGAACTTCAATGTCATCCAACTCAACCTGTGCCCAGAAAGAACTACTCTAGCATCCCAGCCCTTGCTTGGTGACCTCCAAGAAGGTTCGAGATTTCAATGGCTTTTCCAGCTTCCATGTCACTCTCATGCTGAGCTGGAGGTCTACTAAAACCCACATATCTTTTTCAGACATACTATTACCTAACCACACTTTACCTTTCTTGTCCTTGTGGACTTGGGTCTTTTTACAGCAAACATAAGACTATACATTTATTCCTACTAAATTTCATCTTCTTGCATTCAGCCCCGTGATCTAGATTGTCAAGAAGATTTTGGATCCTGACTATCTCATCTTCTATATTAACTATCCTTACCAGCCTGATAGTATGAAGAAGCTGGATAAGTCTGCCATTTATAACTTTATCCAAATCATTAATAAAAATTTTAAAAAGCACAAGGTCAACCAAGCATGGATTCTTGAGCTATTCCACGGGGGACACAATTATAGGTGAACAAGGAGCTTATTCAGTGAGTGACTCCTCCTTGGGACCTCCCAACCCCCATTAAACTTCTCCCAAACTATTCTAATTGCACTATTGTCTAATCCAATTCTCTCCATCTTTTTCACAAGGAAATGATATCTCAGGTTCAGAGAGATCATTTTAGAGGATGGAAAGATAATTCAGCAGTTTCTCCTGCTCTTTTCTCAACATTTATCAATGTATAGATCTCTAAACGGTTGTTCGTGTGGGTAAGTGTCATCGCATGGTGTGAAACAGAACACATTATTTTCCCCCAAAACCTTCCCCATCATCCCCACTTTCCTGTTACTATTGAGGTCACTACCATCCAAGTGTTCAAACAAGAGGTCATTCTTATGAATTCTTCTTACTTAACCCACATACTCAATCTACTATCAAATCTTGGCCTTTTTGTTCTTGCAACTTCTCTCATAGGCATCCTCTTCACCCTACTCATGAAGATGCCATCCTGGTACCAGCCCTCATCACTTCACTCCAAGACAATGGCAACACTTTTTGCGTTTTGGGGGTAGAAGTGTTTGTTGGACAAAAGACATGGGTGGAAGAAAGAGTATCCCCGTGGGGAGGAGTTCATAGACTACCCAGGCCTGTGAACGGAGGGTTCAGGTCTATGTCCTCTGGCTTCTCCACTGGACACAGTTTAAAATGCTGGAGGATGACGGTGAAGAAGAGAATGATCCCCATTAAGGCCAGGCCTGCCCCTAGACACACGAACTTCCTGGGAGCAAGCAGCACAAAGGCCTTGCTTACCCCTTTCTCATCCAGGAAGTTGGTTGGATCAAAGCATTCTGGGTCCTTGAACTCAACTGAATTCAGGTGTGCAAAGACCAAGAATGGGATGACATGAGTGCCCTTGGGCAGGAAGTAACTACAAAAATGGGTGTCCTGAGTGATGGCTCAGGGCAGGCCCAAGGGTAAGAGTCCTGAGGAAGTCTCTGAATCTTCTACAGGACTTTGTTGGCGTAAGGCAACTTGCCTCGGTCATCCAGGCAAGGGGCTCTGTCCCAACCCACCACATGGTCTATCTCTTCTTGAGCTTTTTTTTGTCACTTCAAGATACTTGATCAAGATTAGCAACCCATAGAGAAGGGTAGTAATTGTGGTCTTGGTGCCTCCTGAAGAATAGATTATGGGTGGTCATCACTAGTGTATCCTTGTAGAAGTGACTCCAGGGCTCCTGCTTTTCCTTGTCTATCTGATTTAGGAAATAGTCAATGAAGACCCGGCTTCCTACTCTTCTGGTATTTCCAGACATGATTATAAATGAGCAGCTTGAAGTTATGGAAAATTCACTGGTGGGAACCTGGAATCCAATCCATAACACAGGGGAACATGTTGTACATCTGGCCCCACTGGGAACTCACTGGGAACTGAAACTGTCTTTCAGAAAATCCAGCAGTGTTTTTAAATCACGTTCATCACAGCTGTAGGGTTGTCCAAATGCCACTGCACAGATGACACTGGACACAGCCATCACATAGGGGCTGGAGGGGGTTAAATGGAACTTTGATCCTGTGGCTAAGTTTTCAGTACCTTCCTAACCAGTCTCCCTGACTCAAATCTCTCCTCATTCTAATCCATCCTTTTCTCAGCTCTATCAAAGTGACCTTCCTAAAATACAAATCTATAGCTCCCTATGGTCAACAGCATCAAATATCACTAAAAACAAAATAACAAAAAAAAATCCTTCTTGTTAAAAAAATAAGCTTTACTTATCAGCCTCGGCACCTTTAAAAATTGATATCTGCTGTTTTTATGTCACCTTTATTTCCTAATAAATTGCTCCCTCTTCTGCCACTCAGAAAGCCATCTTTCATAATAAAAAAAAAGAAAGTAAAGCAGGAATAGTAAAGCTCATTTATACAACAGCCTGGTTCAAGGATATATACCTTGTTCCACACTCACAGTTCCCTACCACTGCAAAGAAAGGAGGGAGTCCACATCATTGTTCCAAAGTTAAATTGGCTATTAGGATTATACAGTGCTCATTTTCTGTATCTTATCTGTCCTTTTCATTTATGTTGCTGTAGTCATTGACCTTTTGGTATAATGGAGTAAATGACCTGGGAGTAAGGGAGACAATTTTGAATCCTATCTTGGGCATTTACTAAGTCTGTGACCCTGGCAAGTCACTTCCATTTCATTCAGCCTTAGGTTTCCTCATCTATAAAATGGGAATACTAAAAGCACCTAGCTATTGGGATGGATGTGAGGGTCAAATGCAAAGTATTTAGCAAACTTTAAAGCTCTCAATGCTGGTTAGCATTGTTGTGTTTACTGTGATTAAACTGTGCTCCTGGTCCTGCATATTTTCTTTGAAAGAATTCCCATGACTCTATTTCTACATATGCACACCTCACCAGTCTCACAGCTAGGTGTGAGCATGAGCACTAGTCCCACAAACTTATGCCCCATTTGGCGTTTACTCCCCTTACCGACCCTTGCTTCCATCTTATTTACCTATTTTATTTATTTCCAAGTCGGGGATTTGTTCCCTGAGCATTCATATTAAACTGTTCATATCACTCCCATTTTCCTTACTCATCAGAATCGCAAAGGTGATTTTTTGAATCCATGGAGAAGACTTTACATTTATCCTTAGGAATCACCATCTTATTAGCTTTGGTCTAGAGGTTTGGACTGTCAGCATCCTGATCCTATAAGAGGAAAGAAGGCTTAGAGGGAGCGCATTTCCCTTTCTCCTTTCTTTAACTTTTAAAGTGGACTGTATTTTTTTAAATTTTGTCTGTAACCCACTGAAGTGTGTAATTCGGTTTAAAAGCAAGGTCCAGCAGGCATGATTCATGCCTGTCACATAGGATAAAATTGATCCCAATCCCACAGTGCTTGACTCCTTCAATGTTACATTTATATCGAGTCTTGCAGTTTACAAAGCACATTCACACCTATTAACTCATTTTATCCTCATAACAAACCTGTGAATAGCCTGAAATTCATCATTTATAAGGTGCCCATTTGGGGGCATTGGTTTTCAAGAAGTCCCACGGTCAAGGTAATACACAGCCGACCCTGAAATCAGGAGACCTCATTTGGGTTCCGAGCTCTTACATTTCTCAACTGTATAAGAGAATCACTACCTCAGGGCCTCAGTTTCCTCATCTGTAAAATAAGGGGTTTGGATTAGCTGGCCTCAGAGGTTTCCCCCATTTTCAATCTGTGGTTCTTTGACATATGTTTTATCTATCTGTCAGGACTGATGAGCTGAAAATCAGTCAGCCAGTTAATAAACATTTATTAAGTGCCTCCTAAGTTCCAGGCCATGTGCTAAGCAATGGGGATAGAAAGAAAGATAAAAGCTAAGCCCCTGACCTCACAGAGCTCACTCTCTAATAGGGGAGACGACATGGAAACAATTATGTACAAACAACCTATAGACAAGAAAAATCAGAGAAAATCAACAGAGGGGAGGCACAACTGCTCTCAAAGAAACAAGGAAAGGCTTCTAGGAGACAGTGGGATTTGAGCAGGGGCTTGAAAACAGCAGTGAGGCTGGGGGGCAGAGACGGCCAGCAAGAGAGCTCTAGGCCCTGGGCACAGCCAGTACTTGTAACCATAAAGGGCTACACAGATGTGAGTGGTCATGCATATTTCTTTCAAAAATTAGAGTAACACTTTACATTTATTTTTAAAGTGTAATCTTTTTCAATTTAATTTCTTAGTAGTTATTTTTTAATTTACAAAATTCCATAAGAAGTACACTAGCCTGCAATACAACCTGCCCGCTTGTGCTGATGACAGTTGGCTGCAAGTACTTTTGTCTTCATCCTCTGGTAGGTTAGATTCAGACATGGTTTTCCTATTAGTAATCAGTGTAAAGTGTAGAGCCAGCAAGCCCAGGGGGTCAAGTTAGGCTTCTACCACCTACTGACTTGCTGTGTGACTCAGGGCAACAAGCTTAATATATCAGAGCCCTGGGCAAGTTTCTAAAATAAAAATAGGGAATGGTAAACTAATTTGGATATGCAGGAGTTACTTCATGCCAGAGCCTTGAAATCAAAGATACAGCACCACCACCGCTACCCCAGGCCCACCAAAAATAAAAATTACACAGAGTAGTAGATCTGACACCATTAATAGTCTAGTAGAAAGGCCAAGGGTCAGAGGGAGACTGTGTGGTGGACAGATCAATAAAAATAAAGAAAAGATCTCAGGGAGACATTTTAAAAACATAGAAGAGAAAACAAAAAAGTTCAGAAGGGGACAGATACAAACCAGGTAACTGTTGCTACAGTATTGTAATTAATACACACATGTATTATAAAAATATGTACAAATATCGGTGTCTATAATGTATACACACACAAATATATAATGTACACATTATATATATATGTGTGGATGGAACACATACAAATCTGTGTATGTATATATATATATATATATACACAAATATATATATACAAGTGTATATGATATATACATTAATATAAAAACAAATATATATATATTTTGTTTATAAAATGTGGTAATATAATCATTATATATTTAACATGTAATACATACATGTATTGTACACATGTTGTGGTTGTGGTTGCTGAGTGGGTGCTGAGTTCGGAGTCAGGAAGACCTGAGTCCAAACTCAGCTTTAGACATTTACTAAATGTGTGACCATAAGCAAGATAGTTTCCTCATCTGAAAATATACATATATAAATATATATAATTATATATAGAGGTAATATATACATATGTGGAAAATATATAAATATGTTGGGGAAGGAAATGGCAAACCACTCCAGTATCTTTGCCAAGAAAATACCAAATGGGGTCATGAAGAGTTGGACACAATTGAAATGACTCAATACCACTCCTTTACTTTAAGAAAAAGAGTGGACTACGTTGTTGAATTGAATTATGTTTAATTGATAGTGCTTAATATGTAATCATTCTAAGGAAATTTGCAACAGAAGGGTGGGTATGAAGCCTTAAGTCAAAGGAATGAACCCATAACTGGGATTTCAGTAGATCACTGGGTTGGATAGAGAGTTCAGGGGTCCCTGAATCTAACCCTTCATTTTGTGTAGAGGCCCAATGATCCAGCCAACATCCCATGAGTATAAGCACAAGAGAAGAGCCTGAGTCTTGGGTCCTCTGCCTCCAACCACATGCTTTCCCCTCAGAGTGGGGGCAGACGGTGTGTAGACCCCTGAGGGATATGAGTTTAAACCACAGCCAAACAAGCTGAAAAGGCAGCCAACGACTCGTCTCATGTGTTCACATCTGTCCTTCAGAATTCGGAAGGAAACAGCCTCCCACTTAGCCACCACAGCAGCCTCACAGACTGTTTTGACAAGTCCCTGGGCCCTCTGAAGCTGCACTTCCTCCCCCCCATCCTCAGCAACACCTCCTAACCATCTGCACCTCCTGCCTCCGTTGTTCCCAGCAGGAGGCTATGAGAAGACAAGGATCTGTCTGCAATAAACATCTTCAGAGTCCCCCGACAAACACAGATTTCCTGTGAAAATCAAGATGCAGATATCCCACTGTCACAGCATCACTAAGCCATGATCTACTAGGAATCTTAAACTCCTAGGGTGCTGCCTGAGTCACTGAGACCTAGGGACTTACCCAAGGTCATTTGGCTAGTAAGTTATCAAAGGCAGAACCTAGGTCTTCCTAAAGACAAATCCTAGTTCAGCACAAAATGTGTCAACAGCACTAGCTTTCATAATGTTGATAAAGAGAATAAAAATTGCTGAGAGAGTCAAAGATTGTAACATGCTTTGAAATGAAATTCCAGCTGGGACATCAAGAAAAGGCTTCCCAGAAAAGGTAACATTTTAGCTAAATGCTGAAGGAAGGTTAGAAGATCTCTAGACAGAGGTCATCAAGGTGACTCTCTTCAATTATACAAAGGCTGTGGTATGAAAGACAGGCCAGTCTTTTTCTCTTTGGACCCAAAGGGCAGAACTAGGAGTAATGAGGGGGAGTTGTCATGGGATAAATTTAGGCTCCAAAGAGGAAAAAGCTTTCTAACAATTACCACCCATGGTAATTTTTCTAACAAAAGCCACCCATGAGTACAACAGGCTGTCAGAGGATGGGGAGCAGGTTCCCCTTCCCTGAGGGACTTAAAGCAAACCCTGGAAACCCACGTGCCAGAGCTACCCCAGAGAGAATCATTGTTGTCTGAATGAATGAAATAAAAAATGAACAAAACGATTATAGAATGAATGAATGAATGAATGGAATAAAAATGCACACAATGATTGTAGAATCAATGAATGAAATAAAAAATGAACAGTGACTGTAGAAGGAATGGATAAAACCATTTATTAAGCTCTGTATCAGGTATAAGCTTGACCGAACCTTTGAAGTCCCTTCCAATTCTGAGTGATTCTGATTCAGACCAATTCCTTATTTTTTCCATGTAAGAAAAGAAAGAGGAGATGATTTGTTTATAAATCTCTCCTCTGTTTCCCCTTTCCTGGTTTATTCTAGGTTTTGGACAGAAAGGCAAATGCTGACTTCCTTTCAAAAATAAGATAATTAGAAAAGGGACAGAGCTACTAGGTGGTGTCATAGTGCAGACTGCTGAATTTAGAGTCAAGAAGACTCCTCTTCCTGAGTTCAGATCCAGACTCAGACCTTTACTAGCTGTGTGACCCTGGGCTACTCACTTAACCCTGTTGGCCTTAGTTCCCTCATTTACAAAATGAGCAGGAGACAGAAATGACAAATCACTCCAGTGTCTTTGCCAAGAAAATCCCAAATGGGGTCACAAAGATTCACACACAACTGAGAAATAACAAAGCAACAATCATATATCTTGTATGCATAAAATTTTTCTCACGTCTCCTCCAAAAGAATGTGAGCTCCATGACAGAAGGAAACTTTTCTACACACACACTTTTCTTTGTATTCACAAAACACAGCACAGTACCTGGCACAAAGTTAATTCTTTTTTTTTTAATATAAATTTATTTATTTAACTTTTTACATTCATTTTCACAAAATTTTGGGCTCCAAATTTTCTCCCCATTTGT
>CM053772.1:22962694-22990524 GCA_028658325.1 Potorous gilbertii
AGCTTTTGCACCTCTTTTTCCACTTGGCTAATTCTACTTTTGAAAGCATTCTTCTCCTCATTGGCTTTTTGAACCTCTTTTGCCAATTGAGTTAGTCTATTTTTCAAGGGGCTATTTTTTTCAGTATTTTTTTGGGTCTCCTTTATCAAGGTATTGACCCATTTTGCATGCTTTTCTTGCATCTCTCTCATTTCTCTTTCCAATTTTTCCTCCACCTGTCTAACTTGATTTTCAAAATCCTTTTTGAGCTCTTCCATGGCCTGAGTCCATTGGATATCTATTTCAGATGTTTGGGATATAGAGGCCTTGACTCCTATGTCTTTCCCTGATGGTAAGCATTGTTCTTCCTCATCAGAAAGGAAGGTAGGGAACCTCTGGTCACCAAGAAAGTAACTTTCTATTGTCTTATTTTTTTTCCCTTTTCTGGGCATTTTCCCAGCCAATTACTTGACTTCTGAGATTTCTCTCCACCTATGCCCAGATCTTCGCAGCTAGTGCTTGGGGTCTGAGATTCAAATGCTCCTCCCCAGCCTCAGGGCTTTTGGCAGGCCTGGCTGCTACTTAGGGTAAGATTAATTTCAGGTTCTCAGGTGAGGGACGGGTTGCCTCCCAGGCTCATTTCCCTCAGGGGGTCTATGCAGAGACCTTCAGTAATGGACTCGAGGACCTGCCTGCTCCTGGAGCCTCTGGCCACCCACTACCTCTGCCAGTGTCTCCTGAAGGGGCCTGAGTTATGGAGACACCCCGCTCCCCTCTCAGCCAATCCAGAAGTCTCTCTCACTGCCCCTGTAGCTCCTGTGGGTGGAGGGACCTTCGCAGCCACCAGAGATTCCATCCCTGAAGCCTGCTTGGTTCTGTTTCTCTCTGTGCTGCATGGCCAGGGCAGGGCTGGGCTCCTCTCCCGTCTGGTGTGCAACGGACCTTTGAGATCGGTTTTTCAGGGCTCCCTGGAACGGAAATCTCCTTCACTCTGTTGCTGCACAGTTTCCACTGATCCAGAATTTGTTAGGAGTTCTTTTTACAAGAAATCCATGGGCTTTGGGTTCGGAGCTAGCATATATGAATCTTTCTACTCCACCATATTGGCTCCTCCCCCCACAAAGTTAATTCTTAATAAAAATTTGTTGACTAAGGATAATGAATTCCCAGATAACGAAGAAGAAATTCCATCTACCAATACAAGTTAGCATCGTCTCTGCAACTTACAGGATTAAATCATTGCCAACACCACAGTTAGACTAAGTATCAAAGACTAGACTTGATTTCAGGTCTCTGTGTCTCTAAGGCTGGCCTTGTTTCTAATATATATTAATGCTTCCTCTTCAAAATAAGGGCTATGTGCTGTCAATATCCATTCTACATACCTTTGAAAACCAGGGCTTTGTATCAAGGTCTCCTAGATTATATCCATTAGAAAAGAAGCTCAGAGTTTATGGCAAGAACAGTGAATTCTTCTTTTCAACAGTAAGCCATCTTTCCTTCTAAGTATTTAGGACCTTGTATTTGGGAAGGAATGAGGATCTCCATGACAGGGAAATCTTCGAGTGATGGTCTGTGGAAAGACTTCTACTCTTCCCTTTTGTTATTCATTGATCTGAGATCTCTATCTTTATTTTTTTTAATCTCCTAACATACACAAGGTACTGTGCTACTCCTGAAGATGTAACATGGGCTCTATACTCAGTGAGTGAAAGAGGGAAAGAGGAATTACACAAATAATAGGGGAAGAAGACACATATGAAGAGGAATTTCAAGTAGTGTTCAGAGATATGAAGAGAGAACGATCCTATTCACATTGAGGGAAAGAAGAAATGGGACAATGGGGGAAAGCTTCACAGAAAGTACTATCTGAACTGAAAGGAGAGATTTCAACAGATGAAGTCCATCTTCAGGCAGAGGGGACATGAGCAAAGGAACAAAGACAGAAGGGGACATAAAAAGGGCAAACAGTGAGTGACCCACTTTGTCTGGAACATGCAACAGAGTATGTGAAGAAATGTACCATGCAACAAGGCTGGAAGGTTGGCTGAAGTCAGATTGGCTGGCCTCCATTGCCAGAGGCAGGACCCTATTCTTTGTTTGGTAGGCAATTGAAAGTCGTAGAAAGTTATAGTTGAGAGAAGTGTTGAAATCATAGATCTGGGCTCAGATGGCTCCAGAGGCACAGCTCCGCCTCACTTAAACCCAATATGGCATCACCTTCCTAAAGACATGATCTTCTTCAAGAATGAAGGACAAAAGACATCAGAATGCATGAGCAACAATGGGGAGAACAGGGATGGATGAGAGAGAGGAAGGCAAGTTAGGAGTCTAGAAGACATACATAAAGGAATGGAATGACTAGGGCTTTTATTAAGTACCTGCTGTGTGCCAGTCACTGTGCTAAGCATTGTACCAATGTGCCTCATTTGATCCTTGCAATGACCTATCAGGCAGGTACAATTACTATCCCCATTTTTCAGTGGAGGAAACCGAGGCAGATATAGGTTAAGAAATTTGTCCAGGGTCACACAGCTTGTAAGTATCTGAGGCCAGATTTGAACTCAGGGCTTCCTGATTCCATGTCTACTACACCACCTAACCTAGATAGATAGATAGATAGACAGACAGACAGAGAGACAAACAGATATAAATGATGGATGGATGATAGATAGATATAGATGATAAATGATGGATGGATGGATAGATAGACACGCAGGCAGATAGAGACAGACAGAGGATATTTAAAAAATATACTATGTGTAAGGCAGTGCATTAAGCACTCAAAATAGAAATAAACAAGATAACTAGCTGCCTTGAAAGGGCTTACACTTCATAGCAGAAGACACATACAGGAGGGCTGGAAAGAGGGAAGAAGGTGACGTTCAGGCCACACAGTGGTGATGCCAGGAAATCAAGGGGAGCCTGCTTCTAGGTAAGGAGAATGTCAGGTCACCCCACAGAGATAGGAGATCCAAGGATATTGTCCAAGGTTGAAGTGAGAAAGGGGGTGGAGATGAGGAGGATAGCTTTAATATAAGTAAAATGGTGAGCAGCACTGACCCCAGGCAAGAAAAAGCTCCTCTATCAGACCTAGGGAACACGGGTCAAGTCCAACTTTGCAGTGTCAACAAGGGACAAAACAAGGCTTTGCATGACACTGGACAGGAGGAGACAGATGAAAGAGATATAGGATTTGATAATTGACTAAATATGGGCAGGGAGGGAGAAAAGAGGAAAGAATCCACAATAATTCCAAGTTCCGAGATCAAGCCTGAGAGGACTCATGTACCATCAACAAATATGATGAAGAGAGAGAAGAGGCAGGCTTTGGTAAAAAGATGCTAAGTGGTTATCCATTAGTACTTTGTCTCTTGGCAACTATTTTTATAAACTCCTATCTGTTTACATACAACAACTCCCAACAATACATAAATTCCTTGGTGGTAGGGACTGTTCTATCTCTGTCTGTGTATTCCTAGTGCCTCACACACAGTAGTTGCTCAGTGAATGCCTGTTGAATTGAACTGAACTTTGAGTTTGAGGTTTCAAGATCAAGCACAGACACCGAAGCAAAAAAAAACACAAAAAAACAAAACGGTTTTTAAAAGAGGGAAGAGGAAGAGGAGGGGGCATGAGGGGAGAAGAAAGGAAGTAGAGGAAAGTGAAGAGGGAAGGGAAAAGAGAAGGGGGAGATAGATGCCATCCCGAATAAGAATTACTTAGGGGGTATACTCACCATTGTGGGCCTGACTCCAGCCTCCCAAAATAAATAAACCATGATGAATACCACACAAATGCCCCCACCCCCGCACATAATCCAAGAGTTTACCACAACTAGGGAGACTTCCCCTACACACCCTAACTGTCACCCTCTGGTTAAGGAGGAAGGTTTGACAGGGAAAAAGCAAGGCCTGAGAAGCCAAAAAGAGAAACTTTTAAACATCAGAGAGGTAAAAAAACTAAATTTCTAAACGTCCCTCTGTGTCTTGGTCTAGTCTTTCCAAAAACAATTATTTATGTTTCATCTTTTCTTCAAGTATTAAAAAACTGAAACACAACTTCTAATCCACTTTCCATGTGAATGAAATGTGGACTATTGCCTTCCATCTGTGACTTTTTCTCCCAAACTTAATTTAAAATTGTTTCCCTTCCTTCTTCTCCAGGTACATCTTCTACATCTGCTGGTGTTTTCTATTTTGTTACTCCCAACATGTCCCCAATTACATCTCTCTTTATTTGGGGTCTAACACACTGATGTCTCATGAGTTGTAAATACTGTGTTCCACTGAGCATTACGAGGCAGCAAGGTGGGCAGGGGGAAAGAGGAGTGATTCACAGAGCACAGTAAATGTTTTCCTGATTCCCCTCCCACAATGATATCATGTAATATTAATACAATATGTGGTTAATGATTTACAAATGAATAGCTTTTTCACAGAAAGGATAGAGGGGGGAAAAGTAATAAGCTGGTTCTCTACTTGAGAACATGAAAACACTTTCATTTATTTAAGATACATTATTTCAATTGGCATGTTTTTTGGTCTAAACAAAAACAGAAAGATTAGTAAGTTTTGAGGGGGATATCTAAAAGAATTTTGTATTCTAACCTATTCAATCAAAATGATTTTTCACCAAAAAAAAAATACCTACCTCATTTCAGGCCTGTGAACACTTCCAAGCCCATTCGAGTACAATAAAGCCCAAAACTATTTCAGTTTTGTAGTTGAAAACAGTTCAAGAAAGAAAGATTTTTTTCAAGAAAGATTTAAATGTTTGTGATTTTTTTTGTTGTTGTCACCTACTTTCTCTAATGGATACAAAGGTACTATACGTAGAGATTTGCTGAATGCTTCACTGTGTGGATAATCTTCAAATTACCCAGCATGTAGGAGGTATATAGCGGTAGGTTCTGAACATATTTTAAAAAATTGAACAATAAACTTCTCAACTCAAAAAAAATGGTGTAGAGTTGCTTCAAATCGTTTTATTAGCTGCAATTTGGCTGACATCCATCTTTCTTCCATATTAAAAGGGTGAATACTAAGTGTTGTTATGAATATTTTGGTACAGGTGGGACCCTTTCTTTCCACCTTTGATGATCCTTGATTACATGCCCAGTAATGGAAATTCTGGGCCCATCGTATGTCGATTTTTGTCACTTTCTCAAATTATTCCAATTATTTTTCACATCTGTTGATCAAAGTCATAGCTCTACCCACAAGACATGAATTATTATGCCTGTTTTTTTCACAGTCCCTCCAACAAGGACTTCCCCATCTTGGCTACTCACTATTATTGTTTTTAGTGATTTGAAGCAATCTTTCTTTTAAACTGCTTGTTTCCAGCCTGGTCTCCATTACTGAGAGAAAGAAGTGTTTGTAGAGTAGACACTCAACTCTCTTCACTATCAGCAGCAACCACTGTCCAACTGCAACCAACAAGGAGATAAGCACAGGAGCAGTGGAAGTACCACTCCCCACTCCCAACCACCATTCCTGCTTTCAGTCCAGCCCTCAGAGACATTATCTGGAGAGGAAACTCCTATGGAGAAGTGGTCAGCTACTCCCACCAACTCTCAATCAGCTGCCATCCACAAGGCAAGCACTTCAGCCTATCTGAGGCAGTAGAACTCTCTGGAGGACAGGAGGAGGCAGGATGGGCCAAGCAAGAGAAACCAACACCACCATCTTAACCAATATGTCTCCTCAGACCCTGATGGAAACAGCCCAGGATCCTGAACCCAAGAATATTGAGAACAGAGATGCTTTGCTCTCAGCCATCATCCAGGGAAGCCATCCATGTGGAGCTGCATCCTGGCATCTCTGCCTGCTACAGAAGGCCCAGAAAAGAAATTCTTGCCACCAAAGTCCTTGGTACTACCCAAAGGTTCAACATCATAAATTAATATTATTTTATCAGTGTTAATGGCATTAAAGAAGAGGCATTATCATCTGCTTTTCCACTTCGCCCTAAGGACCATGGGACCATTTCATTTGACTTGTAGCCAAAATCTTCCATAGGAATATAAGATCCTTGAGGGAATGACCTGTCATGTTTTCTTATTTGTATGCTTAGCACTTAATAAGTGTTTTATTCATTCATTCATTTATATTACTGCTGATACTTTTCATCTAGTCCAATCCCTTTATTTCATAATTGAGGAAACAAAATCAATCATTCAGTAGTCAGCCAATCAGGACTTAATAATACTGTGGGCCAGGCACTGTGCTAAGGGCCGAGGAGAGAGAAAGGTAAAAGTCAGCCTCTGCCCTTAAGGAATTAATAGTCTAATGGGGGAGACAAGATGCATGATACACCAATAAGATATATGTACAAAGAAAGGTAGATTAAGTTATATTCATTCTGTGGCCCAAGACCTAGGGCCTTGGAATCATGGGAATTTTCCTATACATCTTGGTGGAGATCTATGCATGTCAATGGCACATTTGAGACTTGAATTAGCTTTCAAACTGTCAATCACTATTTCATGTTATGACATGGTAGCCCAGGAGTAGGGTTCAACAAGTGTTTCTTCTTTGATTTGCTGGTGTGTTAGATGGGATGGAGAAAGGAGAAGAAGGGAGTGAGGATAGAACCTTGTTTTCCCTTCCTTGGAATTCTCCATCTTCTCCATGTGCTACTCGTCTTTCTGCTCCAACCTCCTCCATGAAGACTTCCCTGACTACAGTCTGCCCCTCCTCTGACTTTTCACACAGCTTAGCTATTACACAACCTACGAAACAAGAATATATTACTTAGAATATCTGCTAATTATATCAAGCATGTTAGTGTTGTCTTCCCCCTAAACCTTAAGCATGTTGAATTGTGAACTTAGCCCAACTAGGCTATAACAAGCAATGGGAAGGAATCGACAGAGAACTGACCTCCAAATCAGGAAGACCTACCTTCAGGTTCTGCCTTTGTTGTATACTATTTGGGCAAAGCTGTCTAAGCTACTTCATCCATAAGCACACCTCTAAGCCTAGAAATGCCACAGGTGCCAACTTGTAATAAGAGAGGAACTCCTCACCCAGGAGTTCCTTGTAAACAAGAAAATCATATAGGATTTGTTCTTATTCTTAACTTCATAAATAAGGCTAAGAACAAAAAGGCTTCCTCATTGGAGCCTCCATTTTGCGTTAGGTTAGGGATGGCGGACCTGCACAGGGACCCCACCCCTGGGTTAGGTGATACAGCAGAGAGAGTGTTATACTTGAAGTAAGGAAGATCTAAGTCCTCTAATACATACTGGTTATAAAATCCTGGGCAAATCCCTTAACTTCTACTTGCCTCAGTTTCTTCATCTGTAAAGTGGGAAGATAATAGCACCTCCCTTTGAAAGCTGTTCTGAGGATAAGATAATGAAAGTAAGAGCACTTGGCAGTGCTTAAAAGGCCATATAAAAGTCCACTGTTGATTGGCATTACTACCTAAAATCCCACAGCTGAATCTAGCACTCTCTGCTACGCAGAGGAAACTGACAAATGCCCCCATTCAGGTGTGCTGGAGCCAGCTCTAACCACCCAGAGAGAGCCAAATGTTAACTTTTGAGTCCAATCTAGGCTCCATGCATTGTTTTGTTGATGACTTAAGTGATGGAGGAGATGTCAATGGTGCTAATTAAACTTAGAAAGGTGTCTTGTGTACATGCTTCCCAAGGAACTGGTTGTTAAATATTTGCCAGCACATTTAGAAAACAGGGTTGGGATAGTGCCTCTTGGATGTGTTCCAGAACACCAGAACTGGTTATGAGGAGCTCTTCTTGACATAGAAAAATTGAAGAATTACTTTGCCTTTCATAAGAGTCAGTTTTCCCCAAGCTATCAAAGCTGGCATTCATTCCACAATGTGGGTCAGCTCATCCCAGGTGTCTCTACATCTGTGACTATCTGACCACCAAAGGAACCATTCAAAATCACAACCAAAACATCAGTTTAAGCTTCTCTACTCTGTTGAGTTCTGACCACTTAATTCTTCGGGATCTTAAGAGACTTTTTAGATGGAAAAGAATAACACACTCGACATGTTATGGAAAGAAAAACAAGTCTTGGGGTGGGGAAGGGGAGGAAACAAGCTGATTTTTTTTCTAAAAAATTGTGTCTTGGGAAACTGAAGGTTATCCAGGACAAGTTTTTCTTCCTTTCTAATATATCTTCTACTTGAAAGTCATTCAAGAGATTTTCTTGGGTACATTTAAGTATCAACTCTTTACATAACTCCAATTTTTAAAAACTATATTTTCACTTGAGAAGAAAACCACATATTATCCAGCTGTGATTTGTACAGATTCTGAGGTCCACATGTGTGGAAATGAATGGTCCTGCATACAGCATTATTCTCTGAGCATCTTTCTAATTCTGCCTCCCACCTCACAAAACCTATGACTAAACAAGGCCCATGAAGGCTTCCAGATTGAGGTTGGCAATCTCAGAACACACCTGCCTCTCTAGATGTTTCTTGAGGCCAATTGTGTGTTCCCTGACTGTGGGATCTGACCACTAACACCAGGGTGAGGAGAAGCAAGCATCCACACCTGGCTGCTCCATGAGGAAATGGCCACCAACATCAAACTTTGATCTCACTGTTGAATCGAGAAAATGAAAAGATGACTTCTGATATACAAACAACAACAAAAAATGGTTATTTTCAAGACTAGCTTTTACCCTGGCCGGTGAAGCCTGAAATAATAAGCATGTCCTGCTTTGTAACTGTATTCTGCAGGAATGAATACAAAGGGATGAGAATTTTTCAGGGCATTTTGGCAGAGGAGTGAATGGATCAGATCTTTCCGCTATATGTGCTCTCCAGGAGTAAGTCAGGCACTTAGCAATCCCACACCATGAAGACACTGTTAGCAAATGCAACTTTACTTACTTTAAAATTGCAAAAGATTATCTGGGGGACAGAAAGCTGCAAGATGAAGGCCACAGAGATTATGAAAAGGAGCATTGGTTTGAGAGGAATGCTGAATCTGAACCACACTTCAAATTTCATGATTTAATCAGAGTCCATCAGCTGCTTTTTGGAAAAAATGAAAATGTAATAACCAATCCACACAGATCACAGAAGGACAATGAAGCTAATTAGAACAAAAAGGACCATTTAAGAGGGGTAGATAGATCACTGGGCCTAGAGTCAGGAAGACTCATCTTCTAAGTTTAAATCTGGCCTGAGACATGTACTAACTGTGTGACCCTGGGCAAGTCACTTACCCCTGCTTGCCTCAGTTTACTCATCTATAAAATGTGCTGGGGAAGGAAATGGCAAATCACTCCAGTATCTTTGCCAAGAAAACCCCAAATGGGGTCACAGATAGTCAGACATAACTGAAAAGGCCTGAACAACAACAGATTTCACTTCTGTGAAACAGGTAATTAGCAAACATATATATTAATGAAATACTCTCCGTGGTTTCCTTGAAGACAGCTCAAGTTCAGAAGACCTCCTCAGGTCCGCCTGAAGCTGCTAATTTGTGTAAGATTACCCTCCCTCTCTTCTGTATTGAGTTGACCTTGTATGTTCTAATTGACACATGGCATCTCCCTTGTTAGAAGATAAGCTTCCTGAGGGCAGGTAATAGCTTTGTCTTTCTTTGTATCCCTAAGCACTTAGTATAGTACCTAGCAAATAAACAGTAAGCACTTAATAAATGCTTATTGATTATGTTCTAGGCACTGCGAATATAAAAACAAAGGGAAAGCCTCCTTGACTTCAAGGAGATTAGAATCTACTCCATATACAGGAATATACAAAATAAATACAAAGAAATGGGGGAGGGGAAAGAGTGGGGAGCAGCCCTTCCAGCTAAGCTTAGAGGGAAACCAAGGAATCCCCTAACAGAGGCCAGAGAAGAGGGGCTGTGATCTGCACTGTGGGAGAGAACGTTCAGATATGAGAGAGCAGAACTCTCCAGAAGTTCTGCAGAAAGATGAACTCTGTTGCCTTCCTCCTTTCATACTCTTTTGTAGCTCTGGCACTTTATCAGAGGCAGCTGGTTGGCACAGTTGAAAGAATGCTAGGCTTGGAGTCAGAAAGATGTGAGTTCAAAATTGGTCTCAGACTCTAACTATAAGACCCTGGCCAAGTCAGTTAGTCTCTGCCTGCCTCAGTTTCCTCATCTGTAAAATGGGGATCCTATGGCACCAACCTTCTAGGGTTGTTGTGAGGATCAGATGAGATATTATTTTTTAAGTGCTTGGAACACAATAGGGCTTTAATAAATGCTGATTTTCCTCCCTGTGTAGTGCACCATCTGACTGTTCCAAAGGAAACACACCACATTGCCTACTTGCTGGTCATCTCCATACCTTGCCTAGGTAGTATACCCCCTACACACACACACACACACACACACACACACACACACACACACACACTTTTCAACTTTACCTCTGGAAACAATAATCAAACTTTCATGACCATTCCTAGAAAGCATTCCTTAATCATTGCCCTATGGTTCCCCACACCAGACTTGCCACTCTAAAACACCCCACCCTGGCCACCAACCTCCTTTTGGAGCTATCTTCTTTAATTAGCATATAAGCTGCTTGAAGGCAAGGGATAGCTTGTTTTTTAATCTCTAGTACTTACCTTACTGCCTGGCACATGGTGAACTCTGAAAAGATGCTTTTTCATTCATGTGTTCATTTATTCATTCTTTCATTCAGCAAAAGAAAGGGCTTGCTTAGTCCCAGACAAAGAAGGTTAGCTCTCATTTTTTTCCCGTTAGTTATGCACACAGACCTTTTTCATACTCCAAAATGTTTCTCCCACTCCAAAACCTTGTGATCCTTTTGACCTGAAGGATTGGCCCCTGGGAAAATCTGACAGCCTCAAACACAAACATTCAGATCATCCATCCACACATTCACCGTGTTGTTGTTACTGCACCTGTGACTTCACTGACATTGGTGAGGCCTGAAATCTTCCGAATTTTAAAGCTAGCTCTCACCAGGGCAATACATTTAAAACAAGCCATACATGCTTTTTAAAAGGCCATACGCCTTTAAAACAGAAATGCAAGGTGTAAGCAAATGCAGAATACATATAAGGTTGAAACACATTAGTACTGTCTCCTTTGCAAATGATGCGGGAATTATATAGTAAGTCTCCCAGTAAGAGTACACAACAGACTCACAGATTGTAGACTTGTATCCAGTTCCCCAGGTCTCACATCCAAGCTATAGGCCCCTTGCCCAGTGTTCTCCTCTTTCAGAGGTTGGCTCGGCCTGTAAGTGAGGGGTGTTCCCCGTATAGGAGATCAGCAGGAAGCCACACTGTGACTGAAAGAGTTAATAGATAGCCCTGCCTGACTGTCTCTCGCATAAACCGAGCCAGCTAGGTAACCCCAAAACGGAACACCCAGTGATCTGTCGAGCCTAAAAGGAACGCCCATTTCAGTGTGATTCCCCCTTGGCAGCCTGGCTCTGAAGAAAACAGTGGGGGTGTGCTGGAGGTCTCTAAAGGCCCAGCTGACAGGCTTACAGCAGGGAAGACCACACCTGGCTCCTGGCCAATGCCATTTGCTTTCTATTTGTAAGAGGTGGGGCACCCTTTTCCTGCCCAGCTTTCTAAAAGTGATTTACTAAAAATTGGGGAAAATAAAAAATAACAAATTCTATTTTCTGTGTTAAAAAAAAAGAGCAATTGCCAGCCATGGCTCAAAAGACATTATTTGTGGGTCAGCAGCTGATAAGGGAAAGGGGTTTAAGTGCCAGAGCCTTGAAGATATCACCTGATCCTGCTTCCTTCCACTCTGATGTATATAGTTTCAATTTCATTTTTTTTTAGCTTTTGTTCATGGAGTGACTATTAACCCCTCCATTTTCTATTTTCAGAAGACAATTCTCAGCTATCCTCCCAAGGGCTAATTATACAATTTGTACATATTCCAAGCTCTAAGGTCTCCCTCCTTCTGTTTCTTGTTTCTTGGGTCATTTCACAGATTATCAGTGCCTCTGTGAGATGTGGACTAGGGGAAGGAGAAAGGTTAACTAAGTCAATTTGGGGACTCATTAGTAGCTCTGCTGAGTCTTGGCTGAAAGGCCTTGGAGACTGAAATATGGAGATAATCAGGAGATAGTGAGGATGAGTCTGGAGCCCCAAGTCCCTGAACCAACAACGTCAGGAGTGTTAAATGCTCAAAGGGAGCAGAGGCTGATGATGAGACTGTTGTTTACAGTTTACAGTTGTTAGAGAAATAAGCAAGATCCCCCAAATGTGGAGGAATGCAGCTTGAGGTGCCTGGCAACAAGAACCAGTAAGGGAGCAAAGGAAGAGGGAAAGTGGAAACCCACTGAGAGCAGGAAGGGTTCCACTTTTGTGATTTGATGCTATTGTTGTAGCAGTTGTTGAGCTGTTTTCAGTCACATCTGACTCTTCTTGACCCCTTTTGGGGTTTTCTTGGCAGAGATACTGGAGTGGTTTGCCATTTCTTTCTTCAGCTCATTTTACAGATGAGGAAACTGAGGCAAACAGAATGAAGTGACTTGCCCAGGATCACACAGCTAGTCAATGTATAAGGTCAAATTTGAACTCAGATCTTCCTGATGCCAGGCCCTGGGCTCTGTCTACTGCACCAGGATACCTGGTACACAGTAAAGACTTAATAAACACTTGTTGACTGATTCATTATCACTGTTAGAGTCCTTATTTTGCAGCCATTCTCTCTGCCAGAAAGGAAAATAAACAAAAGTAGCTGGTGGGTAGCTAGTTGATTCCCAGTGTAAGCAAGGAGAGAGGAAGAGGGGTCCTAATACCATGGGCAGATGAATTACAATCCAGGCAACTGAAAGAACTTGGAAGATGGGCCACGGTCTACGACAGACCACTGAAAGGTTGGAGGAGGGGTAGCACGGGCACAGAGAAGCACCAATGGTTTCCCAAAAAAGAGAAGAGCCTTTCAAAAGCATTTTATCCTCCCCTTCAAAAAGGGGAAGTGAACAGAATCTGCAAACAATGGTCCAGTGAAAATGGCCTCACATCCTAGGGGAAAGTTCTGGAATGCATCATTTTAAGTCTAGCCAAATCAACAAACATTTATTAAGCACCTGCTGTGTGCCAGGCACCATGATAAGGAGCCAGACATACTACAGAAGGCAAAAGACAATGCCTGCCCTCAGGGAACTCACATTCTGACAGGAGGTAACATGTCAACCATGAAGTATAAACAAGGTATTTCCAGAATACATTGGAGATCATCACAGAGGGATCAACAAGGGCTTCTGGGAGAAGGTGGGATTTTACCTGAGACTTCAAGGAAGCCAGGAAGCAGAGAGGAGGAGTGAGAGCCTTCTAGGCACCAGAAGACAAGGTGAGGAAAACAAGGAAGTCAGTGTTCCTGGACTGCAGAGCACATAAATGTAAGAAGACCGGAAAGGTAGGAAGGGGTGGCAGCTTCATCAATGGTACAATGAGGGCATTGGACCACATGTTCTCCGAGGTCCTGGATGGATAGATGATGGATGTTGATGATGAACCTGGGTCCAAATCTGTCATGTCATCTTTGTAAGGAACTTCCAGCAGAGAAACTCCTTCTTTGGGTCCTAATCTGGGTCCTTTTAGAAAGTACCTCTGAAAGATTAAACACCTCACCCAGGCTTATCTAGGCAATGCATATCAGAGGAAGCATATGTACCCAACTCTTCCTTCCTCCAAGGTTGACCCCATCCATGAATACATTCTGCCTCACTGTCCCCAGTGTGGACAAAGCTGAAAAAAGATAATGTTATAATTATTGCGATGATTTTCCTCAATGTTTCCTTACCTGACATAGTTGACTAATATTTGATCGATGCCTCTTTAGAAGAGGGTAGGCTCTTAGAATTAAGACTTTGGGCTTAAATAATGCTTTTCCTGAATAGACAACTAGAATATATTTCTAGGAAAGGCAAGGAAGAAGAAGGATTCTGTGGACAAACGGCTGTATCTACATTTTTCCAACTAAAGAGTGCAGGAGGAATGAAGACAATGAGACATACCAGAACAGAAAACACACCACTAAAAACCACAAAACTAACTCGAATCAACAAAAAGCAGAATAAAGGCGAGGGCTAATGCAATGAAGATCTTAAACTCATTACATACCCGAATTTAAATCTGATTGTGAATTTATCTTGTATTGTTTTTATTTGGTGTCTCACAGTGATGCTGGAGGTAGGAGGAATAACTTAATTTAGGGAGTAATTTGGGGCAACCACTCCTATCTTCTCTGATTACGGGAGAAAGGGGAAAATAATGAGAAGGGGGAACATAAGCACAGAGGACCAGAGTAGGATCAGTTTTCCAAAGAAAAACAAGAATTTAATCACATCACTGATACACTCAAGGGTCTGGTTTTAGAAGGGGATGGTTAGACAATGCCACTCGCTCAGTAATGGAGCTGGTCAGTAATTACTTTAGACTCTGGAGGCTGGGATCATTAAAAGATGATGACTGGACACTTGCCACCATCAAGATAATGTTTCTTAATAAAATTAGCTCAGTTCAATTGCATAATTTGGCTCCTGCCTATGGTTAGCCACCAAATAGCTTTTGGGATACTTGGGACACCAATAATAAGACCAGCACAACAACTTTCAACAATCCACAAAATGGCAAGCATAAGGAAGATGAGAGATACTTGTTCCAAGAGCCTTTCCATCTGAACGTCATTGAAAATTAGGTGAAAAGACAAGGAATACCACAAAAAGGGCTGGGGGTTCTACGTGCAATTTTCTGGTATCTGAGAACTCTGCACTTCCTTTGGGTCTACACTTGTGCTTTCATTGGAAATGCCTTCTTTTCTATAAACGTAGATTGAAAAGCGTTCTGCAGTGGTTTTAGAGGAGGCTTGCTTGGATAGATTTCAAGGGGCTGGTGAGAGGATGAGAAGAACATTCTATTCTTATTTCAGTATAAGTGGTTTCCCTCATAATTCTATGTATTTCACCTTATGCATTGAAAAACATTGTTCTGAGAAGGGGTCTATTGGTTTCCCCAAACTGCTAAAAGGATCCAAGAAGAAACAAAGCTAAAGAATTTCCATATAAAGGAAACTAAGGAATTCTGGGACTTACCCAGGATCATACAGACAATATATTTCAGGAGACAGGATTGGGACCCAGGTTTGCCTTCCTTCCACATCCACACTGTCTCTGCACCTCAGTGCTTTCAGCACTTAAGATCTGCAAAGTGCTTGAAATATTTTATCATGTTTGACTCTCTCAGCCATCCTGTGAGGCTGAATCTATAGAAATCATCCTCTTCATTTTAGAGATTAGGAAAACCAAGGCTCAGAGGCGTTCCACGATCACTCACTTCTAAGTAAGAAAGGTGCAACTTGAACCCAAGCCTTGCTCATTTCGTGTCTGCTCTCCATCCACTAAGCCTTCTGTATTAGGTCAGTCACAGGAATGACTGAGCAAGATTTTGGGGCCAGAGCTGTATCTTTTTTTTCTAGAGGAAAAGATAGGGAGACTGAGCCCAGGAAACAGGAATTGGGAAATACACCCTCAGAGGGAATTCTGTTCCTTTTAAGTTTCTTAAAATACAAGTGTTAACAGCAGTGGTTGTATACTGTAGATTGCTATCTGCACATGTAGCTGTCTGGGGCTGACAGGATCGATGAATGACCTGCAGACTTTTTCCAAGCAGGGAACACGGGGAAACTACAACAGAAGCTCTTGGGGGGTCTGTGGCTGTGTGCAGCTGTCTCCCGCCCCTGAGCCTGTGGGAGTAGCTCTCATACTGGGTAATGCCATTCAGCTTAATTAAATTCAGAGCCTACTATGCGCAAGGCATAGGATCTGAGGATTTAAGGTGAAATAAGACAAGGTCCCATGCCTCAAAGAGCTTAAAATCTGATTCTAATCGAAGGGAACAAGATATTAAAACAAAATAGCTATGAAGCAATGCAAAATATGGAGACAAAGAAGTCTAGCTAGAGCTATGAGACACAGAGTCACAGGATCACAGACCTGGAAGAGACCTCTACTCTAGCCCCTCCATTTTGTAGGTAAGGAGATTGAGGTCAAGTATCTTGCCCAAACTTACACACATCCCCTAATACCAGTAGACCCGGACCAGACTGTTCTTCAGGGGAAAGGGAAGGAAGCAAGTCCTTATTAACCACCTACTAAGTGCCAGGTACTAGGCCAAGTGCCTTACAAATATCTGTTCAATTATATTTTACAAGTATTGGATCATCACAATAACCCCAGGAGGTGGGGGCTGTTGTTATCCTCATTTTACAGATGAGGAAACCGAGGCAGACAGAAGTTAAATGACTTGTGGCAGGTCACAGAGCTAGTCAATGACTGAAGCTAGATTTGAACTCAGGTCTTCTTAACTCCAGAGCTAGACTTTTATCTGCTTCCCCTTTTAAAGCTAGCTACTCTCATACACTGAGACTGAAGAAATCATTTTTAGCTACTGACCAAGAAACATTTGACCTGAAGTTGGTCCTTGAAGAAAGTGGGCCATCCCACTTCCATTTGATGACATTCCACAACCTTTGATTACACATCTCCTCCAAGCAAAGCCCTGTGGTAGGTTCAAAGGGTACACGGATAAGGATGAAACTAGAAGTTTACATTTTACTGGGGGATGCACATACAGAAGTTCTCACCACAATGTCTGGCATATAGTAGGGGCTTAATAAATACCTGATGACTTACTGTTGTTAGTTTAAGGAAGGAGGGAACACGCATCGCTGAGGGTGTCCTAAGGGAAGATAAGGATTCTGGGTGATGGGAGTATTCGAGGCAGGAGAGCAGAAGTGGAATGCAAAGGTCTGAGAGCTTCCACTATTCCAACATGGCTGAAGCAGAACAGTCTTGGAATGGAGGAATGTGGAATAAGGCAGGAAAGGCAAATTAGATCAAGACCCTTGAGGGTCTTAAACACTAAACTGAGGACCTTATAATTTATCCTAAAGGCAAAGCTTCTGGAACATTTCTGAGCAAGGACTGGCAAGGATTGACTTGTCAGGATTTATTTTGATTTTAGCTTTGATAGATTTTTGTTACTAAAAAATAAAAATAAAAAATTGACAAAACTTATCAATACTTTGAAAAAAACTTACACTGTATGCAATATTCGGCACCCATGAATTGCCCCCCTGACTTACTAAGATCATTTCAAAAGGCAATTTTGTGAAGGATGGATTGAAGAGAGAAGACTATGGAACCCAGGAATTAAATCAGGTCAGTTCAAGGAAAAGGTGTGATAAATACTCTGCCACACAGTAGTGAAGGTTCATCTGGGTTCAGAAAACATGGATAGGCAATGGACACATATGAAGAATGGTGAGAAGATCAGGCAGGTTGAAGTGTGGAATATGTGAACAGAAGTCATAGGACACAAGATTGGGGAGTGAGCTCGGAGCCAGATTGGGGAAAAGAGTTAGGGCTGAAGGTGGGGGCTCTGAGATCAAGAGCTCAAAGGGACCTCAGATGGTCCAACATTAGGGAGGTAAAGCACAAAAGGTGGGATCGAGCTGGTAAGGGGCAATCACTCACTTAAGATTTGTCAGTAGGTGAATAAAAAATTATTAAGTGCCTACTATGTGCCAAGCACTATGCCAAGTGCTAGGATAAGACTTTTAAACAAAAGAAAGACATGATGAAAATGGTGCGTGTATAAGGAAAACCAATGGAGATATAACAAAAATGGTAAACTATCCAGGAGGAAGAATATCCTGGCATCAAGTATCCCTGATAAAAGTCTGATATTAAAGAGACAGAATGTTGTTGTTCAGTCATGTCTGACTCTTCATGACCCCATTTGGGGTTTTCTTGGCAGATACTGCAGAAGTTTGCCATGTCCTTCTCCAGCTCATTTTACAGAAGAGAAAACTGAAGCAAACAGGGGTAAGTGACTTGTCCAGGGACACACAGCTAGGAAGTGTCTGAGAATGGATATGAACTCACAAAGAGGAATCTTCCTGACTACAGGCTTGGTGGGCTATACGCTGCATCAGTCAGCTGCCCCAGAGGTCTGACAAAAAAATACATAAAAGAAGTAGTTATGTGGCATAGTAGACAGAATGTTGGATTTGGAGTCAGGAAGACCTGAAATCAAATCCAGTCTCTGGTACTTAATAGCTGTGTGACCCTAGGCAAGTTAATTAATCTCTCTACCTCCCAGATTTATTGTGAGGACCAAGTGAGGTCATATACAGAGTGCTCTGCACACCATAAAGCTCTATAAAATGCTAGCTTTTAAGCAGTCAAAAATCAAAGCAAAAAGTTTTTCAAAGAAAAAAAATGCAACCTATCAACCAGTACTTCTAAAAAGGTACTGATAATAAGACAAATGCACACAATTCTGGGGTTGCGCATCATAGCCATGAAATTGGCCAAGACAATAAACAAACAAATCTCTGATCTCATCAGTTCTGCTCTAACAATGTAGATCTCCCTCCATCCATGCCTGCTTATCAAGCCAAATTCTTCCCCAAAGTTGACCGCTTGGGGTCCACCCCGGGTGCTGAAATCTTTCCTCACTGTAGCCTGGCATTATGAAGGGCCCAGTGGTGTACTCTGTATGCCCACCTATCATCCCCCATTCTTGCCACATGTGACCAGCCCATCTTCTCTTTCTATCATACTATTTCTTAATATCTTTTACTCCTCCTCTTCGTTGCCCCCCACCCAATTTAGCCTGTACCATGCACCTCCAAACATCCTTACATAGCTGTCTTCGTTTTTACATATTTATTTCTGTAAGTCTAGAGACAGAGATAGATGCACACTCTGAAAGGCAGTTGGGTTCTATGTTTTGCTCCCATATATCAACAGCAATAGAACAATAGTATTGCAAGATGGGCTTTTGCTTTCAAAGGAAACAGCATCAACAAAGAGTATGACAATTGCCCAAAAGCTATCCAGCCCAATCTCCTCCATTTATTCTATTCTGAGTCTAATAGAGTATCCTTCTATACTGTTGGTCCCACGTATGCACAGTCATGGACGAGTTTTACATGGTATTCAACCAATTCATGTTGAAATTTAGGCAGCAGACATTCTTCATTCATTTGGTCTCATGTGCTTATCTATGTGTATGTACACATTTATACACGGAGGGTGTCAGCTTTCCTTAAAATGATTATAGATTTCTTCTAGAAAAGTCTGCATGGAATTGGGGCTCAATGAAATCAAATCACTCATCCACAAAGAGGAGGACATAGAGGACTTCCCCATCCATAAACGAACTTCCTTGAACTGGACTTTGGGTTGAATCTCTTCCATGATAGTGACAAATACCTTTGTTGAGCATGCATCTCCTTGTCTTATGCCTCACTTGATGGTCATCTTCAGTGGGTCATTGAACAGAATCATTTCTATTATATCCTTCAAAGAATCTAGAGGGATTCTGATGTAGGGAAAGGAGACACCTTTTTGAAAAGTGCCTACAAGGTGTAATGTTGTTTTACCAAATCAAATGTTATTTTTTATAATCAACAAACAATAAACACAATGGGACCTTATTTTCTCCAATTCCTTCAGTTAATTATGAATTGGCAAAGATATGGCCCATTGTTGTACTTTTCTATGAAAACATGCTTGTTCCCTCATTAATAATTCTCTCCATTTATGTACAGCTGACTTTTGTGGAAATAATGTATAGATAGGAAAGTAAGCATATATGTTGGTAGTTATTGATATTCTCTTGATGGTATTAATAATTTTGGAGACTTTTTCAGTCTCTGATACCTTACCCTCCCTTCAGATATGCTTATAGCACCAATGTTCTCACAACGCCATCATCTCCAACTTGGATCTCATCTATGTACATTTGATCCAAACGGAGTTTCATATTATTTGTTCTTATTAACACAAAATTATCTTTACCTCCTTTTATAGCCATTTCTTGGACTGGAAAGTAGATAGTCTAAGTGTGATGATTCCACTATCTTTGGACAACAAAAGTGTACTAAAATTTTTTTTTCCTACAAATCTTTTCTATTATTCTTCTCCTTTTAGTCCTGCTTCCATTCTCATCCTTAAATGACTTTGGAGTGACTTTGCTTAGCTGTATATCTTGCCAAACTTTCTTTAAACCAGTTTTGCAGCTTCTTTCTGTTTATGAGATAATGCTACTTATAATCATCCATCATCGTTCTTTTCAAGATTTTACAAATGAGTTCCTATTCTAACCCAGTTTTGCCTTGGTTAGCCATTTGGAAAGTCAGATGCTTGCTGACTAAGGTGCTCGTTGGGCTTCCTTATTCCTCTTCTCATGGCAATTGGCATTCCAATTCGTGGGCCCAATAATTATAGGCTGTGTCAATGTCACTGTAGATTTCCATTCCCATTTTTCCTTTTCAATTACTTCTTAAAAATAGCTCAGAGTTAAACTGTTTCAGTTGCATGTTTCTCCTTGGTTTTTACTTATTCTGATCTTAACTCTAATGAACTGAGATTGTATGCAAACAGCAGGCTTAGGGATGTCCAATATTAACAATATGTCTTTAAGAACACAATTCATTTCATTCTTTATTCTATAATTTGGCGCTTGCCATGTCTGGTGACTTCCAATACATTCTATAAAAAAAGTGTTCACGATAGAGAGGGATAAAGCTTCTTTGGCTTTTCTCATTCCTTTTTTCCCCAGCATAGATGATAAAGGTAATGTTGGAGAGTGCACTGATGAGTTATTGGTGTTAAGAGTTGGTCTCATTGATCAAGGGAACAATTTGGGATTGTATAAGGAAAGACATTATACTCTTCATACCATTAGACCCAGCCCTCTTACCACTGGGAAGACAACACTCAAAAAAAAAAAAATAAAGACCGAAAGAAAGGTCTCGTGTTATACCAAAATATTCTCAACATCACTTTTTATGATAGTGAAAAACTGGGAAGGAAGAAGGTGTTCATCCATCAGGGAATGGCTGTAGGAATTGAGACATATGGATATAATGGAAACATATTCCATAATTCAAATTACAATTACAATTCTTTAGCTGACTCAGAGTCCTTAAATAATTCAGTTAACTAACGTTCCTTTATCCAGATTTCTTAGATTTTTAAAGGGATAATGTGAATCATTACAAACCATTCAATGGGAAAGATGAAAGGTTCTTTGGAGGACACCTAAGTAGACCTCCCAGCCTCCCAGGAATGGCCCTACACCATTCTTTTGACAGATGATCATCCAACCTCTGCTTTACATGTTTTATGACAGGGAGGTCACTACTTTACAAGACAGTCTTTTCCATTTTTAGACAGCTCTAAATGTTAAAAAAAAAAGTTCACCCTTAAATCAAGCCGAAATCTTCCCTGTGACTTTCAGCCATAACTCCTAATTGTCTCTACTGGAGTAACACAGAAAAAAAGAGTTTAATCCTTCCTCCACATAAACTTTTAAATATTTTAAGAGTTTATCATGGATCTTCTAAGTCTTCTTTTCTCCAGGCTAAACAACCTTAACTCCTTTGTCTATTATTCACACAAAAGTGACTTTTAGATGTCTCATCAAAGAGAGAGAGGAGGGGATATGGTGTAATAGATTAGAACAAATGCTGAATATGGAATTGGGAAGGCCTGGATTCAAATCCCAACTAAGACATTTACCAGTAAGTAATGGGCAGTAGTAATGGGCAGATACTTAAGCTCTTAATCTCATCTGTGAATGGTGATAAGAATACCTGCAATACTTTCCTCAAAGAATTATGATGATGATGAATTGAAAACATTACATTTAATATCTTTTGCAAACCATAAATTGGTTATTTTGCTTAAAAGTTTAAATTGCTATTTAAATGTTAGGTATTATCAGTGCTATGATCCTGATAAACCTCAGTCATGTCATGAATTTAATAGATAATAAAGGTAGCTGACATTTATCTATCTATCCATATATGTATATGTATGTATATGTTATATATAATGCTTTCATGTTTGAAAAACACATAATCTCATTTGCTCCCCACAAAACCCTCTAAATTGTGTGCTATTAATCTCCATTTGACGTATGAGGAAATTGAGGCTAAGACTGGGGAGGGACTTCTTCAGTATCACACAGCTGAGAAGCATCTGAATCAAGATGTGAATTTAGGGCTTCCTACTTCTGAACTGTTATCTACTGTACAACTCTGATTTTTTAAAATCATTTCATTTGATGGTAAGAGTGTCAGTATTTCCTTGGAGTTTACCCAAAGGCAATATGGGATAATAGAGAGTTTCATTTCTTCTGTCTTTGTATGCCCAGCCCAGTGAGTGGTATACAGTCAGTGCTTAATAAATGCTTCTTGATTGATTCACAAAGCACGAGACTTTAAAAATAGTCCAGAGTTGTTTCAACTGTACATACTATCTTTTTCTCCTTATTCTGTGTTCTTGCTTTTTACCAGTTCTGATTCTAGCTCTAATGAGTCAAAAGCTGAAGAGTGCATGGCCAACAGGCTCAAGGAGAATTTCATTCAAGCTCATCTTTGGATGTCTTCATTGGGAGGCAGCAGATATCAGTGGAAATACCCCTAAACTCAGAATCCAAAACTCTGAGTACAAATCTCTCTCTGTGACCGTGGGCAAATCTCAGACTCAGTTTCCTCATAGGAAAAAATGAGAGCGTTCTAACAGATGACCTCTAAAGATCTTTCTAGCTATAGATCCATCAACCTATGATATGACACTAAGATGCTCTAGATTTCAGTTTCCTCCTCTGTAAAGTGGACATGGTAAGAGCATCATTGCTATTATATCACAGGGTTGATTTGGATATCTTTGAGATCACAGTTAACTGTTCTGCAAACTTTAAATTGCAATATCCCCCAGGAAGGCCATTTCAGATTTCCTTACTTCCAGTCTGCTGAGGCTTTACTAAACATGTATAACCCTAAAATAAATGCTTAAAAGAAGGTGATTTTTAAACCCATATCTGAAGAGCTGGAAAAGCAGATATTTCAATCAATTTTCCTATTGTAAAATGATGTACCTGTGCTTACCTGGGGTGTTTTAATATAATTATCCATATCAAAAAAATGCATAGACCTAGAAAAAATTATAACAAAATTCATCTAAAAGAACAAAAGTTTGAAGATATCAAGGGAACCAACGAAAAAAATGTGAAAAGAAATGTCATACCAGACCTTAACCTGTATTATGAAGTTGTAATTATCAAAAAAAAAATCTGTACTGGGTAAAAAAATAGAATGGTGGATCAGTGGAATAGATTAGGCACAAATTACATCATAGTAATCTAGTATATGATAAACCCAAAGATCCAAGCTTTTGGAACAAAAGCTCATTGTTTGGCAGGAACTAGATATAATCTGAAACCTATACCAAGATAAAGTCAAAATGGGTACATGATTTACACCTAAAAGGTGACACCATAAACAAATTACAAAAATATGGAATGGTTTATCTGGCAAATTTAGAGATAAGGAAAGAATTTAGAACCAAAGAAAATATAGAGAGAATTATAAAATGTAAAATAAATAATTTTGATTATACAAAATTTTAAAAGTTTTTGTACAAACAAAACCAATACAACCAAAATTATAAGGAAAGCAGAATAACGAAGGGAAATTTTGCAACAGGTGTCTCTGATAAAGGCCTCATTTCACAAATATATAGAGCACTAAGTCAAATTAGTAAAAATACAAGTAATTCTCCAATATGTAAATGTCAAAGGACATGAACAGGCTGTTTTCAGACAAAAAAATCAAGGGTATTTATAGTCATATGAAAAATGCTCTGAATTATTATTGATCAGAGAAATACAAACTAAAACAACTCTGAGGTACCACCTCAAACCTATCTGATTGTCCAATAGGACAAAAAGGAAAAATGTTGGATGTTGAAGACATGGGAAAACTGGGACACTAATGGTTGGTGGCACTGTGAACGGATCCAACCACTCTGCAGAACAATTTGGAGTTAGACCCAAAGGACTATAAAATTGCACATACCCTTTAATCCAGAAATACTACTGCTAGATCTATATCCACAAAATACTAAAAAAGGGGAAAGGACCTATTTACTTACATTTTAATATATCAATATATTTGTGGTAGCTTTTTTGTGGTGACTGAGAACTGGAAATCAAGTGGGGAAAGGCTAAACAAACTGTGGTATATGATGGTCATAGAATGTTATTATGCTATAAGAAATGACAAGCTGAATAATTCCAGAAAAATCTGGAAATACCTAAATGAACTGATGCGTAGTGAAGTGGACAGAACCAGGAGGATGCTGTTTGTTTTTAAAAAGTAACGTAATAGCAAAAAGAATCAATAAAAATATTTTTAAATGCAAATTATAATAATATAATTATCTAAAGAGTTTCTGGATAGACATGACTTTAAAGGATACCATTAACTTTAGGTGGAGTTTGAATACCAGAGGCAGATGGGAAACCAGTCACCACCACTGAAAGGCAACCATTTTAGGGGACTAGAATCTTTTTTAAATAGAATTCATTTGAATAAAGTACCTGAAAATTACATCTTTCACTTAAAATCAAAAGCAAACTGAATATTCATCTAGTCACTATTCACTGACATTGTAACAAGAAATATTCTCTAAAATGAGAAAAGACAATGAGTTCTTCTTTCCAGGGCCAAAAGAAAAACAGGGATTTGCAGGCAGATGGGAAGGAGAAACAAGAGACAGTAGGAAGTGACAAATTTCATCCTCTTCCCACCAAAGTAAGAAAGTCTTCCTAAGAGCTATTCTGGTGGAACAGATCACACTCAGCAATGCACTGGAATCAAAGGACTTTATTCACTATGCTACTGATGAACCAGAAGAACCTGAGAAAGGCATCTACTCCCTCCGAGCCTCAGTTTCCCCATATGTAAATGGAGGCCATGCTATGATTCCTTTAGGGCAAGGAGGGTCAAGAGGGGATCCCTCCACACATGAAGAGTGGCAGAAAGCAGGAGAAGATCTTCACGTTTTTTTGTGTCATGGATTCCTTGGGCAATCTAGGGAAACCAAGACACTCCTTTTCAGAATAATCTTTTTAAATGCATAAAATAAAATACTTAGGATTACAACGGAAACTAAAGGCTATTGTAATTTTTTTCCCATCCAAGTTCATAGCCTTGAAAACTACTCACAGAAACCCCAGGTAAAAAACTCTAGCTGCCTGAGGCAATGGTACTTGAACCTAGATCTTTCTGGCTCAGAGACCTGCTTTCTATTAACTACCCCATGCTGCTTCTAAGGGCCATATAAATGTCGGTTATTGATTGCTGGTGCTCCTGCTGAAATCCACTGGACAAGGACCATCTCTAAGTTGGGTGTCCTAGAAGCCCAGTGTGGGGCGGGGGGATTCCCAGGGCTCCATGACTTTGAACACGTCCCTTCAACTCTCCAGACATGCTTCCTTACATGTAAAATGAGAGAGCTGACCTGAATACATCCGAGGTTCTGCCAGCTCAAGCTTCTAGGTTCCTCTCCTTAGGAGAATTGACCTCCTTGTCCAACTGCTAATGCAGCCCCTCCACCTTTTGGCTCCCACAGTGGGAGAGGGAAGATTACATGTTGGCTAAGTGCTCCAAGTCTCCAGAAGGATCCTTTTCCATTGATTCTGTTCTTGTCTGTTCACACACAGAGTTTTGCTAGGCCTGGAATCAGGAAGACCTGAGTTCAAATCCGGCCTCAGACACATACTAGCTTTGTGACCCTGGGCAAGTCCCTTAACCTCTGCTTGCCTCAGGTACCTCATGTGTACCTCTTTCCCAGGGTTGTTATATGGATACGAATGAGATAACATTTAGAAAGTGATTAGCACTGTGCCTGGCAAAGAGGAGATACTATTTAAATGCTAGAGACCATGCTGATAACTATTATATATTGTAATAATCATTCCGTTATATAGCACTATTATAATAATAGCTAGCATTTATGTAATGCTTCAAGGTTTGCAAAGCACTTGACCCACATTGCTGCTTTGGTCTCATTTGACACATACTTCTATTTGCACTTGTTTCCTCTGGTATAATATAAGGTAGGGACTGAGTCATTCTTTGTATCCTCAGGGGCTGGCAGATAGTAAGAGCTTAATAATTGCTCTTATGGTTTTTGGCCTATGATGATGAGCATAAGGCTGACTAAGGAGGCAGAGCAGTGGATCAAGGGTCTGAGGGCCTGGGTTCTAATCCCACCATGTTTCTGAAATCACCTACCATGCTACACCATTAATCCTATAGGCCACCGCTCTCCTGTCTTCTAAGTGGTTTTTCATGTCCTGGCAATAGGCTGAGAATGACAGGATGCACGGGAGGGCTGAATTAACAGGCATTCACTATGGAGTCCATGAATAGAACCTGCTATATCTGTAATTACTAAGAAGATGGGTGCTGTGAGGGGAGCAGGGAAGAGGGTTACATTCAAGAAGTACCTAGAAGGTGGAGGAAGATGGCGGAGTAGAAAGACTCACATACGCTAGCTCTGAACCCACAGCCCATGGATTTCCTGTAAAAAGAACTCCCAACAAATTCTGGAGAAGGGGAAGTCTCGCAGAAATAGAGTGAAGGAGATTTCTGTTCCAGAGAGCCATGAAAAACCAATCTCAAAAGTCCGTCACACACCGAACGGGAGCAGAGTCCAGCCCTGCCCTGGCCACGCAGCACTGAGAGGAGCAAGCAGATCCAAAGAGGCTTCAGGGACAGAATCTCCAGTGGCCGCGAAGGTCCCTCCACCCACAGACGCACAGGTCAGTGAGAGAGATGTCTGGACGGGCTGAGAGGGGAGCAGGGTGTCTCCATGACTCGGGCCCCCTTGGGAGGCAGCAGCAGAGGTAGTGGGTGGCCAGAGGCTCCCAGAGCAGGCAGGAGCTCAGCAGCAGCTCCACTATGGAAGGTCTCTGCATTAACCCCCTGAGGGAACTGAGCCTTGGAGGTGGCCCTGCCCCCACCTGAGAACCTGATTTAATCTTACCCTGAATAGCAGCCCCGCCTGCTGCTGAAAGCCCTGAGGCTGGGGAGCAGCATTTGAATCTCAGACCCCAAGCACTAGCTAGGAGGAACTACGCCAAGGGTGGAGAGGACTCTCAGAAGTCAAGTAACTGGCTGGGAAAATGCCCACAAAAGGGGAAAAAAATTAAGACCATAGAAGGGTACTTTCTTGGGGAGCAGATGATTCCTACTTTCCTCTCTGACGAGGAAGAAAACTGCTTAGCATCAGGTAAAAACATAAGAGTCAAGGCCTCTGTATCCCAAACATCTGAAATAGATATCCAATGGGCTCAGGCCATGGAAGAGCTCAAAAAGGATTTTGAAAATCAAGTTAGACAGGTGGAGGAAAAACTGTATCCCAAACATCTGAAATAGATATCCAATGGGCTCAGGCCATGGAAGAGCTCAAAAAGGATTTTGAAAATCAGGTTAGACAGGTGGAGGAAAAACTGGGAAGAGAAAAGACAAAGATGCAAGAAAGGCATGAAATACCTGCATGCAATACCTTGCAAAAGGAGACCCAAAAAAAATGCTGAAGAAAATAACACCTTGAAAAATAGGCTACCTCATTTGGCAAAAGTGGTTCAAAAAGCCAATGAGGAGAAGAATGCTTTCAAAAGCAGAATTAGACAAGTGGAAAAAGAGGTGCAAAAGCTCACTGAAGAAAATAGTTCTCTCAAAATTAGAATGGAACAGATGGAGGCTAATGACTTTCTGAGAAACCAAGAAATCACAAAACAAAAAAAAAGCATGACAAAATGGAAGAGAATGTGAAATATCTCATTGGAAAAACAACTGACCTGGAAAATAGATCTAGGAGAGACAATTTAAAAATTATGGGAATCCCTGAAAGCCAGGATCAAAAAAAGAGCCTAGACATCATCCTTCATGAAATTATCAAGGAAAACTGCCCTGATATTCTAGAACCAGAGGGCAAAATAAGTTTTCAAGGAAT
>CM053772.1:22991024-23101560 GCA_028658325.1 Potorous gilbertii
TGAAGTCAACACTCTTGGGGAGGGACAGGATCAAAAGAGAGAATAGCAACAATGGGGGGCAGGATAGGAGGGAGGGAAATATAGCTAGTCTTACACAACATGACTATTATGGAAGTCATTTGCAAAACTACATAGATATGGCCTGTATTGAATTGCCTGCCTTCCCAAAGGAAATGCGTGGGGAGGGTGGGATGGGGAGAAGTTGGAAGTCAAAGTTTTAGGAACAACAGTTGAGTATTGTTCTTTCTACTAGGAAATAAGAAATACAGGTAATAAGGAATAGAAAGTTATCTGGCCCTACAGGGTAAAAGGGAAGATGGAGACAAGGGAAGGGAGGGATGTTAGAAGAGAGGGCAGATTGGTGATAGGGGAAATTAGAATGCTTGGTGTTTTGGGGCGGGAGGTGGGGACAAATGGGGAGAAAATTTGGAACCCAAAATTTTGTGAAAATCAATGTAAAAAGTTAAATAAATAAATCTATTAATAAAAAAAAGAAAATCAACTGTTTCTCACAGTTAAATAAAAATGGAAAAAGATGCACAAAATAAAGATAGCTTCTTTATGCCTCCTAAAAAAAACAAAAAAAATACATTTTAAGTCATTGAAAAAGAAAAAGATGATGGAATATCATTCACAACTTTAGAGAAGCTAAAAATGATTTGGCATCCAGCAATTTCAAGAAATTATAAGAGACAAAATGCATGTATTTCATTACATAAAAAGTTCTTACATGACAACAAAAAAATGGATTTAGAATGAAAGAAAAGAAACAAAGTGAGGGAGAGTCTTTGTAATAAACATTTCCTATAAAATGATGACATCCCAAATCTACAACAATAAACAAAATTTTATAAGAGAAAGAGCTATTCTCCAGTGGGCTGATGGATAAAAACAAGAATTTTACAAGATCTTAGATTTCAAAGTAGAAGGGAAGTAGTCCAATCCCTTCATTTTGAAAATGAGGAAACTGAGATTCAGAGAGGTAGTGATTCGCCCAAGCTCCTATAGGTATGGAAAGTACATGGTAGAGCTGAGATTCAGACTCAAGTCTTCCATCTACACATTCAAAATTCAATTCTTTGCTCCTCATAGTTCTCAAGGGAAAAAACATAAATTATCAATAGTATAATTACATGAAAAAAGTGTCAGAATTTCTAATAAGCAGAGAAATGCAAATGAAAACAATTTTAAGATATCAGACAACCAGTAAATTGGCAAAAAGAATGAAAAATGACAAAATTAAGTGCTGGCAGGTCAAGAAATAAACAGGAATATTCTTATGCCACTGGTAGAATTGTCAATTGGTTCAAGGTCTTGGGAAACAATAACTTGAATCATTAAAAAGAAGTTACAAAAATGTTCATACCTTTTAAACCAGGGATACCACTATGCCCTTAAGTTTTCTGTGAGATCAAGGGGAACAGGACAGAGTGAAGAGACGTATTCGTGCAAAAATACTACTCATTGTTCAGTCATTTTTGGTCCTGTCCAACTCTTCATGACCCCAATTGGGACTTTCTTGGCAAAGATAATAGAGTGGCTTGTTATTTCTTTCTCCAGTTCATTTTACAGATGAGGAAACTGAGGCAAATGGAGTGAAGCGACTTGCCAAGGGTCACAAAGCTAGAGAGTGTCTGAGATCAGACAGAAAGCTCAGTCTTCCTGCCTTCAGACCCAATGCTGTCCCCACCATGCCAACCTGTTGCCCAAAAATACTGCTAGCAGCACTATTTGTAATCATGAAAAAAGATTAGAAATAAGATGTTCAATGGCTCTGTATAAATAATATCTACCCTTGATATTATATTATCTTATAAGGTTTTATTTGATATTGTAAGGTTTACAAAATCACTTCATAAATATTCATTAATCTTTATAACAATCATGGCTGGCAGTTCTTGTTATTTCTGTCATCCACATTTTACAGATGAGACTGAGGCATGATGGACTAAGTGACATGTCCAGGGTTCCATAGATATTGAGTGACTGAAACTGGGTTTGAATTCAGGTCTTCCCGATTCCAATAGCCAACTACACCAACTAAATTACTTTAATAGAATATTATTGTTCCAAAGGAAATGAAAAATATAATGAAATACGGAGCAACTAGGTGGTCCAGTGGAAAGAATGTTGGACCTGGAGTCAAGAAGATTCATCTCCCTGAGTTCACATTTGACCTCAGACACTTCCTAGCTGTGTGACCCTGGGCAAGCCACTTCACCCTGCTTGCCTCAGTTACCTCATCTGTAAAATGAGCTGGAGAAGGAAATGGCAAACCAATCCAGTATGTTTGACTAGAAAACCTCAAATAGGGTCATGAAGAGTTGGACACAACTGAAAATAACTCAACAACAAAATAATGAAATATGGAAAATGATACTAAATGGAGAAAAGCAGATTCCAAAGTACATAGCCAAAACTGTCTCTACAGTTACATAAACGATAACATTCATGGAATCATGACTCTAGAGCTGGAAGCAACCTTAGGAGCTATGTTTCCCAACCTTCCCATTTTAACATATGAGGAACATGAGGCCCAGGGAAATTTAGTGACTTCCCAGAGGGAATTCAGCTAACATGGGTCAGATGTGGGATTTGAACCCAAGCCCCCACAACCACAACAGCAGAAAAGACAATAAGTAGCCATGGAAACAAACAATGATTTTCCTTATAGCCTCGGTTTCCACTGTTCTTCAACAGTACATATGTTTTTGCATTTTCAAAATTATACCTACATTTCCTGTTTCTTGTTTTTCTTCTTTTATTTATTTTTATTCTTACTTGATGTATTTGAATTTGTCCATAGATGATAAAAACAAAATGTATTCATTGGGGAAAAGAAGAAGGAAGGCGATGGCCTGGATAGCAGGAGGGAGAATTGGGTTCAATGGTGGAACTGACAGTAACTGGGTTTGTACAGGCAAGCCCATATGACCTTCGTGTCCCATTCAGTTCCTCATCTGCCCAATGAAAGGGTGAACGAAAGGCTGTGTGTTGAAATGGATTGGATGCTGCATGTATGGTAGGAAGATGTGGGTTCGATTTCTGCTTCAGACTCCTATTAGCTTGGCAAATTACTTAGGCTTTCCCTAAGCCTCTGTTTCCTTCTTTATAAAAAGAGTTGGATATGATAGCCTTAAAGGTCCCTTTTAGCTCTAGACTCAGGATTTGATGACTATATCATTGACCAAGTCATTTCCAGCTCTAAAATTCATTAACTGTACAGATTCTTCAGGGATTCACTGTGCTTCAGGGCACAGTCTTTTTTTAAAGACAAATTCCCTTGAAATTTTTTGTCAAATAAAGGGTTAATTTCAATTAATAGATAGAAAATGAATTTTGACATATCCTGTTTTCCTAAAGCAAGACACAGGCTTGTCATTTCAAAGGGGAAGATCCAAACATGTCCTAAGTCACCACTTTATAGTGAAACTGTCGCTAGGTGATTCCTCGATCAATGAAAAGAAATGTTCATCAAATTAAAATTAAAATCATTCTTTGGAAAATAAAATTTATAGCAGAGCAGAAAATACAAAATACAGAGTCCTTGAAGATAATAAAAAATACCAAGTTAAGTTCTAAAAAGTCATGATCCTCCTCCTTGTAACCAGCCAACAGCACATACGAGGCAAACTAATACCCCCTCCTTCCCCAAAGGTTGTAGGCATTGGAAGCTACTTACTAGTGTCAAGAGGTATTAACCATCCCAGAAGCCATGGAAATAATGGCTCACAGAGAAAGATTAATTAAACATTAAGCTAGAACCATTCTGATGGCTTTCAACACCTAAGATGGCCATGATTCTCTTTTCCAGTTCCAAATGATGGCACAAGGCCCCTTCAATTGGGAGACCTACAAGAAAGAGGGTCCTCAACATGGCTGTGTTTGTGTATCTCTGTGTGTGTGTTTGTGTGTGCTAAAAAAGGGGCATTTCTTCTCACCTAGTTCTTCCTTTAACCTTTCCTCTTCGAGTCCATTAGTTTTCTCAACTCAAAAGTGTACCTTTCCTTCCCAAACACCTGGACCAGTGTGTGACCTTGGCTGAACCATTTAACCTCCACAGGCCTCAGTTTTCACAGCTGTGAAATGAGGGAGTTGGCTTAAACAGGCTTTGGGATCCCTTCCACCTCCACACTGATGATTTTATGTAAAGTAATAATGCAACACAGTTGTAAGTGATTAGTCTAATAATATCTGACAAACAAGTAATTTTCTAATTTTGTTTCTTTTTCATACTGCATATTTCCTAGGGGGCATGCAGATTGATTAAAAAAAAACACAATAATATCAGTGATTCAGGAAATCTTGTTTACTTAATTCAAAAATTAGAGACTGATGAGGATACGTCACCTGCTTCCTACAAGATCATTTGGTCAACTGGCCAATGGAACATTAAGGTACAGGTTATACAGAATATGTACACATATACGTATATATGTATGTATGTATGCATATATATGTGTGTGTATGTGTTTATGTGTGTGTGTGTATATTATATATATATAAACATACACATATATACAAATATGTATATGAAGAACCACATACCCCAACCCCAGCTCTTTCCATTTCTCCCCATAAGGTATCCCAAATATACTGTAAAAGATTTAACTTCTTCTGAAAACATTTTTACTGAATTTGATTTAAAAATGGTAAAACCATGTATAAGATTTCTCTAGCAAAGAAAAGACTATGATGAGTCCTCTTTGATAGCGCTCACCAATATTTATATACATTGAATATTCTAGCTGTTTCCAAGAGCCAAACAATTATGTAATCACTTCATATTATTAAAAAATATATTTTTATTACATAAATATTTACATCATGTATATTATTATGCACAAAATTCCAGTAACTCCCTATCAACTCTATGATCAAATAAAAAAATTCTCTCTCTGATACTTGGTATCTGGCCCTTCATGATTTGGGTTTAACTTGCTTGCCATTATTTATCACATAGCACTCCCTTTCATACACTCTATGGTCCAGCCAATGCTGTGATTATGGTCTTACCGCCTGATTTTCCCTTGGCACCTGGAATGAACTCCCTAGGCATCTCCAACTCTTTGAATTCTTAGTCCTCTTAGTATCCTCTAGGTGATGCAATGGCTAGAAGAGCAGACTGGAAGTCAGAAAGACCTGAGTTCAAATGTGACCTCAGACACTTACAAGCTGTGTGACCCTGAGCAAGTCAGTCTCAGTCTTCTAACCTGTAAACTGCAGAAGACAATAGCACTCACCTCACAGGGCCACTGTGGTGAGGATAGAAGGAGATAAAATATGTAAAATTTGTGCACATCTTCAAGTGAGATAATATACATATATTTATGCATACTTATACAAATATTAGGAAAACATCACTCCCCTCCCACATGACAACACAATTAAGGGCAAAGACGGATGGATTTGGACACAAAGAATTTATTTAAAACTCCAGCTCCATTACTTTCTACTCATATAACCATTGACAAGTACCATCATATCTGTGGGCCTCAGTTTCCTCATCTGTAAAAGGAATTGGTTGGCCTTTTAGTCTATGGTGGCTCCAAGTCTATACCTGGAGCTCCAGCTGATACTTCATTCTACACAGGATTCATTCCACAGCACAACTCAAAAGCCTAGTGCAGGCTTGGAATGATTTAAAAGCTAAGCATGGGAAGAGAAGAATTACCTGAGATGAATTTCTGAGGCTCTATTTTCTTGGGTTTGTTGAATGAGAAAATGTATCTTTTTCTATTTAAAATAATAAGGCATTGTAAGACAGTGATATAGGCTATTACTGTGATAACATTGGTCTGAACCATATTATCTTTTGTCTCTGCTACTGACTGGCTTTCTCTTAAACTTTTTAGTTCCTTGGTATAATGTAATTTGAGAGATCAGGATATATGGTATTATCTATCACTTGAAAAGTAGGTATAATGGGGTTAGGTGAATACTTGATGGTCACCCTTTGCTTACCATTCATGGCCCCAGAACCTGACCTGGCAGGGGCCTCCCTCAGTGGGGGGCCTCAAGAAAAATTCCTTCTACTATAGAACCAAAAGGATTTCATTTAAAGAACTCTAGCCAAGTGGCAACCTACTATCCCCCAAAAGGGACTCACTCTCCTTTTGGAAAAAGGGACAAAGTCATTCCTTACAGCAAATCTAGATTTGCCCTTTTGCAACTCCCCATGACTCTGGGAAAGCCCCTTTCCCTCAGTGGGCCTCTGTTTTCTCATCTGTAAAATGTGCAAGTTGGATTAAATTGGAGGTTCTTGATGAGTGTACTTCAGTATAATCTGTTTCCTTTCTAATCTCATGTGTTTTGTTTTATGCATTTAAACGTATCATTCTCAAAGGCATCACCAGTCAGTTAACAGGATCCATGACACACAAAACATTTAAGGACTTCTCTGAACTAGGGGAAGCTAGAGGGGCCATAATACACAAAGCACCAGACCCGGAGTGAGAAAGACTCATCATCCTGAGTTCAAATCTGCCCTCAGATGCTTATTAGCTGTATAGCCCCAGGCAAGTCACGTCACCTTGTTTGCCTCAGTTTCCTCATCTGTAAAATAAGCTGGAGAAGAAAATGGCAAACCATTTCAGTATCTCTGCCAAGAAAACCCCAAATAGCTTACAAAGAGACAGACACAACTGAAATGAGTAAACAATCACCCCTGGCCTAGATGGCGTCCCCAGTTCTAAACATCTAAAGTTCTATGTTGCCATAGTCTGAATTCTCTAAGTAGAATCAGTCTGTCTTTTCTCTCCCAAATGTCAGCCCTACATGTTTGAAACACATGCTCAAAGACAGCTATCATGCCCTTCCTCCTTCAGACTCAACATCTCCAGTTCCTTCAGGGATTCCTGCTGTGGCTTCATCTTATGACCCACTTCTCCTATTCATCATGGTGGAGTGGACCATGATGCAAAGTAAAATGTGAACGGCAAAATCAAGGACAAAGTAAACAATGAGAACTGCTTCTTCCTTAATCCATTCCATATCTCCTGGTTTGTAAAAAGAAAGGTGGGGGAGCCTTCAGAGTAGGCAAACATCTGCTTGTATCCTCCCTGCATCTCCTTGCGAAAATGAAGTCAAGCAAAAACGTAAGCAAAAGTGGATTTGGATATTTCCTATTTTGCTGACTATGATGACGGGGCTGGCAATCAATGTCTCTTACATACAAATTAACAACCTGCCATCTGTCAAGGGCTCAGATAATCGCAGGGCTTAGTGTACAATATGCTTATTAGAATGTGGCCTGACAAAAAGAAAAAAAAAACACACAGCCTAATCTGAACTGTAAAATCTATGATCTCATTGCAAACGACAGCTTGACAGGCTATTATTCTGCATTTTGACTTCCACGGCATGAGTGATTTTACGCATACATAATTCTATTAGTTATACCACCAACTGCCTGTGGAAGGTTCCTTTAAACTACAAAATTCGCTGGGTCATATGGGTTCTAAACTAACGCTTATGCAAATGGTTGAACCCTTGCAAGGGTCTATGCAGTTTCCTCATCAGCTAACTGGGCACGAATCATTAAGCAAGGATGTCTTTGTGATGCTGCTACCAGTGATTTCCCATGGCTTTCTAGGGTAGAGAGGAAGGAAACCTATTAAAACAATACACATATGCATACTTCCAAGTTAGATAAGATGACAGTTTGGAAATGTGTATTATACAAAATACTTGTGGCATGGAATCCACTTCACCCCTCCTTATGAAACCTGCTAACAAGCATCATTAATATTGCCTATTTTTATGTCATGTGGGCACCATCTTTTACTCCACATTCCTTTATGAAAGCCCCTGGTGTCTTCATACTGGGTAGTAAATATTTCCACAGTTATCTCTGATGAAGAACATTCAAACCAAAATTCATCTCCCCTGGTTATCCAGAGAATGGAGGGGCTGCTACCCATGTCCATCAATCTTTCCAGTTGTAACATGGGGAGTATTCCCTAGGACGTGTGGTATACCTGGAGGTGATTTAAAAGTACACCCATAGTGTCTAAAACACCTGCTTAAGAGAGAAATGGATTAAACTCCAAGACAAAATGTTCTACTGAGATGACAAAACAAAATGGATTTTTAAAATATATATATATATAAGAAGTTATACTACCTGGGGAGCTTAAGTGAGATAATTACTACACAATACCACCAACAACCAGAACAGAAAATTATTCTTTATTTTAAACTGCATATATTTTCCATGATTTTTCACATTTCTGTTTCATTTCACTGAGAGGGGGATAAGGATTTTTATGTCATATTGGCTCCACACATGCAAATCGGTGAGCCAAGCCTCCACAGCAGCAAAGGATCATGGGAGCCAATTGTTACCCCTGTAAATGATGGGATACGAATTTTAAGAATTGGGTGATGGATTTTCAGGCCACACAATAGAAAAAACTCCTTCCATAATAAAACTATCATAGCTGTTCCCATAAGGTAAGAAAAATCAGACCAGAATTTATGCAAGGCCTTTAAGTACATCAAAAAAATAATACTATTTGCCGCCAATGTTTTCAGAATCATATTTATATACCAGCAAAGAGTTTTCTGTTCTTGCCACCAATTCTTGATCGTAAGTAAATGAGATCTGGGAGTAAAGTCAACAGATGGGAAGACAAGACAACACCTACCACAGGAATGCACTTGGATCTCAGGAATATCAATTCTTCTACCCCCTCTCCCTCCCTAATCCTCCCCTCACTCTCCAAATATGAACAATTTGACACCTATTTTTATCTCTGCCATTTTACAATTGCCTTCACTTATAATAATGTGAAAGAAAAATCCTTCTTTGGTCTCTTATACCAAAATCTAAATCGGATCTATTCAGGACAGTTGCCACCAAAGAAATGTTGACTGAAATGATGAGAATCCAGAATAGAATCATTCGTAGAACTAGTAACCCAACAGGATGGTGATGAATGAATGAATTGAGCGATCACGGAAGTGATCATTTGCCAGGATCACTTATTTCACACTGCATGAGGAGGGGCAACCTAGGCTTACTCCTGACCATCTTTCCGGTCTTTGTTTGAATGGCTTTAAAGACTGCAAAGCACAAAAGAGATATTGCCCCTTTCATCTCACAATGAACCTCTGAATAGATACAGGCAAGTTTTATTACAAATATTACAAATGAGGAAACCGAGGCTCAGAGAGGTAGCCTTGACCATGGTCAAACCACTACTAACAGAGGTGGTATTGGAAACAAGGTCTTCTTGACTTCAAGTCTAACACCCCAGCCATATGCCAGGATCCCCATTCCAGAGAACTCACTTTGAGGGTACACACACAGCAGTGGTGAACTAGGAAAAATGTTGGGACAGAAACTGGACCTGTGACTTAACTGGTGCAAAGAGGGACCATCGAAGAACATCTCTGCCTCCCTTTCTCTGCAGTTTATGGTCACTGAGAGTAGACTAGGAAACTAAAAGGTTATATGACTTTGTCCAGTAGGGTCACACACAGTTTGGGAAAGTCAGAGTCACACTTGAACCCAGGTCTTCCTGGCTCCAAGGTTAACTCTACCCACTAAGCCATGCTGCCTCTCAGACAGAAGAGATGAAAACTAGATGACAAAATTCAGTAATATCATTAAATAAATGTGAACTATCGAGCATGCCATTACACACATTTGAAAAATAGCTATGCATATATAGAAGAGACATTTATTACAATGAAGATATCTTTTGGAACTTGCTGGAATCTATGTGCCTTGCAGACATTAAGCAATTTTGAGAGGAACTGAACTGAAATGAAATGAAAGTGGTAGAAGAAGACACATCAAATGTTGTTCTGGGAAAACTTTGACCATTTATTATACTGTACAATCTATGCTTTTTATCAGTTAATAAGGATCATATTGACAATACTTGGTGCATTTATAGATTTTCAGACCTCTTCACAATGTTACTGGCCCACAGGTTAAGAACCACTGCTTTTAAAATATCTGTTATTTCATCATTGTGGGTACTACTACCACCAATTCATATCACAAACCCTACCCAGCCTCCTTCAGAGACAGCTTCCTGAGCAGTTGTGGCCAAAGATTGATCACTTGGTGGCCAACATTTTTATGGAGAACTTCTGCCAATATAGCCAAGTCAATCCTCATATAGAGGGAGAGTCCATCAGCAGCCCATACTCAGGACTTTTCCACTCTGGTCAGACTTACCAGAACTCAGAGTCACCTTGCAGGTACAATGAATCAGTCAATGAATCAACAAGCATTTATTAAGCATCTATCACATTTTAGAAGCTCAGTAGGGACTATGTATCTATCTATATCTATACATACACATATAGATATACACACATATGCATATGTATATATATATATATATATATATATATATATATGCAGATACACACACATACACAATAAATGATAAAACTGGATCACAATTTGTGACTAACAATGACATTAACTCATATTTATTTAGCTCTTTACAATTTTCAGAGTACTTTCCTCAATAACCTGCAATGTAGGAAATGCTAGTATTATCCAGTTTTATAGATGAAGGAGTCAAGGAGTCAAAGGCTTAAATGATTTGCCCATTGTATTTGAAGTTTGAAGACACGAACAACACAGTTTGAAGGCTTGGACTCACACCCAAGTATTCTGACTCCAAGTCTAGTGATCCTTCTGGACAACATAAAAGTAGTTCTCTTCAACTGCACATGAGACTGAAACTACCAGAGGAAAGTAAAAGAAACATGAAATGGCCACTGCAATCCTAGAATGGGTGTTGCTTCAGAGGCTAGAGGTTTTCTGGGCTTATTATAGCCTTGTTCTGAAACTTACTATCTGTGCCTCAGTTTCCTTATCTGTAAAATGAGGGTATTAGGCTAGATGAGTTCTGTCATGTATTCCAGCTCTCAACCTATGACCCTATGAACTGTACAACTCATTAAGACCCTACTGGGGATACACCCCTCATTCTACTGGGGGAAACATTATGAACACCGAGAAGGAAATACCAGCTAAGAGATCTATAGATCTAAGGCCCAGGGAAAGCCCTCTTAGCTTGCTTTGAAGGAAGCTCTCCTCATTTGTTGCCCATATTCCAAACTCTCTTACTAAAATATTTTACGGAGGGTTGTTAACTCTCCTTTTATTTCACCGAATGAATGGGGAGCCTCTCCCTGTGTTGCAGAGACAGGGCCTGCAAAAAGTGAGCCCTGCCAGAGCGCAAAGGCACTGGAAAACATACCCAACCAAGACAAACAAAAGGCCTCACCTTAAAAAACAAAAAGCATGGGATTATGAAACATTATCCTTCCGAGGCAATGGGTCTAAAATATTTAGGCTCTGTTCTTACTTCCCACAGACAACATTTACAGTCCTCTAAAAGCCGTGGCCTGGTTCTTGTTATCATTAATATTTAGATTTATATCCTATGCCTGCAGCCTTGGTCTCAGGTTATATTTACAATTTACAGTAAAGAAAAGAAATATCCTAAATTATTGTTAGCAAAGTCATTGGGTAAAAAGAAAAAAAATCTTTCAATTTGATTACTGAGGGGTTAAGGAGATGGGAAAATAAATTAAAATAACTTTTTTTTTCCTTTAAACTCTTCTTGTCCTCTGCCCTATGACTTTGGAAGATGACTGTATTCCTGGCCCCCTGAAACACAGCAAGGATCCAACAATTTCTGACATTTCCATCCCAACTGCCTCTTATCCCAGAAATCCTAAGTCAACTGCTATTCTAAAAATTAAATACAGAGGCATTAAAAAAAGAAAAGAAAATCAGAATGCTAAGACAAAATACAACCTAGCTAGTGGTGAGTGCCTAGTTATTTGTGAAAACCACTTCTCTCTGGGCCCAGGGAAACATCCTAGAATAATAGGAATGCTTACACTAAATGAACTAAAAGATATTACTGTAGCAACAATTGACTTTAAGGAGCATATTAGAAGCGCCACTTCAGGAGAATCCTTGGATGATGGAAGGAGAGAGACAGAGAAGGAGAAAATTCAGAATTGATGGGGAAGATGGTGGGAGGAAAGGACACCTTTGATAATCAGAGAAATCTCCTTTCTCTTCTGCCTACAGTCACATTCTGGTGAAACTGCCGCCATACATTTAGGTATCTGTAATATTCTCAGCCCTAGCGAGATCACAGAAAATTATTTATTCCACCCCCATGCCTGCTACATCAGAGTATCATCCTATGGGACCCAGGATTTCTGAATTGCTTTCGGCTATCTGATATTGCAGTGATGTGGTCTTGCCTAGAATAAGTCAGTAAAAAACATCAAAATAATTACATTAATGCTAGGATTCAAAGTCTATTGACTTTCCCTTGAGGTATAAATGAAAAAAAAAGCTGGGTACCAAAGTTCCCAAGTTATTTAAGGATAACACTCCATTTCCCCCACACACAGACACTTGTCAAAGTAACTTTTGAAAACATTTTTCAATAAAAATTATTTCTTCTGATGCTGTTCAGTTCCAAAGTCTATTTATTCTCCCATTTAAATACAAGCTAGTATTTCTCTTCTCTCTTTTTAAAACCCCAGTCTTTGGACTGGGGCTATGCTCAAGGCCCTTTCCTCCATGGCCAATGGCCAAGCAACATCCCCCACTGTTCCTGTCCTCACTTCAGCTTCCCCAGGGAAAAGCTGACTAACTGGATGTTCTCCCAAAGCAAGGAAAATACCACCCGCTCTTTGGAGGCTCTAACTTGCAGTTATAACACTCATTACCGGTCTGAAAATATGTAACAACTGTTTTCCCTTATGTTTCTAACTGCTTTCTTTTCACTTATGAGTAATTCCTCACAACACCCGGGCGAGGGGGTATATATTAGCTTACCCACTTTGTGGATGGGTAAGCAGAAAAAAAGAAAGGTCCAAAGACCTACCAATGGGGACACTCAAAAGCTAAACTCTTCCCTCCCCAACCTCTAAGATCACAGCATCAGAGAAATAAAGATATGGAGATGGAATTTGGTCAACTCCATCATTTGACAGAGAAGAAAAGTGCGACCCAGAAAACTAAAGTGACTTGTCCAACATCATGGAGGTAGTAAGTGGTAAGGCAGGATTTTCATTTGGAACCTCTGCCTTCAAATCAAGTTTTCCATTATACTACAGTGCCTTTTAAAGAAAACACTGGAGATCTGCTTTACATTTTATTTGTTCATTGAATAAAGAGTGATTACTACATTCATGGTACTGTGAAAGAGATACCAACACCCAGACCTGACCCAGACTAGCATTTAGTATAGAGCCTGGCACGCAGTAGGCACTTAAGAAACACTTATTGATTGATTGATTGAGTAAAAAATTTATAATCGAGCAGTGGAGAGAAGACATGTCCATGAGTAACTACAATAGAAGGGACCTGAAGGCCAAAAGAAGATATGAGCATAGTACAGAGATGAGAGTTCACTTAGGTGGTGCATGTGGTAGTAAGTCATATTTGTTAAGAACTGAATGGAGAGTCTAGAGCAACGGATCCAGACACAACTTTGGGCACCTGAGGAGCTGTCAGAGAACAGAAGACAACCTGGAGAATTCAACACCGCTGAAGAAAAAACGGGAAATTATGTCAAGAAGGAAGAGATGAAAAGCAGGGACCCAAATTGGGGAGATGTCAACAAGGGCACAGAGAGAGAAGAGGCCACTGGACTTGGCCATCAGGAGTTGGTCTTCAGGGGAAGCAAAGCTGAAATGTCACCTGGCTGCCTCCATGTCTGAAACGCTTCCCCTCCTGCACTCTGACCACTGATCTCCCTGGCTTCCTTTAAGGCCCAACAAAAGCCTTTTGCCTCCTTTTGCATCCCTAGCACTTAGCATGGTGCCTGACACATGGGCAGCTCTTAATAAATGCTTTTAACTGATTGAAAGAGGGAGAAAAGACATCAGTAGCACATTCATTCAGGATGTCTAGTTGCAAAACTAAGAAGTGAAATTGGAGAACTGGGGCTTTGCTGAGGTCAGGGAGCACACCAAGCAAGGTCGTTCCTTTTCAAGACAGAGGAGCTAGGTGTAGATGGGGAGGGGAAGAAATCAGAGGAAAAGGGGGATATTGGAGACATTCAAGAGAGAGGACTGAGGAAGCAAAGTCACAGACAGGACAAATAAGGAGGGTACACAGGTCAGAGGGATGAGCCCACCAAGGGAGGCTGTGTGGTGCAGGTGGGGAAGACTGTCAGTTCTGGAGTTGGACTACATGGGCACTGGGCCTCCTTCCAAATACAGGGTATACTTGTATGCCAAGGTGAGCTCTCTGGTTTTCTTTCTTCCCAAAAGGTTGGATGGGTCCCAAGCTTCTCTTTAAGATGGTGCAATATAATAGATTTGGAGTCAGGAAAGCCCTGGGTTTAAATCTCATCTCAGATGGTTGGTTGGTTGGTTGTTGTCCTTCGTCTTTGAAGAGGACCAAAATGACATCACCATGATAAAGTGAAATTTCATTGTGTCCGCCTGTGACTGATCAGACCAATCAATATGAGCTCGGAATGCTCTACCACAGGTTGGGCACAGATAGTCCATGTGAGTGTTTGGGGTGGATATCCCAAATTTGCGCATCCTGCCTGTACTTTGTGCTGTCTCAATTGTGCTCTACTCAAAGAGCAAGCACCCTTTCTGATGTGGGCACGGCATGCTGAGCGATCCTGTGCCAGTGTCTCCCATGTTGCACAGTCAAATCCAAAGTTCCTGAGAGAGGCCTTGAGAGTGTCCTTGTATCGCTTCTTCTGACCACCATGTGATCGCCTGCCCCATGCAAGTTCTCCATAAAATTGTCTTTTTGGTATGCATAAATTTTGCATTCGAATAATGTGACCAGCCCATCAGAGTTGCACTCTCTGAAGCATAGTTTGAATACTTGGCAGTTCAGCTCGAGCAAGGACTTCAGTGTCTGGTACCTTATCCTGTCAGGTGATCCTCAGAATCTTCCTAAAACAGTTCAAAGGGAAGTGATTCAGTTTCCTAGCATGGCACTAGTAGATGGTCCATGTTTCACAAAGCATACAACAATGAGGTGAGCACGAAGGCTTTGTAGACCTTCACTTTGGTAGTCAATCTAATAACTCTTCTCTCCCAAACTTTTCTGAGTTCAAATCCTGCCTCAGCTACTTACTACTTGTGCAGCTTTGGACAAGTAATCGAACCTCTGCCTGCCTCAGTTTCCTTATCTGTAAAAATAGGACAGTAATATCACCTACCTGCCAGAGTTGTGAAAATAAAATGAGATAACATTTGTAAAGAGTTTTGTAAACCTTAGAGCTCTGTATAAACGCCAGTGAAGATAATGACATAATAGGTCAGAGGGTCATATATCTAGAGTCAGAAGGGATCTAGAGTTAGAGAGGCCAGCTGGTCCAACTCTTATTTTTCAGATGAGGAAACTGAGGCCTATGGTAGCTAAGTGACTTACAGAATCACTGACTTAAAGCTGGAAAGATCCTCAAAGGCCATCTATCCAAACACCCTCATTTTACAGAGGCCCAGAAAGGTTAAAGTCTTACATGAAAGATCTGAACCCAAGACCTCTTACTGTATGGGTAACGCAGGTCAGTAAGACAGCAGAGCATGGAGCTTGGAGTCAGGAAGACCTCAGTTCAAAATCAGCCTCAGACACGCACTAGCTGTGTGGCCCTGGGCAAGTCACTGAATCTCTGTAAGTCTCAGTTTCTTCATCTGTAAAATGGGGAACATCACCAAGGGAAATAAGAATTGTAAAGAGCTCGGTACAGCGCCTGGCACACAGTCAATGTCAGTTACTATTGCAATATTATTATGGCCAAAGCTCCTTCTTCACAGAATCTCAGCACTGGAAAATTCCTCAGAGACACTGAGTCCAACAGAACCAAAATTCCCTTAATGAGACTCCCAGCTGGAAGGCCTCCAATAACCAGGTCACCCACATCTCCTGAGGCTAACCACCCCACCATGGGCAGTTCTAATTGCTCAGGAGGGTTTCTTATTGCTGGGAATTGTTGCTAGATCAGGTCGGGTCCTAGGTCAGCCCATGAGAGTCAAAGGAATGAACCTGAGAAGAAAGAAGAAAGAGAGCCCTGAACAGGAGAGCCCACAGTCGCAAATATTTAGCTGTGTTTTTAAAAGATGAATGTTACGCAGGGTGAACCCTGGGTAAGATTACGCTAAGCACACTTCACTCCTGTAACACCAGATGACAACAGATAAAATAAATATATATTAACTTAAATTGAGGAAGCAAGCTGCCTCCATTCGATGAGGAATATGCGTGTAGGTATTTATACAGAGCATTTGTAGACTTAATTTGAGCACAGAAGTGGGTCAGGCAGCACCTTCTTGGCATGGAGGGTGAAAATAAAGTGTGATAAAAGAGATACTGGGGAAGCAGATAACTCAATGGAACCGGCAAGCCATGTTTTAAATCCTTAATCATCCTCCCCTCCGTCTCTTCTTCAGCTGTACATTCTGTACTTAGCATTTCCAGATGCAACGCTAGATGCCCCGGTTGTGTTTATTCAGAAGCTCCAACAAACATGACTTTTTATTAAATGCAAATGTCACTATGAAGGAGAATTAACTATTGCCTTTAGACAACTTCTCATCAGTTGGAGCATTAAAATGCCAAGCAGGAGGTGGGATTTATTAGATGCGCTCTTATCAGAAGCACACCTGAAAGGCAATGAGGCACCATAAGTGGCAACCAGGTAAAGCCATAGGCAGTTAAGACAGAGCTCCAACTGTTACCAAGGGAACCCTCAAGTCAATGGAAAGACCCACTTGGCAGGAACAGTGCCACACTTAGGTGGGCATTCGATGATAATGATGATGAGACAGGCGCCACATTACCACCTCCAACTTAAGCAATCCAACTTCTCATTTGCCTCCAACCCAATCATTCTTATTCAACGTTCTCTTTCTTATCAGCCAATGAGTGCCATGATTCCTTGTTGTTCAGTCATTTCAGTAGTATCTGCCTCTTCTTCATGACCCTATTTGAGATTTTCTTGGCAAAGATACCAAAGTGACTCGCCATTTCCTTCTCCAGATCATTTTAAAGGTGAGAAAACGGAGGCAAGCAGGGTTAAGTAACCTACCCAGGGTCACACAGCTGGTTTGTGTCTAAAACTGGATCTGAACTCCTGTGTGGTCCTCCACATACCACAGCACCACCGAGCTTCCTAAGTCCCACCATCTTCTGATCTTAATGACTTTTCACCACATAAGAAAACAGTATCATCTGAGTTCATTACAGTACTCTAACCTATGAGGACCATAAGAAATTTTTTTTAACAAACCAGGTGATAAGGTAGGTATATGTGTATATGTATGCAAGTATATACACAGACATATACACACACATACATAGATTCAGAAGGCTGGGCATGGCTGCTCCCCTCATAATGGCCTAGCTCACTTCCACCTTTTGTCTCACCTTTCTATGTCCCTCTTCACCAAAAGCACAGGATCCACCACAAGAGAAAGACTGATTTTGCCATGGGTTATTTAAGCCCAGGTTAAGATTTCTTTTTTTTTTAAGATTTTTACCACCATCTTGTTTTCCTATTGCCCAGATTTCCCCTGTATATCTCCCTCCTTGCCTTCCAAAGCCATCCCTTACAACAAGTGTTGAAATATTAAAAGAAAAATAAGGAATTAAAAGAAAAATATTCAGTAAAATGAATCCTCAGAAACATCTGACATAATATGCAATGTTCAATTCCCGTGGATGTAACTGGAGTTAGGAGAGATGTCGTCTTAGATCCCTTTTGGCATTTTTGTCTCAAATGAATGAACCTACTATTAGGGCCAAGCTATTCTTTGTGATTTTACAACATCCATTTTCAATTGTTTTGTGCCTGTTAGTCTTTCCATTTACACTGTTATAGTTTATTTATGAATTTATTTATGAATAAAGAAGAAGATTTATTTATGAATAATTTCTTTGATTAAAGATTTTACCAGTGGAGTATAATCATTCTACCAACAAGTTTTATTCAACACCTGATATGTGCCAGGCACTGTGTTCACCAGTGGAGCTAAAAAGAAAAATGGGAAACAGTCCCTGTCCTTATCTTGCAGGTCTTAACAAGATGGGAAAGTACCTATTATGATACTAGAAGTGGACTATTTCCAAGTCAGTCAATCAATAGAAAAAGTCAACAAGTTTTATTAAGCACTTACCCTAGCCCAGCCTAGCTATAATTTGCCACTCCAGATAGAGAATGGGATGCCTTGGGAAGCGTCTCTCCCTCCCTTGAGATCTTCAAGCACAGATTGAAAAGATTGAAAAGATGACCGGTCAAATATTCTACACTAGGAACACTTGGTCAGGCAGGGGTTGAACCAGAGGGATTCTGGAGTTCCTTCCAGCTCTGGGATTTTCAGGTTCTGTTTAACAATCGGGTCAGAAATTTTGGAGCAATCAGTTCCCTAAACCAGCAAGTAAGCAGAAGGAATACCCACATTAATGAAATCAGAGGACACCCCAAAGCACCCAAACGCTTGCAGAATTCTTACTGCTGTTAATTCTGGTGAGATTTGGGGTAAGACTTTCAAAAACGAAGAGACATGGTTGCAGAGAACTCAGTGTTACCACTCAGCCAATCACAAGATGAGACTTCAGAACCTGCCTGGTCTGAGAACAAGGGGCATAGATTAAGTTAGTGTTGATAGCACCATTTTGTTTTATTTTTTTCTTAAATCCCACTCAGGGTCCTAATATCTCTTCTCATTTAAAAACTAAGGTGTTTCCTTGGAAAATACTTTTTATCCTCTCAAATCGTAATAGCCATTATTTAAGAGATACAAAGCCCTTCACCTGTATTATCTCATTTAACAATAACAGCTAGCATTCACATAGTGTTTTATATAAGTTGATTCCAACTACTACTCTCTCAAATTACACCCATTTTACAGATAAGGAAATGGAGGCAAACTGAGATTAAGCACCTGGGGTCACACAGCTAGCAAGTGTTTGAATTTATCAGTAAGAGCAAGCACAGCCCTCCCTCACTCAAAACAAAATCAAGTGCGAATCATGTCATCATTTCTCTGATGGCGTGGTCTTCTTCAGCAACAAAGGAGGAACACACACAAGAGGAAGCAACTAAGAAAGATCTGTAGTAAGAAGCTGGATTGGAGCCAAGTCTTTCTGACTGTGCCTTATCCCTACCCAAGCTGCTAATGAGGCCGATGGTTAAGTGCTATGATCATAGATAAGGAAGGTGAGAAGAGAGGTTAAATTGAGAGTGTAAACTGCTTGAGGGAAGGGTCTTTTGGTTTCTTTTTACACTTCGGGTACTTATTTAATGGCTGACTGATTTACAGACTACAAGTATGACTTGTCTAGGGTCACACAATTAACACATGTGTAAAATGGATTTGGAATCCAGGCATTTGAGAGCTACATCAGCATTATTTACAATGGTGACTGTTACCTCCACTGAGCTATCAAAGTGCCTGCCTCCAATGTCTGGCCAATAGTTATTGGTCATAACATAAAAATCTCTGTTTCCAAATCATAGCCAGGAGCTAAATCTAATCAACTATAGTGTGAGTCCCTAGGGCAACGGCTGTATTTCATTGAAAACTGAGGTTACACACAGTTGGCACTTAATAAATGCTAACTAAATAAGGAAGAATGAATTTTTCATGCTCCTAAGAAATAATCATGAACCACGCTGCCAAGATCAAGTAAAACAACACAAATCTCCACTTCGGGGCATTTGCGTTGGCAGCTTGGCATGAACACTCCTCAGTGCTTGGCCTGCCTCAGAGAAGCCATGTAACTGGCCCAAGAAAGTCAAAGGAAGCAAGTAAGCTGTAAGACTTTAAAAATGACTCCAGGGGCCATCTGAAAGGCACGTAGACAGCCCCAGGGGCAATCGAGTTCCCTTCTGGCATTTCTTTTCCATAATTGTGTTGAGTGACAGGTGGAAACTGGTACAATGCCAGATAATCACAAGGCAGATTTTTTCCCCCTTTAGTATCTCTAGCATCAATAAGGATATAACAAAAACATAATCCACATGAGAGAGCCTGCTAAAGAAAAGATGTAGCAGGGATATGAGAGCTGTTGATAAATGCTGGAAGAGTCTTGGGATGAGGAAACAGGATAATCCTTTTAATTCAATCCAACAAGCATTTATTAAGTACATACTATGTGTTAGATATTACACTATATTCTGGGAATACAAAGGCAAACCCTAAAAGAACCCCTTCCCTCAAGAAGCTTATGGTCCACTACAGGAGAGGGAGAGCAATACTGCACACACACATGCAAACATGCATGTGTGCATGTGTATATGTATGTATGTGTGTTGCTATTTTTGAGTTGTTTTCAGTAGTGTCTGACTCTCTGTGATTCCTTTATGGGATTTTCTCAGCAGAGATACTGGAGTGGTTTGCCATTTCCTACTCCAGCTCATTTTACAGATGAGGAAACTGAGGCAAACAGGGAGGAGTAACTTACCCAGGGACACAGAGCTAGGAAGTGTCTAAGGCCAGATTTGAACTCAGGGAGATGAGTCTTCCTGACTCTAGACCTGGCATCCTATTCACTATGCCACATAGGGATACACACACATGCACACAAACAAATGTAGATATGTGTATGTATACAGTATATGCATATGTGTGTATGTTTAAGTTTAGATTACAAGCTGCCTGAAGGCAGAGATTGCTTTTTATTTCTTGTTTTATCCATATGTGTGTATGTATATCATTATATTTCTATATGTACATACATGCTTGTAATATATGCATGTAAATTCATATGCACACATATGTACATTTGTGTAGGGTGTAGGGTGTGTTCAGGGAGGACAAGTACCTCTGGTGTGATGGCTGCTGAGCCCTTTTCAGGGCTCTTTCTACCTTTGGTGTCCACCTGTTCCACCTAACTCTCACCTGTGACTCCAAGAAGCTTCAGCATGTGCAGTGGCCACACTCTGGTAAACCCTTCCAGCAGATAGCCAAACCAGGTTGAGGGTAACTAAGGGTTCTCAAACCCATTGGTGAGTTAGGAGGTTGTCTACCCCAGGCATGTGAAGACTTCATCTGGTGGAATGGGTGAATGAGAACAATTTGTTCCAATGGCCATGAAGGCAGATGAAGCAGGTGATGTGGAGCACTTAGAGCTTGGTTAGACACTGAAGACACCAAGGTCATCCACTGCATCCTGAGCCATCACCAGCCATCTTGACTCTGTCCTACCACTGGATTATGATGACTCAGGAGTAGAGAGTGAGGCTCATGTCTTCATGCAATTCTGCCTCACTCAAATCCAATTTAAGCACAAATCAAAAGACATCAGCCATACCATTTCACTATTATGCCTCAAAGTCCTGTGGTGACAGGCAAGTGATGAAGCAGCAGATGCGGATACACTGGGAGCTGTAGTCACGACCCTGCACACAGGCGGTCCAGCCCATAGGGTCATTTCTCACTGGAAGCAGCAGTGGGATTCGGCAACCCCCAGGTGTCTGAGCAGCCTTTTAAGGATAGCAGTGCTCACCTCCTGGTGTGAGGTAGAGGGCTAGAAAAGGTGCCCTAAATGTGGTCTGCTTACCCAACCCTGGTCCGATTACCATGGCAGGCAGGGAATTCCACTATGTGGTCAAAACACAAAAAAAGTATGAAAACATCTGTAAAGATGATTCCACTCACCACCAGCACATGGAACATGCATCCACTAATAGACAACACAAAATCCAGAAGACCTGAAAGAACTGTTCTTATTGCAAGAGAACTCAACAGGTATTGCATCCAAATAGCAGCCCTGAGTGAAACAAGACTGACAAATGAAGGCCAGCTTACTGAAGTTGGAGCTAGATATACCTTTTTCTGGAGTGGGTGCAGTCAAAGGGAGCACCATGAAGCTGGTGTGGGTTTTGCAATCAAAACTAATCTAATCAGCAAGCTGGTATGCCTGCCAAAAGGAGTGAATGACAATGCGATGGCCACTCGCAGGAAAATGACATGCCACCATCATCAGTGTCTATGCTCCCACCAAGACAAGCTCTGATGAAGTCAAAGGAAGATTTTATAAAGACCTAGAGACCCTTATGGTCAAAGTGCCAAAAGAGGACAAGCTTATAATTCTGGGTGACTTTAATGCTAGAGTAGGCTCAGACTACCAGATTTGGCAGGGAGTCCTAGGGAGGAATGGAGTTGGAAACAACAATAGCAATGGTCATTTACTGCTGAAGACTTGTGCATCCCATGACCTTCTCATCACCAACACAGTCTTCCATTTACCTAAATGCAATACAACTTCATGGGTGCACCCTTGCTGCAAACACTGGCATCTAATAGATTATGTGATTGTAAGGAGAAGAGACAGACAAGATGTGACAGTGACAAAGGCAATGTGTGGTGCAGAGTGCTGGACTGATCATGGACTTATCCTTTCCAAGCTAAATATTTGCATTCATCAAAAGCACCACTCCCAGAAGAATTAATGCCAACAAATTAGAGCTCTTCTCTGAGCATGAACAGTATGCTGCTGACTTGGAGGGAAAGTTGAGCCAATATACAGTTGGCAATAGTGGGGCAGAAAAGGAGTGGCCAGCGTTCAGAGATTTGGTGCGCAGCACTGCATTTGCTCATCTGGGTCAGAACACTCGCAAACACCGAGACCGGTTTGATGAAAATGATGGGGAAATTCAGAAGCTGCTAAATGAAAAACAAGAACTCCACTGGATTTATCAGCAGGACAGTTTATCCACCTCTAAGAAGGCAGCATTTAATTCCATCAAAAGCAAGCACAAGCAAAGTTTAGAGAGATGCAGGATTCCTAGCTCAGTAAGAAGGCAGATGAAATTCAGCTTTATGCTGATAGAAATGATCCAAAGTGCTTTTATGATTGATTCCCTGAAAGCTATTTATAGACCAAAAAAGTATGGCGCATCACAACTAAACAGTGCTGATGGAGCTACATTGATTAGTGATAAGGACATGATCCTAGAGAGATGGGCTGAACACTTCCATAGTGGTCTCAACAGACCATCATCAATCAATGCTGAGGCCACTGACCATTTACCTCAGATTGAAGTCAATCCCTCCTTAGCTGAACTTCAAACTGAAGAAGAGGTTTTGAGGGCCATTAGACTCCTTTCATGTGACAAAGCACCTGGTACTGATTCTATTCCAGTTGAGATTTACAAGGTGGGGGAACCACTGCTCATACAAAAGCTGACTGAAATTTTCCAGGTTACATGGCAAAAGGAGGTTATCCCCCAGGAGTTCAAGGATGCCTCCACTGTCCATCTCTATAAGAGTAAAAGGAATAGATCATCCTGTGACAATCACAGGGGATTTCTCTAAGTCATTGCTGACAAAATTCTTGCTAGAGTCCTCCTTAACAGGCTGATCCTTCACCTGGAATATTCAAACGGCGCATTCCAAGCTCATATTGGTCTGATCAGCCACAATCAGACACACCAAAATTTCATTTTACAATGGTGATGTCATCCTGGTCCTTTTCAAAGACAAAGGACCAACCATATTTGCGTACATACATATATGTAGTTATACACACAGAGAAACAAGTAAACCCTGTTGACCTGAAAACTTTGTTAAAGGAAAGGCAACAGGCTAAATGCATACATTTTATGATTTAATTAATTAAAGAATTCCCTATAAAGAAATGGGAACATAGCATTATGGAGCCAGAGATTATCTGACTGATTCAGCACAGAAATCAACTGGCTTAAATACATTTTACCATGAGAAACGAACTCTATTAGTTGAACAAACTGTAAATTTAGTAAGATAATTAACAAATTGATGTCAATTGGGTTTTGTAATCCCAAGCTGTGTGAATTTCCTTTCTGTAGCATATGTTTCCCTAACATATGATAAGTAGAAAAATCCCATCACTCTGATGGCTGGTATTCTCTCATAAACAGGCCCTTGAAGTTGCAGGCACAAGAAAGGGCATCTTAACAGAGTTGACAAAGTTGAAATTACAACCCAGGATATCTGTGTTTTTCCTTATCACTAAGCTGCCAGAAGGGTCTGGTAAGGAAGTTACTAAGTCAGTCCCATTTGCATCCCTGACATACTGAAAGGCATTCTCTGAGTTTACTTAAGATAACAACGGAGACTATTAGGTCCAGGGTCTTCTTAATTCAACCTTTGGCCCTTATTAAAGTCCGAAATTTATGTTAAATATTATCAACCCCAAATGAGAGGCAGGTCAGTGGGGTAGACACAAAGCTGGCCTCAAAGTCAGGATGCCCTGCATTCCAGGCTTGCTTCTGACACATACTGACCATCTCACTGTGGGCAAGTCACTTTCAATGATCCAGGCAGCTTTATAAGACTCTAAGTTGTAAAGAAGGCGCTAAGTTGCTATGGTGGAAGGGGTTTTCTCACCTGGGAGGTTCCAATAAAATCACAAGTCTCTAAGCACACAACAGAAACAAAATAATGAGGGGAATGGGCTGAAGTCTAACAACTAGGTGAATCAAGGAAGGCACATATAGGATTTGGCATGCCAAATGGACTTTGCAAGGAGTTGGGGACTCCAAGAGATGCAGGTGAGAAAAGAGAACATTCCAGGCTCTCCAGGGGAGCAAGTCTAGGCAGACATGCCAAAAACAGACCATCATGTAATGGAAACACTAAGTCAGCTAGTCTGCCAGAGATGGGTAGTGTGGACATGTCAGGGCCAGCTTGAAGATAACTGTTGCTGCTCACTTCATGTCTGCTCTAGATTGCAAGTCTCCTTCCCATAAAAGAGGGAAAAGAAGGGTTTTTATACCCAAGGTCATCACTCATTGGTGGATGTAAATGAATTGGCAGCATCTGCTTAGAAAAATGAATGCTCACAGATGCATATCCATGATTGCTTGATGGCCCACCTTGTAAACACAAGATATCCCAACATAGAGAGTCCTGGGTAAGAGTTAATGGGTTTGCTCCAGGTCAGAGCCGAATCAGAAATTCAGGTCATGAACAAACTTGGAAGCCCTGAGCTCATGGCCACCTGTGTGGAGGAATGAACCCTGAGATTCTGGAAATGCTTTCAGAATCCAGCCAAGGCAAATAGAACAAGCACCATTTACTCTGAGAACAGACCTAACATTATCCATGAGGGCAAGACAGATTTCTTCACCTTTGAGAGATCTGGAGATAGACTGTTGATCTTGGAGTCAGGAAAACCCAAGTTAAAATCCCTCCTCAAACATTTGGTTGTATTAACCTGATCAAGTCACTCAACTTCCTTAGGCCTGACTTTACTCTCCTACAAAATGAGGACATGAGAGATTGGAGAAGAGATAGCCTAGAGGCAAGAAAAGCCTTAGAGAAGCTAAGATGATGGCTATTTATAAAAAGCTGGCAGAGCCAGGTGCAGAGGGGCATGTCTATAATCCCTACTGCTGAAGAATTCTAAGCCAGGTGGATCATTTGAGCTCTACCAGTCAGGGTGAGTAGAGTTCACCAATATGGGAGTGGAGGGTCCCTAGCTTACCTAAGTAGGGGCCAACCGCACCAAGCCAGAAAAACAGAACAGAGTAAAGCTTTCATGCCAATCCAGATTGATACTGGGCCAGTACTAGGCTACTGCATTTCTGCTTGGGGCTCCATAAGGAGAATCAGTCTCTAAAAATAAAAAGGCAGAAGGAAAGTCATGTGGAATCCCAGACTGAGAGATGAAAAATACCTCAGAGGAGACCTAGTTCAACACTCCCATTTTACAGATAAGGCAAGTGAGGCCCAGGGAGTTTAAATAACTGTCCACCAGATACATAGGAAAAAGGTGTCAACGGTAAGATTTGAAATCTATCCTCTAACCTCAGTCAGCTCTTTTCCAATCTGTAGGAATATCTTACTGTAGCAACAAAACATAACATCAAATTATTTACTTGAGTCTCTAAGTTAATATAACAAATCAAAATAGTTAAAATTATTTTAAACATCTTGATTTTGCTCTATGACTTTTCGTCCCAAAAAAATGATTCTTTTCTTGTAAGATCATTTTGCTTCCTTTTAGTTCTCTTCAGTTTGCTAAAGTACTGTTTTCCCCATGTTAACAATAAGTTTCCCATTGATTTAAAAGAGAAAAGGTATAACACTCCCCCATCAATTTCTCATATTTTCTCTTCCTATATAGATTCACCAAATCGAATGGACTATGCAGTTAAGTTCATATTGGAGGTGAATATCACTTAGAATTTAATTTAAGGTTTACTTAATAGCATTTGAAATAAGTCTGAATTCTTAGGAACCTTTCAGGTAAAGATCATGCTTGCCTTAGGTTAATGCTGTAAGTATCGATTTGCAACTTAACTCTGAAACGTATAAAAGCATAAAATGACCCAGTACTGCAGGATGAGCATAAAAAAAGTAAGGAAATACGACCATAATGTAATAAAGAAGAAATGCAGATCGACATACACATCTCTACAAAACAAAAGAAAAGCAGAGAAATCCCATAGTGTTATAGCTCACACAACAAGAGAAGAAGAAAAAATACCCCTGTCCCTTTAATCAGAGAGTGGCACCTGAGGATGTGCCTTTGATATATACTTAGATGTAGTTGTTTACAAAAATTCTTTCAGAATTGAGCACATTCAAGTGAACCACAAAATATTTATAGAAGACAATATAAGTTGAAATCAAAGGAATGGAGATCTTTTGAAATCATGCCTGGAAGTGAACAAATGCTATATTGAAAATGAATGAGACCACAGAACACTGATTTAGAAACACACAGTAGTGTCTAAATTCAAGCCAGGGAATGACAATTCCACTGCTGACTTACAGAGGACCAAAGGATCCAGTCATTCCCATGAAGGGGATCTAAGAAACAGAGGCTCGCTTTGAACACCCAGGTGACAAGATATGACCTGAGGCTCCATGTGCCCTAAGTTCAAGCAGATCAGGAAGGAATGTCTCTTCTGTGGTCTTACATAAGCTCTGTGTCATACAAAACTAAGGGTGGTGAAGGAAGGCTTCTTAAGAATGCAAAATCTTGCCCCCAAGGAAATGAGGAGAATCATTTTTGCTTTGGAGTGAGAAGCAGTGAGATCATGTCAACCAATTTTCGACTTGAATGCCACAGGGTAGGAGGTCTCAGCAGTTTCTACCCATGTCCTCAACCGGGAAGCTGAGCTCAGATGGAGCCATGCAAGGAAGTCCCACACTTCTGGTCACTTCTCTCAGAGCCTTGCCCTCCTTGTGCTGATTCACCACATAAACCCCCAAGGTGGGGTAGAGGTCTGAGGCTGCTGGATTATGCCTAGACTCAAGGAAACCTGCATCCTAATCCCACCATGGACATTTACTAACTGGGCAGCCCTCAGCAAGTCAATTCACTCTTAGGACCTCAAGCTTCTCCTTTTGTGAAATGAAATAATTGAACTCAGTAAGGTGCTTTCCAGTCCTAGATTTAAGATCTAATTATCCAGTCTCCATCATTTTGTGCTAGAGGGTAAAGAAAACTTAGAAACATTGGAGAAAAGACAATGAGGAGCCAGACAGGGTATGGGGGGATGAAACTAATTCTGAAGTTGGTCTTCCCTAGGCATCTGTGAAGACAAAGGAGATGGCATTTCTAAAAGAATAGTAAAGCCAATAGAGTTTTGCCTGGTCAAAAACTTAACCGATGTTGAAAAACTAAGCCTGCATCGGAGAAAATTAATTTCTCTAAGTATCTGTGCCCTTAACTGTAAAAAGAATAATCATGTAACAAATTAACAGCATGACTGGGAGCCAATGAATTTTAATTGCCGATTTGCTTTTGTTCAAACTTTTAACTAGTTTGGACAGGTGCTGCTACTTTTTAATGGGCAATTCTCACCTGTTATCCTAGCTTCAAGGAACTACACATGAAAAAATACTGATGGTGACTCAAGTGGATGAGTGAGCGTCTGCCAGCTTTCATCCACCAATGGGGCTTCCTCCATGCAGAGACCCCACTCATCTATTTCAACAGCCCACGGGACACAAAGACCAAATGAGGAGCAGCCTTTTTATTCAATTGGCAACAGGTCAGGGTTCAAAATTGCAATTTCACAAACATTTGATAAAGGATGTCATTGGTTTTTGATTGATTCGTATTATTAACCTCTCTCTGGAGAGCCTTTTAACTCGAATTAGTTTAAGTGTGCCCAGCATCTCAGTAATGCCCACTGTCCCTAGCTTGGTTTCTGCCAGGAAATTGCTGCCACAGGGATGATGCATTCTGTGGTCTGGTCCAGGATAAATACTCTAAATAAATAAATGGCGAGATAAGTATGTTAACTACTGGAGACAGGGCTGCCAGCATTCTCCCTCTTCTCCAAAAACTCAGGAGATTGATCAGATAAAAATAGCACTTTGTTGTCTTCTGCAGCAACGATGGATAAAACCACCATGCAATTTCTATCAGGTTTTGAAGTATGCCTAACTTAATAAAGAGAGAAACAGAAAGAACAAAGAAAGAGAAGGAAGGAGGGAGACAAAATGAGGGAGGGAAGGAAGAAGGAAGAAGGGAAAGAAGGAGAGAAGGAAGGAGGAAGGGAAGGAAGGAGGGAAGGAAGGAAGGAAAGAAGGAAGGAGGGATGGAAGGAAGGAAGGAGGGAAGGAAAGAGAGAAGGAAGGACGGAGAGAAGGATGGAAGGAAAAGAGAAAGGAAAATAAATCCTTCCAACCCAGAAGGCAAACACTGTTTATTAAATCAGTTCCTCTCATACCAAACACAGCTCCCAAAGTCTTCCATAATATTTATGGGCAATTTCTCAATTTTATACCTGGTTACTTCTGTCCTACTCTTCCAAACAGATAAACCTGCCTGAATAAAAGAAAGACATTTTTAGATTACAGAGCGTGGACAATGAAGCCCCAAAGCACATGATTACCAGTCTTATAAGAGAAGCTTATTTTATGTAAGGCGAAGCAATAACTTCATCCATTGCCGAGAGAAGCATTAAAGACCTTAAGATAATAGGGTAAATGAGAAATGAGGGGTAAGGGGGTGGTATGGGAGGAAGAATAATCTGTTTCGATAGCCACTAGTTTTCAGACTTATACACTTACAGAGTTAGCCAGACTCCCTTCAAGATTGGGAAAGAAGGGCAGTGATTTAATTGTTTTCTGTGGTCATCCATCTACACAAATAATGAATGGACGTGAATAAAGATATATTCCTTTCTGAGCCTGCTCACGAAAGTGTTCTTCCTCTCCTCTTTAAGTTGCTACATTTCATTGCATCTGTTGCTAGTGTAAGGACAAACAGCAAGTTTAGGTAACAACAGGAATCTTAACGGACCTCAGGAAGTTGTCACCCTGGAGTAAGAACTACAAAAACATGCCTTCAACTTTGCCGGTAGCTCACAAGGCAAATTCAATCAAAATTTCTAAAGCTTTTTTTCTGAAGGGAAACAAAGAAATAAAGATTATTTCCCCACCTACTCACCCCTCCCCCCCACATACACACATATACACAAAAATGTCATTTTCCTGAACTGATTTTTTATTCTCTCACCCTTGCAGGACAAATAGTAATCTTTTAGGGCTTAAAATTGAAGCAAACTGGCAAGTATGACATCTTCTCATGACTACAGAGTACAACAGGGCAAACCCCTCCCTGGATATCTGCTTCTGTGAAAAGAAATGGCTGGATTCAATAACCTCTAAGGTCCCTTCCAGGTGTGTGTATATATGCATATATATGTATGTGCATGAGTGGATGTGTATATATGTGTGCATGTATATATATGTGTGTGTATACACATGTACACATAGATATACATACACATACCGTGTGAAAGAGAATATACTAAATATATGTGTATATATAAATATACATATATTAGCATACACAAAAAATTTAGAGATATGACTAAGAAACTCACAGATCTAAGCAGCTTCTCAGACCTAGAGACCTTTGGATGAATAAAACAAGTGCTCTGAGATACGAGGAAGGAGGGTAGGCACCACTTGGTAAAGGTCATCACTTTCATGAGCAAACACAGTAAGTGAGGATCATAGGACCCGAGATTTAGTAATCCAAGAGTACAAAGTTCAGTCTCTTGTTTTCTACAGATGAGGAAAATGAGACTGAGAGCGACTTACTCAAGGGGAACTAACTTGCCTCAGATCACACCAGGAATAAATGGCCAAGCTGGAATTCAAATGTAAATCCTGCGATTCCCAATCTCTCGTTCTTTCTAACCCAAAGAGATAGATCACTAAACATGAAACACTTGAAAGGGCTGAGGAGACCACACAATACATTACATTGTAAAGTTTGCTATATACAAAATGATCCAAGCAAGGGGATTTTTTGTATCATTAATGATTTGACTCTTATTTATATCTCAACTTTGGACTTTCAAAACAAAGTGCTTGACTTGGATGACATTTTAAAGTGAAAGCTTCTGCTCTATCTCTCCATCCCTGTCCCAGGGGACATTCTTATGTTTTCCAGAAAGTGGATAAAAGTCATTACAATAAATAGAATGGCCTAATGGTAAGAACACTGGATTTGGAGACTAAGGATCTGGGTTCCAAATGTGGCTTTGTCACTTCATGCCTGTGTGACTTTGGGTAGTACTTTGGAATCCCAGTTACTTTGTCCAGAAAATGAGAAAGTTGAGCTAGATGATATTAATATGGCTTCCAATTATTCAATCAGAAAACATTTATTAAAAGCTTACTTTGTGCCAGGTTTGTGCGGAGTACTGGAAATACAAAGGGGGAGGGAGTCCTTGGCCTCAAGGAGCTTATATCCTGTAGAAGAGACAACATGAAAATAACTTAGTATATACAGTGTAAGATAAATAAGAGTGGATGGACAGCAATAGAGAGGAAGGCTCTAACATCTGGTAATACCAAGGCATGAGAAAGGCCTCCTACAGAAATGGAACTTTAGTTTGAGTCTTGAAGAGGGAGGTGAGAAAAGAAAGTATTTCCGAAGTGGGATACAACCAGTAAAAGACATGGAGACAGAAAAGAAGTATATTAATTGTATATGAGGAAAGTTAAGTTTGGATAACTGGCTTGTAAAACCTATGGAGGAGAATAGATTGTAAGAAGACCAGAGAAAAGGAGGGAGGAGCTTTAAAGGCCAAAAGACTTCACACAGATCCTAGAAGTAAAAGGAAGTCCTTGGAGTTGAGTGAGCAGGGCAGAGGGAAAAGAGCCCATATTTCTCACTCTCAGTTGAGTAACTATGAACTTTCTCTTTCTAAAGCAGCTATTTTATCATGGACTTTAAACAATGGTGTAACAGAGAGAGGGCAATGGACTCCAAAAAAACTGAGCTCCAGTCTTGACTCCATCATAGCTACTGCAGTGACCCTGAACAACTAAATTTTAGATAAAATTAAATCAAAATATTTAGATTCCTTAGAAGTCATTTAGTTGAAGCAGCACTAGACCTAGAAACTTCTTCTATACTTTAAGACCACCAGCAAGAAGTCACTGACAACCAGTCTTGCAGCAAGGAGAAACCCACCACTTCCCAAGGTGGTTCATTCCATTCCATTCCAGGATAGCTCTCCTTGATTAGAAGTTTTCCATTATATCAATATTCCATTATCTCTATTTCTGTAATTTCTACCTACAATTTCTAATTCTGTCCTCTGAGGTTAAGCAAAAGTGAGTTAACTTTTCTATACCTCAGTTTACTTATCTGTCAAAGAAATATGATGAAATCCTTTATATCAGAGAATTATCGTGAGAACTGAATAGAAAGATGTGTATAGCCCCTCTAGGACAGTACTCCCCAAATGAATTTGACCAGTAAACTGCTCTAGACTGAAAATATTTTGCTGGAAACCAGAAAAGGTAGTCTGATGAGACTGGGTATACAGTAAATCAATTAATCAAACAGGAATGATTAAGCACCTACTGTAGGCCAACCTAATAAGGATAAAGAAGATAATGGGGGAAAAAGTAAGGGATCAAACAAGACTATATTCATCTTGAACATCTTACACAAACATCCAGGATGTTTTTCCCACTTAATAGTATTTAATTTTTCTCCAATTACATGAAAAGATATTTTTCAACATTCACTTTTCTAAGATTTTTAGTTCCAAATGTTTTTCTCTCTCCCTCCTCTTCCCCTTCCTCAATAGAGTATGAAATCTGATACAGGCTGTATACCTGACATGGGCCTATGTACAAGCATATTAAACATCTTACCACATTAGTGAAAGAAGAAACACAGCGAATGAGAAAAGACACACAAAAAAGAGAGAAAGTAGTATGCTTCAATCAGCATTCAGACTCCATCATTCCTTCTCTGGATGTGAACAGCAGCTTCTATCATGAGCCTTTTGGAATTACCTTAGATCACTGTATTACTGAGAAAAGCAAAGTCTATCAAAGTTGGTCATAATAACGAGGATTTCTGATATGCAAGTCTTCCTCTGAAGTCTTTCTCCGGATCTTAACTGACATATCATAAAAACCATGTCAACCAAATAAGGTGTGTAGTTAGCAGAGGAAATTTTAAGGTTATGGGGAGGGATTTGAAAGTAGCATAATATGCGGAACATTTGAAAGTGTTTTGGGAAAAGTTAAGGCTGTTGAGCAACTGGGAGCATGAAATTAAATCATGATATGTACATATTACTGACTAGGCTGGATTCACAAGTTCCACTTGCACATGCGGCACTTGGACAGTCATGCACTGCTTCATTTATAACTGATTAAGCAAAAGGAGCAAGGTTTTCAGATATTGGAGTTCAAGAAGTCTTTGTAGGTATCTACTCCCTCAGGCATATTCTTCCTAAGGTTTAGTGGGTAACTTCATCTAACTGATCAATTAAGCTGAAGGTAAGTATTTTTCAATCCAAGGCTACACATTAGTCTACCCAAGTGTCTGATATTTTCTTGTGCAGAGTTGCGGGGTTTGTGTTTATCATTTTTGTTTGTATCTCACCAAGCACCCAAGCACAGTGGGCTGACACACACAGGAGCCTTTATAAGTACTTATAGAATAAGTCAATGTCCAAACATTTAACTGGAAAGGAAAAGATTAGTGCAGGTGGGAGGGGGCGTGCTGTCTTCAAGTACCTGAGAAGGGATTCACCTTATGATCTGGCCCTTGAGGGCCAAGAGGTATGGATGAAAAAGACAAAGAGACCAACTTAAGCACCATAGAAGGAAAATCTTTGTAACAATGAGAGCCATTCAAAAGTGGATTGGGCTACCTTCAGAGACCGGTTCCCCTCCTAGAAGATTTTCAAGCAGAACATGGATGAAAACATGTTGGGTGTTAGAGGAGGCAGTTAGATGGCAAATCTGGAAGACTCAGCTTCCAGGTCTGCCTTGGCTATTTCTTAGATCTACAAGTCACTTAACCTGCCTCAGCTTCCCTTTTCCCATCTATAAAATGAGGATGACAATAACTGGCTTACTGTGAGACCCAAATGAGATACCACATAGAAAGCTTTCTCTAGACCTTGAAGTGCTATATAAATGCTAGCTATTATTAATTCATTATATTAGTGGGAAACACGTGTGTGTTTGTCCTTCATTGTCAAAGAAGACCACACCATCAGAGAAATGAGGACATGACTTGCGCTTGACTTTGTTTGGAGGGAGGGAGGGCTGTGCAGGTCACCAGCCTCACTTCTCCTCCAGAGCCATCTGAATCCAGTGACCAGATATTCATCAGGATGACTGGAGGTGACCCAGGATGAGGCAATTGGGGTTAAATGACTTGCCCAAGGTCACAGAGCTAGTGAATGTCAAGTGTCTGGGATGAGATTTGAACTCAGGTCCTCCTGACTCCTGCACTGGTGCTCTATCCTACCTGCCCGAGTAGGAAAAAATATCACTTGCACAGACATCTGCTCATGGAAATCATTTAATACATAAGCACTTATTAAGCACCTCAAACAGAGAAAGTCCTTCATAAATGCTTAGTGACTGTTGAATGTAGGCCAGGCACAGTGTTTGAGGCAGGTGATACCAATACAGAGAATGAAACAACTTCCATCTGCAAAAAGTCTTCATCCTAAGTGGGGAGAAAATAAGTACACTCAGAATCCTATCCACCCCTGTGTGGGACAGGAAAGGTTCACAGAACAGAGTTTTGAAAACTGCTACAAGAAATACAAAGTCCTTAGTGACTGTAAGTGGTTATTGCTATTATTTTTTTTTAACTTACTGTAGTATTTCAAAAGACTTGTGATCCCATCAGTTCAAGTATTTCTCCCAACTCACCCATTCTTTGGTAAGCTCTGTCTAAACTTGGCATGGGAAAGAGGGATATTGGGAACCATTTTAGTAATATAGGAAATGCCCATTCCCAGAAATTCTACCAATGGGGCCTGACATATTCTCTGCAAATAAGAATCTCAGAGACTTATCTGGCAGGACTATTAAATGAATTAACCAAAGTCATTAAGCCAATGATGTATCACATATAAGATTTGAACACAAGTCTTCCTGTTTGGGAGGTCATTTCTCTATCCACTACACAATACCACTTCTCTAAATTTGGTATATTATCTACCCACAAAAAGGTTAATCATTCTTTGATGGGTTTCATTCAAACAATGACTCATTCACTCTACAGAGCAAGGAATTATGCTAGGCAATAGCGTTTCCCTCCTCAGAATTCTAAACCTGCTAAGGAAGTAGCTTTACTTCATATAGAATCATGAAACTCTGGAGTAAGAAAGGACCTAATAAGCCATCAGTTCCAAGTGGTTTCTAAACAATAGATCTCTGTCAACCAGAAAGGCAACAATAGCCCTGAGAATTTTGCTTGAAAACCTCCAGGAGTAGGGAACCCACTGCCTCCCTAGGAGCCTTGACTGACCTTTGGAATAGTACTAAGGTCCCTTCCAACTCCGAGAATCTGCAGTACTATGGTATTCCTTTTAAGTACCCTTAACTATTTTTTAAAATAAATTTTACTTCCATGTGAAAAAAAGAAGCATGAAGGTAGGGACGGATGAAAAGGCTCTCTACCACGTTGCCAGCATTCCATTTACCTGTCTTTCAACATTCTGCCTTGCAGCTCTCATGTCTTTCTCTTGAATTAAGGTTTTGGTTTTTTTCCCATTCTAGGGAATACTTATATACTGTTGAAATATTGACCTTTTCACCAAATTCAATAGTCAGAGCTCCAGAAAGTTTTCCATCAAGCACAGCCCTCTAGACAGGTGCTTTCTCCTGGATTAGCCGACACCCAATTCCAAGGCTCCCTTGCTGCTACAAAGCAGTGGCCAAGAATGTCTTTGCCATCAGAATTTCCCTAATTTTCACATACTATTTCAGACAATTGTGGGATGCAAAATGAGAGGACAAAACTGGAAAAGACTGAGTTAGAAATGAGATGTCCACATAAAAAGCAAAAGAATCAGATAGAGAGCAAATAAAATAACTCAAGTAGAAATTGAATCAGACATTCTGGGCTCCTGAAGATCATGGATCCCACAAAGGGAACCCCATCTGATGATTCAAACCCACTCACCTATACTGAAACTCAAGGTCTACTTCTCTCCTACTCTAACTGATTTCCTCCCTCCTCCAACACCCTCCTTCCTCCTCCTTCTACTCCTCTCTCTCTCTCTCCCTACCCCAGCCATTCCACGCCCCCCCTCCCATTCTACCCATTATCAGTCCCTGTAAAATACCCTAATAATCCCTTATGGCTTACAGGCTTAGAGCCAAATTATTACTCTAGGCAGTTCTGCGACATTTCAGCACATAACTGCAATCACCTCATAGGATGTCACCTTATTCAGCTTTTCTTGTTTGTTGTTCAAAAGTATCAACCACGAAAATGCCTTGGAGTTGAGACCATTTTTTTTACTTTAATTTATTTGTGTCCACAAATCTGACAAATACACTCTTCCTTACTCCCCTAATTTGTTTATAATATTAGCCTTTATACCTAGATCATGTACCCATTTGGACTTTATTCTTGTGCGTGGTATCGAATTAAGACTATTTCTTAGAAGTACCCATAAACATAATCCAACTTTCTCACTTTACACATAGGAAAACTGACATCCAAAAGGCTGAATAACCCACTTGAGATGGTCCAAGTAGCAAAAGGACAGAGCTGAGATTTGACCACCAGCTTTCTCATTCTGAATCAAGTGTTCCTTCTACTCCAACATGCCGCTCTAACCCTGAATTTATCCCCCTGTCTATTTAATAGGGTCAACAAATACTGAATGTTGGCAGAAAGCAAACCAGGAAGAGCTGGGTTAAATTGGTTGGAGCCCACTGCTGATAAGAACAGTATCCTCCTGTGTGTCTGTTTTAATTCCTGAAGTCACAGACTGTCACCCCCACACTCCCCCACCCCCATACACACACTCCCACCCCACTACCACCACCACCACCACCACCACCACCACTCTTCTCCTACCCCAGTGGGATACCAATATATTCAACTGGCCAGGCAAGAATGTGGGGTGGGGGGAAGAAGAAAGTGGGTCATACACACCCTAAAGATAAATCAGCATGGTTATCTCTTCATAGTAAAAACATCTTATCATTAGGCATAAAAGTAAAAAGGAGACCACATCTCTACTTGAGAAAGATTTACAACTTAGTCCCATTTTCTTTCCCATACACAGAATCAAAAACTTTGGAAAATAGCATTTCTCGAAAAGCATCAACACTTTTCCTAACAGTTATTTGCCTGCAGTGACTTATTTATAAAATCTATTATGCATCCTGATATGAAACACAGTCCTCTTTGAGACTTGCTTATAACTCTGTTTATAATGAGAAGTGTGAGCTTGTGTCATGCCTTGGTAACACATAGTTCCTGTTTAAAAGGTTAACCTGATTCCTTAGCATTTACATCAGAAACTAAATATCGTCTTCAGTTCCATGAGACACATTCTTATTTTAGAAAAACTGTATTGATGTCTTGTGTTTTTAATACTGTAGTACTATTCTAGTATCTCCTTCTCTGCACCCCACCAGGACTCTCCCTTAGAAAAAGAAAAATAATCAAGCAAAATTGATGGAAATGAAGACTGACTGTGTCTGCGCTACTCTATACCCAGATGCCCCCACATCTCTACCAAGAGAAAGGATCTACACTACATCCATTACTCTCCAGGAACAAGATTGGTCATCACACTCAATCTGAGGTCACTTGACCTTAATTTTAATAAGAGGCTGGGTGTCCTGTTCTCTATTTTTAGTCCTGCTCTCTTCATTCTACCTAAGTTCATACAGATATTCCCATGTTCCTCTGACTGCCTCATATTAGTCACTTTTTATTGCACAACAATATTTCTCTAACTTTACAAGCCATACTACATTGAGCATCATTGCCTGATCAATAGGCACCCACTTGGTTTTGTGTTTCTCAAGACCACCGAAAGGGCTGCTATGAACATCTTGCATCCTGGGCTATCTTCAGTCATCCTGATGAATATCAGGCCACTAGACCCAGACGGCTCAGGAGAAAAAAGTGAGGTTGGTGACCCTGCACAGTCCTCCCTCCCTCATATCAAAGTCAACTGCAAGTCTTGACATCATGACATCATCTTGATGTCATGGCCCTCTTTGAGAACAGAGAACAAACACAACAAATGAAAGACCTTCATCACGTTGTTAACATCCTTGGAGTATGATCTCAATGGGTAAGTATTCTTATCTAGTTTTTAGACTGAACAAGCTTTTCTATTTTAATTAGGAATTCAATTTTGTTACTGTTCAGTTGTTTCACTTGTATACAACTCTTCATGACCCATTTGGGGTTTTCTTGGCAGAAATATTGGAGGAGTTTGCCATGTCCTTCTCCAGCACATTTTACAGAGGAGTAAACTGAGGCAGAGTTAAGTGACTTGCCCAGGGTCACACAGCTAGTAAATATTTGATGTCAAATTTGAACTCAGGTCTTCCTGACTCCAGGCCTTGGTGCTTTATCCACTGTGCCACCTGGCTGCCTTGGAAACCTGTACCAAATAATTGTGATTATCTCATTAATTAATCTGAAGTACTAGGGTAGTACCAATGTATGAAAAACACAAGACATCCACACAAATGTTATCAAAAAGAATACATACAGCAGAACTGAAGAAGACATTTTGTTTCAGATGTAAATGTTGAGAATCAAGTTAGTCTTTTAAATAGAAGTACTACTCTCCTTCCATTCCTTCTTTTTCCTTATTATTTTCCTTGAGACGCTTGATCTTTGATTCCTTCAAATGAATTACTATTTTGTCTATTTCTATAATGGGTCTCCTATTAGTGAAATCATTACCGTCCTCCCCAACACTGTTGACGGACAAACCTTCCAATTAGTTGTCATTCTTTAATTATTTAAGGAAATGCAAATCTTGAGTGAGCTTTGTCAGTCTAAGATCTACACATATTTTGCCATTATTTTGATTAAGACTTCCAGTTGTATTACTTACTTTAGAATTTTTGTTGCTGTCAGATAAAAATGCTGCTGACAAATGTAAGTTTATTTTATATTCTGCTAATTTACTAAAGCTATTAATTGTCACCATTAGTTTCTGTGATTGTGCACTAGAATTTCTAAGGAAATCATCATGTCATCAGGAAATAGGAATTATTGGTTCCTTCTGGTTATTTTATCTTTAATTTCTTTCTATGATTTCTAAGTGCTACTTCTAGCACTTCTAGGACTATGTCAAATAGCATCAGGAAAGGACATATCCTTGCTTTACTCATGTAATTACTGGAAAAGCTTCTAGTGTTTCCCATTTACATATAATGGTAGCTTTAGATTTTATATGGATGTTTTTTGTTATATTAAATAAAAGATCTTCTGACAAGATATTATAGGATCTTTAGCATCAATTAATGCTGTATTTTATGAAAAACGTTTTCTGCATCTAATGATATAATCATATTATTTGAGATGTTTTTGTTTTTAACATGATTAATTATGTTATTTTTCCAAATACTGATCTCTGATATAAATAATTCTACATCAGGTTGGCATTTTGGAAATATCTGTCAGTATCTCTTTGCCAGAATTTTATTTTTAAATTTTTAATTGATATTTATTAATGATATTGGTTTATAATTCTGGTTTACAATTCTCTTTCCTTGCTTTGTTCTTCCTTGGTTTAAGTAATAAGGTTATATTTATCTTATACAATCTATTTGGTAAAGTGCTTTATTTATCAATTTTTGAGGACATTTTGTGTTAAATAAGTATTGTTCTTCAAAAGTTTGATAAAATTTCTTATAAATCTATCTGAACCAAAGGTCTCTGCTCTTACTACATGGGTGATTTCTTTATAGACAGTCAAATTTCTTTTCCTAGGAAATTTCTTTTCCTAAACAAAAATGATATTGTTTAATATCATTTTGTAGAACTACTTTTGCATTTTATACTTCAATACATATGTCTCTAATTCTTTAAAATTCTTGGTTTTTCTGGAACATAAATATATATAATAAGTCCTAATAATTCTTTGTCTTTCTTTGTCATGATTTTATCTTGTTCATTTTTGGATTTGGTTATTTTCTTTTCTTATCTTTTTAATCAGGTCTTTTCAAAGAACTAACCTGTAGTTTTCTCAGGACTATAGTCATATTTTTTTCTACTTTATCTATTTCTCCTCTAATATTTGAGTTTCCTTTTGTGCCTAATGTATGTTTATCTATCTACTTTCTCATTTTAAAATTGCATATCATGAATGCTCTTTTTCTATATTTCTAATGAATTTTCTCAAGAATATAATTTTTCCTGAGAATTGCTTAACCATATCAAGAAACTCTGATGTATAATGCCATCATTAGCACAACTTTACCAGGTATGAATTCTTTCTATGATTTGTTCTTTAACTTCCATATTATTCAGTATAACATTATTAATACCTGTAAAGGTCTGTATCTTGTTTGCATTCCCTGTTTTAATTACTTTTCAAATTACACTATCTTCTGTAAGTGGCACATTTATTATTTCTGGTTTTTACCATTTATTTATAATTTCTCTTCACCTTATCATATAAATTATTTCTCTGAACATACAATGTGGTCCTAAAAAAATGTATATTCTTTGAACATTTTTCAGACAAAAAATTCTCCAACAGTTTATTCAATTCTACATTTTCCTTTTTGTTTATACTTCTGTTAGCTCTGTCCAGCTCTGAGAGAGGAACATTGCAAGTCTCCTATAAGCACTGTTCCTAAGTTGTTTTTGTAATATAGTTAACTTTTCCTTTATAAGATTGGCTAGTTGGTACATAAGTTTAGTAGTAGTAGTAGTCGTTGTAGTAGTAGTGGGAGTAGTAGTTAGTGTTTCATTGCCTGCAACAAAATGTGGGCTTTTCTTAGCCATTCTCTCTCTCTCTTTTTATTGGGTTATTAAATCAATTCACATTTAAAGTTATGATTTCTGAGGGTTTTTTGCATTGTTGTCTTTAGTAACCATTCTCTATTAAATTCTTATGTTGTACCTTTGGTTACCTTTGCTTATACCACTCTCTGATGCTAGTTTGTTACCACAGACTCTCTCCCTTGCACCCATTTTTCTCTTCTGTTCTATATTTTTGCTAATTTACTTAAATCTTAAAGTTAATTCCATAAACATTTATCAAATGCCTACCGTAAGTCAGGCAAAGTGCTAAGGGCTGAGGATACAAGTAAGAAAAAAAAAAAGACAGTCCCTGCCCTCAAGGGATAACACACAAAAGGAGGCTGATGGGTAAGGCCAGAGACAGCTTTTCATGCTGATGAGATTTCAGGAGCAGTTCATGCTGGTAGGAGCCGAGTTATGGAGATAAGGAGGTGAGAGTGGGGGTTCATGGAGTTGAAGATGGCAGAGTTTTTGATGGAGAATAGAATGACCAAGAAGGCTGTGAGCCCTCTACGAAGGAGGCTTTGAGAGGACTTTACTGCTCGACCCTTCAGTCCTCAGTCCAAGGGGAGAGCCTTCAGAATGCAAGAGTATCCACAAGAGTCATATTTTCAAGATGATGAGATTTCAGGTGACTAGGTTCCCTCCAGGGCATGTTGTTCTATGGAATAAGCGAGCTTTCTTTGCTTTGTCCACTTTCTTTTCCCTTTCAGCCTGAACTTTATTTTCTGATTCAAGGTTTATATATTAGCGTGTTCCTTCTTTAATCTTTCTATGTCCCTCCTGGGGTCAAAGCTTTTTTTTTTCCTTGAAGCCTCACTCTTAGAAATATCAGTTCTCAGGGATAACATGGAAGTCATGCTACATGGTAAGGGTGACCATATGGTCCAAATTCTATGACTCGGACCTTTCTCTTGCCTTCTCTCACAGCCAGTATCCAATCACAAAGCAATAACATCCCTCCTCTGGTTCTATAACTTCTCCTTGAACAATAACTGCCCTAGGTACACACACACACACACACACACACACACGCACACACGCGCACGCGCGCGCGCGCGCGCACACACGCCTTCTACATCAGTCTTCAGATATAAGATTATTTAAAAATAATTGAAAATTCAAAGTCTTATATGTATAAAACTCATTTTTATAATTAACAGTACAGGCTTTGAATACATATAGTGCATTATTAATCTTTGACAGGTAATAACAGGGTGAAAAAATATTTATATAAATTTTTTAAAAAATATTATTGCAACGTTCTCTAATACAAAAGCAATACTACAAGACTAAAAATCTCTTTGACATTTCTCCCCGACAACTTAAACTTCCACCCATATACTTCCACGTTGTGTGGGGACTTTCTATTAGGCTGTGACCCAGAATATCAGGCCTAAATGGATTTTTCATGTTTAGACCAGTGACCATAAAAAGTCAGCACTGCTCACATGACTGATACGTTTGCCTTTAACAAAACAACCTGGGCCAAAAATTATTAGAAAACATACTGGCAGCCTCAGTGGACTTTGAAGCAATGTAATTAGGTAGTCCTACACTACGTTTTGTCAAAAATTTCTGACAACCTAATAACCAGATTGTCATCAGAAAGACATTGAAAAATGATGCTGTGTTTGCACCAGCATTAAAATATTGGAGTTTTCTGGAGTTCTTTTGTCCTGTAAAAATCCTATTAGGATTCATTCCATTGGTCTGGAATGATGGTTAAATGAATCTGTTTCACTTGAGAAATAGTAGCCCTAGAGAACTGACTTTTTGTTTTTTGTGTAAAGACCGAAAAGAACCCTATTGTGAAGTACCTCTCTTAATTTCAGGCACTCCACTCCCCCACATCTTAAGAGAACAGCCAAGAAAGGCCTTAAATACTGTTTTTCAAAAAAGTGGAAGCTAATGTATTTGACCCTCCAAAGGAGGAGAATGCGTTCTGGCCCTCAAGTCAAACCTCCACATGTTGTGACTTTGAAAATGAGATAGGAGTATGGTTAAGAATTCTTCACACCCACATGCACACAATTAAATATAGGACACTGGGTAGAATAACATATAGCCTTGGGTTTAAAAATAGTTACCTTTAGATTAATTGGTCAATTAGAAGAAGTTATCCACTAAACCTGAGAAAGAACAAACCTCAGGGAATGGATACCTACAAACACTTCAGTAAATTATCATATATAAAATATAAAGGTATCTATTACAAATCAAGAAGGCCAAATATCCACAAGTGCAAGTTTATGTTGTGTATCTAGACTAGTCAGTAACAAATAAATGACATTATTTATGTTCTCAATCTTCAACTCAATTAAAACGTTCTAGGAAATTGTTGCAGTTTGAGCCCTCAGATGGTTAAATGGGAAGCAAGAGATTTAGAGAAAACTAGGGAATTTTCACAAATAATGGGATGTTTTCTTGCTAGGATATAAACAAGGAGCACTTTTTTAAAAAAAATCATCACATACAACTAGATTCATTTTACTCTGAACAGCTGAGGATGTTCCATTAGAATGGAAACTCGTTGAGGGAGGTGCTTTACTATGCCCAGTACCTGGCATCTAGCAGACTCATTAAATTCTCTTGTTGAATTGAACTGTCAATAATACAGTAAATCAACTTCAGCTTTCTCAAAAACCAATAGCTCCTTCAAACATACTTGATCACCCACATGTCTGTTCTGCTAAGGTGATGGCAGTTCCATTTTATTCAAGCCATCCTAGTCATAATGCATTTGGAAATACATGTTTCTACATTGTTTTCACCTCTATACAGGGTATCTGAAAAGTCTTGCTGAAGTTTTAAACTTTAGTAGCCTAAAGCTTTAATAGCTTAAAAATACACTGGGACTTTTGGGATACTTTCCACAATAGACCTATGTCTACATAGAACTAGAAAATAAATATTTTGACTATTCATGGAAAACAATTAGTCTATTAAGTAAGCAAAAAAAAGCTAAATGGACAAATGAAAAGCATGGAATGGTTATTTGAATTGGGTCTGCCATGTCAGAGTGCAAATGCAATGATATTATGAAGAGTTTAAAACCACTGAAACCTATCTATCAGTGAGATCATAGATCTCTTGCAGGGCTGCCCCTTAGGCTCCCCTTCTTGATCTTTGTCTTCCTTAATCCTTGGTCCCAGTCTGTTTGTGCCTTCCCAGCCAAATCTACCCTCCATCTTCTCTAGAAGGATCTTGTGCATACAAATGGATGTGTGTGTTTGTCATCTCTCTTGTTAGAAGGTAAACTCCTTGAGGGCAGGGATTATTTTTGCTTTTTCTTTGTATTCTCAGTGGGAATGGGCCAGTGGAACCCTGCTAGGCACTGTTTCTAGTTGGGGCCTTCCAGGATTACTTCTTAAACTATCAATTTTACTGTGCTGTTATAAAAATTTAATTTAGTGATTTTGGTCTAGATCTGTGATTTAATCAATGTGAGGAATTCCATGCACAATACACATTGGCTTCTCCCCACTGATGATGCATTAGAGAGGATCCAGGAATACTGAGTGGGTTCAATGGACTTGCCAGAGGATTCAGGGCATATCAAGGTCAGAGGTAGGATTTGAACACATTTCCTCCTGACTCCCATTCCTGTCCTCTTATCTCCCCTGCCATGTTGCCTCCCATGTTAGCAGTTGGTCAAATATTACATCAAAATAACAAAGATAAATAATTGTCACAGCTTATACTGCCTTAAATAGTAAAGAAATGCCATCCTTTTGTCCATGCTGGCATTAGCTGTTTAATTGGCACATTTCTAGAGAGTGCGCCAATAGCCCCTTTCCATAGCCTCTGGCATAGTATACCACAAAATAACTGGCAATGATGATAAAGACAATCAGAATGACATTGCTGTTGATGAACATGGGCTTCAACATTCTCTCCTGCTCACCATCACCTCCCTTAGAAACCCCAACAAAATCTAGTCTGAGTTGTCTCCACTTTCCAGCCAGATAGGTGAATCCAGAAGGCAATGGATGGATGACCTGCTAGGTGGCATCAGCAGTATCCACAGAGGCAAGTCAGAAAACTCCTACACCAAGAAAAACATGAAGCCACTCTGATATCTCAGTCATTGAGTGTGAGAGCTCATTCACCCACCTCAAGCAAAACCTCCTCTGTTTTGTGAGGACATAACAGTGTTTGCAGTCATGCATTATAACTCTCTCTATGTGGACAGGACTTTGAGTATCCTGCCCCACAGGCTCGCGGTCAGAGACAGCCTCCACCTTCACATTAAATGAGATGCTCATAGGAAAAAAAAATACCTGTTTCCTTGAGATGAGGAGATTGAAACAGGCCTAATGGGAAGGATTCCATGCTTCAGCTCAGGACTGCCCAGAAGAAGGATATGAGTGAGATTCCAAAGGGGACCAGGAGCTAAAGGCACATTCACATTCCCTCAGTGGAAAATCTTGGCGCTATAAAGCAGAAAGATATGTTTTGTATAGAGACAGGCAGCAAGGGGGTGCAGTGACTGATAGAGTACAGGCCTAGAGTCAGGAAGACATCTTCCTGGGTTCAAATATGACCTCGGATACTTACTGGTTGTGGTGACCCTGAGGAAGTCATTTAAATTCTGTCTGCCTTAGTTTCCTCATCTACAAAATGAGGATAATTCTATTTGGGCAGCTAGGTGGCACAGTAGATAGAGTGCCAGACCTGGAGTCAAGAAGACTCCTCTTTGTGGCTTTAAATCTGGCCTCAGATACTTATTACCTGTGTGACCCTGGGTAAGTCACTTAATCCCATTTGCCTTAATTTTCTCATCTGCCAAATGAACTTGAGAAGAAAATGTCAAACCACTCCAGAATCTTTGCCAAGAAAACCCAACTGGGGTCACAAAGAGTCAGACATGACTGAAAAACAACAAATGAAAATTTAGGGACCACTCTACCCAGAAATAATATTAAGTTCATGAACCTCTGGTCTTCTGTGTTGCACTGGCATACAGATGTTCTGGATTACTAAATGAGAAAACAAAATCTCCCTTCTCTGAGCAACAATAGGATGAATTTTCAACAGTCTGAGATAATCAGAGTATCTTAAGTTTAAACCTGAAAGTGAATTCGAAGTTCATCTCTTCAAACTGCCTCATTCTGCAAATGAAGAAAATGAAAACCAGACAAGTAGAAAGAGTCATTCAATGTCACAGAGCTGGTGGAACTGGAATTCAGACCCAAGGCCTCTGCCTCAAACAAGGTGCAGTCATCCCAAGACCTCTGACCCAATCAGGGTGCAGTCATCCCAAGACCTCTGACCCAATCAGGGTACAGTCATCCCAAAACCTCTGACCCAAGCAGGGTGCAGTCATCCCAAGACCTCTGACCCAATCAGGGGCAGTCATCCCAAGACCTCTGCCCCAATCAGGGTGCAGTCATCCCAAGACCTCTGCCCCAATCAGGGTGCAGTCATCCCAAGACCTCTGACCCAATCAGGGTGCACTCATAGAGAGAGCATGGGGGTCCTCATCAGAAGGAAACTATTACTGCCAGGAAAACAGAGAAGCAATGTAGCCTAAATGATAGACAACTAGACAGGAAGACCTCAGGTTAACCTCCCACTCCCTGAATTCCTCCAGTTCAGTCCAAGTGCTGCCTCTTACATCAACCCTTCCCTGACCCTCTTTCAACTTACTTTGCATTAATTTTGCATAGACTTTGCTTTGAGTTATGTGTCTATTCATTGTTCCCCTAGATAGAATGCAAACTCCTTGGCAACAGGGGCTTCTTCACTTTTCTATTGGTAGCACTGTGACCCATACATCATAGGCCCTTAGAAAATACTAGACCTGGGTTCAGATCTCATCTCTAACACATAGTACCTGTGTCACCTTGGAAAAGCCACCTATGTCCCTTGGTCTCAATTTTCTCATATGTAAAATGGTGGGTGGAGGCTAAGCTCTCTTAGCTCCAAATCTATGGCCCTATAATCACTTCAGCCAGATGAGACTCTCTTGTCCAATTTTCAGTTCCAGGATCCTATGATTCCAATACTGCCTCCAATACCTACTACCAGTGGGACACCACTCAAGTCATGAAGCTTCATTTTCCTCATAAATAAAAAGGAATTAATGACACCTCTAGTGATTGATAGAAATGAAAATGGCCCCTGCCTTCAAGGAAATAGAATTCCACTGAAACAATAAAAAAATCAAAATTCAAGACAAAATAAAAAAAAGACAAAATTTCTCATCAGTCCAGACATATATTGGAAGAATCAAGGCATGGTTCTATGGGAAAAAGAGAGTCACAACTGTTGATTTAGAGCATGACCTCTTTACATATTTCGTTCCTCAATTCTTGGTTCAAGCAGAAAGATGTTTTTTTCAGTAGGAAAAGGCTTAAGTAGGCATGATTTTTTTTCAGTTCTGTGTAGCCTATGTTTATGCATCTTCTTTTGTAGCATTTATGGATTCATTCTGAGACAGGGTTAAGGAGGAGCAAAGCAATTTATCCTCCTTGCATTTGTTTTTATCAGGAAAAGTACGAGTGTCTGCAAGGGCCACACTGACCTGAACTATAAAGAATCACACTGGAAATATTGGGGGTTTGCTGGCTATTTTCAGTGATGGAGAAGATTGAACTGAGCCACCCTTTTACAAAACATAAAAAGAACTTCATTAAAGTCTCCATCAAGGAAAACAGCGGTCAAGAAGCCAATGGCAATCGTTATCACAAACACTCGATTTCTGATGGGTTCGAGTAATTAGCCTGCTCTGTCTGGCAGTCGTTCAGACTGGACCTGCACGGGCAAGTGGGCATTAACATCAAAAGACAAATCTGGTACACTGACAGTCAGCAGTATTTTCCCTTTCAATTTTTACATCCATATCTCAAAAAACAAACAAACAGTCAAAGTATATTGGCATTTACAAATGGATTTTTCATTTGTACTCATGTCCTAGGTAAAAAACCTTTTATTAATACAATAGAGTTCCAATCCCAAAAGACATTTCCAAAAACAAATTCAAAACTGTGGATTAAATTTGATCATCCTCAAATATTTACTAAGCATATACCCAAATACTCAAAGGAACTGGGATTTCTACAAACAGGGGAGCCCCAAATGAAGGAATTCCTTCCACTGATCCCAGTCCATCAACACCTCCATAGATATGTCCTAGGATCCTGAGGAAGACCAACATTAAAGGACTCACCTAAGGTCACACAGCTAATGAGAGTTTAAGGATGGTTTGGAGTCAGGGTGACCTGTCTCACTATCAACTACTGGGAGAGTAGAGAATATATATGAATCTACCATATACACAGTTTTATATCACAAGACTTCCTCTGTGATTTCTTCCAGCTTTCAAGGCATGCTTCTTGGCCCTTGACCTATTAATCCTCATAGTCATTAAAATATCTAGATAACCAGGGTGACATGGGCACTTACAAATGTAGAAAGTGAGACCCATTTGCAAAGGGACAAAATTCAAAAATGCTTTCAAATATGAATAATCCAGATGGATACACTCATTTAATGAGCATGCTATTATTTTCCAGATATTGTGTAAGCAACATAGTTGTACAAGCAGCTCTCTTAGCCCTCCAGGAGTCCACAAGCTGTTGGATGCCAAGACAATATTCATATAAGAAAATGCATATGCACATATAAGTGACCTTCCAGTCAATAAGTAGTGGCAAACATACAGTCCCCTATCAGCAATGACTAATAAGGTAGGAGACCATGATCACAGATCTAGGGCTAAGAGGGACCTCAGAGAGCCACCTAGTCAGTGTACAAATGAGGATATTGAGTCCTGAGAACTGATTGGCCCAAAGTCACATAAGCAAGTCAACAACAAACATTTGTTAAACACCTACTGTGTGCCAGGCACTGTGCTGATCCCTGCACTGAAGCAGCTCACACTCTAATAGATTTATTATAAATAAATAAATAGATAAATAGATTTATCTAATTTAACACATGGCTCAAAAATCTATAAGTGGTCAGTGACAGTAAAGTTTCCAAGGAAAACCAAGTCAACAAGTATTTATCACATGCCTCTACTGTACATACCAGACACCGTGCTAAATGCTGGAAAGTAATCCAGGGTTGGGACAGAATCAAACTTGGTCTCTCAGATCAATAACCAAACCAGAGGTGGCCCAAACTTTCTGCTTTGCTACCGTGCAAAATGCAAAATGTTTTTAAGCTTGAAGTTTTAACTTAAAATCAAGGTTACAACTCAATTTGTATTTTAACTTGGTCTATGAAAATCATATTTCAAGTTTCAAGAAACGCTTTGTTATGTTTTTTTTTACCCTTGTAAATTCCTTTTTTCCCTAATCGTGTCATCAGAGCCAGACTAACAGTTCACTGCTAGACATAGATAATATTTTAACAAGTACAGGATGATACCATCCTCTCTCCATTTAATTTTATTTTTATATTCCCAGAGATTGGCATAGTGCCTGACACATAGTAGGAACTTGAGAAATGCTTATTTATTGATAAAATGCAAAGGATGTTGTCACATGCCACTTTTATTTGCCCTCAAATATCCCATAAAAGGATTTAGGACCAGATCTCCTCATCTCCAGTAGAATTTAAGCTTCCCACTCACCCCATCTAGCTTAAAGAGGCCTATGCACTGAATGGGCCTTACTTCACTCAAAGTAAGAACCTGCAAAGGCCTTAGCCTAAAAGGGCCAGGGTCTCCCATGGCATCCTGGACCATCTCCAGTCAACCTGATGAAAATCATGCCACCAGACCCAGATGATTCTGGAGGAGAAAATGAGGCAGGTGACCTTGCACAGCCCTCCCAAGTCAATTGCAAGTCACATCAAAATCATCTCTCTGATGTCACCGTCCTCTTCAAAAATGAAAGACCAACACAACCTACCTCAAAGCCTAAAACACAGTAGCTGATTACAATGCTTGTTGACTGAGAGTCATGTGACCAGGAGAAGGGATTTCCTTTTGTCTAATAATAGTCCATGGCTACCCCATCATAGTATGGTGTAATTCTATTCATCCTGATCTTCCAAAGAGACACCAAGTTAAGCCAGGAGCTAAGAATCTTCTGGAAGGAGATAGAGTGCTTGAGTAGGGATGTGCCTGGTCATCAGAAGCCAACCTTCTGGACAACCTCTGTGAATGCTCAAGCCAGCCTGACTTCCATGCTCTGTCCATAGCCATCCATCTCCTGTCCCTGAGTTTTTGCACAGATTGTTCCCCCAAAGCCCTGAAATTGCCTCCCTCCTCAACGCTGGGCCTCAGAATCCCTCCCATCAAGGCTCGGCTCAGACATCACCTCCTCCAAGACATCCTTCCAGACTCCCGCAGTTTTAAGTGCTCCCTAACACAAAAAACAGATTGTTTACTAACCTGTGTTATTGCTCTTGCTTTGTTCTGCCTTTATAACCTTAGCATCCAGCACAAGGCCTGGCATGTTGTAGGTACTTAATAAAAGCTGGCTGAAATGAAATAAAATGAAGTGAGGTGAATTGCATTCAGAGTATATCATGAGTGACTGGCTCTTCTAGTTTGTCTGCCTACTGAAAATTGATTTGCCCAGCATCAGCTGGTGCATACAGAATATTGGTTACCCACTGGGCACTCAATAAATGTTTGTGAGTAGTACTATCTGTGAAAGAAAATGAGCTCATTGAGGCTCTTTAATGGCCAATAAATATAATATAGTGTTTTCTAGATATTTTGAAGAAAGGAAATAACTGATCATTTTTGCCCTTAATTTTTTCTACCAAATGGTGACATTCTTTGCTCAAAAGAAATTATGCTTTCCATGATCCATCAGGAACTATTGAAGACTGACCATAATGGAGAGCCAGTCATGAATATCCATGGAGCTTTATGAGTCTGAAGTCCCCAACTACTGTAAAAGAAACCAAGTCATCAAGGCACACATGAGATATGGGGTGCAACCATTCTGAAGAGTCTCTAATAATCCTTTGCTCCCTCTGAGGAGAGCACAAAAGGAGTACTTTTTATATCTTCCAATAAAAGGACTGTAGAAACACAAAATAGAATTATTTTGAGTTCTCAGATAAATTTCATACCTAGGGAGGAGAGAACTCTTGGCCAAAATTTCCTGTATCTCTGTTGACTTATAAATAGGAAATGCTGCCCTATAATGAGACAGGGTAGCTGAAATGGAAAAATAATAGTAAAAATAATTTCAGAGAATCTTGTTTGCTCAGCTGTGGACTCAACTGGCTGTCACTTTGGTGAGTCCCCAGAAAAGAACTCATGTAAAGAGTAGAATTAAGTAAAAACACAGCAGCCTCATTGCAAAACAGAATCCAAATCTCTTGACTGTGACTCAATACTCTTCTCCATACACCAAACAAATATACTGTTGATGCAACAGAATAAGGACTGAATGTGACCTTGATCAGCTCGATTGGACACTGTGCTAAGGGCTAGAGTTAGAAAGAAAGGCAAAAAAGACCAAATCCCAGGCCTCAAGGAGGCCGGTATAATGGGAGGGACAAGTAAATAACTAGGTAAATTATAAATGGAGTAGATGGAAAGTAAAGAGACAGCACTAGCAGCTGGAGTGACCAAGAAAGACCTACTACAGAAGGTGGGATTTGAGCTGAGTTTTGAAGCAAAGCCAGGATTATTAAGAGGCAGAGTTAAAGAAGGAGAGCATTCCCTGGATGGGTCCTACCCACCCAGGTTCACAACCTTGACTCTTCTCCCTCGCTTATCATCCCATCCCAAATCTAGCCAAGCATCCAGTCTTATTGATTCTATCTCTACCACCTCTCCTATATCTATCCCCTTCATCAACTCATACTACCACCACACTAAATTGGGGGCCTTATCACCTCTTCCCTGGAGAGCTAGAAGACCATTCTAATGGATCTCACTGCATCTGCTCTGTCCCCTCTCCAATTCATTCTCCTCTACACAACAGACAAACTGATATCCCTAATATACAAGAGAGACCCCTTGTGACTTATGACCATGCCATCCCCCTTTCTCAAGAAACTTCTTTGGCTCCCTATTCTATAATAAAAATATAAGATTCTCTGTTTGACATTTGACATCTTTCACAACCAGGTTGAATACATATTACTCCCTTTCATGTGCTACCTTTCCACCAGTAATACCTTTTTATTGTGCAGTTGTGTGTGACTCTTTGTGACCCCATGAAGGACATTTTTAAAAATTATTTATTTATTTTTAGTTTTCAACATTCACTTCCACAAGATTTTAAGTTCCAAATTTTCTCCCCATTGCCCCTCTGTCAACCCCAAGATATTGTGCATTCCAATTACCCCTTCCCCTAATCTGCCCTGCCTTCTATCATACCCCTCCCTTCTCTCATCCCCTTCTTCTCTATTTTCTTGTAGGGTAAGACAGATTTCTATACCTCATTGCCTGTATGTCTTATTCCCACTTGGATGTAAAACAATTTTTAACATTAGTTTTTAATACTCAGTCCCAACTTCTCTCCCTTCCTCCCTCCCCACACATCCCCACTGAGAAAGCAAGCAATCCAATATAGGTTATACATGTGTAGTCACACAAGACACTTCCATAAGAGTCATGTTGTAAAAGACTAACTATATTTCCCTCCATTCTATCCTGCCCTCTATTTATTCTATTCTCTCTTTTGACACTATCCTTCCTCAAAAGTGTTTAAGTGTAATTATACCCTTGTCTCACTTGCTCTCCCTTCTATCATCCCTGCTACCCCCCCCTTATCTCCTTCCCTCCTACTTTCCTGTAGTATAAGATAGATTTCCATACTAAATTGAGTGTGCATGTTATTCTCTCAAGTCAAATCTGATAAGCATAAGGTTCACTCTTTCCTTCTCACTTCCCGCCTCTTCCCCTCCATTGAAAAAGCTTTCTCTTGTCTCTTTTATGTGAGAGATAATTTACCCCCTTCTCTCTCTCCCTTTCTCCTTCTCCCAACATATTCCTCTCTCACCCTTTAATTTTATGTTTTTAGATATCATTCCTTCATATTCAACTCACCCTTTGCCCTCTGTCTATATGTATGTAATCTCACCAACTACTCTAATGCTGAGAAGTCTCAAGAGTTACAAATATTATCTTGCCATATAGGAATGTAAACAGTTCAACTTTAGTAAATCCCTTATGATTTCTCTTTCCTGTTTATCTTTTCAGGCTTCTCTTGATTCTTGTGTTTGTAAGTAAAATTTTCTGTTCAGCTTTGGTCTTTTCTTCAAGGATACTTGAAAGTCCTCTATTTTATTTTTTCCCTGGAAGTTTTATACTTAGTTTTGCTGGATAGGTGATTCTTGATTTTAATCCTAGCTCCTTTGACCTCTGGAATATCATATCCCAAGCCCTCCAATCCATTAATGTAGAAGTTGCTAGGTCTTACGTCATTGGGATTGTGTTTCCATAATATTTGAGTTGTTTCTTTCTAGTTGTCTGTGATATTTTCTCCTTGACCTGGGAACTTCAGAATTTGGCAACAATATTCCTAGGAGTTTTCCTTTTGGGATCTCTTTCAGGAGGTGATTGGTGGATTCTTTCAATATCTATTTTAGCCCCTAGTATTTAGAACATCTAGAACAATTTCATGAAAGATGATGTCTAGGCTCTTTTTTTGATCATGGTTTTCAGGTAGTCCCATCATTTTTAAATTGTCTCTCCTGGATCTATTTCCCAGGTCAGTTGTTTTCCAGTGAGATATTTCACATTTTCTGCTATTTTTTCATTTCTTTGGTTTTGTTCTGTAATTTCTTGGTTTTTCATAAAGTCATTAGCCTCCATCAGCTTCATTCTAATCTTTAAGGAATTATTTTTCTTCAATGAGCTTTTGGACCTCCTTTTCCATCTGACCAATGCTACTTTTTAGGGCATTCTTCTCATTAGTTTTTTGGCTCTCTTTTGCCATTTGGGTTAGTCTATTTTCTAAAGTGTTATTTTCTTCAGCATTTTTTTTCTCCTTCAGCAAGCAGTTGACTTGTTTTTCATGATTTTCTTGCATCACTCATTTCTCTTTCCAATTTTTCCTCTATTTCTCTTACTTGATTTTCAAAATTCTTTTTGAGCTCCTTTATGGCCTGAGACCAATTCATATTTTTCTTGGAGGCTTTGGATAGAGGAGCTTTGACTTTGTTTTATTCTTCTGTCTGTATAATTTGATCTTCCTTGTCACCAAAGTAAGACTCTATATATTCCCCAGCCATTTACTTGATTTTTGAGCTCTTTGCCAAGGTAGTTCTCTGCTTCTAGTAGGGGTGAGGGGGTGTACTGCCAGCCACTTAATGCTCCCACAATTTGTGGGCCTAGAACTCCAGAAATAGTCACTGCTACTGCCCCTGCTGCTGTGGCAGATGCAGGCTCTTCTGCCCCCTCCACCCCCCTGAGGCTGAGGCCACACCACTCTACTTGAGCCCAACAAGTTTTTTCCACTGTCCTTCCCATTTGTCCTTGATGTTTTGGGGTTGTGAATCTGGAAACCTCCACAGGTACCAATGATTCAGTCCTCTGAGGCCTGCTCAGGCCCTATCTGTGTTGGTTCAACCCACACTAGACTGTGCTCTGCTCCCAACATGCATGATAGATACTACCTACAGATCTATCAGGTTATCTTGAGCTGGGGATTTGCTTCACTCTGTCATTCTGTGGGTTATGCTGCTCTAGAATTTGTTTAGAGTCATCTTTTACAGATTTTGGCTGGGCTTGGAGGAAGAGCTCTAGGAAGTCCTTGCTTCTTCTTGGTCAGTATTTATTAAGTGCCCATTATGTGTTGTGATAAAGCACTTCACTAAGCACTGATCTAATTCTACTTCTGTGGTTCTCTTCTCTGTACTATGCTGTCTCCCTATGAAAGGAAATCTTGATCTCCATTCAAAGTATTCTTGGCAAAGACACTGGAGTGTTTTGCTGTTTCTCCATCTCATTTTTCAGATAAAGAACTGAGGCAAACAGGGTTAAATGACTTGCTCAGGGTCATGTGGCTAGTAAATGTCTGAAGTCAGATTTGAACTCAGGAGGATGAGTCTTACTGACTCCAAAGCCAGAACTCTATCCATTCTCTCACCCCAGTAATCCCCCAACTTCACTTAGAAGACACTAAATTCAAAGGATCATGGGGTTGCAACTTGAAAGTACCTCAAAGAACCTTTGCGACAACTGAAACCAAACACTTGGCTTTAGGGTTGGGGGAGTTAAGCACTCAAGGTCATGTCAGTAATAAGCAATAGCACCATGGAACCTTTGAATTCAGGTCTAGCCCTCTTTCTATTGCCCCATATTACCTAATATTTGGTTCCTTTCTTTAATGAGTTTATTATATATTTAAGAAGACAAAAATGAAACTTTTACAAAGTAACAAATAGCATAAAACTCATCAATAAACAATCATTTATTGAGAACCTACTATGTGCCAGGCATAGATGACAGACATTTGTAAAACAGTCCCTTTTCTCAAGGAATTTATATTCTATTAGTGGGGAAAGACATACTGATAACTGTGATACAAAAGAAAGTGAGATAAGTTCAAAGGGCAGGGCCAAGGAAAGTGTCCTGAGAAATTTATAGGATAAGGAAAGTCAAGCACTAAGCTATGTGATGCCAACAAAAAATTCAAGAAAAATTCAAGAAAGATCAAGATCACTGGGGATGAACTCCAGTAGTTTGTCAAGGCTTCATGAAGAAGGTGATAATTAAGTTGAGTCTTGAAGGTTGAGTTGGATTTGAAGAAGCAAAAAAGGCATTCAACATTGACAGACAGTATGGAGAAAGTGTAGGCATTGTAATGGATGGAAGTCATTGAGAAATCTGGTTTTAAGGAGACTTTGTCTTTGGAGAATCCAGGGAAACTAAGAGCCAGGAAAAGCTGAGTTCAAATCCTGCCTCAGACTCTTACTAGCTATGGAACCCTAGGCAAGTCACCGATTTTCTGTTGGTCAATTTCCTCCAGTGTAAAACGGAGCTAATCATAGCACCGACCTCTCAGAATGCTTGTGAAGGTCAAATAAGACAGTATTTATAAAACACTTAGCATAGAATCTGGCACATGGTAAATGCTATACAAATGCTAATTCATTACAGTTGTTGTTTTCAGTGCTAGTTATTAATACTTGCTGAACACTCTGACCCAAGGCAAATCACTTAACTCCTCAGGGCACCAGGCAACCCTCTAAGATTGGATGGTTGTTTTCCTTCCTTCTTGATGAGGACCAAAGTGATATCACCATGCTAAAGTGAAGTTTCAGTGTGTACGATTGTGGCTGATCAGACCAGTAAAAGCTCGGAACACTCTACCACAGATTGGGCACAGTTAGTCCATGGGAATATTTGGAGTGGATACTCCAAATTTGCACATCCTACATTTACTTTATGCTGTCTCAATTCTGCTTTGCTCATAGAGCACAGCACCCTTTCTGATGTGGGCACACCATGCTGAATGGTCCTGTGCCAGTGTCTCCCATATCGCATGATCAAATCCAAAGTTCTTGAGAGATACCTTGACAGTATCCTTCTATCGCTTCTGACCACCATGTGATCACCTGCCCCATGCAAGTTCTCCATAAAAAACCTTTTTGGCAAGCATACATTTTTTTTCATTGGAACAAGCAAGTACTGCTGATCTCTGTTGGTAAAGAGAGTATCCTCAAGCCACTGAAATCATGGGTATTGTCTAATCAATGAAGAGAGACTTAGAGCTATGTAACTGTAGCACTTGCCTCAGAGCTGTTATAAAAATCAAATGTGATAAGGCATATGATGTGCTTTGCCAATCTTAAAACATTACACAAATGTCCCATATTATTTTCATCATCATCAATATTATGCAGAAAAAAATCAGATGGCCCCAAATTAGACTGCGAGACAGATGAAATAAGCCAACCAGTTAAGATGCTCTTGTGATAATGCAGGCTGATGATGACAAAGATCCAAGCTAGGATGGTAACTAGAGACATAACAAAGAAAGGGTAAATAGAAATGGGTGCCAGATTGGATAAAAGAGAGAAGATAGAGAGAAGAGTAAAACAGGATTCCAAATTTTCCCAACTGAGAAATTAAGAAAATGATGCTATCATGGACAGAAACAAAGACATAGGAAAAATCAATTCATTTTCAATGAGAAAATCTAGGTTTTAATCTTGATTCTGCAATTAGCCCTGTAGCCATAGGTAAATCACTTCAACCTCTATGCAGGAAGCAGCAGAATGCCATGGAAACGCTGGATGTGGAATTAGAAGATTTGAGTTCTAATCCTGATTTTGCTATCAACTACACACATGAGCTTGGGTAAGTCACAATCTGTCCAAGTCAAGGTTCCAACACCTGTAAATTGGCGAGGCAGGAGGGGTGTATCAGAGCAAGGAGTACCTGGCTCCCAGAGCCCCTTCCAGGCCTGTCCCTGCAATGTTATGGTCCCGTGGTTTATAAGATAGATGAATAGGTTTTCCCAAGGTCCTTTCCAGCTCTCATTTTACTATCCTATAACAATCAATACAATATCGATAAATAATACTTGTACTCCCAGGGTCACTGTGAAACAAGCACCTTGTATATTTTCACGCACTATACCAATGTCAACTGTTATGGCAGTGAGGATGGAAACATGATGAGTTCAGCTATAGGTGGGGTGAGCTGCAGACAAACTCTGAAATCTAAAACTCAAAGTAGTTGGCAGTACAAGAATGAAATTCACCTAGAGGCATCCATCTCATACCCATTCAGGTCACTTCACTTAAACCTGACTCACCATAAGACATTACAAAGTTGGAAAATGACAGACAACTATTTCTGTCTAATTTTCCAGATAGAAAACTGAACTGGATTGAAGGCTGAGGATATATACTCCAATCATCACATCAAAAGAGTCAAAAATGTCAATGTTTTGCTTCCAGGCCTTACTTCATCACAAAAAAGTAAAGTGTTTTTACACAACATTAACCTATTTCTTTCATTTGAATGCTTAGGCTATGAAAAAATTTATCGTTCCTAACATACAAAAATACATATGTGTGCATATACTGGTTTGCATAAAAATAATACAAATATAAAGTCTATCCATAAAATTTAATACTGCACAGCTTTGGGGACTGTTTTTGTCCTAGATTATGTCAATTTGCTACAAAAGCTAGCATGTTTTTTTTGTTTTTTTCTCAATGGGTGTGCTCCTCTGAGGGCCCTGAAAAATAACTATTATTTTGAAACTAACCACTGGCAATATGCAGGACACAGTACAGAACACAAAGATGGTAAAAAAAAAAAAAAGCCTATAGTCAACAATCAGGAAATAAAGATGACCATTTCCTTCTTGGGAAATAAGCAAGCGATACCAGGAGACTATACAAATTGTGTGTCAGCCCCATCTCATTTAAATTAGAGAGAGGAAGTATGCAGGAGGGCAAAAAAAATTTTCCAAAGAAAATTGCCTTGTGTGTGTGTTCGTCCTTCGTTTATGAAGAAGTCCATGCCATCAGAAAAATAATTACATGATTTGCACTTGACTTTGTTTTGAGTGAGGGAGGGATGTGTAGGTCACCAGCCTCACTTCTCCTCCACAGCCATCTGAATTCAGTGACCAGATATTCATCAAGATGACTGGAAATGACCCAGGATGAGGCAATTGGGGTCAATTGACTTGTCCAAGGTCACACAGCTAGTGAATGTCAAGGATCTGAGGTGAGATTTGAACTCAGGTTCTCCTGTCTCCTGCACTGGTGCTCTAGCCATATTCGAAGGGAAGAACTGTTAGGATTTGCACTGTGGAGTAAGGATCCTGACCCCTCAATTGTGTCAGCACCCTGGACAGCAGTGTTTAGAAATAGAAAGCCTGAGACCTATAGGACCCTCAGGCCTGACCACAATGGACAGCACCAAATCACACACCACTAGGCTGGACTGCAGTGACATGTGCTTATAGGGGTTTTTTCTTGTGACTGATTTCAAGAGAATGAGTAGCAGACTTCACTGTTAATAGTAGCTGCAGACTGACTGCTGTGTTGGCACTACGTGTATCTTTTAGGCACCTTTGGAAAACTACTAGGATCAAGGTAAGTTTTCAGGATTCAGGAATGGTGTGGCTCAATTATAGGGCTAAAAGTAGGAGAGTTCTCTGCTATGGACCTATACACCTGTGTATTTCTCCTAGGATTCTGACTTTAGGAAAAGAAGTCAAGGGAGTTCTGTATATGCACAAACTTCTCTTTTCCTAGGACACTGTAGCTATGCCTAATATTTCCCTATTGGCTAAAAGGTCAGCCTTCTGGCATTAGGAAAACCTGTAGTAATAAGACCCACCTGGCATAGTCTTGGCTGTATCTTTCATTCATCACCCACCAGACACTATGTAATATCAACTTTAAGCGTGCCACAGGGTTGGTGAATGGAAAACGCTATTCCTTTTTCTCAAGAAAAAAAAGGAAGACAGTGGGACTAGTAACCTACAGGCAAAGTAATCTGACTTCAAGTTGAATCTGGCAAAACTTTATAACATTATTAAAAGAATGGTTAGTGAAGGCCTAGAAAAAGGAAGCACTGAGCATGAACCTTAAATGGCTACATTAACATCATCTCTTATTAAATTTTTTTATTAAAGTAAATGAACCCTATGGTCTCCTTCAAATCTGAGATTCATTTTTTCCTATGAAACAAAAACAGGTTAGAGAATTGCTTCACTTGTTCTTGGAGTATAAAAAAAAAACAACAAAAGATAATCCAGAGCATGGCAGGAAGAAGATGACAGTTGCTCTGAACTTACAGAAGTAGAAGCACTAAGAAATTTTATGGCAGCAAGAAAATATTGTTCTCTCCATATTGGTAATAGAATACATAAGGTCCAACTATTTGTGAATAAATACCTCAGCAAAAAGGGGAATAATGACTAAAAGATATTACTCTTAAATCTATAACCCTTACTCAAATCATATAGTCAATTTCCATTTCTAACTCCCATATGTTTAAGCCTCCCACAGTCTTTCTAAAAAGAGTTTCTTAAGAATTTTGAGCATCCAACAAAACAAAAATATGTAACACAGATGATGTAAACAGCATCATGTTGATGCCAAATTTCAAAGTGCCCACTTTCATTTTCATGAGCTTCAGCTCTCCTGGAAAACATGAGAGCAGAGATACTTTTGTCTTTGTATTCTCAGTGCTTAGAACAGTAGATGGCACTTAGAGGGTGTTTAATAAATGCCAGTTGATTGAAGAATTGATTGAGTCTCATATTACTGGAAAATTCCTTTTTCATCTACTACAAGAACCAAGAATCTTCCCTATCTTTGAAGTGCTATCTTGAAGCTTCAAAGGAAGTTTCTTCCCCCAAAGTGTTTTATTCAAAAAGCATACATAGGAAGCATCCTAGATTGAGGAAAATATTCCTATGTGCAGGGGTCAGCACTCTTCATAACTGATGAGTTCACTGGGCTTGGTTCACAGAACTGCGGAGTGAGAAGAGAAGACTCAGAGGAGCATCATCTCCTCACAGTAAAGAATGAGAGTGGCTAAAACAAGTGGTAACGAAACCATCTGACCATGTAATTAGATAATGGCTAGGCAATTATTATGTCCTTTTCTTCTCACATAACAGTCCAAACACTGAGAAGACTCTACCTACAAGGGACATAACATAAGGGAAATCTTTGAGGGTTTTAATTTATTTTTGTGAATTCCTCCACATCATGGTGGATTTTGATTGGGCCGGAAGTTTTGCATCTAGATGGGGCACCCAAATGAATGGAAGAATGAAAAGTACATTTATTAAGCACTTACTATCCATTTTTCAAATGACTTTAGATCTAATATAGAGTGTATTATGTAGAGACATGTAAGTATACTTTGCAACTTCCCAAATCCAAATGAAAGTGGGAGAAATGGAGTGTCAATGTCTCAATTCTAAAATTCTGAGGTCAGAATTGAAACATAGTTCTTTAAGAACAAGGGTTGAACCAAATCATCACCATTAGCTCCAAAAATTTCTTAGGATTTGTGTCTAAAAACTATCATAACCAAGAATTTTCATTCCCATAAGTGACTAACTACTTCAATAAGAAAGTTCTCCAGCTAGCATCTGAGAAATCATCCCAAGAAATGCAAAATTTTTGTAGCATAAACTTGGCCTAAGGGTTTTTATTTTAAATGAGATTTCTCTCCACCCTTAAGCAAACCATGTAATATTCATAGAACTACAATTTCTCAGATTTAGGGGGGATCTCAGAGGCCATTTAATCCAATTCCCGTGCCAAAGAGAATCCCTTCTCCAACACACCCTATAAGTAGTCATCCAAACTTTGCCTGAAGATATCCAATGACAGGGAACTCACTACTTTTCAAGTTCATTTTACCTTTGGAAAGCCTGAATGGGGAGAAAGTCTAACTTCTATACATTATGACTAACTCTGCTCTCATGGTAAGAACAAGATTAATCTCTCTTCCACATGACAGGCCTTCCAATATTTGAAGATAATAATCATGTCCTGCCCTCCCCCCAAGTCCCATATCTTAATTTCAAACAAATTCTGGCCTCATAAGGTTTTTAGGCCCCACAGTTGAGGCCTCCTTGAAGCCCATTCTCAACATACAGTTTTATAGCTCACATTTCCACTCAAAAGAGGCTTTTCTAATTTCCCCATAAAATTACCTTTCTTTTCAAAATGAACATTGAACATTTCAGTCCCAGAGGCTGACCTGTCACAAAGTTAGGAGTAACTGAAAATACAGGCTAAATCAAACCAAGTTTCCAACCTTAACTAAAGTAATCACTACCACAATAAGTATAATAGAAATGATAGCAGAAAACCCAAAATTGCCAAGAATATAACTGATGATGAAACAAATGTAAAATTACGGCATATTTCACCCAGGCCACCAAAGGCTCTCTATAAAAACTGCAACCCTATAATTCCTTACAATGAATTCTTTAAATTAAAATACTTCATGCAGAACAGAAATTAAACCATGAATCAAAGAACAATGCTGTACTGCCATATGCTTATAAATATACCTAGCAAGGAAGAAACAATTACATTTTTTTCCGTGTAAAAACCAGCCCAACTGTAATGTTTCACGCCATGTTGACTCCAATGCTATTCTGGTGGCTTCATGTTTAAGGGTTCACTTTCTTTTCATCCACTGAAGACTCCACAGTGACCAAGACAGGACAAGAGAGGGAAGACTTTACTCAGAGTCAGTAGATTATAGGACCATAGACATAAAACCAAAAGTGGCCAGCTACATAACATATAGACACCAAGAAGTGAAAAGATGGTAATAGCTAATATTTATATAATACTTACTATGTGCACACACCTTGTGCTAACTGCTTCGCAATGATGATCTCATTTACAATCCTGGAATGGAGGGGTTACTATGATGCCCAATTTACAGTTGAGGAAACTGAAGCAAATAGAGGTTAAGCAACTTGCCCAAGGTCAGAATGCTCACAAGTGTCTGAGGCTGGATTCAAATTCAGTTTTCTCGACTCCAAGCCCGGAGCCTAATCCCCTAGAACACTTAGCTTGCCCAGAGTCACAGAGCTCATAAGTATTTAGGCAAGATTTAAACCCATGTCTTCCTGATTCCAAATCCAGTGTCCTAGTCAGTACACCTTCCTGCCTTGGGTTTGAGTCCCAGCTCAAACTCTTGCCATCTGTATAAATTACTTTACCTCCCTAGGCCTCAGTTTCCTCATCTGTAAAACGGGAAGCTTGGACAGATGACCTCCAAAGTTCCTTTCAGCTCTCCTGCTAAGACATTTCTGATCCATTTCCTGTATTCCACCTGCCTGATGGGTCCTACATGCTACACGTCCCAAGGCACCCTGTGACAACGACAATGACCAGATCATTAGTAAAGTACCACTTTGCAATTTATTTGGCAGCTAGTTTTATCTGACTTTTGATCAGAAGTGATGCCAGCACATTCCTTTTCCCCTACTTTACATTAATCTTAGCAAATCTGGCTTCCGGGAAATATCTTAACTATGCTGAGGACAAAGCAGACGTCAGCAGTCAGGGCTGCCTTTGCACGGCTGAGCCAATTGCCTTTCTCTTCTCCTGCTTCCCTTTAACATGAACTAGACACCTTTGTGGGGGACAAGCAGACAGCTCAGGAAGCTATCCTATAAGCTCTTGCTTTAAGCTGAGTGTTTAAATCCCTGAATAAAAGGAAAAAATCAATGTCATAAGGCAATGTTTGTCAAGGCTGTGGAATAAATACACTTACCTCTACAGACGTGTCTCAATGGGTTCCACTTCTTTGCTGAGTTTCAAAAGCTACAAAGAGATAAAAACGAAGGCATTGAGTTGTGTGCCAGTATAAATGGAGGGTGTATTCTTCATGTCTAAGAGTAGAAATTCCTTGTGCTTTATGACTGTTAGCCAAAGCAGTGAGTGATACAACTTGGGCCTCTTTTCTCTTTAACCTAAAACTGAGAAAAGATACAGCAAATAAACCTACCTACAGTCCAGCAAGTCAATACAACCAGAAGGATAGTCTTGAAGGGAGGGGATAAGTGCAAAATACAGAAAAGGAATTGCTGCTCACTGAACACTATGAGAAATGGCTCAAAAAGCATCCCTTCGAACTGAGAGGTAGAGGCTAGAGGTGGAGCTTGAGGCATATTTTTCAAACATGGAAGATGTGTTGATTTCCTTTGCTTCACTACTCATCTGTTATGAGAGTTCTAATTCTGGTGGGGGTAGTGGGGTGGCATCATTGAAAGAGATGGTGACATTGACAACATTGCAATAAAACATTTAAATAGAACTAGATGACTCTGAACTGCAGAGGGAAGGAGGACAAGTTGGAAAATTAAGTTGAAAGAAAGTCAAGATATCAATAATTATTTTTAAACAAAGCATAGGGATAAAAAGCAAGCTAATAATCAGTAAAAGATTATTTCCTTTTCTTTGTACGAGAGTCTTTCTTACACAACCTAATTCCTGATTGTCTACAAAAGATTTACTTGTGGTGGTCCCATTATCAAAGGTGGCCTAAGCCACAGTTGGATTGGTAGAAAGGGGTGATAAGGGCTTTGGCTCAAATATGCCAGGAAAGGACAGCACTTAACTATTCCTTCAGAAGCACAGAAACAAATAAGCTTAATATCTAGTTAAGAAGAAAAATTAGTTAAAATAGTAAAGGCACCAGATGGCATAGCCTTCCTCCCTCAGCTGATGCGCCCCGGGTGAGCTCCTTCTCTCCCTGCAGCACAATAGTCATATCCCCAAGATTTCTATGCATAGCAGCCCAGATGCAGGAATCTTTTTCTATATTCCCCAGCTGAATTTGTCTTTAAAAGATGATTTGAGGGTACTTTTCATGCTAATTATGACTCCTGGTACATACCTATCACATATAATTTTGCATCATAATTATTTATGAACACTTCCTATCACCTTTCTAAGCTGTAAACTTCAAGAAAGCAGAGACTGTATTGTAGCTGCAGTTTGTATCTCTTCCAGACTCTCAGAATCACACATTAGGCACACTAATAAAAGTTTATTGAACTGAAATCAAATGTGTAGACAAGTACACACACACACACACACACACACACACACACACACACATACACAGAGAAACACAAACACCTCCCCCACCTCATCTTAGGGGTTCTGTATGATGAAGCCCTTTGACAGTCTAGTGAAGTCCAATGACTATTTCTCGGAGTGTTTTTAATGCATAAAATAAAACAGCATCACAAGAAAAACTAAAAGCTAGTCAAATAAAAATGTAATTTGTGTGCTATCCAAGTTCATAGACCCATGAAATCTACCCACAGAAGGAGGTCCAGAGGTCCCAAGAACCTTGGACTTATTGAATATGAAGAATTTTCTCTTTAAAGGGATATATTAACCAAAGGTACAAATTTAGTAGTCTGGAATTTATTCATGACTTTGGAATATAATGCCTTCATTCTCCCCGCTTCCTATTGCAAACCTGTTCCTGACTTTTCAGCAAATAAACCCAGAAACCAAGTCTGAATTCTTGGCTGACCAGTAAATTCATTGTGTGATCCTGGATCAATTGTTTCACCTAAATGGGCTCTAGGCCCCTTCATTTTCTTCTTCTATGAAACCAGGAGAGAGGTAGGGCTGAGAAAGATGTGTCTGAAGGTTCCTACTGGCTCAAAAACTCTGATTCTAATGAAAGTTAAAACTAAAGTGCTATGGGAAAAGTTTATTCCAAACTCTCACACTCCTAGCAGACAATATGTCAACTGCAGCTAGGCTGAAACTCAGGGAAGCATTTTTATTTCTCTCCCCACTAATTCAGGAGAATAGAGTTCTTGTTGGTAGTTCCTGATGCTTGCCATTTAGTAGAATGATTTTATTAGTACTAATAAAAGGAGGTCCCACTCTGCCATATTTAGAACAGGTTCAAATCAGTGAGCCCTAGACCATATCTCACTTAGAGACTCTTAAGTTTCAACTCTTGGTTTTCAACAAACTTGCTCTTGAATTCAGGGAAGACCTTCAATGTTTTAAATTCAAAATAAATGTAAGTGTACTCTTGGTTACATAAAGTAGAAAGCAAACAGTGCATCCTTTTTTTTTTTAATACACATTTGTCATCTGGCAAATTTTTCTTACCAAACACAATATGGGCTACATTAAACTCATCAAAACCATATGGGTAAAATTTTCTTTTGAAATACAGATGAACTTGGAGGAAGAGGTAATTTAGAAACACATGATATAGAGGCAGAAGTCTGAGGCTCCCACTCTCCCACCCCATACCACAGGCCACTCCCCATACTTTTGGGAGAGGACAAGGAGGACTGTTCTGTGGTTTCTCTGATGTAGCTAATGATTAAACGAGGAAATTCCCTATAAAAAGCAGATCAGCAATTGTTCTTTGATGGACAGTCTTCCGGAATTGAACAGTTAAGGGATTTTCCCAAGGTCCCAAAGCCAGACTTATTCTAGTCTCTCTACCATCATTCAGGAAGCTACTCAAATCTGAAATGGCCTCCATCCCTTCTCTTCTGCCTCTCCATAGGTGACAATCCTTCAAGCTGATCGCTCAAACCAGGCTTCCTGAGGAGAATGGTAAAGGAGAACATCAATTAAGTACCTACTGTGCATCAGGTTCTGTGCTAAATACTTTACAAAGCTGTTGCTGGGTGGCCTTCATTCTCTGAGAGGACCATGATATCAGGGAGGTGATGCCAAGATAAGCGAGCGAAGGAGGGCTGTGCAAAGTCACCAGTCTCACTCTCTCCTCTAGAGCCCTCTGGGCCCAGTGGCCAGATATCAATCAGTACAAATGGAGAGAGCCCAGGATGTAGTGGAGAACCTTGGCCTTTACAAGCTAAAGTCTTTAACTGGTCTCAGTTTGACTGTGGCCAACCCTATTCAGTGATTACAGTTTAATAAAACGTGCAAAGAAGGCCTTTTAAGGAGGCCACTCTTTACTTTATAAACATGATCTCTTCGGATCCTGGCTCTAAAGTTGGGAGGGGCTTCAGAAGTCATCTAGCCCCACCCTTTCCCCTTACAGATGAGGAAACTGAGGCAGCTGGACAAACATTACTGAGGGAGTAAATAGCACTTGAACCCAGGTCCTCTACCTCAAAGGTCAGAGTTGGTTCCATAGCATCCTTCTATACGAAGTATTCTCTGACCACTCCAGGCCACAAAGGCCTCTCCTTCCTCATTTTTCTCTTCTTCATATGCCCTCAAATGTCTCGCAGTGGTTATCTAACCTCAGTAGGCTTTTTCGGTGTATATCTTATCTCTGACATTATTTTCCCAGCTCTTTCAAAGTCGGGCCATGGTGTTAGGGTACCTGCTGATGGCACCATGTTTATGGGTGACATCCAGTAAGCACAATTATGATAACAGCCCTTCCAAAGACTGGACCATCACCTGAGCTGCACAGTTAGGGTACGCAAGCCAGGGCAGGAACCCCAAAAAGCCAGCCAACTAAGATCTAGAAATATCCCCAATGAAGCTTGCCCCTAGTCAGGGCAATGGGACTTCTACTAAGAATCCAATAAACAAATGGGGCCACCCAAAGCCCCACGCTGACTCTATTCAGTATAATCAAGAGGGCAATAAAGTGAGTGACACTTCTCTGAGGTCTGGTACCTAGTACCTAGTGGTGGCCTAGGAGATAGAACTCTGGACTGGAATCAGGACGACCTGAGTTCAAATCTTGCCTTAAATACTTATTTGCTGTGTGACTCTGGGCAAGTCATTTTAACCTCTTTGTAAAATGGGATTGATAATGGTACAGGGTTGCAGTGAGGACTAAACAGGCAAAATTATATAGTATTTTTCAAACCTTAAAGCACTTTATAAATGCTAGCTCCTGCGAGCATCACCACCATGACTACTACTACCACCACCACCGCCAATGTTAATACTATTATTGCTACTACCAGTACTAGTACTACCATCACTATGACAACTCACACTAATACGACTATAATACTACTACTGCCACAACTACCACTACTACTAATCCTTCCATACTGGAACAAATCAGAAGAGCCAACGTCTCCCCAATCTTGCTGAAAAGGCCATGGTGCTGACGACAAAAACCTCTAATGTAAGCAAACCATGAAGGTACAGGAAATGGACTGAAAATGGGAATGTTTTCATTATGTGCCAGGAATGCATTATTACAAAAATTGGAAGCAGATCTTCTCCATTATAGGAAAGGACTCCATGCCATTTTTCATCAATGATATCATAAGTAACAAGGTACAAAACAATATGTTACAGATCAATGCAGGGCAATTGTAAGAAATAGCTTCATTCCTAAGCCCAGATTAGACAAAATAAGAGTGGGGAATTGAGGAGTGACTGAAATTTAAAGAGGAAAAAGCTGAAGTACAAGATGGTGCCGAAAATCTACACTTAACACCAACTCTAGAGGGGCCATCTAAAAATGAAACAGGTAGCAAAAATAATGCTAATGCTTTAAATGATCTTGAAAATGAAATAGGAATACTAAAAATGGAATTCCACAAGGCCCTTTCTTAAATTCGATGGTACAAATAGAATAAATACACTGACTATATCAAAAGAAATGATTTTTTTTAAAGTTGGTATCTCACTATAACCATCATGAACAAATACACTCCTCCTACAACATTTACTAGAGGGTATAAAAACATTTCAGGACCAGCTCACAATAGTATATGCTACAGTCATTGCCATAGTAAGAATCATAGGAGAAAAGGGGAAGCTTTAAGACCATGTGAAAAGATACTGGATGATTATATTGTTATCTGGGGTTATGACAATTTCCTTTATTCTAGGACCTGTAGCTGCAGCTGGCATTGTGAAACCAGTCTATAACTCTGCCCTTAGCCTCTGCTTGGGGCAAATGGAGAGCAACAAGAAAAAGGACCCATTCCACATTCTCTTCTGCTTTCAAATCTAATCCATTTTTATTTTTTAGCCTCTATCCTCCCAGACTTAGAATACTAGCCACCCAGTCTGCATCGGCCCCTTCCTCCCACAGGCAGATAGCTACTATTGCTAAATGACTACTTGATAGCATCTCGCTCTTTTTTTAAGTTAATAGTATTATTATTAGATTACAATCTAAAAAACACAACAATATCTAGGCAGTTATGACATAGGGAATTCTACAGTAAGACGAACTACATCAAATTAAGCACAACCTCATAGATGAAACTGATCTTAAATACAAATAAACATTTTCCTCCTCACCTCTTTATGTTCCAAACAATAGCATGGCCCCAATGTGAAGGGTTCATGACCCAACAACAAAGCCAAGGACTTAAGTTCAAATCCTAAGGCACCAAAATAACAGAAACCACAATATGATAGCAAAAAATAACCTTTTATTGAAAGTTACAAAAATCAAAGGGAAGAGTTCATGTTTGCAAGAGCAGGGAGAAAGACTGAAAATGAAAATACACACACACACACATCCACACACATATATATATATATAGTAATCTGGATAGAAACTTCAACAAACCAAATAGTGCGGTCCTTTTAATTCAGGCTGACTTAGGTACACACTCTACAGAATCACATGGCTCTCTGGGTAGTTATGACAAATAAGGGAGTTCCACTGGCCACTAAACACAAGATGAGCTACATTAAATTCATCAAAACCATATGGGGTAAAATTGCCTTTGAAATAAAGATGAACCTAGAGGAACAAGTAATGTGATATAGCCCCCAAACTCTGAGCTCCTTCCTACTACTCACAGACCACCGAGAAGAATGTCTTCCCTCATCCATTAGGAAGCATACTTCTATCATTTGACAATATAGGAAGTGTTGAAATGAGGAAGGTCCCTATACCAGTGCAATTCAGGAACTGTTCTTTAATTTAGAGTCTTAACATTTAATACATCAATTCAGATAATATAATTGTACTTTGAAACAAAAACGTTCATCCTATTCTATCTTCTTTGCCTTGTGGATTTTTTCAAATGCATTCCATCAACTGATGTGGTGTGGTCCTTCAAGGTCTTCTTCAATTCTGGTCCATCTAGTGTAAGGCACCCAAAGCCACATAGTCACTAAATCATATTAACAGTTCTGTGGTAGTCAGTTCACGGGAGCCAATGGTTAAATTTTTCGTGTGAGTGTTTACACATGCTACAAATCGGGGTTTGATTTACTCTTTACTGGATTCTCTAGACCTAAAGTATTGATGAAATGGAGATTCAACTTGTATGTATGTATGTAATATTTATACTTTTTTCTTCAGAGAGCATGCCGTATCACACAAACCATGTTTATTCTGTCTCAGTCCCGTTAGTCATGGTACTCCCCACAATGCAGAATGTCTACTTTCCCAACCTTCTGTCTCTCCATATATGACCATCCTTCTGGCTGGCTCAGAGCAAGCCTTGCTTCCAGCAGAGACTCGTAAGATCATCAGTGTAGAATTCAGAGTGCTCCTCTTTTCTCATTGGTCCTCTAGCTACAGAATCAACGAACCAAAATCTGGAAGAGGCTTCAGAAGACATCTGATCCAGCTGGACCCCATCAGTGTTGACTTTGTAACTGAGCTGATATTGTATAGAAGTTCTTCTGGCCATGGTGAGATATTAATTATTACTGGAGCTGAAACCTAGAAATCTGGACTCAGTCTCAATTAGATTTAAAGAAAAGTGAACAGGTTTTGGCTTGGCCCACTGTAATGAGAGTTAAAAATATTCCCTACCCATTGATAGGTCTCAAGTGGGGCTACTGAAGGAGGCTTGATTAGGGGAGGTTTGTTTCTTAAGAAGGCCCACACATTTTGCTGATTGCTAATGAGGCCCTGAGTTATGAGGGATTGTGATACACACTCTAAGGGGAGGTTTTGCTTTGGGGCTTAGTTTTGGAAGAAGGTTTGTGTGCCAGATGAGACTCTGGGAAGCCACTAAGCCACCCCATGGCTTTGAAAACCCAGAGATTGGTGCTTCCCTCTGGTGGCTATGTACGTATGTATATAATGGTCAGATAGTTGTCTCTTGGTCCCTCTATGCTGAATGTAATTAAAGTGATTATTGACCCCTCAAAAGTTGCCTTTCCTTTTATAAATGCAGATCTAAGAAGCCATGATAGCAGTTCCCCCGTGGATGTCAGAGTGCTTACTGATACATCCATGAATAAGACCCAAGCCTGGAATCAGAGTAGGGTTGGAGTAACAATACACCAGTGGAATCATCTCTGTCCTTCCAAATGTCCTCCTGCCAGAAAGTCGTTCCCCCCATTCCATCCAAGTCCTTCTCTTCACCCCACCAACTGTCATTTCTTTCACATTTTTAGCTGCTGCCCTGACTCTAGACAGAAGTACCTTTTCCTATAGAGGAACAAAAAATAAATGGCACTGGCCATTTGAGGCTATACTATATCACCTTTCAATTAAAACATTTGTCTGTATCACACCATGGTAACTTAATTATTCTACATTATCTGGTGGTGAGGAATGTCCCTTTATTGTGCTTTTCAGTAGCTGCCCCTGCCCAATGTCTTTGCTGTCATATTAAAGGATTTAGTCATTGGTTTCTGAAATGTTTAACAATTATTTACCTACCAGAGAAAGGAAATAAATCTGTTGTTCTATGGCATACAAGTTAGAGATGCTAAATAAAAGCCAGCTGGGTTTTTATGCTCCCCTCAGTGGTTACCACAGACAAATTGAGAATGCCTTCCTTTCAAGTGATGGCCAGTTTCCTACTAATATATTCTTAAGTCATTTTCCCAAATAAATGGGAAAACCAAGCAGGTGGAGGGTGGGAGAGAAGGTCCCAGGTAAATATTCTGATGAAAAAAATTAAACACATGGCATTATATTATGACCTAAAGGTTAATTTAATACTTTTCCAAAAAGAGCTATCACTAACAACCAGAATAAAATAAAACCAAGATTGATACTTCTAAAATAATTTGAGTGACTATTTTCTACTACACATCCATGTTATCTAACCTCAGCTGAATTCCAATGCTATAGTCCTTTCCTTCATCCCAAACTGATTCCCTTTTTTCACTGTCCCCAAGTTGCTGAGCCCTTGTCTCCCAGCTCCAAACAAGTGACCTCAACTCATATTTCACTGGCAGAAATGAAGTCATCCCACTCAGTTCCCTACTCTTCATTCCCAAACTGCTGCGATGACCAAGCTCTTCTTGCCTCCCTCCTGTCTTAGAGGAATGTCCCTCCTTATTTTCAAGGTACTTTTTCTCTACTTCCCCTCAGGCATCACAGTACAAGGGAAAGAACACGGACTCTGCACTCAGAGGACCCAGGTTCCAGTCCCTCCTCTAATGCTTTCTATTCTAAGGATTGAACTAGATGGCCTGTGAGGTCCCCTTCATTTCTAGGAGTCTTTGATCTCCTCATCTTCTTTTCAGGATTTGCTCCATTAAGTCTCCCTTTTTCTCTCTGATGCATTCCACATGTGGCAGATACTGGGTAGGATAATGATGATACAAAGACAAAAAGGAGGCAGTCCCTTCCCTCAAGGAGCTTACGTTCCATTCTCTGGCTACAAGACTGGCCTCATAGCTCACCTGGCATGGTACTCAAAAGATTACAAAGCACTTCCCATGTACTGCTTGACCTTCAGAGCTTCCCAGTGAGATAGGTGAGGCCAGTATTAAGCACTCAAATGCTCAAATGAATCTGTGATCTCCTGGATGCAGATAATACCTCCAGTTCACAACCAATCCATGCCTCCCATTCTGTACAAACCCTGCTCCTCCAATGAGTTTGCCTACATTGGGGGTTAGGATATCAGGGAGAAAAGGAATCCATCCGATGTGCTAGAAGCCTTCCTCAATTTCCCTTGACAGCTCTGCTGTATCAGAGAAGGATACCATTTTACAAAGGGGAAACTGAGGGTTAGAAAGGTTTACTTGCCCAAGATTATACTACCTACTATATGATGGCACCATGTCTAAACTCAAGTCTTCTGATACAATACCCATGATCTTTCTGCTGAAACACACACTATCACTGGAAACATGGTCAGGTCCTCCAAACAAAATTTGATCTTTGGGCCTCACTACTTTCTGGGGTGTCCTCTCAATTCTTCCTTTTCATGTAATAACAAACCTTCAGAAAAAAGTTGAAATTTGTTGTCTCTGTTTCCTCACTACCAACTCTTTCCCTAACCTCTAGCAATGTGGTTTCAGGCTTATATTCACTTGAAACTACTAATCATCATGAAATTCAATAGTCTTTCTTCAATATTTATCATCAAAGTATTGCCCCTTTTGGTTTTCCATTTCTCAAACTGCATTTAAGACTCCTATACTATCTAATGTGCTCTATCCATTGTGCAATCCACCCACCCCAATGTGATCCAACATGTGAGTGGGTATGCTCTCTCTGTATTTCTCTTTCTCTGTCTCTTTATCATTGACAGTCTCTTTATCTCTGCCTCCATTGTCTTCTCTGTGTGTATGTGTCTCTGTCACTGTGTCTATCTCTCTCTCTCTCTCTCTCTCTCTCTCTCTCTCACACACACACACACACACACACACACACACATACCACCACCACCACCACCATCACCACGATCACCATCACTACAACTACCATCTGCAGAAGAATGCTTCAATTTGCCAGAGATGGGAAAACAAAACCATCAATTTAATAAGTAATAAAAGTCTCAGAAAATTATAAAGTGACCTTGGAATAGTAGAATATCAGTCAGCCACTAGGATCCACATCTTCATATTTGGAGTCACTAATGAATTGAATTCTATGAATTCTCCAAGGGGCCAGCCAATCTACACTGGTGGTTAGCCTAAACTATCTTGTGCCTTGGCCTGACCATCCAGACATGGGACCCAAGAGTGCCTTGTCTCCACTAGCCCCAAGAGGAGGAAACAATGACAAAGTAACATTTGGCAACAACATGACATCTCAAATCAAATAGTGACTCTCTGACCTTCCACCCAGCCCTTAGATCTGAGGAGCTTTGGGGAGAATATGGCCCCATCTTCAAATATCTTAAGAACTTTCACATGTCAGAGAAATTAAGACTTGTTCTGCTTAGTCCCAAGACAAAAGCCAGAGCAAATGATTATAAAGAGGCAACTTTAAACTTAAGGTAAGGAAAAATTTCTGAACTACTAAGTAGCAAAGTGGATGAAGAACTGGATTTGTAATCAAGAAAATTTGAGTTCAAATCCAGCCTGAGATAATTACTGCTGTGTGATCCTGAGCAAGTCCTTTAACCTCTGTCAGTCCCAGTTTTCTCGTGTAAAATAAGGATCTACCTCCCAGGATTGTTGGGCAGAGCAAATGTCAGATTTCATGTAAAATACTTTGCATAACGTTAAATGTCATGTAAATAGCTATTATTAGTCAGTAAATAAGAAACATTTACGTTCTTACTGTGTACCAGATACTGTGCTTCATGATCATTAACAACAATAATTTCAATATTGTGATGAATGATTAAAACTGACCAAAATAAGAATGGGCTGGCTGCCTTCAGAGCTAAGAGCTTCCCACTCATTGTAGGTCCTTATACAAAGGCCTGATGGTCACTGCTTGGGCAAAATGGGGAATTATTTTTCAGGTACATGGCCCCTGCCATCTCCTCCAATTCTGAGGCTCCATAATCATTCCTTCCTCTTTGCCTGTCCCTTGACAAGTACATTCTGATCATTTGATGTGGAGAAATTGGGTTCAGTGCTTTGCATTGAACTCAATGATTATTAATAATAGCTCACAAATACTAATTTAATGAATTTATTGGGGGGAGAGAACCTTAGAAAATAAGAAATTGAGGTAAAGTCTACCCAGTACCAAGACTTGGCCTCAGTTAAATCATTTACTTTCTCTGAACCTCAGTATCTACATCTTTAAAATGGGAACAACTGTCCTCCCTAATTTTGTTAGGTTGTTCTGAGTATCAAACACATAATGAATATGAAAGTTGTTTTTTAACCTTAAAGGAGAAGCAAGTGGCACAGTGAACAGAGAATCAACCTTGAAGTCAGTTAAGACCTGCTCTCCAGGCTTGTCTCTCCTATGGGCTCTATGACCATGGGTGAGTCATATAACCTCTTATAGTACCCAAGCAAGTAAAACTATAAGTGGGTTGTCAGTTTACACCAGCAGATGGACTTCTTACATCAAGAGATCTGTAGCACAATGAAATGACAGGTCTGAACCCCTTCCTCCTCCTCCCCCAAAGAGAGTTGAAGCTACTTTTCATAGAACCTATTATTTCCTTCCAGTGAGGAATTTTCTCTACCAATGGAGATTGGAACCTTCCCTTCAATTTATATTCTACGAGTTGCCTAGGGCACTGAGAAATTAAATGATTTTTCTTAAGAAAACAACAACCAGTATATGTCAAAGGTGTGACTCAAACACAAGTCTTCCTGACTCCAAGGCACTAGCCACTATGGCACACTGCCGTCTTTGCCATCAACATCATCATCATCACTACTTTTTATCACTATTACCCCCATTATTCATAAGGGTCAATTATCAGTAACAATATCCAAAGCTTCAAGAACTTTAACTTTGTTGCAAGTCAAAACCACTCTAATATAACCGATTATCCTTAAAAACTTCATCACTTCATGATATACCTGAAGTTTGGTTAAAATTAGTAATATTAATATTAATAATTTGTTGGTTGATGTAATGTTTCATTTTTAATCAGCTTGTGTTCATATCATATATACTGAGCCCGAAAATTAATTCTGATACTAAGAAAGCCCTTTTTCTGGCAAACCTATTCTGGAAACTTACAGAGAACTGCAGAATGTCTAAGTTAGAAGGGGTAGCAGAGATCAGTTAGTCCAACCCACTGGTAGGCAAGAATCATCTCTATACCACGGTCAACAAATGGAGATTTAGGTTGGGAGGAGGCCCAACCATTTTATAAAGTAGCACATTCCTCTTCTGGACAACACTGACCATCTGGAAATTTTTCTAGCAGAAATCAGGCTGCCTCTAGGTCCACCTACGGGGGCAAAGGAGAACTAGTGCAATCCTCCTTTCATGTGGCATTTGCAGGAATGTTTGGCTACCAATCTACCACTGAGTGTGTTTGGTCAGTACAACACCTCCTCCCTGAGGCCCTGCCATCCAGAACTGCTGCCCACATTCTAGCCAGTCCAAGTTTGTAGGAGTGACCATGGTTACTGCTGCTTTCTGCCTACCCAAGGTCACCTTTTTCACATTCCTGCTAGGACAACCTCATTTAATCACTGCAGTCAAGGAGCAAAAAAGTGTTTGGGATGGGGGTGGAGTCACAAGCTACACTCTTCAGGCTGTTTGCTAACTCTAGCCCACATGTCCTCTGCAAAGCCTACTCAGACTGGCTCTGGGTCTCCTTAGGGGCCTCACTTACCCAGTGACCTGCCTTACTGCAGACATCCAGCCCAGCAGCCATGGTTGCTCCAACAGTTGTTGACCAATGCTGTTCCATCAGCCACAGGGCTGCCCCTGGGGTCCAGAAGCATCCTATGCTTCTCCTGGCTTTTGCCCAATACCCCCACTGCCTGGCTGCATCACTGCTGTGCGTGCGTCTGGTCAAGCCATCCTCTGAACTCTCCATCTGGAAGATCTGTTGGCTTCCATTCCTTTTATTTCTAATCTGACTGATACTGTTGGACTGGGAAATTCAGAAAGGGCTGAAGGTCATCTTCTTTCTCCGCTTATCAGCTGGTATGACTGCAGGCACAGAACAAAGTTGGCACTGAGCCCAATGCCAGGAAACAAATGAGGGTCCCTGATCACTCCACTTTATTTGGTCTTTCTTCCAGAGTCTCAATTAGCTCTCCTCTGCCTGGCACATCCTATCCAACCTTTGGAACCTAGGGATGCTGCCCAATACAGCGCCATACTCTGCAGAGGGCATTTGAGAAATACTGATTGATGAAAATGTCTGTAAGCATACCCAAGTGCCTACTGGAACCTTTGATCTTCCAATAAAATCAGATTTTGCCATCCGGGAAATAGCAATAAGATTTCTCCTCCTCATTGACATGTCCAAAAACACTGTTCTGGATAAACATTTGGAGAAGGTCATGATTCTGAACCAAGCTTACAGAAACAAAGCATCCATCTCCTTGGATAGTTAAGTTCTAATCTAAATAAAAAGATAGAAGAAAGAAGGAAAGGGTGAGTGGATGGATGGGGAAGAAGAGAAGTAAATGAATAAACCCAAGGGGAAGGAAGAAGAGAAGGATTGATTCCTGGTCCTTCTGTTCAATAATGAGCTGTCAGAAGAACAACAGGCACTAGGATGGAGGTAAGGAGGGCAAGAAAAAAGAAAGGACAGGGCTGAACAGCATCCTCTGGGAATTCTGATGCTGGGCTAGCCTCCAGGCCAGCCACTTAATATGTTTGACAGGCAAATTCGAAAGGCTTTGGGAGAGAACGGGCCTCAAATCCCCCGTGTTTTTATGACTTGAACTCTAGTGCCATACCAAAATGTACTATTTTTCTAAAAGTAAATTGACAGATACAATGGAAAAACTGACTAAATTCTTTCCCCTTTGCCTTCATTATCTCTGGCCCTCATCCACTGTCCTATTGCAGGCTAAATTGGATTCTGGATTGCTGGGACTGTGTAACTGCAATTAATTTACAATAGAAATATAATATTTATATCCAAGCTTAACAACATCTGACATTTAAACAATTCTACCAGTCAGGAAAATTTCATACGACAAATTTTTATTTTAATGAATATGACAGGGCACAGTTTACTCAACAGGTCAAATGGCAAAAGAGTTGAGCTCTTTGGCTTGTGGTTTAAAGGTCTGACCACACAAAGCTGAAGGAGAAAAGAGGGAAGGGACACTCGGGGCTAGAGACCAAAAGAAGAAAAAATTAAAGTACCAAGTTCCTGTCCCCACTCCGACAGTCCAAAGACATACACACCCAACTTCTGTCTCCTCACATCCATCCAGAAAGATCCTGGAGAAAACATTTCACCAACTTCAGCACAAGTCCAGAAAGCTGTGCCCCTTCCAACTCACGATACAGATCAAATCAATCAAATATTTTATTGCCTACTGTATGCCAGACACCATGCTAAAAGACCAGGATGCAAAGACAAATATAAAAACATTCCTAACCCTGACAAGTATACATTATAGCTTATGGAGACAATAGAGGGAGGGATGGATGGATGGATGGATGATTGGATGGATGGATAGAGAGATAGACAGACAGACAAGTAGTCAGATAGATGATTGATAGGGAGGTAGATGGATGATAGATAGACAAATGGAAAATAGATAGATGAATGGATAATTGATTGGTAGGTTGGTACATAAAGGAAAGTGATAGATGAGAGACAGATGGATATAGATAGATGAAAGATAGAAGAGATAGACCAGAGATAGGAGATAAGAGACATATAGATGAGAACAGACAAAAAGGAGATAGTGTCAGATGATTGATTAAAAGACAGGTAGGTAGGTAGGCAGGCAATAGAGATAGAAGAGTGACATAAATAGATGAGAAACAGATAGAAGAGAGATAAATAGAGAGAAAAGCGGGAGGGAGGGAGAAAAAAAGAAAGAAAAGGGAAGAGATCAGCAGTCACTGAGGAAAAAAAGACAAAACAAACCATTTCTGCTTTCATGAGACATATTCTATCATATCTGGCACAAAGACAGATAAAACATTCATTAAGCTAAAAATAACACATTCAAAACATCATCAACCCATCGATTAATATTTATTAAGTGTCTACTGTGTTTCAGGCAGAGGCAGCATGGTGCAGTGGGTAGAGAGCAGGCAGAGGGTACCAGAAGATATCTCCTGGCTGTGTGACCTTGAGTAGGTCACTGAATGTCTAAGGGCTCTGGACTAGTGGGGTTAAACTCAAATAGAACAGAGGAGTTACTAATTCGCATATAAGGATCCCTGTGGGCCACATCTGACTTAGTTTTAAAGTATAATAAAATTTATTCTTTATTGTATTTTGATTTATCTTGTTAAATATTTCCCAATTACATTTTAATCTGGTTCAGGCCACACTGAGCCCCATTTTTGACATCTCTGCTCTAGCAACTAAAACTAGAAAGTACAGATAGGGTGATGAGCTGCATTGGCAGAGGGGCTTTGCTTATCTGGGAGTCCCTTATCCTGATGGGATCACAGGGTTAGTCCCCATCCAGCCCCTCTTCTTATCCATATGCGTCAGGCACTGTTTGAAGGTAATTATTATTTCCCCCTAAATATCTAGATGATAATTTCCTTCATATTCCTTGGTTTCCAGGTAGACTTGTACAATCCAGGATCCAGAAACAAGTGAGCTGAGAGCAGGCAGCCAGAAATGTAAACACACATGAATGCTGCATGATTTACTGACCCAAGAGAAGCAACTAAAAATCTAGACACTGGAGTGCTGGATGGCCAACACTTAGTAGGCCCATGAGAAAGGAGTGATGTGGACAGGGGTCTGCAGAGTACAGGGGTGCTGGTCCCTCTGTCTGCTGGAGTGGCTCCCTTTCTCTCTCTTTTGAGACTCTATGTGTGTGTGTGTATTTTTGTCCTTCATTGCCAAAGAAAACCATGCCATCAAAGGAATGGTAACATGACTTGCACTGACCTTGTTTTGAGTGAAGAAGAGCTGTGCATGACACCAACCTCACTTCTCTCCAGAACCATATCAATCCAGTGACCAGATATTCATCAGGATGACTGGAGATGACCCAGGATGAGGCAGTTGGGGTTAAATGACTTACCCAAGATCACACAGATAGTAAGTACCAAATGTCTGAGGTGAGATTTGAACTCAGGTCCTCCTGACTCCTGCACTGGTGCTCTATCCATGGTACCACCTAGCTACCCCTTTTAAGACTCTATAGGTCTGAAGCCATGACTGCTGGGAAATGGAGAAGGAGCACAGCTCAGATGAAAAAGGGCAGAAGGATGTATGACATAAGGCTAAGCAAAGATTCCAGGGAGATTTCAATTGGCAATCCCTTCAAGAAAAAGGCTCCTGACTCAAAATCCTCTAATGCACTTGCGTAACAAGCCTGTCCTAGTACAATGAAGCAATACAATGCATCATCCTACAACTATGTTTGTTTGGGGGGGAGAGACTTTGGCCAATCACTTTGAAGTTCATTCACTCCCTTTGGAAAAGTAAAATTGTGGTATCACCCATTGACAGGGCTCTAGGGACTACTGGGCATGGAGATCAGTGACTCTACCTGAATAGCATACTGGTCACTTGAGACATAGAATTGTGCCTGGTGAAATTACAATTTCAAGTACTAAAAGTATTCTAAAGTACAATGTGAATGTAGTTTGTTTTTAGGTCACATAAAATGGAGATAATGTGAAATGAAGCAAGGATTCTTCATTTTTTGTAGATTAACCAGGACTAAGGCCTCCTTGCAATGGGAGACAAAGGAACTTTGGGAAAGGATGAGTACAATAACAGTATAATTATCATAAAAGCATGGAAAGAAGTTGTCTCTGGAGGAAGACTGACTGAAGCGCAGCCCCTGTTTTGTACAGGGCCCACATGAGATGGCACTGGGGAGGGAGGAAAGGACAGACAGAAACAGAGGGAGAGGATAGAGGAGATAGAAGAGGAGAGAAAGAAGCAGAGATATGACAGAGAGATGACCAGAGAGTAATGCAAGCAACTGGGAATAAGGATAGTGTCATTAACATCAATGGGTTCATGGCTCAATTCTTAAGCTCTTATGAGTTTCCACCTGAGAAAAATAAATGCTCAAGGCAATTTGAATATGACTATAAAGTTATGTTTAAGATCTATGCCACATATCTGTCAGAAGGGTCTTTTTCTTGGTGAGGAGGGGGACAACACCTCTGACCCTATTCAAATAAATCAGAGTTCACCAAAATGTGATGTGAGCCACAAATGAGGAGAATTCCTTAGTTTTACATACCTTGGAAGGCAATAGGTACCAGAATGGCTGTAGTAAATTTAGAACCTAAAGGAGTTAACAGGCTTCTCGTTGTAAACAACGGCATTTGGCTAAACGAAAGTTCCATCGATGGGTAATAACCAAATTCAAAGGAGCACAAAGTAAAGGCTTATATGATTTCTGTGGCTTCAGTAATGGCTAATCTAATAAGAGCAAATGGAGGTTTACTGTTGATTCCTTTTGCCTCGGTTTCATAAATTAGATAAAGCGATCTGGCGGTTATGGGGCTTGAGAATTCTCTCCGCCTAAGTGATTCTAAGGCCACCTCAAAACCTAACAAAGTCATAACTTAAAAAACAGTAGGATTCTAGCTCACATCTCATTATGATGCTGCTGCCTTTAACCAGCGTTAAGCAATAAACTTCTTGTTAGCTAAAACAAGCTCATGAGATCCAATGTCTATCTATCTACAGAGTCACATTCTGGGAGATGGTGTCATTTACATACATACCATTATCAGATATTCACCAGAGTTGAAGATGTGAAATTCAAAATATCAGAAGAGTCGAAGATTATTTCTTTCTTCTAATCCTAAACACAAGGGCAGCTGAATTCCTCTACTTAATGGTTTTTTTCATAGCATATTTCCAATTTTTCTAAAACAACATACTGATCTAGAATACTATAAGCATTTTCCTCCCTAGGAAGGAAATAGATACACTCAACCCTACCTACCATGGGGTGTGCTTCCAAAGACAAAGAAGGTAACAATTCATTAGTTAGTCCCAAATGCTAAAATAAACTAGGTTTCATTGGAGAGAACTGTTTCAACTGTTCGCATCATCTGACCCAGAGGGTTCACTATTAAACATCAGAAATTTATTAAATACCTACTGTATACCAGACATGATGCTAGATGCTAGTCAGACCAAGATTAAAAAAATGCAACAATTCTTGATCTCAAGGAGTTTGTATTCTACTGGTAAAGACAACATGCACATATTTAAAGCATATACAGGATAAACATATCCAGAAAAACTTTTTAAAATATAATTAAACATATCCAGAATAAATATAAAATATCTCAAGGCTGTAAGAGATAGAAGGTACTAGAAGCTAGATGGACAGAGGTGGTTGATTAGGAAAGACTTCTTGTACAATTTGTTGCTTGAACCATCTTTTGAAAGAAGGGAATCAGATGGAAAGTGCATTCTGAATATGTAGGTTGGCATGAAATGCAAAGGCATGAAATGAAAGATGGGAGATGGAGTAAGGAATACTTAGTGTAAGGAATACTTAGAAGGCCAATTTAGGTGAACCATAGATTGCAGGTAACAAACATTCTGAGACTGGAAAGAGAGTTTGGAATCGGATTTTCAGAGTATTTGAAAATTAAACAGGAGTTTACATTTTATCCTAAAGGAAATAGGAAGTCACTAGAGTTCACTGAGTACAGAAGTATAAAAGCAAAAAAAAGGGAATTTTTGTTCTTTTCTTTTGGAGTTCAGTTTCCCAGGCTCATTGAAAACTTCTGAACTCCAGTGGTTCATAGCTGTGCTGAGTTACATATGTTGTGATACCTTCTGACACTAAACCTATTAGTTAAAAACTATATATAGTGGGAGGTTGGTATTTTGCTTTAGGGGTTTTGCTTATGAGAAGGACTCATTGATTCCCTAGATGGGACTCTGAGTAGCTGTTTGAAAAAGACCCTGAACTACTCAAATGCTGTTGGTGTTCCCCCATCCAGTGGTGTATGTAGGTGGTTATATTACTGTCAGACAGTTGGAGCCCTGTTGATCTTTGTGTTAATTTCTCTGCTTGTATTTTCTGTTTGCATTTTCTCCATATTAAGGGTGTTGAACTTTCCCTTGAATTAGTGAATGACTTGTATATGTTTAATTAAAGAAGGAGTGTTAACCCCTGTGAAGTTGTCTTTCCTTTATAAAGCAGATCAAAGAACTTGTGCTAGCAGGCCATCTTGGGTGTGCTAGGGTGCTTGATAATACAAGGAGTTACAACATAGTGAGATTTGTGCTCATGGAAAACCACTTTAGTAGTTATGTGGCAGATATATCAGAGTTGAGAGAGACCTGAGACAGGAGACCAATGAGGAGGTTTTGCAGACAACAGACTAGACAAGATGAGAAGAGGACTTGAAGAGAGATGGTGGATACATGAGCAGTGGAAGGGAAACAGATAAGACAATGTGGAGATAGAAAACAGCAAGATTTGTAAAGTGATTAGATATATGGGATGAGGGGAAGTGACATGTCAAGTAAAACATCCAGATGACCAACAAAAGAGACTGGAAGGCTGATTGTTGATGATGATGATGATGATGGTGACAAATAGCACTTTAAGATTTGTATTCTCCATAAAACAATGGGAGTTCAATTGAGGATACATAATCCAAGAAGGGCAAAGACCAAAAGAAATATCTCATCTAACCCAAAATATTTGCAGTAGTTTTTTGGGGGAGCAACAAAAGACTATAAAGAAAAGTGGTTACCCATTAATTAGGGGATGACTAAACAAATTGCACTATATGAACAAAATGGGAGTACAGCATAAGAAACAGTAAATACAAAGAGAATTATGCGAAGACTTGTATGACTTCCTCCTAAATTTGTCTCCTACAACATAAGCAATAACAGGAACTAATAGACACAAGATTAATAAACCAGAGTTGAAACTTATATTATAAAGACCAGAACTCCTTAGAGAGGAAGAAGATCATATGCAGGATGAAGCCAGTTGGTTTTGCTTAATTGGTTTGTTTTTCTTTTATAAGAGAAGGCTGACTGGAAATGTTTTATTTGTTAAGAGTCCAAGAACTTCTAGTGGTGAGGAGCAACTGTGATGACATTAATACAGAAAATGGGGTCAAACATACAGTCACCCCAAAACAGTGAAAGCGACACCACTTTTTTCCTTGCTAATGTCATTTGGTGGCCATGAAATAAAGCAACTCAAGTGATCATCAACCTCCTGTCTAGATGGAAAAATTCAAACATCTATATTGGAATTGATTACAGAAGTGACTTCCTCCTGAACTTGTCTCCTACAACATAAACCACCACAACCATAGTTACAAGGCTTATCATCTAACCAAATCAAAAGATCCTTCCTAAGGACCATTTTTTTTAAATCTCCAAAATAAAAACTAAAGGAATTTAAAAGACTATGCCCTCTAGGGGGCAGAAGCAAAGATGGTGGAGTAGAAGGACAGACAAGATCTAGCTCTATCCCCATAGCCCATAGAATACCTGTAAAAAAATGACTAACCAAATACTAGAACAGCAGAAGCCACAAAAGGAAAGAGTGAAAGAAATTTCCAGCCCAAGACAGCCTGGAAGGCCAACATTAAAGGTCTACCACACCTGGCTCACAGCAGAGCACAGCCCAGCCTTAGCTGCACGGCACTGCATGGACAGGACTGGATAGGCTTCAGGGCACAGAATCACAGGTAGAAGCTGCAGTTCCCAGATTTCTCAACCCACAAATGCCAAAGACAGCTTCAAAGGCCAGTGGGAAAGCTCTTTCACTTGGGTGAGAAGGGAATCTGGTCTGTCCCAAACCTAGTGGAAGCCACTGTTGCAGCAGCATCCACATTTGGAACCCTGACCTAAAGGCCCTGGGGGAATCAAGCAGCTGATCTGAATCTCAGTTCTGAGTAGCAGTCCTGGGGTGAGGATGAGTGCTTTTGTGGAGCTGGTGGAGGCTCTGGACAGGGAATTCTGCTCACAGATCCTGGGTATAAAAGAGTGCTCATGGTTGTTCCCAGACCAGAGTGCAGGCAAGGAGAGGAGCAAACTCCTCTCCCTTGTTTGTGCCACCTTGGAGGAACTGAGAACCTTACAAGTCCCTGGAGTATACCCTCCACTTAACAAAGGACTCAAAAGTTAAGTAACTGGTTGGGAAAATGCCCCAAAAAGGGATAAAAGTAAGGCTATAGAAGGTTACTTTCATATTTCAAATGAGAAAGAACAAAATATACTATCAGAGGAAAACATTATAGTCAAGGCTTCTACTTCCAAAGCCTCCAAAAAAATACACAATGATCTCAGGCCATGAAAGAGCTCAAAAAGGATTTTGAAAATCAAATAACAAAGGTGGAGGAAAAATTGGGAAGAAACAGATACAAGAAAATCATGAAGAGCAAGTCAACAGTTTGCTAAAGGAGATCCAAAAAAATACTGAAGAAAATAACACCTTTAAAAACAGACTAACTCAAAAGGCAAAAGAGGTCCAAAAAGCCAATGAGGAGAAGAATGCTTTAAAAAGCAGAATTAGCCAAATGGAAAAGGAGGTTCGAAAGCTCACTGAAGAAAATAGTTCTTTCAAAATTAGAATGGAGCCAATGGAAGGTAATGATTTTATGAGAAACCAAGAAATTACAAAACAAAACCAAAAGAATGAAAAAATAGAAGACAATATGAAACATCTTACTGGAGAAACAACTGATCTAGAAAATAGATCCAGGAGACATAATTTAAAAATTATTGGTCTACCTGAAAACTATGATCAAAAAACAACCTAGATATCATCTTCCAAGAAATTATCAAGGAAAATTGCCCTGATATTCTAGAACCAGAAGAGAAAATAGAAATGGGAAGAATTCATCAATCACCAACTGAAAAAGATCCCAAAAGGAAAACTCCTAGGAATATTGTAGCCAAATTCTAGAGTTCCCAGGTCAAGGAGAAAATATTACAAGCAGTCAGAAAGAAACAATTCAAGTATTGTGGAAATATAATCAGGATAACATGGTTTAGCATCTTCTACACTAAGGAACCAAAGGGCCTGGAATATGATATTCCAGAGGTCAAAGGAGATAGGATTAAAACCAAGAATCACCTACCCAGCAAAACTGAGTATAATACTTCAAGGGAAAAAATGGAATTTAAATGAAATAGAGGACTCCAAAGCATTCTTATTGAAAAGACCAGAGCTGAATTGAAAATATGACCTTCAAATACAAGAATTAAGAGAAATATAAAAAGCTAAACAAGAAAGAGAAGCCTTAAGGAGCTCAATAAAGTTGTACTGCTTCTATTCCTACATGAAAAGATGTTATTTGTAACTCATGAGACCTTTTTCAGTATTAGGGTGGTTCGAGGTAATATATATATATATGTAGATAGGTATGGGTAGAAATGTATATGTATATCATATGTGTAGTTATGTATATGTACATGGGTACATGTGTGTATGTATATACATACACACGTAGGCACAGGGTAAGCTGAATATGAAGGGAGAACACCTAAAAAAAGTTACTGTTGAACGAAATGTTCTAGGAGTAAGAGAAAGGAAGAGGTAGAATGTAGCAAATCATTTCACATAAAAGAGGTAAGAAAGAGCTTTTACAATGGAGGGAGATGAAAGAAAATAATTGAGCCTTACTCTCATGGGATTTGGCTTAAGGAGGAATAACACACAATCTGATATGGAAATCTATTTGACTCTGCAGGAAGGCAAAGGGTGAGGAGAGAAGAGAGGGAAGATAATATAAGGGACAGCAAATTGGGGAAAGAGATAATCAGCAGCAAACACTACTGTGGGAGGACAGGTCAAGGAAGAGAATGGAATAAATGAAAGTCAGGATAGGGAAGAGGGAAATGTAATTAGGTTTTTACAACATAACTATTATGGAAGTGCTTTGCATTGTTACACACGTGTGACCTGTATTAAATTGCTTGTTTTCTCACTGAGGGTGAGTAAGGAGGGAGGGAGAGACTATGGCACTCAAAGCTTTAAGCACGGATGTTAAAAATTGTTTTAGCCTGCAACCGGAAATTAAGCTACATATGCAATGGAGTATAGAAATCTATTCTGACCTACAGGAAAACAGAGGGAAAGGGAGATGGAAGAAAGGTGGTTAATAGAAGGGAGGACAGATTGGAGGAAGGGGTGGATGTCATACATGCTATCCTGGGATGTGGGGTGGGGAGAAAATTTTGAATTCAAATTCTTGTGGAAGTGAATGTTAAGGACTGAAAAGAAATCAATTATATATTTAAAAATGAAAAAAAACATTTAAAAATTTTGAAAAGACTATGCCCTCCATATTTCTCCACCACATCTTGCACGCAGAACATTAATATTAATCATTATCCCAAACTCTCAGAATTTGAGCATTGGGAAGGGACTTCAGTTAATCAATGCTGGGTATAGCACCAGACATATAGGTAAGTGTTTAACGAAATGCTCATTGACTTAACTGCAGCCGTCATCCTGGAATTGGGCCTAGAATCAAGAAGACTTGAATTCAAATCCATCTTCAGACTCTTCCTATCTGAATGTTCCTAAGTAAGTCAGTTAACCTCTATCTGTCTCATTTTACTCAACTATAAAAAATAGGGTTGATAACAGCACCTACCTCCCAGGGAAGCTGTCAAGATAAAAATAAGGTATCTATATAAGAGTTTCGCATGGTTCCTGGTATACAGAAGGTGGTACATAAATTCTCATTCTTCATATTCATCTAAACCTGTTACTATCCCCTACTCCCCAACCAATACACCAAAGGAATTCTTACTATAATCTACAAGACAAGCAGCATCACATCTTTTCATGAAGTTTTGTATTAAAGTATTTCCAGACTTTGGCAGACCACAGAACCATCAATCTAGAACAAGATGAGACTTTAAAGGATTTGTAGTCCATTTTACAGATAAGGAAATGAGGAGGAGTGAAGTTCTTAGGAGCCTAGAGGTGGGGCTGAAACCAGCCTTCGAGGGCATAGGATCAAAAGTTCATTTTATGGATGAGGAAAGTGAGGTTGAAGAAGATCACAGAACCAAGTAAGTGTCTGAGACAGGATCCAAATGCCAACATTCTTGACTCCAGGGAATCTAGTGCTCTAAATATGCTTCTGGTTAAGTGAATTGCCCAAGGTTACCCAAGTCGTTAAGTGTCAGAAGGGAGAATTGAACTGAGGTCCTTTCATCAATGTATGTGCTCTCTTCAATGGCACCATTTGTAATATATGCACACTTTCTCACTCTATGAAATTACTGTCTATGTCAATCAACCAGCACAAACTGATTAAGCACCTACTATGTTCTAAGAACTTAATATAATATCACACTAATGTAATATAAATCCTCCAATAAGGATCCATTTGGTATATTCTGGGACTTTCTCTATATATTATCAAGATATGAAGAAAAGTAGCAATGAACTAAACCTACAGAATAAGACACACAATTACCGATAATAAAGGAATTTGTTTTGCTTGACTTTTTTTCAGTAGAAAGATAGGGGAGAGAAAAGAAAAGAAATGCCATTAACTGCAAAAAAATAAAATTTATTTAGAAAAAAATGAAGATACCAATGGAAAATATGAGGTCATCCATCCATTATCTCTTTTCTCACTACCTAACTAATCTTTGTCCTTTCTCATGTCTCTTTAATGATGTTCTTTAGGCCACTTCTTCTGAACAGCTCTTTACTGGTGATAAGTTATAGCCCAGCCTTGCCCACCATGGGCCTCTCCACCCATAGCCCTTTGGGTCACCCACATCTTCAACTCTTCACAGACTGTATTACTGCATGATTCACAGACACAAGAACATCACTGGGAGAATACTGTAGTTAAAAAGAACAGCCTTCATTTCACAGGAAAGCGGGTGGTCATTAAAAGTAGCACATAATTTTTCAATGGCAATCCAGACTGCTCTTCTCCTGTTCATGTCTGGGTCGAGTTCATTGTTCATCCACAGTCTCTGTACATGAATGTAACTTGTACTTCAAATTTCAAAATATATTCTTACATCTCCTGGGTTATGTTTAAATTATACACTGACAGCAATGAGTAGTTGTAGCACACACAGCATCCAGAACATAAATGTAAGGGCATAAGTCTATCTAAATTATCACAAATGGTTGGCATATGATTTTTTTATAAAGAGAACACAGTGTACCAACTCTATGCCTCAAAGAGTGTAATTAAGGTTTTAAAAAGTGTTTTATTCTCTAATATTTTGTCAGGAACATCATTATTTGTTATTGTAGGAAATTTGTTTGGATCATTCCTCATTTATCAGACAATATGTAACTTTTCCCCCGCGGGTTCTTCAATAAACTGGATTGAATGCAGAGTGGAAACAGGATTTATTCATGAGGATGCTTGCTTCCTTTGGTTATTTCCATTAAACCCAGGGTGTGATGTTTGGTTCCCTGCCCAAAATCAGAATTCATCCCCAGAATCTAACATCAGTAAAACTGGAATATTCACATAGCTGAGGGCTGAATTTGGCCTTCAAAACGTAAGGCCTTGGTAAGGGGACCAGAAGCTCTAGTATATATCCCTGTAGTGACAGTAGCTGGCCAGTCATTCCATCTATAAGCCATTTTAGCAAATGCTAAAGGGGATGAGGAGGTCAAACAACGAACTAATGCAATCTTGGGTTACATTAAGAGAAATCGACCATCTAGAGCCTGGGAAATCAGCAACCCACTGTGCTCTCCACTAGTCAAGCCTCAAATAGAATTAAATTCTGTGTACTATACAACAAAATCCATTCAAAGGAAGGCAATCAAGAGGGTGAGGGGCCTGGAAATCATCTCCTGTGAAGAATAGCCAAAGGAACTGGGCATATTCAGCCTGGAAATAAGTTTTTAAAATGAAAAGGTTAAGTAAAATATCAGCAATTTCCAATATTTAAGAGTTGTTATAGGAACCTATTTGAAGTTGCATGTTGGAGAGTGGCAGATTCGAAGTCAAAGGTGAAGGTTCAAATCCAGGGTCTGTCACTTACCACCTTTATAACTTTGGGCAAATTATTCTACCTCCATGAGCCTCTGTTTCTTCAGCTGTAAAATAAGACAGCTGCTAAGGTGACCACTAAGGTCCCTTCTGGATAAAGATCCATGATCTTAGGGGACATAAGAGCAAAGTAAAGGCAAACTCTCAGGGCCTTGTCTTTTCCATATGCAAATAATTCCCACAGTAGCTAACTCCCAGAGTTTATTGTGAACATTGGAGGAGAATACCTATGAAGGAGCTTTACAAAGAGCGAAGCAGTAAATCCATGTCAACTCTTACTAGCTTCATCTCATTCTTCTTATCTTTTTCAATGGAGCTACGAGAAAACGTCCTGGGGCAAGTTGCTATCCTACTGTTAATTCTTTTATATTTAACATTGTGCAGACTACAGTACAGATGGATGAAATAAGCTGCTTTTTGTAACTGAGTAAAAGCATTGGTTAGAGGCTCATGGGAAGCATCTTTGGGACAGCCCCAGGAGCAGACAAGAACAGCAGGGATGAGACATATCTCATCCCCTAGTGCCACATGGCTATGGAGGTCTTCTATTTTTTGAAACAGTTTTCATTTCAGGTACGTTGGATATCATGATCACTTGGCATGGCAACATCTATTTAAAACATTTTTAAATGTTTATGGAGTACTGTGAAGTCTGGGAGGTTGTGGACAACAGTTCTGTCTATGATAATGGCTTGATGCCCATACAGCTTATTTGTTGAATTATCAAGGCTACTTAGGGGGCCTGTATTTGTAGTACAGGGATTTAGCCTGTGTTAACCTTTGAATGAAAGTAACCTTCTGTTGTATAATTTGAGCCACTGGGTTGTGTCTTGCAAGAGATTTGGAAGGTCCTAAATTTTACTGCCTGCAGTAACATTACAGTTTCTAATGCTTCCTTCCAAAACCCACATTGATCAGTGGGCATGAACTCTTTATGGCCAACCCTGTCCTACCCAAAACAAAAGAGCCAGCCTGGGCACTTATTCACTGATCATTGCCCATATAGCTCTTGGAGGGGTGCCTACTCCTAGGTGATCCAGGAGTGTGGCTGAAGTCTTTCTGTGAAAGTCTAACTGTGGTTGCTTTAGAAGTGGTTTGAATATAATTGTCCTGAAGGGTCAACTACAGCTAGTAGTAGTGCTAGTAGTAGTAGTAGTATTCAGAGAGCAGAGGAGGCAGCTTAGTATAATGGAGAGAGAAATTGAATAAGGACCACTGAACCAGACATCTGGGTTCAGGTCCCAGATCTGGCACATATGAAAGTCCTGGGAAGGTATTAACTCTCTTAGGGTTCCAGACAAGTCTCCGAGCTATAAGTTCCAGAAGTCTTACCTGTATTAGTTAGCAGAGTTTTCTTTCTCAAGGAAATCCCAAGCCCAGTTCCTAACTCTACTCAGAGACCAGACCTAAGACCCATAGGCAGGAGGGATAAGGACACAGATTTCAACTCAAGGGAAGGGAAAGGAAAAAAGACTCATTAAGCATCTACTAAGTGTTGGGTCAATAACCAAACACAACTAGAGCCTCTCCATCTTTGGGAACCTCATTTCCCCAGGGCCAGGCACCAACTATGTGCAAGGAACTAATGTACTTCACATAGGAGAAAACCCTTCCCATACTGACACACACACTTTCTCTACAGTACTCTGAATGCACTTCACCACCCAAATCCAAAACCCATGAAACTTCAGAGCCAGAAATCGAACTCAGCCTCCTTATGTTATGGTTGAGTAAACAAAGGCCTCCAGTAAGGGAATCATTTATCCATATTAATACAGCAAGTTAACATCCTTTACAGCTCTAAATCTATAACCCTGTGAACTTGGGCTAGAGACAGTTAATCCAAGGCCATCTTGTCAGAGATGCCAAAAAAGAGCTTCCTCCGATGGGTGGGAGGTTTGACTCAGTGACTCCTAAGGGTTCTTCAAGAGTATTAAGAGGAGGTTTTGAATCATAGGGACATAAGATCATAAAGTTAGAGTCAAGAGAGGTCCTTAGAGATCACCTAGTGCAACCTCTCATTTTTACAGTTGAGTAAACTGAATCAAAGAAAACATGACTTGCCAAAGGCCACAGGTGTGGAATTTATATCCAGGTCTCTGACTCCATGGCCTTTCCACTAAAGGAAAGAATCTTGGAATGAGGAATTGTCAGAAGCCTAACTGACATTCTCTGTGTGACTCTAAACAAGTCACAGTCTCTCTGGGCCTTCGTTAACAGCTATAAAATCACACGGATGGATTAGTAGCTATGTGACCCTCGGCAAGTCATTCGCTCTCTGAGCTTCAGTTTCGTCATGTGTAAAACAATAACTACTTCACAGAGTTACAGGGTCAAACAGAATATCAACACATTTCAAAGGTTTTTTCCGCCCCTTGAACCATTACACAAACCATGGGTATTGTGAAAATTATTGTCAGTGATGAGCTACTGGTCATTACTTTTAGTAGCACCATAAATTTAGAGCTAGACGAAACTTTCAGGGTAATTAAGTTCAAGTTCTTAATTTGACAGAAGGGGAAACTGAGGCAAAAAAGAAGTGGGATGTCAGGAAGTAGGGTGACTTGCCGTAAGGCACACAGGTAAGCAGTGGTAAATCCCAGTATTCACCCCTACACCTTTTGACTTCAAATCCCATGTTCCTTCCATGCCTGAATGCTCTACAAGGAAGGCTTGTGCCTTCCTACGTTGTGGCTGTAGCTTTCTAGTAGAACAGGAATGCCCAGGAGAAATGACCAAGAGGCAGATTTGTCACAGAATCATGGATGATTAGAACTGGAAGCGACTGAAGACAGTCTGATCCAACTGGGACCTGAGGGAATACCTTCTCTGTGATACATCTGACCAGTAGGTATCCAGTTATTGTCTGAAATCTATTTAGACTGGAAGCAAAGACAAGGTTTTGAACAATTCAAGGTGCCCAAAGGCAGACTATATTGGCTGCCTCAGCAGGTTCCATCTCATTACAGGGTCCTCAAGCACAGGAGAGACACTTGTTGGGTATATAGTAGAGCTATGAGTTGTACTAGATGGCTGGTGAGGTCCCTTATAGCAGTCTGGGATTCATTCTGTGAGCTTTCAGATTAGGAGCTAGAGTTGATGTTTATCCAGACTGAAAGGCTGTGTCCCACATTGTGAGCAGAGAGGCTGAGATGGGAGGACAAACCAGGAAAAGGCACCAAAAAAGACCAATCTGCCGCATACAATTCTCTTTATGTACTCCAGACAGTTGTCAAGACACCAACACATGGGGACGGTCTAATTGGATTTGAAAAAATGCAACTGCAATGGCAGCTGGGCCAGAGAACTCAAAAACACAGCTGCTTGTGCCATTACTTACCTAGTTCAGTGTAGCCTGGTTTGACTGCACATTCGTGGGCTTAAAATAAGCCAGGAAGGAGGATAGTTTTTAGCGAGCTTCCAAGTACCATACATGATAACAAGCCTACATTGCATTAGCTTCCCCCAAAAGACTAAAAGAGATGGATCATGAGATCTTGGAGACCCCCATGGTTCTTCTCTACCTTTCCTCCAGGTATTACCACTGCTAAACTGTAGAGAAACAATGACAAAATCAAAGTGACAGATCTCGAGGAGTTAATAACTCATATTTAACTCTAATATTTTATTGAATATCAAAATAGAAGAAATAATTTCATTGTTTTTTTTCCTCTTTAAAATTAAATTAGGGCAGCAAGGTGGCACAGTGGATACTGCCTGGACCTGGAGTCAGGAAGACCTAAGCTCAAATCTGGTCTCAGATACTTGACACTTACTAGTTGTGTTACCCTGGGCAAGTCACTTAACCTAGATTGCCTTGCAAAAAAAAAAAAAGAAAAGAAAAATTAAATGGATAGCAATCATCAAAAGTCAAATGAAAATAAAACTATGGTAAAGATGAATGTGTATGTAATTCCTAGAAAATTTGTTTTACAGAAATACAGTATCACTGTGGGTGCTTTTTAATAAATAAATCAAGTTTTCATACTAGCATACTGAGAAAACATCATATTTCTTTAAATATATCCGTTAGATGTAGGAATCTATCATCTTGTTTGAAATGCCTGCGTCTTGGATATTTAATAAAATGGATATACTCTTGGCAGGGGGGAGCATCACACAGAGTCCTCCATCCCTTCATTCTCACTCTCAACCTATCTTTCTAATGGTAGTTCTGAGACTTCCAGAGAGGCACTACCACTAAGAAGCCATGACTCAAATTCTTTCAGAATCCTAGGGGCAAACCAGTTGCAGAGGAAACACATTCCTCCAACTCACCATTATAATTTCTGAGCTTCCAGTGGTGCGTTTCCCATTTACACAAAACCATTCACCATGAAAATATTGACTCAACTATATAAAACATTTATTTAACAATACGGCAAAAGCAATAAATGGCTTCATTACTCAATAATATGCAAATGCAGGAATATACAAATATACAGTCTATCCAAACTTGGGTCATACTTACCTACCAATGCACATTGACCATAAGGGAGAATGTGTATACTCAGAAACCTAACAGGAAAGCATGCCAGTGATGAAACCTACAGGAAGGCACTACTTTGTCCCGCAGGCCTTGTTTGGTCTCTTCTGGAACAAAAAATACTACATGAAGTCACTTCTCAAGTTCCCCTTCCAGTCCTCTTTATCCTGTTGGGCAAAGCCACTCTTATGCTCTTGAGCTCTCTTCCCTCATGGTCACCCTCAACAAGATACTGAAAATTCTTAAACCTTTTCAAGGACAAGAAGTTCCCTCCCAGGATAGAAAACTGCAAATCTCCTTAGGCTAGCTCCTTAAAAAATGCACACAAACTCAGCAAACTCAAATGAACAGGTTTGACCAATCACATCTCAGCTTATAATTAAAGCAAAGCACAGCTCACAAGAAAATACCCTGGGTTGGGTCTCTGGACAATGCAGATAAGCCCAACCAATTCTTTACTCAACAGGATTCTACCTTCTAGTCTCTTCTTACGGCAAAGAAGGGCTTACAGCAAAAGAGATGCAAAGTGTATCTTCTCTTCCTTCTCAAAACAGAGAGGGCAATGGAGAGCAATCAGACACCTCTGAGAATTCTCACCTCTCTCCATCCATAGATGACAATGGAGGGCAATAACTCAAAAACAGAAAAATTCAACTCTCTTTTAAAGAGCTTCCCAGTCACTGCTTTAGCCAGTCACCAAAGCAATGCTGCTCATCCAAACAGCAGGCTCCCAGCACAGTACCTGATATCTTCCTGTCAGATAACTCTCCCACTGCTTTCTACAAACTCAGCTACTTCCGTGCTCAGGGCCTTCAGGAGATCAGAGGTCACCTTTGCCTTATGGCTTAGATTTTTAAAAATCCACCTTTATTTTAGTTGTGAACACAACAATCCTAATTGAATCTCTTCCTCCCCCCACCATGGTTTACAGTTATTTGATTTACCTATAGGTTGATGGGTTACCAGCAACCTATCAAATTCTAAAAAAACAAAAAACAATTAAACAAACAAACAGTTACTTGCAAATGAGCTGAAGGATCACCATACCCTGGGACCTTCAAAAAAGGGCTCTCGGCATATTCCTCTAAAGGATGATCCTTCATCTGGTCCTCCTAACAATCTATGTCTCTCCTTCACATTTTGTCTGAGATTTGTCCGAGTAGTTCTTCACAGATAGACTATTCCTGCCCCTTTCAGCAACCAATCTGTTCACATAGGAAAGGGGAAGTATATTACATATATATTGAATCATTTATTAAGAATACTTCTGCCTATAATTCAGTAGAGTGAGTCAAATCTAGAATTCTCTCTGAGGGGCCTGTTACCACAAATGATAGAAAGATTTCATTGTAACATGTCCAATTGCAGGGTATGGATCTTCAGAATGCTGGTGTAGTGAGAATTCAGCATATTAAAAATACAAGTTAGACTATAAATTATTGAATTTAACAACCATCAACAAACTCAAACATTTCAATGTACAAAAAACAAAAAAAGAGGATTTCACATGAAACCACGAACTTTTGTTACATACTATAGCTGATCTTCAAGAACTCAGTTATTATCTGAAAGGGAATCTTTTGTAACAGATAGAAGAAGGCTGTCCCCCAGAGTTTGAAAAACTGCATACCTCCAACACCTACTGGATGTGTGATCTTATGGCAGTCATGTAATTTCTCAGAAAACTCTTTCAAACTATCAATTAGAGGACAATAGGGGCAGCTAGGTGGTGCAGTGGATAGAGCACCAGTGCAGGAGTCAGGACTTGAGTTCATATCTCACCTCAGACATTTGACACTCACTAGATGTGTGACCCTGGGCAGGTCACTTAACCCCAATTGCCTCATCCTGGTCATCTCTAGTCATCTTGATGAATATCTGGTCACTGGATTCAGATGGCTCTGGAGAAGTGAGGCTGTTGACCTGCATAGCCCTCCCTCACTCAAAACAAAGTCAAGTGCAAATCATGTCATCATTTCTCTGATGGCATAGTCTTCTTTGGCAACGAAGGACAAACATACATCCAAACCATAGAGGTCAATAGATGATTTATACTGTTAGAGGGAGTTTCCTCACCAGGAGTAAAGAATGCCCAGATCACAGGGCTGAGTTAAAACATAAAGTCATTTAATTAATGTTCATTGTGATCACAAGTTTGGAAGGAGATTTTAGTTTAAGTATTTCCTAGAATATAAATAATCAGCAAAGATTTATTAAGAACCTAGGAGATGTCAGGTACCATGCTCAATGCTGGCCAGGATAAAAAAATGAAAATAAAATGATCTCTGCCCTCAAGGTGCTCACATTCCACTTGCGGATCCTAATGGAAGACACAGACATACTCTCTCCTTTCATATTCTCGCCAATTCATTTAACAAATACTTATTGGGCAATGAACACATATGAAGGGCATTACTTCTCTTAAATAAGAGGCCCAAACTCTTTTCCCTCTGGAGTTGATAGACAACAGGTAAGCTTCCTGCAGCTTACTATGGTGACCATAGAACCATAGAAATTCAATGTGAGAAATGAATTTGTTGGTTTTTGTTGTTCAATTGTTTTTTTCAGGTGTGTCCATCTCTTTGTGACCCCACTAGAGGTTTTTTTGGAAAAAGATGCTGGGGTGATTCGCCATTTTCTTCTCCATATGGAATAAAGTGACTTATCCAGCATCACATAGACAGCAAATGCCTGAGGCTGGATTTGAACTCAGGTCTTCCTGACTCCAGAGTTGGCAATCTATCCACTCCATCACCCAATCTGAAGACTCTCTATTCCAATTACCCCCTAATGAAGATGAGGAAAATAATGCCCAGAATGGTTAAATAGAAAACCCAAGGTCACAGAATCAAGTAATAGCAGTCCCCTGGTTCCTAATCTAAATGTTCTTTCCACTGTGTTATCCTGACTTCTTACCATGAGCTTCTTTGCCCTAACTCCTCTTTCCTGATATTATCAAATTAAGAAAGTTAAAATGGACAGAGATGGTAATGGCAGCCTAGGAGTGCCCTCTCCCTCTGCCTCCTCCTCTTGCTGGCTGAAGAGAGACACATATGTGTCCACAACATAAGAACCTTCTTTGGGCAGCAACCTCATAAGGGTAGAAATGTACAATACAGGGAGAGAAGAAACCCTGGGAGAGAATGTGGCACAGCCTAGGAGGGCCATGTTCCATTTCCTCATCAACTTGGAACAATCATATGACAGTGATCCTGCTGTAAGAGAGGAGTGATGTGGGGTCAGCCCCCATAGCTGGTCAACATTAACACAACATGGTGTTCCAACAATCAACTAAATCTACAAATAACTCAGGCCCTGCATGGCTCCATGCAAATTATTGTTGTTGTCTGTGTACTAGCTACAAAGAATTTGACACTTTTCCAGAGAGAATTCCTAATAAAAAGAGATTGGAGGAGGATGGGGGTGTCCAATTAAAAATGCATTCGTGTTATGTAATCCTTGAAATAAAACTGTTGTTTACTCTGCTTTGATATTCAAGCTTTTCTTTGATGACAAACATTAATATTCATAATTTTCTGATGTTAGACTAATGAGAATCTTAAGTGTTTATGAGAAGTCATTTAAATATTATAGTTCTGAGATTAGTTTGTTTTCTCATTTGTCCCTCCAAGTTTAACCAAAATCAACTCTTTGTACTATAACTTCTATCTGCATTCTTCAATGTTTTCAGTGAACTTGACATAGATTCAAACCATGTCCTATGAATTTATTTCATGCTTCAAATGGCAATTAGGAGGTACCATGGAAATAGCACAATGCTGCCATATTTCAGTCATTGTTCTTTAAAGTGAAAAAACAGACTAAGTACACAAAGGTGGCATACCTGGACATCTTACCTATAGGGCACAGACTGATTGACCAGCAAGAAATAAATGGACCTTCAGGTCAAGTCAACCTTGAAGGAGTTCCTATTAATGATATAGTTTAGGCTGCGAGAGAAGGCTGCCCTGACTTTTTGAAGATCATTCCAGCTTGGAATCCACAAACTAGAAAGCCATTAGAGGTGAAATGAGAGGAATGTTAGATAATGGAATATGTGGGGGAAGATAACATGCAGACATAAAAGTAAATATGTACAAAATAAGGAAACGGCATTTAAAAGAGCTTTGAAGGAAACCAAGAAGTCTAAGAAAAAGGAGAATATTCCAAGCTTAGGGATCTGTCAGTGAAAAGCTATGGGGAGGGGACAGGAGATGAAGTATCCCATGAGGAAAAGGAAGAAGGCCAGGTTCATAAAATGAATGATGGAGATGGATGTATCAGAAGATGGAAAGGTAGGCTGGAGCCAGGCTGTGAAGGGCTCTCAAGGATTTTACATTGGGTTGGGGGATCAGGAGAATAACATGTAAATATTATATGCACTTACAATACTATGTGCATCTACAATAAGTAAATACAAAATGAATCTAAAGTATGAAGTCACTGGGGTGGATGGGTCCTGCCACTCTCTAGGGACTAAATCTGTTGTCCCATTCCTTGGCATTTCTTCTGATCCTAAATTCGGAGCTAAGGATCAGAGCAAGCAATCCAGCCCCATCACCGACAAGATCAGTCTACTGTTATTGTTTGATGGTTAGATCACTTGGTCTCCAGAATATCCAGCTGTTTTATGCTGTTTTATCTGCTGGAGAGACCCCTGTGATTCTTTTTTTTTTTTTTTTAATACTAAGGACATAGGAGGCATGGTTTGGTCCAGCACATAATAAAAATTCCATTCTCATCACATACTACAAACTTCAGTGATTAAAGTACTGCAAGCCATACTCCCTCCCAATCTGCGGCCAACTAAAATATGCGTACATTAAGCCCTCATCAGGGAGCCCTGGAGCTTCAACATTATCTATGATAGGTTTTAGCTCAAAGAGCACTGAGTCCAAGAAAATGCAAGATCTACTGAAACTTAATGGTAATCTGGCTGTTAATAAAAAGAGGTAAATCCATAACGAGAGATACTAATAAACATGTATAAAAAGAGTCTCAGCGAGTTTATAAATTCCTGAATTCATCAACATATTCCTAGTTGCTTTTTGCAAGCATAGTTTTCCAGATAGGGGTTTTTTTTCAGTCCCACTTATTTAGCATGAAAGAGATTTCTTGCATGCCGATAAAATACCTTTAAAACTGTATTAAACCTTCAAGCAAAAGTCTCCAGTGATCTTTCTCCCTGGATCTAACACAGAAGGAAAATAAAGCTACCACACTGTGAAATGACCTCCCGGTAAGTAAGGCAGTCCAGGAAACAGGAGAAAAAAATAGAATTGTGATGCCAAACAATATAAATTCAGGCCAAAAACACACTTGGACACAGAATACAAGGTTTTAAATATCCATACTTACATATATCCATCTATACTGAAGCATGGGCCATGTTTTCTTTCCACAGCAGGGCTAAGGAGAGGGGGTTTTAAAGTTCTAAGAGAATATAAAATGCCCCAAATGCCCCTGAAATGAAGCAAATCAAATTTGCTTAATTACCATACCCAGAAATGGAGGAAGGGAGGAGGGGGGAAGAGCCCTGCTGAAAGTAAGAACGCTATCTATAACAGGATGCCTATTGGGAAGGCCTTTGTTTCAGAGGTTTCTAAAGTGGAATTTAACAAGTCTGTTAAAGGCAAGGATGGTTCTATTGTTTGATCTCAAGAACTATTTAAACCTCTTCAAGAAGGCTGGGTCCCTTCCAGCAGATGACTCCATTTCTCTGGAAACTGGGGAGGGAGGGGGCGGGGGCTGTGATTGTGTTTTTTCTGTTTGTTTTTTGTTAATGCTTTTAAGTTACATGTCGAGAAGCGAGCAGAGATAAATGTAACCTTTAAAAAAAAAACATAAGGTAAAGACTGACTTGAGATGACTCAGGGCCCTGGTAGCCAACCTTAAAGCCCGTTCAGGTAAACCACTGAAGGAACTCCTCAATGTTCCCCCAGAGTTCTGGCAGTATGCTGCAGTGAAAAGAGTCCCCTACTTGGAATCTAAAGAGGCTCTGTCTCTTACTCGTTATGGGACCTTGAACAAATAAACTTTAACTTGGAAGGCCTTCATTTGCAAAATGAAGGAATTGACTCTATGTGACCTTGTCCAAGTCAATTAACTTCCTTGGGTCTCAGTTTCTGCATCTATAAAATGGGGAAGGGGGCTGACTAGATGATTTCTGAGCTCCCTTTCTGTCTCTAGACCAGTGATCCTATGATCCTATCACCTGAGGCATCTCTATAGCTTTTCAGGAATGATGTGGAGTAACCCTATGAGGTCCCTTCCCTTCCTGCTCTGAGGTTCCATGACTGCTTCCATCTCTCCAGGTACAGAATGCTTTGACAACCTCGGGTAAGTTCCAATTCCCAGCTACTACTTAGCCCTCCCCAAGGCCAATAACCAACCATTATCTTGACCCTTTCTCTTCCGTATCTTACTCATGGCCTACGGAATTTATTCCATATTAGTTCATTGATTAGAAAATCATCCATCCGCATCCAAACAACATACAAAAGAAGTAATCATGAACAAGTTAGACGGACAGATTTCAATCAGGAAAAGAAAGTTGATGCAAATTCCTGCTCTTAAAAATAGACATTATAGGGTATTTTAAGGCTACCAGATTTTCCCATCTAATCTAAGAAGGCACATTTGCATCGGCTGGCATATATTTTTATATCCGTGCTGCTTAAATTTACATACTGGAGTTCTAAACCTTACACACATACAATAAACAAAATATGAATAGGTCATAATGGTGGTGGAAGAGTGTATGGCATCAGTTTTCATTTATAAGTCTTCTGATCCATAGGTGGAAGGGGGCTTCCAAGGTCATCTAAGTCAAACCCCTCATTTTGAGATGAGGACCCAGAATGAGAGGCTAAATGTCTTGCCCAAAGTCATATGGGAAGCAAGTCACCCTCTTTCCCCCTGTACCACAGGAGACAGATTGTATACACACAGTTACCTCCATTTTACAAATGGTGACTTGCAGAAACAAATTCACTATTCAAGGTCACCCAGGTAGCAGAACTAAGTCTTCTAACTGCACTGACTAATAATGGTGAAAGAACTCAAAGGGCCTTAAATGTAATTTAGTCTAGCCCTTAACCTACCTTAAATTCAGTTCAACTCAACAGGTACTAATTAAATTCCTATTATATAAGAGAGGCAACATGGAGAAGAGATTAGTGAGTGGGCCTGAAGCCAAGAAGACCCAAATTCAAGAATTATTTCTGACACATACTGGCCATTTGGCTCTGGGCCAGTTACTTCTTCACCTTTCTAGGCAATTCTCTAAGATTTTACATTCCAGAGAGGGTGATATCTAGCACTGGTAGAGGTCCTTTCCTCACTGGAAGTTCCTTATATCAGTGAAAGCACAGGCACAATTCCTACTCCTATCTCTGTGAGAATTTGCTAATTAAATGCCTCCTATGGTACGTCTTTTTTGTTTGTTTGTTTTAAATAGCATTTTATATTTTCCAATCGGTAGGTCATTTTGTAAAGTCAATAATTGCCAACTCAATGAAGTCTGTTCAGTAAATCTGAGTTTTCACCTTTGAGTTATATGGGGAGGGAGGGTGTCACAGAACACTTCCCTTGGAGGCTAGAGGGCCAAGTTTCGCCTCTGATACTTCCATACTGGTCACAGCATCACTGAAGGGCAGTTTCTCTGTCTACAAAAGGAGCCTAATAATGCCTGCGCGCCGTTATCACAGAGCAGCTGCCGGACCCAAATGAGAAAACACGGAACGCGCCTTGTAAACCTTCCAGCATTATTACAAATGTCAGCCATCATCATCACTGCTTTAGAACAGGGAACAACGACCCAACGTATTGAAATCAATTTCCCACATCCCGCAGGACACAGATATTGGAACGGCCAAAGAGACAAAAAGCCCTTGAAGGCCAAGGGAGAGAATGACCTCCGAGAATCACCAACTTTAAGAGCTCAAGGATTTTCTTCACATCATGGATGATAAAGGAGAAATAACCTATAATAGCTCAAATTTAAAGGTTTCAGTTCTAGATTAAAAGAGAAAATTGAGGATCAAGGTGCTTTATCTGGACAATGAAGTACTGCACTGCATAATCTCTAGGGTCCCTTCCAGCCCTAATATTCTACGTAAAGGCACGTGGGTGGGAGCCCAAGAGCCCTGATGAAGGCTCACTTAGGTTCATTAGTCTATCTTCTGGTTGCTTGACCTTAAACAATGCAGAGTAAAATCTGCCTCTCCCAAGCATGGCTTGTGAACTGCCCCCAGGACCATTTAGCCAGAGATGCACACAGTTATTACTCTATTATGCAATTATGCAGAAATGATCTCTTCTGTAGGAGAGCGGAGGATCATTTAATTATCTCTGTGTACACAAACGTAGCTCTGTTAATGTCCTACCAAGTGCAGTTACTGCAGAAATTGCACTGAATTTAAAGTCACATGGCCTGGATTTGAATCCTGGTTTAGCCACAAAGTGCTATGTGACCTAGTCAAATAATTCAACCCCTTTTGACTTCAGCGCCCCTCTGGAAAAAGAAGGGAGTAAAAGGAGAGAAGAGATGGCCTATAAGATCCCTTCAACCCTAAATCTATTGTCTGAGGACAGGATGGCCTCTGAATGGGCAATCACCTGAACCTATGATCCCAGGTTTTTATCTTGGAGACTTATTTTATCCTTCAATTGGGACTTTTCCATTTAGGAATCCAGACTCAGTCCCAGGCCTTGGTCCTAAAACCACAGATTATGAGAGTTGAAAGGGCCAGCCCCATCCACCCTATAACATCCTGCATAAAGAACGTCCAGTGCCCACTTGAAGACCTTCAAGGAGGGGGAGCCTCTCAAACAAAGTCCTCCCATTTTTGGAAAGTTGGAATTGTTCTTTCTTGACATCAAGCCAAAACATCCTCTTAGCAATGACCTCCCTGTTCCTAGTTTGTCCCTCAAGCAGACCCCCTGCTTCATTCTTTAAAGACAAATATTACTTCCTCCACCACCCCCTTCCAGTCTTCTGTTCTGAAGGCTAAATATGACTAGGTCTTTCCACTCAATTCAATTCAACCACCATTGATGAAGCACCTACAAAAGGCTGGCCCTGTGCTAAGTACAAGGGACTCAAAAAGATGTAACACAAAATCCCTCCCTCAAGGAGCTCACAGTCCAAAGAGGGCTACCATAAGCAAACAGAAGGACACAGGGCCTTTCACCATCCCAGATACTTCTCAGAACACTCTCTAGTTTGTCCATATCCTTCTTAAACCATGATACCTAGAAATCAACACGCATTTGTTAATCACCTACTGTGTGCCAGGCATTGTGCTAAGTGCTCAGGATACAGAAGTGAGAGGGGAAGTCTCTGCACACAAGGACAAATACCACGCAAAAAGAGTACAAAGAAGAAAAATACAGGATGAAACTGAGCAAGGGAAACAGAGGACAGGCGCTAAGATGAAACAGGAATAGGAAATGTTTCTTGCAGAAGGTAGGAATTTAGCCAAATCTTGAAGGAAGCCATGGAAACAAGGTGGAGATGAGGAGGGAGAGCATTCCAGGCATGGGACAATAGCTGGTGGAAATAGCGGGAGATGGGAGATGGAGGGTCTCATGAGAAGATTTGTGGGGGGGGGGGAACTCCACCTGAAGTCTAACAGGGGCTTTGTACAGGATGCTGGAAGTGATGCCCCTATTAAAGCAGCCCAGGATCATGTTATCTTCTGTAGCTGGCACATCCACTGCTGGAGCAATAGATTTAGAAGGGGAAGAGGCCCCACAATGCCCTCCAATCCATCCCCCTCAGTATACTGCTGGGGAAGTTGAAAGACATTGGACTTCCATGCATGCATGTATATCTAACATCTGGTCATCAGTATAGTAGAATCACAAATTTAGAGAGGGAAGGGACATTAGAGGTCAAAACCTGATCTTATAGAAGCAAAGGTCAAGTGACTTGACCAGTCACACAGCTATTAAGTATGTGAGTAGAACTTGAACACAGGTCTTCCACACTCTAAGTCTAGCATCCTATCCACACTTGCCATGCTGCCTCTAAAATCAGGTGAGAACAAACAAGGCAAATCCCTGGAGATGTAAGGCTATATAATTACTTTCCAAAAACTGAAGTTATTCTCAGAGAAGAGCAGAGTTGCTCAGGGCAATAGAAAGAAAGGAAGGTCAGGCATGGTCCAACCTAGTCAGAAAAACAGACCTGCAAGGACACAGCTCCAGGGAGGAAAGGGAAAGCAAGCACATTGGGAACTCCAAAGTCAATGGAGTCCTCTCCTCCAGTTGCAGACACCAGTGGAACAGTTCAAGTAAAAATGGAACATTCATTCCCAGCAGGCTGAGAAGCCAAAACACAGCCAGGAGCTGCAGACAGACCTCCCAGAGGATGCCAGAAACCAAGCTACAGAATCTCAAAACCTCTGAAGGAGAAGGAAGGGGCCTCTGAGGCCTGATGGAAAAGCCTTTCTGCACAAAGAAATCATGCAGTCTTTAGGGGAATACCTCCAAGAACAGGGAACTCACTATCCGGAGGAAGGCCATCCCACTTTGGGAGACCTCTATAGTTGGGAAGGCTTTCTGAGAATTAAGCCTCTTTGTAAAGTCTCCCTCCTGCTTCTGGTTCTGCCCTTGGCAGTTTATTATTAATATATCACCCTTCACATGACAGTCCTCCCAAGTTTTCTCTTCTCTGGGATCTATTTCTTTGATCCACCTTCACAGGAAGGCAGAACATTATCCTGGAGGCCCTCTCCATCGGACCAATGTCCTTCTAAAAATGTCATTCCACAAGCTAATCACCATATTGTAAATGAAGGGTCCATGAACTTTTTTTTTATTTTGAGAACTGTTGCAATATAATTGGTTTTCTCCATAATCTAATTATTTTGTTTTATGCTGGAGTCAGTCAATCAACATTTATTAAGCACCTAATATGTGCCAGGTCTGGCAGCTAGGTAGTGCAGTGGATAAAGTGTTGGGCTTGGAGTCATTTTGGAAGACTCATTTTCCTGAGTTCAAATCTGGACTCAGACATTTATTATCGGTTGTGTGACGCTAGGCAATCACTTAACCCCATTTGCCTGTTTCCTCATCTGTAAAATGAACTGGAGAAGGAAATGACAAACCACTCCAGTATCTTTGCCAAGGAAATCCCAGATGGGGTCACAGAGTCAGACATGACTGAAAAACAGCAAAACAGCAACAAATGTGCTAAACACCACACCAAGCATAAAGCCAGGTAGAACTGGGTTTAAATCCCATCTCAGACACATAGTACTATATGACCCTGGGTAAGTCATTTAACCTCTCTCTGTCTCAGTTTTCTCATCTATGAAATGAGGCTAATATAATGAGACCTACATAGGAGAGTTGTCTCAAGGATCAAATAAGACCATATTTACCAGGGCTTAGCACAGTGCCTGAGGGCACATAATAGGCACATAATAAATATATTTGCCTTATTCCTTATACATTTAAGAACACTAATGTGAAAAGGATTCACCAAATTGCCAGGGGGAGGGTCCAAGGAGGAGAAAAAGGTATAAACCCCCACTCTAGATGTATGCAGAGCAGGGCAGAAAAGGATCCAAGGGGCTGTCACCTCCTTGACGTAAGACCTGGTGCCTCTTTTAAGCCTAAGCCTTTTAAGGCTTCCGTCATCAAACTCAAAATCCTCTAAAGCCTTAAGAGTCCACTTTTTTCAGACAAACTCTGAAGCCATATAGCTGGAACATGGATTTCTTGGACCCCAGAGTAAGACTTTACATTTATTCTGAAACAGCCTCATGTGAAGAAAAATACATTTGACTGAGGTTGAGGTAACCTGGTCTCTAAGCCTGGCTTTGCTAGTGAATGCATCCAGTTAGGCAACTCCCTTCCTCTAAATTCAGTAAATTTATCTCTTTATCTGTAAAATGAAGTAATGGGACCACAGGACACTGTGGTCCCTCCAAGCTCCAAATTCTATGCCAGAAGAACACTTCATAGCAGGTCCTCAACACCACCACCCCCTCAATCATACCATATTTTCCTAACAAACAAATGAGGCATCAGGCCTAAAAAAGGACATTCCTTTTGCAAAATCACAGTAAACTTCATTTCTTTCCTGGAAAATACTGCACAAGGGACCTCTGTACTTATGTTACCAAGAGGACAAAGCTAGGGACCATGAATCACAGGGGAAGCCACTCCCCAAACCAATGCTTCTTCATCTCTCCTCTGGACCCCTTGGCCAGTCTCAGGGATCCTACGGACCCCTTCTCAGAATCATGTTTTTAAAGGCATAAAGTAAAAGATACAAGATTACAAAGGAATCAGTTGAAAATTCTAAAAGCATTTAAATGCTTGCTTACTATGTGCCAAAAAGTTACTTTGAAATACAATTATCAAGATATTAAAAAACAAAACATAAGTTTACAGCCCTAACTCCTGTTAAGAACACTTTCCCAAACTGACCTCAAAGGAGAAGAGGCACTACCCGGGGACGTCTACTTACCTACCCCCTAAGCTCCTTATCCTGAGATAAGAGAGATAAGAGATAAGAGAACTTTCTTATCTATAAAATGTGAATAACATTCCTACAACTTAAGCACTTTGTAAACCTTAAAACACATCACTACAAGCAGTTTCCGCATCTGAGCTCTTTGATCTTAAAAATGACCATAAAAAAGCCCTTGTCTTCATACCCTAATGTTTCTTTACTTTCTATTCTCAAATTTCTTCCTTGTGTTTAAAAGTTTCATGCAAGCATAGGGTCATAACTTCAAGGTCAAGGGGTCTAATACCTCATTTAACAGGTGAGGAAACTGAGGCAGAGAAAGGGTAAGTGATTTAGTCAGGGTGACCTGGTTAGTAGATGCTATGAGGCGGTATGTGAACCCAGGTATCTGAAACCCTATAAAGCCTGGCCGGCATTCCAATGCTCAAAAGCCTCCAATGGCTTTCTCTTCTAGGATCAAGTCTCAAGCCCCCGCATTTAAGGTTATCCACAAAATGGTTCCAACTGATATTCCATTTCCAGCCTCCACATCTTCACAGAAGATTCAGTTTTTCTTTTCTTAAGCTATAATATAATTACATGATATAATTTATATATTTATGCATATTATTATATAATTATATATTTTATGTAATTATGCATAATTACATATGATATAATATATAACATAAGCATTTACAGAACATCTACTATGTGTCAGGCATAGTGCAAAGCACTTGGATCCTCACAACAACCCTGTGAGATACATGCTATTATTCCATTTCATAGTTCAGGAAACTGAGGCAAACACAAATGTTGTGACTTCCCCAGGGTCACTCAGGTAGTAGGTGTTTGAAGCCATATTTGAATTCAGGTATTACTGACTCCAGGACCAAGGCTCTGACCTCCCTGACCTCTTTTAAGTCCCAACTAAAATCCTACCTTCTACAGGAAACTTCCTCCAAGCCCTTTTAATTCTACTGTCTTCCCTCTGTTAATTCTTTCCTATTTATTTATATTGAATATAACTTGCTTTGTATTTATTTCTTTACATGTTGTCTCTCCCATTAGAACCTTGAAAGCAGGGATTGCCTTTTGCCAGTTTTCATATCCCCAGTGCTTAGCACATAATAGGCACTTAACAAATGTTTATTGATCTGATTGATAAGGAGAGGGTTGAGACTCAGCCTAGCGTAGGGAAATTCCAGAAGAGGACACAGGGTCCACTGATTCAGGTTCAAGCTTTGACATTTCAAAGTCTTAGAGCAAGGGTTCATAAGATGAGGTCCAAATACATAAACGGTAAGTGTTTTTTTGTGTTAATGGGAAGGGGTCTGGAGAAAAGAAAATTGATTTTAAGTTAAAATATATTTTAATTTATTTTTTAATTTAAATAAAATATTAAATTTGTGTATGTATGTTCATGTTTCTGTACATGGTAACATATATATATATTTATAAAGTATATATTTACTTCACAAGTGTGCTATTTTATTTATTAAAGAAATCCTACCTCAGAGTCCCTTGGGCAGGATGTCACAGAGGCAGGACATACCAAGGAGACCCAAAATAACCCCAGTGTCAGGAGGGGGGGTGCAGGATGGGATGGAAGGGAGGGGAGGAGGGAAGAGGGAGGAGGGGGGAGGGGGGAGGGGAGGATTAGCCTACAGAGTCTCCCAGTCCAGCCTGGAGAAGCTGTCAACTTGCACCTGTTTCTGAGAGGGCTGGAGCCTGGACTACAACTCCCAGCAGGCACTGCGCGCAGCCAACGGGCTGCCCAAGCGGAGCTGGGCAAGGGGAGCACAAACAGGAACTACACTTCCCAGCAGGCATTACGGCCAGCTTTCTGGAGAAAGGAAGCGGAGGACCAGGGGAGGGGGTGGCAGTCTGGGCAGGGGAGGGGGTGGCAGTCTGGGCACGGGCACTTCACGAGTTGCGGGATCAGCCCTGAGAGCGCTGCTCCTTCCACATTCTGTGTTGCGGACTTTGACCCAAACACCTTCGAGGGCTGTCCACCTGGGCTTGGCCTTCCCGGGTGGGCGGCCTGCCTTCGGCCCCTCCTCTCTATGGGGGGGGTGACGTCACCTCAGGGTGCCCACCTGGGTTCCAAAGGGAACGTGCTGCGGGGCGGGGGGAGCCTGAGGGGGAGGGAGGGGTCGGAGCGGTCCCCTCCCCCAAAGTGCTCCGACATGTGCGTGACCTCGTGGGACCCCACCGGACAGGCCACGGGAGGTCACGGGCACGACCCCTCCACTTACAGACCAGGGCCCGGTTGCCTTTCTTTGCACCCTCGGCGCTTCTCCCAGCGCCTGGCACACAGTAGGCGCCTAATAAGCGCTTCTTGCCTTAGCTCCCCCTTGGCAGACTTCCCGGCCTCGCACCTCAGTGTCTTCACCTGTCCAAAGGCCTGGTGCCTGACCCCTGACATACAGCAGGCGCTTAATAAATGCGCGGCTGCCCTTGGCTCCAGACCGTCCTCCACACGCAGTTCGGATCCCAGGCTGACCTCCCGGAACACTGCTCTGTACAACGAAGGGGCGCTAAGGGCAGCAAAGGCCACGGGGCCTGCCTGGGCTTTTCTTCCCCTCAGTTTCCCCATCTGTAAAAGGGGAGGACCCCCGTGGGGGCGGTTCCCACGGTCAATGAGCTGCGGCTCCCGTGTCCCCCCCACCTGGGGTGATGCTGGGGGGGGCAGAAAAACCAGGGCCGGCAGCACCCCCTCCGGCCCCCCAGGAGTGCAAGGGAGGAGGGGGAGGGGAGAAGGGAGACCCCGCCCCTCACCGAAGGCGGAGAGAAAGGAGACTTGGCAGCCTCGCTGCCTCCCCCACCCAGGCCTCCCGGCCTCTCAGCAGGGAGGAAAGGGGGCGCTACATGGGTCGGGGGGAGAAGGACCCCCCGCGCTGGGAGTCCCTGGGGAGCGGCGAAGGAGGCTCACCCGAAGCGAGGAGGGCCGGGGGAAGGTCCAGGGCTCCCAACGCACTCACGCAAGCACGCTCCTGGCCTACAGGGGGAGCGGGACTACAACTCCCAGGCATCCCTGCGGCAAGCTGCCCGGAGAGGAGCGGGCTGCTGGGCCAATAAGGACCTAGGATGTCTTCGTGTAACCCAATCAGGAGGCACGAATAGGCGGGACTATTAAGGAAAGAAAAAAAGTCTTGAAGAGGCTAGAGAGAAGTAACTGCCTCAAATTGCAGGCTACGAGACGGCTGGTTTAGCCCAGCAGGGGGTCTGCCGCAGGTGTGACGGACTTACCTGTGCCAGGTTTGATTTGTGTGACCGAGGAGCCCTGCCTGAGAATGATAGCAAACATAACGATAAATAATTATACATTATGTTATATATACATATATAACATAGATATGTTAAAATAAATATATATATAAATTATATCTCAAAGGAGGCAATATTTGAAAGTGCTATACAAACGCAGCTAGGGGATACAGAGAAGAGAGGGTTGGATTTGGTGTCAGCAAGCCCCGAGTTCAAATCCAGCTTCGGACACTTACTAGCTCGGTGACCCTGGGCAAGTCTCAACATCTGACTGCCTCAGTTTCCTCATCTGTAAAATGAGATTAACAATAGCCCCCATCTCACAGGGCTGTCACGAGGACGAAAGGAGATAGTCATTGTAAAATGCCCAGCCCAGTCCCTGGCACACAGCGAGCACCGTAGAACTATTCCTTTTTCATATTCTTATTAAGACACTTAGCACAGTTCCCGGCTGGTGGTGTTCCATAAATGCTAGACGTGTCATCCTTATCCCTTGGCATGTAGCGAGGGATTAGTGTTACTACCACCAAAAATCATGATGATTGATAATGACTGTTCCTACCCTTAAATTTGAAGTACCCACCACATGCCCGCCTGGCACATGGTATACCCTATATAAATGTTCGCTATTTATCGGTATTACTAAATTTCTAAAATGCTTCGCGAACCCTAAAGGGCCACATAAAGGCCAGCCCCCTCCCTCCACACTAGGCAATAGTTCCTTTTCTGGATAAGCCTTTGTCCTGCCCCAGGACCCCCTGTCCCATGTGCTACAAAGCACGCCTGACACGCAGCCAGGAAAACCTGGGTTCACCTTGTGCCACAGACACTTCCTAGCTGTGGAACCCTAATCCAATCAATTTCTCTGAGTATCTGTTTCCTTATTGTGCAATGGGTATGATAATACCTATGATAGTCGGGTCCACATGCTTTATATTAAGGGCTTACTATGTGCCCGCAGCTGAGCTGAGCACTAGGAATGCCAGTTCAAGCAAGAAGAGAAAACAAAGGACCCAAATCCCTGCCCTAAAGGAGATTACATTTTGAGAGTGGAAGTTAAGAAACAAAAGAGAATTGAGAAGGGGTAGGGGGACAAGGTACCCAAAGCAGGGTGGGGGGTTTGGGAGCCCAAGAGGAGGAAGGGTGACTGGCCTGGCTATTTCCTCCTCATTCAGGTTGGGGAAAAACCACGCCAATGGAGGACAGGGTCACAGGGCAGAGTGTGAGGGCTCGATTGTGATCCATTGTGTCCAGTCCTAAATGGAACCAGCAAGGGAGAAAATGCACCTCCCAGGAGACAAATGAGAAGTCTACATCACATGCCTATGATCATAGACAATAAAGTAGAAGGGAACAGGGAAGTCATGGGGAATGGGTTCTGACGCTTCCTTAGGCAGCTCTGTGAGAGGGGATAGGTTGGAGGAATGAGAACAACTTAGAGGCTTTTGCAGTAGCTTAGGAAAGAATAAATGAAAACCAAATGTGGAGGAGAGTGGTGGGTCACACGAGGGTTTGGGGAGCTCGGAGAGAAAGGTCTGGAAAACTGCTGAAGTGTGTGTGGTGAAGGACAAGAAGAGATGATTGGGAAATCTATCCAACATGGTGCCATCAAAGGAAAGAGGGGAATTTGGAGGATGATGGAGGGGAAGGGGGCAGAGAATATGACGATGGAGCAGTCACTTTGAGGGGCAAGTCACATAACTGACCACATGAAATCAAAGGTCCAACTTATTAATGATTTAAAACGAAGTATAAAAGACCCTATATGCAGTGCTATAACTATGTGGCTATACACATAAGATATAGATATTTAAATAGACTATCGCTACTTACCATCACTTCTTTCCACTCTCTCCAAACTTCCTTTCTTCATGTAAAATAGGCCAAAATAGAAAGATTGACCCTATCAGAGCTGTAACTAGGGTTAGGGCAACTGAAACTCTGACCAAGGGCACTAAAATTTACAAACAATGCAAAAAAGAAACATTCAGGAAAAAATGTTTTCTAATCTTTAAGAAAAGACTTAAATAACGAGGT